>CAIIXF020000006.1:11310347-12510347 GCA_903813345.2 Owenia fusiformis | reverse complement strand
AACTCTTACAGGTACTGAAAACACACCCTATGCTTAGTGAGCGGAGCTAATTTCAAGGGTGATGGTAAAGACGAGGCAAGGCGCCCAAAAACCAAAGAATATTAGTACCATAATCTTTTAAGTCGTATTATTGCAGCATAAGGTGATGATATTGTGATATTTTATGCTGTTTTAGAAATGAAAGATGTTAAACTATGCATACCGTTTGTTTTACATCCAATAAAACGAATAGTTAAGATGAAACAGTCGTTTAAAGATACAATTTGAATTTACCGCAAGAAATTACAACCTAATATTGTCAATATGTCAATAATTCCTGATCGATGTCACATATAAAGATATATGTACCTGGATATGTTTTATTTTTTCATATATGCGAAATAAGGCGGTCTCTAGTTATGTACATCCAATACAAAATGAATGTTTACTAGAGTGTCTATTCGGCGATCAGAATTTCGATGACGAGCAATGGCGATGTAATTTGCGAAGAAAGCATCAGTGCACCTAGTTACAGGCCAGGTTTGGGCGCCATGCCTCGTCTTTACCATCACCCTTGAAATTAGGTCCGCTCACTAAGCATAGGGTGAAAACAGCCCCTTTAATTATAGTGGTATTACATGTTGAGAATAAGGCCCACAACATCAGGCAGCAAGAGAATGCGTATTACATCATATATGTACATGAAGGAATATAACAGTCTGTATTTCTAAAATATTGTAATTATGTCACCACTATAAGTGGCAAAAAGCAGGTGTATTAGTTGTATTTATAAAATATTGCAATTATGCCATAATTCTATTCCTTTTTAGCGAGAAGAAGAAGCAAGAATAGAATGTGTTGAAACAACTAACATCAACCAGAAAAACAGTCCAGTTAAAACACCACCAAGGTCAGTTAATTTTTTTACAATACAAATTTTTTTATTACATACTATTGGCATAGCTAGCTATGAGGCAGTTGAAGCAATTGGCCCATCTTTAACATTAGATTGCCCATATGTAATGAGTAATACAAAATGGATATTCAAAGTTCGATTGGAAAATCTAACCAGATTTCATAATCATGAATTTTTGAATAAAGAGAATATAAGGCAAGTTTCCTTAATAAAATCAGAAACATTTAGAATTAAGAGGTTTAGAGGAAACTACCTTGATATTATGGCAAGGACAACACTGCATTTCATTCCACCACTGCTTGGCAAAAGAATGCTTTAACAGATTCATAATAAAGTATTTGCTTTCCAGATGGGAGAAGGGTTCTAGTAAAGAAAGTGGCCTTTACACGCAGTCTGAAACATGTTTGAGTGAAACTTCACTTCAGTGCGATGAAACAACCAAATCAAATGATATACATGTACTTAAATCTTATGATGAACCCAAATCTGATGGTCAACTCAAAACTGACAGTAAACTCAGTCCAAAAGATACCCCCAAACCAAGCAACACATCAGTCTTTGGTGCCATGTCACTGGATAGCAGAGGGGCTATTGATGACCAATTGAAAGCAAGTCCTATAAAATATAGGAATAAGTTTAAACATAATGTTGATGCACCAGACAATGATGAGAGTTTTGAAGATGATACTCATAGTGAAGAACAAAATGGAGAAAGTGACAAACAAAATGATGTGAATATTGTAAACAAAAAGGATGATGAAGATACTGATACGTCTAAGAGTATTTTTGCTAAGACATACAGTGTAACTGAACAAATAAACAACATTGTGATTGGTGCCAAAAACTCAAATACTGAAAATGAGGCTAGCATTATTAAATCTGATGTTGACATTCAAAGAACATCTATCACACATGACAGACTTAAAATCATCCCTGATAGATCGAATGCTGTAGAGACTTCAACAACTAATGCATCTCCAATTAATCGTGAATGCACAAATGCTCATACAAATCAAGAAATTGAATTGTGTTTCGATGGGTCAATGGAATCGAAACAAAAGGCTTTGGAATCAATTGAGCAACAGTTGACGCCTCATACATCTGGTACAAGTGCTAGTTTGGGATTACAAGGAATGGATGATACTCAACAGTTTGGACATCAACATCCTGCTAAACTTGAATTTTCACACAATTCCGCATTTACTCAAGTAAAAGGTACAAGCAGTAAACCAATCCCAGCAGTCAATCCTGTAAGTGTAAGCTCCCCCAATGGAGGTCCATCCGTCCCATTGGCCACAACTTTTAATTCAAGGGCACCTATTTTATCGACTTCTCATGTCAAAACAGGCTCATCCGTCCCGGTTGACACAAAGACCTCAACAATGGATTCAATAGCAACGGATGAATTTGCAGATTTCATTTTGGACAATTTATCATCTGGTACAGAATCAGATTTTGACTCCGATGATTTACCAGATATTCTCATGACTGAGATGGATGATAATTTATCTAGAAGAAAATAAAAATTAATGAAGATAGAAACGAACTTGTAAAAGAACATAATTTAAAAACCTGTTTTGTATAAGGTACTTTACACTGTAGTATTAGGAGCAGTATTTTCTTTTGACAATAAGACTATCAAAGTTAATTCTATGTTTAACGTTCTGACAAATGGCCAAATCTTGGGTATGTAGGAGGTGTAAAAACAAATGAAAAAAAGCCCTAATCAATTGTATTTCTTTTAGGATTTTTTATCATACAATTGCAAAAATACCAGAACATCTACAAAGAGAACAATTCATAGTGACTCACCCAAATAAATTGACATGAACTTTTTAATGAATATAATGATGAAATGTGGGAACTCTGAACAATAGCCTAACATGTTTAATATGTTTTTGAAAATTTTCCTAAATCAGGGGATGACGTCAACTCTATAGTTATTTTGCAATGGCCTAACTTTCAGATTTACATTCCACTGATGACACATATGCTTTATATAGTAAGTCATGATATAGAAAACAACTAGTTTTACATAACTACACACAACATGAGAAAGGACCATGGGATAGTTGTATGCATTAGATATCATAATATGTGTTATTTTCACTCATGCACCGAACCTGATTCACGGGGACTATCCAGGCCCCGCTGTTTGAAGGGGGGCCTTTAGCGATATGATAAAATTGAAATATAAAATTTTTCTATGAAACTTTACTAATGAAATTCAGTACAACTTTATTTCATAGTACAATGGCTATTTCAATTGTAGGGCAACGACGTTCTTGGCTTAAACTATAACTGTGAATATTTTATCATACATCTCGCATGTCTCAAGGTCCGATTCTAACATGAGCTCATTGCTCTCGATGTCAGCGGGAACTTGCTCGCGATATACGGGGCCTGAATAGTCACCGTGTGATTTGTATAAGAATTGATCTTAAAGGCAAAATAATGATGCAGCCAGTAATGGCATGGACATTCAGATAGATGCAAATGACAAATTGTCAACAGATAATGTTTCAAGCTTCCAAGTATTGACACATACAATATATAATATTAAATAACAAAATCAATCTTGTACTTTTGGATAGGGTGAATGACCATGATAAGGAGCACCAAGCAGCATTAAAATTTAACGTTTTCATCATGATATAAGAATAAGATTTACCAAAAAGTCATGATTCAATATTTTGTAATAGCAATTTATATTTTTGAATATTTTAATATATGCTTTTTTATTCTATGATGTAGAAATGAGCATTGTATTTTTGTAGTATTTTTGTAGTTGTAGTTCACTATGATTTCAAATACAATTTCACATTCTACAGGCAAAGCATGTAGTATCGATCAAATAAATGATGACCTTTATATGTAACTAGACTGAGGTAGAATATTTATAGCTAATTTAGTAATTATACGTAATATTCATGTATGTTATAGCTAGTTATCAATCAAAATATATACAGAAATGAACCTTCACATCATTCAATGTTTATTGGCATTTTATTAAAGAATCTATAAATAATTAAATGTGACATATGGGTGTATATGGTTCTGACGTCTGATATGCCTGGTCCACATTTGCTTCAATTCAATTACAGGCGCCCGGCCGATTGAGTATTTTGTCCAAAACCGAATAGAATTTTGAACAAAATACTGAATCGGCCGGGCACCGGCCGATGAATCGGAGTAAATGTGACCCAGGTAATATGAAGCAAATTACACAAACGTATTTTTGTCGTCCTTATCTTTGAAATAACAGGTAGTTATTTCTAACCGCCATTATTCTTACTGGACTCCGGAGCGTTTCTCTGGATCAGTACGGTGGTCTGCCCTCTAACAGCAATTTGGTTGTACACCGTGTCAAACTGTGCATTTCAAATGTTAAATGAACATACCCATACGTATTCAGGTACTGTACATTGAATAATGAGCCACTTCTGATATTTACATCAAGGTCACAGTGTTACTGTAGGAGTTTGAACTTTTTTGAGATAGCGTGTTTGTTTGCAAGTGCATGTTGTTGGTCTGGTCATTGTCGGCTCTTGTTTAGAACAGAAAAATGGCTACCGATTGCATGAAGCGCACCTCCGGGGGATATACGGTGTACGGTAAAGATTATTTCAAGGAAGGGACGGGGTTGTTCCCCTTCTTTCATCCTGCTGCATTTACAGATGAGTGTAAAAATCTAGAGATTCGAGACGATGACTTATTCTTCTCAGGGTGGCCTAGAACAGGTAACAACATTTTTGAATAAGCTTTTATTTATCTCCGTGATATCAAATACATGGGGGAGAGGGAGGGGCACATTCAAGTCAGCCCAAAAAATTGCGGAAAAGGGCTTTGGGCCCCTAATAAAAAATTGGGCCAAAATTTTGAAAATATAAGGCCCATTTTTGATAATTTGGCCCAAAAGGAATATTTTAGAGTCCTTACAATTTTTTTTACAAAAACATTTAGGGCCCTAAATTTTTTCTGGGCCCTCCTCAGATGCCCCCCTGGATTCGTCAGTGTTGATCTGTATTTGTTTTAGTACTAGATTTCGATTTTCGAAATGAATGAGTATTCATCGTATCCGTTCTCCATGTTTCATTTTTTGCCATATGACCTAGGACCTTTGTCATTTAGATATTTTCTATTACAGGGAATCACGTTTGCATAGAGCTAATACAATGTGTGCAGAATAATGGCGATTTGGAATGGTTGAAGAATACACATATACATGATCGCATGGTTATGTTAAGCATGGATAAAGCGTGTACGTACGTAAATACTAGGTGAAAACTAATGCAGGAAGTACATTTTGGATTTATGCAGAAGTTCTGTTTATATGCTCATGATTATATGCTCATGTTTGGAGTATTTATCAGTGTAATTCAGTGTAATTCAGTGTCAATCAGTGTAAAACAGTGTAAATCAGTGTCAATCAGTATAAATCAGCGTCAATCAGTACAAATCAGTGTCAGTCAGTGTAATTCGGTGTCAATCAGTGTAAATCAGTGTCAGTCAGTGTAAGTCAGTGTCAATCAGTATCAATCAGTGTCAATGATCAGTGTAATTCAGTGTCAATCAGTGTAAAACAGTGTAAATCAGTGTCAATTAGTGTAATTCAGTGTGAATCAGTGTAAATCAGTGTCAATTGAAAGAGCTGTTTAATGTAAACTCTTTTTGCTCGAGTTAAACCAGGATTTATTGATAATAAAATAATACATAGACACATATATTTCTGTTTACATGTAGTTTTTCAGAGCAAACTTGCAATTACGGAATATGGGGAGAACCCGCTCATTCCTCTAGCAAAATCCTCATCTCCTCGTTTCATATGGGGGCCTCACCATGCTTATGAATTTTCTCCAAGAGGATTGCAAAAGCCTAAAAAATGTAAGGTAATTTTACAAAAGAATACTTCATCTTATGTATGTCGAGCATTACACCCCCTCCATAATTAATAAGTTTGGCAACTGGAAGATATTTGGATCACCATGGACTAGTTCTTTCTGTAAGTCTTGGCCGTGGAATCACCTATCAAAGCAATTTTAAACGAAGATTCAATCGATGACCATATAGTACGTGTTTTTCCCATTCCACACTTTACCTTGGTCTTTTAGGTAATAATTGGCTACAGAAACCCCAAATCATCTTGCTACAGTAAGTATTTATTCATGCAAGAATGGGTGAAATCCGGTCTATTTTCTGAACAATTCTCTTGGGAGGACTACATGGCTGTTTGCCTTACAGGAGACAGCATCAAGTGTAAGTTGTTCAATCTTTTCAAACTATTACACATTAAAACAAAGCACTATAAATATTAGGGAGACCTCGAGAATTAATGTAATAAAAATGATTGAATGAATGAATCATATACTGTAGTCTATCCACTATTTAAATATTTTATTCACTTTGGCTCCGTTAAACTGATCTTCAATCCGCTCAGTAACAAAATGGCGCATCCTAGAAGGCACAATTTTTCCATGAGTTCAAGGGATGAAGGCAAAATCTTCACGACCGTCTGGCATGTTGGCGAAGTGCAATCACTAGTGAAAATGAAGAACTTTTCTTACGTATTTTTCTCACTCGAATTTTTAAACATTTTCTTGTTTAAAGGCCCCATATAAAGTTTAAACCACTTTGGCTTATATTGTAGTCTTACCCAATGTTATCAAAGTGTGATATGTGAAACTTTTTTTTTTAATTTCAAAAAGTGGTTTTTGATAGACTTTTTGTTCCAAAATTTGTGAATTTATTTAAAACCAACTTTTAGAGGTCACTCATATCTTCTAATTAGCCACAATTCATACCAATGTATAGCATTCATCCTCCCATGTTTTTTGCCGAAAAAATTAAGAAAATCAGTTCATAAATAAGCGAGAAATGAACTTATCAGTGCATGAAAATGGTTCTGAGAAAAATGCATTTCAAAATTTCAGTTCTCATAGAAACCAATGGTACAGTGATATCTAAAACATTATTTATTCTTCCTTTTAACCTGGTTAGACAATCAACATTGTTTTTTTTGAAAGTCTAACATATTTAGAAAAGATTGACATCGAAAAAAAAATTTCAATTTTTTTCAAAAAGTTTTTGGTACCTTAGTGACATCACTAATGTTTCAAAATATTTTTGATATGCTAAAACATTAAAGTGGCCCATTAAATATGGCATTTTATTATTGAAATAGTGTGTCCTTTGTTCAATCTTTGCATTGGTGTAAAAAAGATAATCTTTTTTTGAAATGAATTAAGAAATATTTGATGATTAAGAAATTTCAACTTTTTTTGAAAAATGGCGGGAAATTTGAATATTTGAGAAGTGAAATGCTCACAACTTTTTTTTCAAAATTTTTTTTTTGTTCAAAAATCTCTAAAATCACTTTTTAAGTCCTGACAAATAGTAAATGAATGATAAAAAAATATTTTCAAACTTTAGACGGGGACTTTAATGTTTTAGACATTTTTTCGAATATATATCAAAAATTGTTTTATTAATAAATGCAATTCATCAAATGTAGTTTATGAACATTGAATTATGAGCCATTTCTGTCGCCAAATGATAAACTGATTAATTGCCCGTGGATTACAACCGCATCCAAAATCCACTGAAGCTTCGGGATGTGTACAATATCCTTTGGAGAACTCTAGTCTCCCCCGGAGAATCCCAAAGGCCAAGGGTTCCATATAAGTCCGCCTGTACATTGAATTTGTTGTTTTCAGATGTTGGTAGCGGCGGTACTTGGTTTGACTTTTACAAACAGTGGTGGGAAAATAGAAACGAAAATATGTATTTTCTTTGTTTTGAACGGATGATAAAGGTTGGTGTAATGTTTTTTATGTGTATAGTCAATGAAAAATATCATTTGTAATGATTCTAGCGCCTTAGCTTTCGTTATACTCGAGGAAGGAAATAAACCGTCTCATATACAGGGTGTCCCGAAAGTATGCCCCCCCGCAGGCAGACATATACCAATGTCTCTATGGTATGTGTCATATATCATTTTAAAGCTTATCCAAAGTTACATTGATTCGCCTAGTATCATGGTTCAACTCACAAATCACGGGTTACTAGAGTATCCGCGTATATTGAGTATGACCGGTTCTAAGCTTACGAGTGTGACCGTATTTCTGTTCCTATAAACAGACGAGGTGAGTACTTGCTTTTTATGAACACTTTCGAACATTTTCTTTTTATCCTACTTGGTCAATGAATGATACTTGGTATACTTATAATGCCAGGCTTATCACAAGGGGCCTAAATCTAGAGAAAACGTATTAATATTAGATTGAAGCCGTAAAATCCTAGTTTCCAGCATCTTTGATCAGTTTTTGTGTAACACAACGCAACTCCGAAGAGGATGACACATCTTATGTATAATATATAGCTAGATCTACGAATTAGTCATGAATATTTTAAATAATTTAGCCTGCTCTGTCCAAATATGATACTATAAGTTATTCAATGATTCGAGTGAAAAACAGAAAATATTCTTCCCGAGAAGGTTGTATTTCACGATGCGCTAGCAGAGTGAAATACAGTCGTTCAAGGGAAGAATATTTTCTGTATTTCACGAGAAATCATTGAATAACGTTTTTATTCCATGATTACCCATATAAAGCTCGCCTAAATCAAGTCCATTGGCTTGGGGCCGGAGAAACAGATCAACCTTCTCACCTCAGAGATATTTTACATCGATATTCCTTCAAAATCTATATAGCCTTGTTGTTTGCTTTTATTGTATTATACGAGACGTTTGATTTTCTTTCTTTTTTCTTCAATTTCATTAGCTGGAAGTGCAGTGTAGCGAAAGTTTTTTTCGACTTTCGTCTGCCATATTGGATTTAATTTTTTTTTTAAATATTGATCTTTTTATATTCACAGATGTGTGTTTTTTATTATAAAATTATAAATTGTGATGATCACCGTATCATTTCCTGATATTCAAATCAGATATTTCAAATATTAGCATGCGTTGGTGTAAACTGATCACCATTGATTTTTTCAGTAATAGTCATATCCTGGATGGAAATCTAGGGCGTTGGGATACTAGACCGTATCCCAACGCTGATGTCATTTTCACGCTGTATCCAACGCTTAGTGGAATGTGCGTGTAAATACAGGATATATCTAAGTCACGTGCACCAATCAGATTGCAGGGAATTTTACCATCATGGAATAAATCTTTGAATTTTTGAGAATACGAATGGACTGGTGCCCCATTAGAATACGGTTGTGAAATGTCAGTGGGCCGTGTTACACTCGTTTCCATGACATTTCACAAGCGTATCCTCTGGGAAAAGATAAATCCTTCTCTTGCTCACTCTACGGGGGATCATATAAACTGAGATTTGGAGATCTTGTTCAGGTTAGCCATAAAAAGGTTTGGGATTTGTTTTTTCTACTGAGATATTAATGATTTTTTTTTTTTTTAGGTTATTGTTATTTATTTCTATAATATTCAACATAATTATTTACATAGATTGTGAGGGGCCGAGGCTACATAGCATTATTGGCCCCCCTCTAGAAAGTTAAAAACATATAATAAATCACTGGAGTGTGTAGGATTGCAACGGACAGACGGTCGTCCACCAGGTCTTGCCCATGATGATGTATATGAGTGTTAATGAGAGATGATGTGAAATGAGGAGGATGGTCATTCTAAGATGTTATCGATATAATTTGAAGATAGTTGAAGGCATTTTGTATTCAGTTCACTATTTAAATTTTCATCTCCATAAAGTATAAATTCTATTTTTTGCTTTCTGTTTTTTCCAAAATAGCACATAATATCAAGATTGTCTAACTTTAGGATGTTCTGTATGTAATCATTTCTATGTATGGCGGTTAGAGGGCAGTCGAGTAAAAGATGAATCTTATCTTGATTTCGGTGGCCGCAGGGGCAAGAAGGATCAATGATGTTCTTGAAATTATGTCTAAAAAAGTCACTTTTAAGGGCAAGGTCGCTTAATGATTTGGCTCTAAGGCGAGAAATCTGTACTTTCTGATTGATATTCCATTATGAACAGTTACATTGCTAAAATAGCTCATGTTTAACATTTTTTTGTTACATTACTATTAAATACAGCATAAACTATATTCAACAAACACAATTTCAAAAAGGATTATATAGAAGTTAACCTTTATTTTCCATTTTTAAGCAGCTGTGCCTCTCATGACTTTCCAAAACAGGTCATATTCGTAGCCTAAGAACCGGTCATACTCCATACACGTGGAAACTCTAGTAGCCCGTGCAAATGGTAAAAAGTTACAGGCATTTCAAAACTTAGCGTTTCGCCAAAAATATAGTTCAATTTAGTACCCTGGAAACAGCCCTGACCTGAATGTGACCTAAAATATGGGTGCTATTGTCGAAGATAGGATGGATATTGTGTTCAAAAAGAGGATGTTGGGGGTATACACTCCAATGACTCTCTTCTAAAATGCCTTAAAAAGGTTTTATAAGGATTTCAAAATGCCACATCCCTATTTGAAGCGCATTTAAGGTCATATACATGTATGGAAATCATTGCTGCTGTTAACATGGCCTAGGGAGACAAATCAACTGTTATTTTGGTGTAAAACTGACTTTAATTTTGGCTAAACCCTAAATTTTCAAATACCTGTAACTTCTTCCCATTTGTGAGTTGAACAATGATATTTGGCAAATCAATGTAACTTTGAATATCTTAAATATTCTACAGGATTGTCCTACAGTTATAAAGGAACTTGCGAATTTCTTGGGGAAATCACTCACCGATGAACAAGTGAAGACGATAGCAGATCATATCAAATTTGACAACCTCAAAGAAAGTGATGCATTTGGAAACGCATTTGAACAGATAAAATCACTTAAAGAAGGTCAATCTTCACACATGAGGAAAGGTTAGGAAGCCTATATCGACATCGTTCCCATATTTTCTATTGTGAATTCATGTTTATGTTTATCTTCGTCTTCGTCTTTGATGTGACTTTTTGGGGTTTTCATTGTTTACTTGTTTTACAATTTCTAAAACTGGTTGTATATTAATTTGCAGGTACCATCGATGACTGGAAGAATAACTTTACAGTGGCCCAAAGTGAACAGTTTGACAGGCTGTATGAAGAGAAAATGAAGGGCATTGGGTTTCCTGAACAAATATACGAATAGGACTAAATTGATTAGTTGTCGCTTTAACTTCTACGTTGATCACGGACTAAAAGAGACGCATATGTATATTGCAAGGTTGCAAATGACAACTTGTCTCACTTGAGACGCTTCATTCTATCTTTATAACTTTTAATTATGTGACTAGGATAACTATACAAAATTATTGTTTTTGTGAGACACATAATATCTTTTTTTAAATTCATGTATGTATTTCTGTTTTTATAACTTTATTGACATCATTTTACAATACTACAATATCTGCGAAGAATGATATAATTTTTGAAATTGTTACAATAGTTTACAAATATAATATACCATAGTAGTTAGTTATTTAGTCATTTATTAAGTATAGTTAGTGTACAAATAGTGACTGCCATTGAGGTAAATAGTGCAAAATATTTTTCCTCAAGGGAATATCCTATCCACTGACATGTCAGTGAACAAGTCAGTGGACAGGATATTCCCGAGAGGAAATTTTTTACACTATTTCCCGAAAATGTGGCAGTCACTATTTGTTTTATTATATACCTGATAAGTACTCTGTAAACAAAAACAAAATGATAAGTCTTTTCATTTCAATATCAAATGTTCACCGGTTCTTATTGGCATTAAAATGCATTTTACCTTTCAACTCCAGATCTCATCTATTCCATGTCATGTGACCATGAATAAGCCAATGAGCATCTAGAATACATTTGAGGTATATAATAATGTCTTATACCTTATAGCCAAAGATCGGAGTTTTTTTTATACCTTTTCAATCTTAATTCAATCTTAAAATGATCTACTATATAATTTTAAAGTTGATTGATTACATTAATTACTTGATGTGAAAGAATAAACGTTTATAGTCTTCTACTTGTCCGCGATTACCACACTTAATCACTAACACTTATTTTCCATCTAAGAAGTATTTGTTTGCATGGTAAAATGTAATGTAAAAGTTTGTATTTAAAATTGGCCACTTTTTTACTCTTGGATTGCTTTATGAGTATCCAAGTCTGTAGAATTCCACAAGTATTAATCCAAAATAATTCCAAATATGCTTAAGTTCAATGTCTTTAGAACGTGCATGTTTATCCAAGAATCTATAATTTTTCAATTTGCTATCATAGAACCTTAGATTTATGTTTGTATTTACATGTGTACATTTACTTACATCACTAAATATTTTAACTTTATAATGAGATGGCACAGACTGTTTACCCTACTATCACACCAAACTAGTTCCCACTACGTTCTCGAAAACGGGCTTCAACTGTGTACGAACGGACTGGACCTACTAAGGACCGTTTGGGATCTATTTACAAACTTCATCGAACGTACTCGAACGGGTAGGTCCTTTAGAACTTAGACACTGCTCAAAATGTTCTCGTGGTCGTCACGTTCTACAATTAGAACGAGTGACAACGTACTAACGACGAGCTGGACGTACTACGAACGGAACCGTCGTACTTCAATCCTACTAGGGACGTTTTAACAACGAGTTGAACTGTCTAAGGACGTGTTGAGAACGAGGTAGAACTAATTGCAAACGGATTTAAACTGATAAAGAACGTATTTAACACTGCTTATTAACGAGTTAACAAAAATATAGCTATCACACCAAACAAGTTGCCACTGCGTTCTTCAAAACTGTGTGCGAACGAAATGAACTTTCTAAGGTCTATTTTCGAACTTTATGAACGTTCTCAGACGGGAATGTGATTTTAGAATTTTGAATCGATTCAAAATTCGATGGCGACCATACCGTTCTATAATCAGGTCATTATGACCTTCTAGACTAAGGGACGCGTTCTACGACGTTGCACACCGACCTGGTGCGACCTGAACGAACTGCGAACGAGATGAACGTATTGAAGACTGTTTAAGAACGAAGAAGCTAATTATTTCAGACATATTTCCCGACAAAAGCCAGATTGAGCCCGTTTTACGACGTTTTCGTAGGACTGGCAAGAACGGGTAAGAACTAGTTTGGTGTGATAGGGGGGTTAACAGTTATAAATTCTGCCATGTTCTGACTGAACATTTAAAGTCTATTAACTATTTCACTTTGGGTAGGCATTACGTCATTAAAGTTATTATTAGTATATGTAGGAATCTATCCAATTTTTAAAATACAAACATTTGTTTTTAGAAGTAGAATTACTAATTAATATTCTCAAGTTTTCCATATGTAGATTTAAATATCATAGATTTAAGTATCTGGGAGTCCAGTTTGGAGGGGCTCGGAGGGAGGAAAGCCAAGTTTCCCTTCACGGAGATCGGACTCAAGAGACGATCGGTTGAAACTACCAGCATCAGAGGCAGATCCTCCTGCACTCACATTCACCCACAGAAAACGGTAGTCCACGACAATGAGTCCCAATAGTACAATTAAGAAGAAGCCCTTATAGTTACAGAACGTATTGATTTCCTGAATTTGTTTTCTCAAGTACTAAAAAAGCTTAATTTTGCCCATCGCGCCTTGAGCTTGTTCTAAGGTCTTTTTTATTTGTACTAGTATTGATGTTTTTGATTGAGAATGCACTCATGGAACATGTTTTGTCTTATGATAAGCCAGTCTCTGTTTAGGTCAGAATGAATTGTCCATTTTCAAAACTATAACCCCCTATCACACCAAACTAGTTCTTACCCGTTCTTGCCAGTCCTACGAAAACGTCGTAAAACGGGCTCAATCTGGCTGTGGTCGGGAAATATGTCTAAAATAATTAGCTACTTCGTTCATAAACAGTCTTCGATACGTCCATCTCATTCGCAGTTCGTTCAGGTCGCACCACGTCGGTGTGCAACATCGTATAACGCGTCCCTTAGTCTAGAAGGTCATCATGACCTGATTACAGAACGGTATGGTCGCCATTGAATTTTGAATCGATTCAAAATTCTAAATCACATTCCTCGTCCGGGAAAGTCCATGCAGTTCGCCAACGAACGTTGAATCTACTTTCATTTAGTTCGCACACAGTTTAAAACCGATTCGGCAACGTTTTGAAGAACGCAGTGACAACTGGTTCTGGTGTGATGCTATTTTTGTTAATTCGTTCATAAGCGTTCATTCGTTAATTTTTTTAATTCGTTCATCTCGTCTTTATTCCGTCTGCAGTACAAACGGATTAGATTGGGGTACTTACGGCTGCAATTTACGCCTGACTACACAACGTCGTAATACGCCCCTAGTAGGATTGAAGTTCGACACTTCCGTTCGTAGTGTGTCCCCAGTGCTAGTTTCATGAAGTTTGTAAACAGATCCCAAACGGTTCTTAGTGGGTTCTTAATACGTCAAATCCGTTCGTGCACAGTTTAAGCCCGTTTTCGAGAACGTAGTGAGAACTAGTTTGGTGTGATAGTAGGGTAAGATAACATCGTTTCAAGACATACTTTAGGTTTAGTTACGTAATACGCAAGGCTTTGGAGAGGAGGAAAATGAGTTCAGAAATATCTAGGAAGGTAATATATATTTTACAGGGTATGCCAATAACAGGAGGTGGTCAATACCAGCTATATGACAATATTTTTCAGATTGGACAAAGTGATTATAAATGTTGGCACCACTACAGTAATTTAAAAGAGTCACAGTATAAAAGACAATATCACCGAATGTGTGTTGATATCGTAACTACAAGTTGATAAATCAATGAAGCCTGATATATACACGGATGAGTCAATATGGATTATTTAAACAAAAATACACAATTAATCCATTGAAAAGTACATATCTAGAGCGGTGAACTTTTGTAACATAACATATGCATGACTGAATCCATTTATTTCGACTAGCCAGTTTATGTTTATGCTTCTTTATTTTCCTCCGTGTTGGGGAGAGCATAAAAACCCAAAAATCGGTTTTGTTGATTTGTTGTGAATTTTCCAAAATTGATGCTTCCTTCCCTCTTTTATTCTTCTATCTAATGGCTCTATTTTTAGTGGTTACGGGGGGGGGGGGGTCGCAACCATCACACCCCCTCCATCGCTACGTCTATGCTGTAAGCATTGAATCAGTTTGAAGCTGAACAGCTAAGTATTACTGATATACTAGATGTATTTCTAGTATTCATGCTTGTGTAGAAATGATATTCAGATTGTATTCGTTGGACTGGGAGCGATTATTCCAATACTCTCTGACCGTGCGCTCTATGGATTTCATCTTGACCCTTTTTTCTCGAGATGGTTCCACAGGGGACGCCCATAGGTACTCAATGACTTGTGGAATAAAGGTCAGGATAATAGTGGACACCAAGTGAACTATAAAGGCCAACTCGGAATTTCTGTTATACATTTGAACAGCGGTAACGCCCATGACCACGAAGGAAATGACAATAAGCAAATAGAGAAAGGAAAGCCAAAAATGCACTCTCAATGGCTCATATATTTCTACAATTTTAGAAAACAAAGGTTTTTCAACTCCTGGAATTCCATCATTGTTGTAATGGACATACTTTAAAGGGAATTTCGAAGCTACGTCATGAGTCGCAATGGTCGTAATAGCGTTATCCATGACGGTGTAATCATCCAATGACGATCTATTGATTGGAGAAGGGTTTTCAGCGTTGTTTCTTATTGATTCAAGATCTTCAGATATTTTGATAGTTTTCTCCAAGAGATCAGCATAAACATTATTAAAATGATTAACCACTTTCGAGATGTAACCAATAATAGCTACTATTAAGATCACGTAAGAGAAGGATTCGGTTGGATGCGCAATGGCACCAATGAACGTGAAAGCAAGAACACTGGTGATAAATGTGGTAGACGATCCAAAGATTACGGTGGCGCACCCCAGAATGTAAAGGAAGGCAAATATGATGCAAATGATCAGACAACCACTAAGACAATACCTCACAACTATCCGCTTCTTAAAACGTTCTGCACTGAAATCTAAAGCTAAAGTTGAATAGTTAAACAAAACTGTTTTTACAAGAAATACAAGAGGGATCCCATAATATATCAAACACAGAAAAATATGGAGGATAAGCACAACCAAGAAGACCAACCAAAATGGAATCAGCAACGCAATAAAAACAATTTTTGGAATAAACTCAGGTCGTGTATCCATTATACAATTTAGTCTAATATCAAACCAAACTCGAGAAAAATGTCTCCAAAACTTCCAATTCAAAACTGTAGTAAGTCTTGACTTGAGGGCCTCGGAAAACTTTCCGAAGCTCACGGGTAAATGGGTATACCTTATTCCTAGCCTTTCTATAGTTTCAGGGTTAAGGCTCAGTACGGTTGAGTCATCGCCCTTAGAGTTAACATTGAGTCCAAGACAAAGAGTTTCGGCGATGTTTGACAGGCACAGTATTGCTCCACTCACGACGAAAAATAGTCCATAAATCACGTAAGGACCCCCCATGAAGTACTTAAAGTTGCGATTACTTGCTTCAAATCCAAATGGCATCGAGTTAAATCCCAACGGAACATCTTGCTCAATCCTTGCTTTGAGATCATTCTTCAGGAAATTCATATAAAGAATCATCCTTAGATAAATGACGATCGGAAATATTAATGTCAAAAAGACAAGCTTCAATAAACCAGCAATGAGTTTGGACTTTCTCCCTCGTTTAAGAAACCATTTAATGGGAGTTTTCAGTGACTTAGGAGGCCCATCACTAAGATATAGAATTACAGTTCTAGTTGGCTTTGTTGGATTAACGTTTTTGCTGCATTCAGGGTTGGAGTCATCAGCAATCTTAAGACTCGGCATGTCAAATGCAAAGAGCAATAAAGGGATGTTGACGTAGATGAAAATACCGACAATTTGCAGAAAAACGAGATATCTGGTCTGACGCACGATCTCGTCAAAATTCCAAGGATTTCTGAGTGCATTGCTACATTGGAATCCCGTTGAATCCCGACTTACTCCTTGCAAATGAACCATAACATTCCACGGCCACGGGATTGCGAATTTGATCCCATAACACCACACCGACGTGTCTCCATGGTTTGTCCTATCGGACATATTCCGTAATGCGAAAAGTAATTCTTTGGATGTGTTTTCTTCACCCCACTCTCCGGAACAGTTTTTGGGATGTACCTGTACGTTCAAATCGATTTGGTCGAGTTTGTGCCAAGTAAGAAATCCCAACGAAAGGATGGACGCATCATATGGAAAAGTTAACAACGGATAACCCGCACCCGGTTTCCCCTTGTACGTCCATACTAAATATCCCGGTGAGAAGAACCGATTGTCTTTTGGTATATAGAGTTTCTGCGAGAAGTTAACTTTTATTTGCATATAGTTAACGCTTTCGTTTTGAATCAAATGTCGAAATGCTTCAAACGATTGTTCATCTATATTAAATTTACAATCCATGTTACTTTCGCTATCATGTGATTGCTTTTCTCCACATGTATCATGTGTCATAATTGCATTTCCAAAGAATTGTTGGAAAACAAAGAAAAAAACTATTAACATAAGTGCTGCCATCCTATTAAACGCAATACAAAAATGACTAGGAAAATATGATGCCACTGCTTGCTTATCACAGTATTTTATACCAATGACAAATCTTTATGACCTACTCATAGATAAATATGTGCAACCGAGATATTGTGTGTTTGGACGTTAATTTGGATTTAATGATTTACCTTTCCTCGTTTGATATAAGTTCAGTGTTTTTTCCTCATTATAGATTTAATGTCTGGATTCATTACTATTGATTTATCAACTCACATATCATATTCGTCACTCGTCGCTTCAATGGACGTCATCTTAAGAGGGTAATATGTTTTTATGTACATTTATCAATCATTTGTTATCTTACCTATCTTACCTGTTATCAAACAGTTCCTCATTATTTCCGCTTTATATTAAGGTAGATGGTGTTTAGGATCAAGGAAGAAACTTTTGTTATTTCTATCAAAATGTATTTTTACATGGAGGAACAATCCGGAAACTATTTATTCTACTTCAGATTTTTCAATTTTCAACCCGAATTTGCAGAGGCTGTTTTGGCCCTCCCTTTCAAGTCTCAAATTACACCCCAAGCAGACATATCGCCTAAAATTACATTGGTATGATGCGAGACTTGACATTCAGCAGGAAACTAGAAAGATTTTGCCACCCATAAAGCAAATTAATTTTTACTGATAAATAAATGGTGAATGGCAGTCACATTAAGTATGAGAATAGCATGACGTTTTGATATTCCAAGCTAAGGTAACTCGTTCGAAAAATGATGACGGTGATTGAAATGACGATGTAAAGATATAACCGCAACGAAATATGTGTAGATTTCTTTAGAAA
The DNA here is from genome assembly GCA_903813345.2 of Owenia fusiformis. Taxonomy (NCBI): domain Eukaryota; kingdom Metazoa; phylum Annelida; class Polychaeta; order Sabellida; family Oweniidae; genus Owenia; species Owenia fusiformis. The sequence continues at coordinate 12,492,065 of CAIIXF020000006.1, read as the reverse complement.
CCTAAGAAATATACATCATATATCGAATTTATCAAAACAGAAAAACATGTATAAATAATAAGGCATGCAGGACCATTTCCCCCTGTAGCCCTGGTAATATTGTTATCGTATATGTCATACAATTAATATTTGAAACAAAACAATGATTCGAACGTATGAACGGACATAAGTATGATGTGTACTTCAAAGTAATAAGTAACGTCATACTTATGTCCGATCATGAGTACGAATAATGGTTGTGTTTCAAATATCAATTGTATGACATATATGAGATCAATGTTAATTCTACCGGGGGAATCTGACCTACATGCCTTACTATACATATTTTTCTGTTTTGTAAAATTCGATATGTGATGTATACTTCTTAGTTTTTTGAAGAAATCTTCAATTGTTTCGTAGCGGTTTCATCTTTACAACGTAATTCCAATCACCGCCATCATTTTTCAAACGAGTAACTTTAAAGTATCAGATCGTCATGCTAATAGGGAGTTTAAGAGCTTGCAATGTTTTTCACAACCTAAACTTAAACAGAAAATATCTAAGCGACGCATTTGTATGGGCGATTAATACGCATAGGTTGGCGTTTCGATTTTATATACAAGCTTAGACGCCCTATTTTCATACTTGTAGAACTTAATGTGACTGTCATTCACCATTTATCAAGATGTAAAAAATAATTTGCTACATTAGTGACAAAATTTTTCTTGTTTCCTGTTGAATGTAGAGTCTCGCATCATACGAATGTAATTTTAGGCGACATATTATGTCTGCATGGTGAGTATAAGGGAGGTTAACCACTATTTTGAAGAACGTGGTGTACGTGAAACATGTATAAAATATTGACCCTCGTTTAAACCAGGGATTCTTGGGGTCATAATATAGTGCATGTTTACGTTCAAGTTTTCACAAATGTGTAGAAATTAAGCCAAATGTACTGAAGAAAGAAATCGAAATACGTGAACTAAGAATCATCATTGGTGACTAGGGCAGCTTGGATCAGAATCAACCAATCGTTGGTCTTGGTATATTGTATTTCAAAAGTAATTTCAAAACTTAAAGTTACTAAAATAATCATGACCAAGACATATTGTTTAGAAAATACGTTTTATTTATGTACAGATTATTTACAGATCATTTACATATTTACACGCAGTTTACAACTTACTTACATATTATACATAATTGCATTATTTTGGGAAAAAGTAAAATCAGAAATAAATATAAAAACCGATGGACCTTGACCAGCAAGTTCTAAACTTGGATTATTTAAGCATTTTAGACTACTCAGTTCTAATCGTTCTATACATGATATAATTATTTTACAAAAATAAATACTAAACTCTGTTCATATTAGATAAAATAAACAAATATACAAAGAGTTGTTCGATTAAATATCACGGAAATATGTACACCCTAATTATCGCTCCCCCGACTTTACACTGGTTTTCTCATTTGATTAATATTCACCGGCTATTTTTTTAACTTTCCCAATTTTCCTGACCCCTCTCCAAATTCTAAACTTCCCCGATCATTTAAGGTGTCTTTAAGAAAATTCCAGGGTAGCCATATTTTCCCAGGTCAGGGAGAGCCAGTTTTGTTTTTTAGATTTCCGTGACTTTGGGAAGTTGACAACCCTTTCTCAGATGAAGTTCAGAATCTGGTTACGTCGGTTTTTTTAGAAGATAAGGCTGCTGTGAAAACCGAAGTGTCTGATGAATATGGGATTTGTGAAGGGGTTACAGACGTTTCATTCTCAAATGCAATATTGTCATAGCAAGGTGGCTCACTTAAAGCATCCATTGCCAGAGCCTCTTTCTTTGCAAGTTCAATAGAGTCTGCTTCACTATCTGTTTCCTCTTCCACTCTGGGTTTACAGCATTTACAGCAAAGGCAAAACCTTGTTATTAAATAGTCGTATGGTTTTAACGAACGTAGGGGTAGGGGTAAAAAGTCCCATGTTTTCAAAACAGCGGGAAGATATTTAGGCCACTTATGTTGGAAGAGATTTATAACGAGTACGATCAATAAGATAATAATAAGAGGTGCTGCAATCCCTACTAACCATTCCCAACCTGCAATTGATAAGCCAAAAATGCCACCGGGGATAATTAGGAACATGAATATCAAATACACAACTGCAAACCATCGATAATCAGCTGTTATATTTCCTAAATTTTTGGCAAGATTGATAGGGGCTTTTCTCATGAATGGAACAGGGTAAAATATAATAATACCCGAGATATTGAAAAATAAATGACAGAATGCGATCTGTAATGAGTTTTCTAACTTGTTGCCTGTCGCTGCAAATGCTGCTAGTATGGATGTAACGGTGGTACCAATGTTTGAGCCCAATGTCAAAGGGAACATTCTGTCTAGGGAAATTATTCCCATGCCAACAAGTGGTGTTATCGTCGACGTAAAGATGGAGCTACTCTGTACAAGCACGGTGAGACCAGCACCAAGTAGAATCGCTACGTAGCCAGTCAGGAAGGCAGCCTTTCCTGGGAAGTCCGTATTGATGATTTTTTTGATGATATTTGCCATTTGACCTTTGAGGAGCGAGTTGAGGACCTTCACCATGGCAATAAGACAGGTGCAAAGTATCACGAGGGACATCACGAGGAGAATAGCACCAACTGCCCCTTCGGATAAATTGGTCCACCGGAAAAGATACTGACCTGAAAGATACAAGGCACATAATAATAAATTTTCTTTTGAATTCATGCATACTTTTCTATCTTATAGGAGAATTATACATATACAGAAGATCGTGTTCCACTATTACGCCAAGATTCCACCACAAGAAAAGTTATTCCAAAATTAAATGGTTGCAATTTTGCTTTTTTGGGTCACCCTGTATTATGGTTTATACAAATACAACTTACATGGTGTCCTCTCAATGAGAGGGCTCGTTATATTGTAGAGGAATGTGCGAGTGCCGTCGTCATTATCTATTTTTCTATAGTCGTATCCTGCAGATGTTAAGTTGAAGATAGTCGTATTTACGTTTGCCTCGCCTAGGAAATAAATTAAAACATCAATTGAGACATAATTGTTGCAGGGTTTCCGAATTATAATAATCATGCACTTATTTATTAGTTTTTCGTTGTACGTGCGTGGTTTGAAAAAAGTTGTAATTGTATTTTCCGATTTGTATTATTCAGAAACATATACAGATAGATGCAGATGATTGTCTCGCTATGACATCGGTTCGTGGCGTTTTATGTAATGTTTTGAACAATTTTATAACTTGCATTTTAAACCAATGGCAATTCGAATAAAATATCCACTAAATAATGGAATCTCCTATCTGCACTGTACATCATGTGAAAATATATATTATACATATTTGTTCAAAGCGAATTGACATCTATTAACCAAAGCAAGATATAAGGGCGACAATAGAAAAGCCTTCTTGTTTTATCGGACCGTCATGCTTCAAGGCTGTGTGTCCATGTACTTCACTGTTGAATTGGAAAGGTTGAGTACACAAGGGGGAGGGGGAGAGTCTTGATTCAAGAATATATAAGGTATGTTTTACCTGTTGTGTAGTTATGCTGTCGTGTTTCATTGCCAATCGTGCGCTCTCTGCACCATTGTTTCAACATTGGTTTTGAAGCCCCCTCTTCGTCCCCTCTTGCAATTGCTTCAATCACTTTACTGTCCAACTGAAAAGGAGCGAGATGAATGAGGTACTTAAAAGGTTCTTAGTCCACTCGGACCTTAGTCAACTTGGCCCTTTGCAATTTTAGATGTTTCTTTCCATAAATTGAGGATTGAATTGTTTGTTTGATTGTTTGAGCATCAAAATGAATCAGATGTTTTGAAATATTGATTTTGACTAATCAGAAATATACATTAACATAATTATTTAAAGATTAAAGATTTAAAGACATAATAAATTAAATCTTGAACGATTCGAATATTCTAAATATTTAGCAAGTTAATTGATTTCACCTCTTATATTGCAAATTAAAATGCCTCTGATCTATTTTGAATAACATTTAACTAGGATGCAAGTTGACTAGGATCCGAGTTAACTAAGGTCCGAGTTCACCAGATACCCTTCATAACAAGATATGCATCGCATTGTTGTTTGTATGCCGTATGAACAACATGCACACCCTTGTGCACACTGCATGTTACTGTTGTTGTGTCATTATGTCATTGTATTGTGCAACACTTTGGCACTTTTTGCACGAACATGTTCGACATTTTCACGAGCTGTGATCATGGATTGATCATGAGAGTCACAATGATTGATGATTGCTAAACTTAAAGGTTGCTGCATTGTTGGAATTCAAACGTATTTATATAGTTTCACTTACACTCCAAACGTATTTATATACTTTCACTTACACAGGTTAGATTGTATGGCAGAAAAATTGGAGCGAAAATAGATTCTGTGGACTAATAATCGTTCAACCTGTTTGAGTATGATATAGTAATACATAATATGAAATGTCAACACATTATCATTTGTTCAAGATTATTTCTCTCCATAATGTTACTCACCTGTACAATTAGATCTGTAAATGGCACTGTGATAACTTTGAGAAAATTCACCTTGGCTGCCCCACCCTGTAGGTTCATACTCTTGATCACAAGACCTGTTAACCTGGTAAAACAGGAATATACAGGGTGGTCAATTAATGGGACCATAATATTAAAATTCAGATTAAATGCTAATGTTTATCTGTCATCTCATAGCCTTTTCCTATCTTATTAAGGAATACAGAATTCACAAGCCTGTCTATGCTTGAATTTTTATCTGGTCTCTCGCCAGATGTAATAGAGGGTACAAAGGAAATGTTTTTCGATATTGACATTTTATCAGCATCAGACAGAATAAGATGTTTTTGTGTTAGCGCATCTGGACAATTAAATTACTGATATGTAAAAGTACACTATTTAGATATAAAGTTGTCCTCGTACCTTTCTAAATATCGTGTAGCAAGTTCCAGAGGCAGTAGTATAATCACGCTCAACCAGTTGAACATGTCATGGATTGTGGCACCCCCAAACGCCCGCCGGAACTCATTCCTGTCTCCTGATTGGGCCATGGCCACCAGTGTATTGGTAACTGACGTCCCTATATTCGAACCCATAATAATAGGTATAGCCGTGCGTACATCAAGGACTGAAATATATTTTAAGGTTTAGTTATATTTTTTTCATAACAAATCAGTAAACAGTACATTAAGACAATGTGTCCTGTGATAAGCACTGGACTGACACATGGTATTGCTAGATTAAAAAAATGACAATATATTACCAATTTTCTCGGATTATGTGATATCTAAACTGTTGGAACTTTGATGGATTATTAGCGACGTATCATAATACAAAACATGATTAAGTGCAATAATACAAAATTAATGCATGACGTACTTCCTGAGGAAACCATAGCAACAGTAATGGACGTAGATGTAGACGAACTCTGAACTAACACAGTTGCGAGGATACCAATCATCAGGCCGGCGACAGGGTTACTTAAAACAGCATTACTCCTAAATACAGAGCCAGCAACTCGACCTAAAATGTGGAAAGAATACAATCAATATTCTTTGCAAAAATATAGATCATAGCCTTGTTATTAAGACAATAAGAATACTTAGAAATAATTAATATTCATAAAATTGAAATGAATACTGTGTAAGTTCAATGAAAGAAATCTGTTATCCCTTCTCTCAATGCATTTTAACGACGAAAAATATCAACTCAAATGATATATCAAGAACTGAAATGACGTTTTCAAAACGGATTCACTCCTTCAGTTTGTCAATTGGGTGTCTCTATTGGCACCGTTTGAGTCTGGTTATGGTTGAACCATAATTCTGTTTCTCAATTACTATAGATCATAAGTTTTGTTTTGTGGTAGAAACAGTACCTTTCGGTAGCCAAACTTGTTAAGGGAGTGTATATTATCGATTATTGTTTCTGATTCAAATATTGAACACTCGCCTTACCTGCAATCAGTCTGAACGCCGAGGACAACAGGTTGATGGAGCATATGAACATGTACAGAAGTCCCAGGACTAAGATTCCTTTTAATATGTTGATTGTTATCCGCTTTGTCTTCTCTTTTGTAGTCATATCTAAAAGAACATTTTGAAACATGGAAGTAATTTTTTTTGAAATATGGCACCTGTTTTTGACGTTTTTACATTCTTAGTATCGCCCCATTGAATCCATTTAGATTTTCCATAGTACACCACTGTATATTGGACAAAGATAATGTAAATGGTTTTAACATTTTTACTATCAAACACCAAGAACCAATTTGCTCGCAATAATGCAATATGTACACTTTGGTCCATAAATTTCGCATTTGGAAGTTTGCATTGGATTTCCTGTCAATGTTTGAAACTTTTTATTCTTTACTCACAATATTCGAATGACTTTGATTTTTTTTTAATAGCCAAACATAAACGAACTTTGAAAAGTGATCCAAACCACGCTTGGCAAACTTGTGGAGGAGAGTGTACATTCGTGTTCATTAGAGTACTAAGCTCTTACACGGCATTGTGCAGTTCTTTAGAGGGAAATGACTTACCGCTCCATGGTTTCCCAGTGTCTATATCGGTCACAATAGCCCAGTGATCAACTTCTTCTTCTGTTTCTCCAGCCTCTGCAGCCTTGGCTTCTTTCGTGTTGTCAATGACAGTTGTCTTGGTAGCAGTTGGGCACATTCTGTAATGGACAGACAAATCAAGTATTGTTGTCGCTCTATGATAACTTTTTATGTCATTATTTTGAGACAACATCAGAATAATTTTTGTCAACAAATTGCAATATGGATAACGATAAACTGTTGAATGCAACTGTTACGGATGGATTACTTTACCACTTTCTAGATACTCGATACATTAACTTAATTCAAGTAACAGCAATGTAAGAGATAGAGAATTAGTTTTAAAAAGTTTGACGCTCCCATCAATCCAAGGGTTTAAGAGTTGCAAACCAAACAAAAGCCCCGAGAAACAAACAATTGAGACCCGGCTAAATAGCTCTCATTCTTAATGTTTATGACACTTGTCGAGGCAGAATATGTACTTTGGTTTTGACAATAAAATTTAAAAATTAAGTCAAAATGACGTTTATTTGCAGGCCATGACAAAAATAACTCTCTTAACCAAAATTGTCATTTTCGTAAGAACATGTAAGGGCCTTGTCCGCTAAAGAGTTATCTGAACTTGAACAGGAGTTTATCAGTGTTAAAGTGCTTGATAAGAAATATAGCTACTTGACTTTGGAATTATGATTTCACTGATGATTTGACGCATGTTCAAGAAAACCAGACTGTTGATAACATCAGTGAGAATTAAATTATTTAGATCTATTTTTATAAGCACTTATACATGAATTATCAGACGTTTGTTGACTTTTTGAAAATATTTTCTTTACATACGAGAGATATATCAATACCAGGAACGATACCGTACTTGTTCTTAATAGTATCACAACAAAGAAAAGTTATGGACAAATAATGAAAATAAAAAATACATCTTTGAAAAAAAGAGATTTTGAAAATATTGTAAATATATTGTGTAAAGTGAAACCATTGAAATAAACTTCTATAATAAAATTTAAATTTTATGAAATGCTTTATAACTTTTTGCCAACAAAAAGTATCCACACATGTGTGCCCTACAAGAATCTTCACTTTGCACGTTCTGCGGAAGGCACATTGAAACTTTTTAATTGACCTTTTTCCATATAAATGAAAGGTAACTGGTCAACTCGTACCCAAGACAACTCGTACCCAAGACAACTCGTACCCAAGACAACTCGTACCCAAGACAACTCGTACCCAAGTTCATGTTTTGTTTTGAATCAAGTGTTGGGCTGGGAATGGGTATAGATATACATATTATAATGGTTACGTACAGTTCAGAATAGTTTGAAGTATGTAGAAGAGTTTTTGGAAGAAATCGATTGAAATTTGTGACCAAATAAATTGGTCACAGATTCAGATGTTCGAAGGAAGAGATTTATGTTTATTCCACATATTCATAATCATTGTTCACAATATTAGTGGTATTTTTGTATGTTTATGAGTGTTTGGAACAAGTATCAGATCTAATTCATCTTGAAATATGGTATTATCAAAAATATAAAGATTTTCAAAACTTGCGCCTATTTCTTATTAAACAGATAATCTATTTAGGATTTCATATTATCAGATTAAAGAATGATAATTCTAAGAAGTCACCTTCATAAAATTAAGCAATAAAAAATATTCTAAATAATATGAATATCAAATATTATTTTGATACTTATTCATACATGATATAATACACTTTGCATGCATGTGTTCAAATATAATCCAATTAAGTTCAAAATGGAAAAGAAATTAACAGATTAAAGTTCCCTTATTAATTTTCTCTGAATGCACTAAGCTAAATTAATTGTTTGATTCATTTGTTGAAAAGTTACTGTTGTAATTATATTCATTTATATATATGTATTACAAAAAAAGTAGAGAACAAGCCCTTCAAAGCACTTCAAAGGTAATCCAAGTAAAAACAAAATGCTTTGCTTAATCCATTGAGAAAAAATGTCTTCTAAATTCAGAAAAAAATATTGAGGCACATTATAACATTAAACATTTTGACACAGACTCAATTTGTTTTCTTATATGCACCCATAATACAGAAAATAAACGTGGGTACGAGTTGTCTTGGGTACCAGTTGACTTGGGTACGAGTTGTCTTGGGTACAAGTTGTCTTGGGTACGAGTTGTCTTGGGTACGAGTTGACTAGGAAGCAAATGAAAAAAATAGATGGCATCATGGGTATTGGTAGAGCTTGGGTAGGGCTAGAATACATGTAAATGTATTGCCAGAGTCACTTAATTTCTTGATTTAAGAACTAATTCCATTTGGATCAACTTAAAACATCATTGGAATGTAACTTTATGATCTTATTGACATGTGGATTGTGATTTCACATTAAAATTGTGATCCTTGGAAGAGTAAATGAACTTTTTAAGGTTTTTCAGCATTGTGTCAATGGGGATTTAGCCCGACCTTTTTTAGACAACCAGTAAATCATTAGAATTTGAATAATGGTAAATTACAGTGCAAATCAAAGTTGTTTTGATTGAGAATTACTCACAGAATTCAAATATGCCATCAGATGGAAGAAAACATTAGTTTTTAATGGTTAAAAATGCAGATCTCCTAAAATCTCATTAAAAACAAGACCTTAACGAGATTTCAAAGCTATATGGAAAAAGGACCATTGACTGAGAAATTACTGAACGATATCAAGAAATGGCTGCCAAATGAGCTAATTTGTGTTTTATGTGTCAAGAGAACATTTACATTGGGTCCACTTGCAAACAGAAAATCAATCCTGTTAAATACGATTTTCTGCATTTATAAAATATATATTTTTCTCTGCAAACGAAAAGACGTACTGCCACTTTTCAGGTTTCAAAATAAATACGTGCACGAAATTCATCAGCTGAATGAAAAGTTGGGGAAAGGGAGAAGTGGAGAGAAGTCCAACATATAGTATGTATATTTGAGTAAGTTCTGGTGAATACGTTAACCTTTTATATGATTCATTATATAATATACACACCCGGTGATCGTGAAAATGGGACGGAGGGGGGGAGCAGGCAATTTCCGCTAGAAAATTCAACAAATCTGGTAAAATTATTTTTTCAAGACAGAGTTTACGATTGAATTGCAAATTGAATAAGCGCACGGTATGATAGAATATGTTAGGTATTCTAGGATTATTTTTCAACCGATACTCTTTTAAGATATAAGATCTATTAAAAAAGGCGCAACGCAACCAACGTGCAAAAGTCAAAGTTTTTGCTATAAATCAAGCAACAATGGACTACACGACCTGTAATAAATACTTGTAAGTGATGTTATCATAACTAAATTAATGTCATTGCTGAATTTATAAAATAAGTTTCCATACGTAAAATAAAAAATAATCGAAAATAATTAAAATGGGACGGAGGGGGGGGAGGGGACGGAGGGGGGGAGTAATAATTCTATAAAGTGAAACAACTTCACACGAATTCTTGTATTTGAAAAATTAACTCATTAACTTAGTAAGAAACTGGATGATATACCCCTGGAGACTGAAAAATGGAGACATTTGGAGTAAAAGGACTTAAAGTCGCGAAACATCTCTAATCATGTCTTATATACATATTGCTCCCCCCCTCCGTCCCCTCCCCCCCTCCGTCCCAAATTCATTATTTTCGATTATTTTTTATTTCACACATGGAAACTTATTTTATAAATTCAGCAATGACCTTAATTTAGTTATGATAACATCACTTACAAGTATTTATTACAGGTCGTCCAGACCATTGTTGCTTGATTTATAGCAAAAACGTTGATTTGTGCCTGTTGATGGCCTTGCGCCTTTTTTAATAGATCTCATATCTTAGATGCGTATCGTTTCAGAAAAAATCCCAGAAAACCTAACATATTCTACCATACCGTGTGCCTATCCATTTAGCAATTCAATAGTAAACTTTTTCTTGAAAAAATAAATCTTCCAGATTTGTTGAATTTCCTAGCAGAAACTGCCTGCTCCCCCCCTCCGTCCCATATTCACGATCACCGGGTGTGATATATACATATAACTTATGAGGTATACTTTAGACTTATCACGAGGAGAAATTATATTGTCTTCACCTGGCAAACGGGTTCTGTAGCTAAAACCCTGGTTGATGTATTCCCTATGCCAAACATATTTATTTGTAGGTTATTTGTGTATTTTCGAATACAGTATGTTATAAATTGTAATATTGTAAACGTTCTGTTGTGTAGTTCTTTGCCAATATAAACATGTATTGTACGTGAATTTTTAAGATAAAAATATCAATCAAACAAATCGAAAAATTATGAATAAGGACCCCATGTCAACAATTTTTCAATATGTTGAACCTATTTACTCGAAAGAAGATCTCCTTTTCTGATTTTTATTGCACGAAGAGATTATTCAACAAGGGTTCTATATCTTCTTCAAATGTAGAATGGTATTGAAAGTCTAGTTATGAAGATACCAATTTTCGATGACCAAAATTATACCGAAACAATGGATAGGACGAGTTTTCCCTATGGTAAAATAAAATGGGATATGTGGTTTTTAACTTTAACGCATTTCAATACCCATCCCTTTTCACTATAGTGTAGAAGAAACTTTCGATATGGTTAAATTGCGAAAAACAAGATCCTCTATTTAGAAAATAAGCCTAACATTTTTCAAAAAGTGCCAAGGTGGGGTCCTTAACCTTAATTATTCAGAGAGATTAGATTGATATTTTACTATCAAGGGGACTTCACTTGAAAGAAAACATATTGTTTAAAAACAAGTATTTATTATTTGTTGCCAGATATTACTCATGGTGAAAGACATGGCCGTCTAAAATCACTTGCCATACTGCGGATTCCCCTTTAAAAGATTCCCAAAATGCCAATCATGCATATTTTTTGTAACACTACATGTTGTAATGAAACATTAGGGACATCATTTGTATAAAGTAAAATAAAACGTGAAAAACAAGTTAGTTAGAAAAAGGTGTATACATTTTTGATAAAGTTGCATTCAATATTGAAAGGAAAACCTTTTTCATAGACCTGCCATACAGACATGTAGGTTTTTGTGATGTTTTCAACATTTTGCAAAAATAAATTTATAACTCATATTTAATATATCATTACATTTAATTAGTATTTCTAGTTCGTATAGGATAATATTACTTCTATGCTTTATAATAAAAAGTATTGACCATTACCTTTTCGTTCTCCTCAATGCCGTCTAGTCAAGGAATGCCAAATTGGAACAAGTAAAACTGGTTCCAGCTCCAAAGACGATTGAAGATTACTTAGAAATAAGATGAAGAATTTGATTGACCCTTCCTTTTATACATGTCCCCATGAGGTTATTTGAAGTGCAATAACTCAAAGAGTATGTTTGATCAAACTATGATTGGGTAGCTTACACAGATCAGGAGTGAAGATAATAAATCAGAGAGGAACACTTCTGATATTCTGATCAAGTCGCGTGATCAAGTGACACTTGAAGTATTTCAAATATTGAATTAGTTTTTGAGTTACAGTCAACATGGATAAGAGCTTTGACATTGTAAGTTTCAAACAATACATGTACTTGAAAACCACTCTCTCCAATCTCTCCCTCCCTCGCCCTCTCCCACTTATCACTTATCGCTCAACCCTCGTGCATTTTGCCATTATGAGAGAATTTTCGTAATTATCATGTGATTATATTGTTACAAAAGTGCTATTTTGCTTAGTATCTACCGTCTCCCTATCCAATTATACGTGTTAATTAAATTCAGTAAATTAAGGATATAAACCCTGGACACTTGCAATGTAGAATGACCATTCCTCGAAAGTGCTGCTTTCCAGCACGAGATCCGCAGCATCGAGTGTTAATTTTAGGGAACAACGCCCGAAAGTTCCTGAATGGTTATTCCACGATTCATTGAGTTTTGGGTTTTAAATTATTTTCACAATTTGCAAAATATTTCCTACCGTGTCACTTAAAATCACTAACATTTTCAATTAAACTTTTTGCAAGGGTCAATGTGGCAAAGCATCATTTTCAATCTGTAAAGTCAAGTTGTCACCTTGACAACTGCAGAAGGAATGACCTTGGATCCATTGAAGTTTCCTTTCCTGTGTTGATGATACATTGTTGTTGGTACATTGACGGGCGTTTGAGGTAATGATATTTCAAGAATAATTATTTTTGAATCAAATGCACATGTAATTTGGAATTAAGACACATTGGTGTACTGTCATATAATCAACATTTAAAAAGAAATACATTTCGAACATATAAATAATTAAACTATTCTGTCACTTGAAAATGTCAAATCCAGCGATATCCTATTTGTGAACTATAACTACAAACACCAAACTTGTCTCAGCTCGTTTACAACGAGATAACAAAACTAGATAAATTGTATTGCCAAATTATATAAGATGCTATTTTATTTAAAACAATATAACTCTTTGGAAATCCGTAAAGAAATACGAAAAGAAAAATAACGATATTCAAATTTTTAGCTGATAATTAATTTGAAAGATAGGAACACACATAGGTAAAGCGGGTAAAACTGTGAATTAAGTATAAATACACCCTATGCGAAGAGATCAGACCATTTCCGTGGTTGCGGTAACCATGGACATATAGGTCCATGCGGTAACAGACGATAAGCGGCCACAAAACTTCACTTTATTTATTACTAAGCATCCAGTCGCTTAGGCAATACTGACAGTGATTGAAGACCAATTTATTTCCGGCACGCCCACTTTGTCTAAATCTAAAGTTTTACCTTATTTTTTATTTGATGAGAGATCATCATTTTTCGTATAAAGTCATGTAAAAGTTAAGAAACGTTAAAAAGTAAGCAGAAAGTTTACGACCTTGACATGTGCAGAACATCTGTGCAGTAGCTTTCAAAATTACTGAATGCCTATAAAGAACAATTCCTTCATTCATTATGGACTTTTCTTAGACAATATTAACATTTTTTCAAAATTTTTTTTGCATAATTTTTTTACACAATTTTTTTCAATTTTTTTTCCCGAATTTATTTTTAAATTTTTTTTTTCAAAATTTCTTTTTTGAGCGGGTCATACGATTTATATGTCCCGGAGCGGGACTTACGAAAAATATTTGCCCGGATATGGAATATATTCCCGGTTAATATGTCCCTGAAACCTCATCAGGTATGGAATACATAGGGGTTATGCACTCGGAGGTTTTGGATACAGGGAATATCCCGAGGGATATACAATATGTATTGTATATCCCAAGGGATATTCCATGTATCCAAACCGACCGTGCATAACTGGTGTATCTCATACTTGAGTGGGTTTAGGATAGATATAACCTTTTCCACCTTTTTCAAATGACAAGATATTTATATTTAACATTTTCGTAATATTCTTTTTGTTCAATACAATGAAATTGTAACATTTTTTTTTGTAAACTTTTTTAAACTTTTGAAAAATTCCCGGGAGCGGGATGGATATATTATATCTGCCCGCATTTGGCCTGGAGCGGGACATATACAATATATCCTGCCCGCTCCTCAGATACGATATATATTCCCGGGTGATATCTACCCCAAACCCACTCAAGTATGAGATACAGGGAGATATATATTGTTGTGACAGCCTCACATGAGTTGCCAGAGCTTCTGTAAATTGTTTCACACATAAAGTTTCTTTTTGTTGCTTTTGTCCGATATGCAGTATTCAAATATTTGAAATAATCAATGCGGCTTCACACTTAGGTAGACAACCTGTCTATTGTGATGTATAATAATCACTCATAAAGTTCTCATAATGTATTCTTTATTTAAGAAATATAGACCAAAGAGCAGGGTTTCTAGTTTCGAATAACACCCAGGTGGTCTCGGCACAAACGTTTTCTGTACCCCGAACGACCGAAGGGAGTGAGGGGTTCGAAAGCTTTGTGCCGAGACCAGCGGCGTGTTATTCGAAACTAGTAACCCTGCTCTGAGGTCTATATTACGATTCGAACATGAAAATTCACCAAATTGTTTCGAATAATTCATCATGATCCGCCATTACTACGACCCACCGTTATGACGTCACACATTACACGTTTTAACTGGGTTATTATACTCGAATATAACCCAGCTGAAGCATTGACTTTGATTACAGTTTATAGAAGGCGTGAATACAGTCATGTTCGAATTAGCTATAGACCCTGCACACAGGATAGGGACAGATTGAAGTAATTACAAAGGTTAATGTTTAATAAAGGCTTTGTTTAAAAAGAGGTACTGTCATTGTTGATAACACTATAATAGCACTATCAAATATGATAATCTATTTAGTAATATTTTTCTCTGTTCTAGATGTATTTTGTTTATCAATTATCAAAATACATGATATATGTTGACCATGAGATGAAGTGTAGAAATGTACATGTACTTCAAAAACTCCCTTCATATAAATTAGAATTGTCTGATTCTAAGACCGACAGTTTGGTATCAACACGTCTAACAATGGATCTAGACCTTCCAAAACTAGTACAGCATCACTTGAAGCGAAAACTAGACGATGCTAAATGTATTGATCATATTAATTTTTCAGGATTAAGCATAACAAGTAAATTGAAATTCAGAGATGGTGCTAGAAACGAAGAAACGATCCCAAAGGTATATTCAGAGAGCTCATTTATCAACGGAAATAATGAAACTAAAACCATAGAATTCAAGGATGTTGTAACGTTGACTCATACTTGTAATGTAACTCTACACAACGTACGTGATATTCCGTTACAGCACACCGTGGAGTTACCCAAAAGTAAAACAAGTCGCACAACCTTTGAGTTTGATATATCTAAGCTCCAACAGACTGAGAGAAATGACACTGTCGGTATTGACCTCAATGAAGCGACAACTGAAAAAGTTGGAATACAGGTCCCAGTACCAAGATTTACCAAAACAACCGTACATCTTCGAGGGAATATACATCATGAGGCATTTGATTTTGATATCGAATTAAACATCTCTGGTGACATTGAGGTTGATATCAAACGACAAGATGGCCTTAGAGAGAAAACAATAGCGATTAATATAAAAGATCTGGCTAACAAAGACAAGGGGATAAAGAAAGCGAAGAATGGAGTTTTTGTGAAGTTATCTGGAGCGTGCTCCTTTTCTCATGACTTTCTTCACGTTCCAACTTGGCAATTCGAAGGTACAAACCGTATGTTATCATCGCCTTCTATAATGGTAAATCCGTGTGCGCGTGGAATAGAAATCTTAATGTTACCCTCATTACTTCACTAATGGCCTATATAAATATTAAGGTACTACTAGTTCTATTGATTAATGATTCCACGCCTTTTTCTTTTTTAATACAGTCATCTGTGAATGCATCTCGCAAAATCTAGTCATATCAGTTGATGCTTTATCGGTTAATACAATTTTATAATTGCATTTTTTGTTGCAATATGTTCTTGACGTTAGTGGCATGGATTTAAACAATATTACTTGTAGCATCTACCGACGAACTTTCTGAATACATCGAAGAATTGATAGGAGAATCTGGTAAAGAACTCAAAACACATGGCCGAGCTTTGCTTGAGGAAATGACTCTTATTAAAATCCATGCCTCCAGCAAGACCTGTAAAGGCGTCCCTAGGAAGTTCTTACTATTCAATGACATATTGGTACATATTGCAGAGGAGAGAAGCAGAAAGGTGACTAATTTTATTTAGTCTTTTTCCATATGTGTGAACATTTATGCAGACGATCGTGATTTATTACATTCGTTTTTCGTCCATAGTTTCACCTACAGTTCACTAAGTTCTGGGTTTAATTCTTATCTTTGAGTATTGTTTTGTGTTTATGTATTTTAGTCTGCCTTGAAAGACGTTGTTCCACTAATAAATGCCAAACTTAAAAATCTCCCTGATTCCAAAAGTAAGTAATGTTGTATTTTTATAATGATGAAAATTGTGCTTCACAAGGCTATTTATTAATGTTTTAGACTATTACATGCAGTTCATTGTTATTTTATTTCCTATTCTGAACTATTGTAACTTGTTCCTTTGTAATGAGGTCATGAAACAAAATGTGTAACGCTGAGCAACGGAAATCTTTGAAATACAGATTGTTTTATCTGAAAGGTTATGTTTTTGTCCCTCTACATTTGTCGGCACTTTGTTTCAGATACTAGTCATACTTATTTTGTACACATGTTTGTGTATGTCCTTTGATTTTCTTATTGAAAAACCGAGCTACTTTTCGTATTATCGTCTATACTGTGATTATATGTGGTTAATCCACGTTGTTTCTTTTAAAGGTTTAACAAATGCCTGGCAAATCCAGTGTCCAAAGAAGACAATCATACTCAGTGGCAGCTCAAAGGAAGAGAAACTGAAGTACATGAAACTCATTAAAAATACTATTACCAACTTACGGGTACGGTACACAGAAGATCAAATAGGTGATCGCAATTGTTGTAATCGTAAATGGTTACTTGAATTGTGATGTTATGATTTGCATATTTCGAACCTTCAAAGTCCTACATTAGAATAGTTAGAAAGCGGTTAAAAGTTATTAAGATAACTAGATGTTGTTTTCTTTAAAAACGTTGAAATGCCAAGATGCCTTTCTATTAACCTGCATCTTACAATGTTACAATAAATCTATCGGTCGATCTCTGAAGGGATCAAAAGATGTATACTACTGATGATAATGTACAAAATGTACCTCAGGTCAAAAGATTGCAAGATGAGGTTGATCAAACGGAGCAGATCATGCGAGACCAGGTGGAACGTTTAATGCGAAGACGGGTGAGTGTGGAAGAGCTGAATCACAGGGCTTCTACCCTTAGCGAGAGTGTAAGTTAGTCTTCCTTTCATTGCCCCAACGATATCACGTCTTTGTAAATATGTTATATTTTATATAATAACATATATAAAAACGCACACATGTTCTTTGGATATAAACTACTTATATACAGGGTGGGCCAAAAAAAACCAATACCCAACTTTAAATCAGACTGAGAATAGCTATGTTCAATATGATACACTGATTTATATATCATTTTAAAGGTTATCCAATTTCGAACAATTTGGTATATAACACTATGTCATGAAATCAATATTAAAGTTTTATTATGCTTATTTGGGAGGCCGGGTCAGTATTTAAGGTATCCAGATTTGAGGGAGAAAATAGTAAATCTGCGGAATAATGTTAATTTTTTTATTTATAGAATATCATTTTGTTAGGTGAATAAATGCTTGTATATTTGCATATTGTGTGACTAAACTTATTGTTTATGAATTTTAGTGTTGTTTATTATCAATTAGTACTCAAAGGGTGTCTGTTAAAAGACATTAAACGTATATGTGACGAGGATTTTATTTTCCAACAAGACATTGCCTCATACCATAGATCTCAAGAGACATTGGCATTCCTTTGCAAACAAGGTGTCAGTTTGATTGATCTCGATGCTTGGCCACCCAACAGCCCCGATGCTACATGTAATTTGTTTGATTACGATACATGGAGCCATCTCGAGGAAATGGTACAATCAAAAGCATCCAATAAACAGCTTTGATGTGCTGAAACAGAATCCTAAAGTGCTGAAATGAATTGCAACAGAAATCTCTCAATAATGTTATTGATAGATTGCGCTACCACTTGAAGCTTATTGTTGATGCATAGGGGAGGGGGTGGAGGTATATTGAGCAATTGTGAAAATTGTTTAAATAAATAAAGTGTAAAATGTAATTAAACAACACTGAAATTCATAAACAATAAATTTAGTCAAACAATGATGAAAATATCAGTATCCAAGCATGTATTCACCTAACAAAAGAATGATATTCTATAAATAAAAAATTAACATAATTCCGCAGATTTACTATTTTCTCCCTTAAATCTGGAGACCTTAAATAGTGACCCGGCCTCCCAAATAAGTATAATAAAACTTTACTATTGATTTCATGACATAGTGTTATATACCAAATTGTTTGAAATTGTATAACCTTTAAAATGGTATGTAAGTCAATGTACCATATTGAATGTAACTATTTTTATCCTGATTTGAAGTTGGGTATTGGTTTTTTTTGGCCCACCCTGTAATTATATACATGTTGTGCAACAGTTACCAACACACATAAACTGAGTGGGTGTCCAACAGTACCATCCATTAAGTGCACATATACATGTACATGGTGTCCTACAATTGTACTTATTGCAAATATACACATGTCCAACATTAAGTGCACATACAGGGTGTCAAAATGCCACGAGATGCATATATGGGGTGTCTAGCAATATATTGATAATTGCACATGAACGGGGTGTCAAACAATAGAACTAAGGTATTGCATAGTTCTTCACGCCATGTCCGATTATACCATTTAAAGATGTACATGGTAGTACCCTCAGTTTATCCACGAAACCATGTACCACCGGAATACTAGATTAGTATACTTCACCCATGTGTATCAATGGTGTTATGCTCTTTCTAAAATGCTTAACCTCCATTAATTACAGTCACAACAATTTTCCATGGTAGCTGCCCATCTACATTACCAAAATTTACCTTGTTGGAAACGTTTCTGCTGCTGCTGTTGCATACCTAAAAGACTTCGAAAGGCAGGAAAAAGTAACAAGGACATGGACGACATGGATTATTTTGAGGAATACAAGAATAAAATAAAGGGACAACCAGATGATGTTAGAATAGTCACTGCTGTTTAAAGTGTCATTTCCACATCATTAACATTTTGGAAAGTCAATCTGCACGATTGTTTAAATGGCATATATTTATTGGACACAAATTCAGCAGTCAACAAAGCTAGTTTAGGTGGTATTTTGGCAGTTTTGATTGGACAGATCAAGGATCATGGTTTGTGAATATGAATATCCGTATTGTATTGCTTATACCTGTGGCCACAGCCATATAATATATGACATCTTTGTACATACTTTTTGCCCGCGAGCAAGATTTTAGCATATTTTGTGAAAGGTCAATGGTAACTCAAGGAAATGCTGATATTTTAAGAAAATGGCTGCCTTTTTAACATTACAAATTCTTTCAAGTTTCTCAACAATTCTGGATTGCCATTGATCTCTTACAAGATATACTTAAAACAGACAATGATATGATACTTTCCTGAAAATGTGCAGGCGCAGCACTTTTTTCAAAAATGTTTTCGTTCCACCAGTACCTTCATTCTAGAAGTTAAAATGCATATCACTCCCTATCCACACTTCTCGACGCAGATATAAGCTAAGTTCTTTTGGATTCTTATGAATCTAGGTATTTACGTATTTTCTATCTTACATAGAAAGTGTCAACAAATTCCCGCACGCATCGTCCAAAAATGAGCTCAAATCACGACGGTAACCAGAAATTATGTACAAATATACAATTGATTTATTTTATGTTTGATATTGGTCAAGTTTGAGTCTTCCATATCCAGTTTTAGTTAAAGCCAAGAGAGGTATTGAGAGTCCACATGCACCAAGTAATGTCCAGTTCATCCACGCTACTCCTGGAACAGAAAAATGGAAAGTTTAAGTGCAGATTGGAGCCACTTTGAGACATGTTTGCGCATTTCGTCAGAACAAATGATCCATCATGGGCAAATTTTTTCAGCATTTGTCTAATCAATATATGGTTTTGCCAAGAAAATGTAAAATCTCTTGAAACTTGCAATAGGTTAGTCAGAAAATATGATTCTGCAGTGGAACAATATTACTTTTCGGCTCATAACGTTATATCTCACCTATATTTGGTATTTGTAACATAATCAGGAAGGCGATACCAAATAAGTTGTTGGCCAGAGTGAGCACCCCTCCAGTCACTCCTTCTGCTACGGGGTAACACGTTTCACAACCGATCTCATAAAATAACGGAACAGCTCCATTTATATAAAAACCCATCAGAATACTAGATGCATATAAAACAGCTGAAAGTATACAATGTTTCATTATTTTAAGCAATTGACATTTTTCCATATAAACGGAAAATAGATGGCATCATGGGTATTGGTAGGGCTAGAATATGTTTCACCAGAGTCACTTAATTTCTTGATTTAAGAAGTAATTCCATTTGGATCAACTTAAAACACCATTGGAATACAACTATATAATCTTATTGACATGTGGATTGTATTTCACATTAAAATTGATTGTGATCCTTGTGAGAGTAAATGAACTTTTAGTTTTTCAGCATTGTGTCAATGGGAATTTAGCCCGACCTTTTTTAGACAACTATAAAATCATTCGAATTTGAATAAAGGTAAATAATGGTGCAAATCAAGATTGTTTTGGTAGAAATATACACACAGAATTCAAATATGCCATAAAATAGAAGAAAATGTTAGTCTTTAATGGTTAAAAATGAAGATCTCCTAAATTCTCATTAAAAACGAGACTTGAACGAGATTTCAAAGCTATATGGAAAAAGGACCATTGAATAATTGCCCAAAACTGGGTCACTTTTCATGAAATATTACATAAAATGTCATTCTTTTAAGAGTAGATGCATCATTCACAAGTGACATTCAACGAGGCCTGAATATCACATTTGGAAGAGGAGCAGGTATACCTCGTTAAAATGAAATATTTGGTATTATTCGTTCTGTTTTTAGTAACATTTGTGAACTAGTAGGCGAACTATGCTGTATGAAATTATTATGTACCTGAGCTAAAAGGAATGTACTGTAGCCAAATGAGTGTATACCATACCACAGATGCTACCGACTGGACGCACAGTGCAATAAGTATCAATTTCAAATGACCAGAAAACACATCCGCTAACCTAAATAAGAACAACACGATTTATTTACTCAGTGAAAACGGCTGAAACTTAACATTCTTTTTTAGCGCTTTGGCACACATCGTCGGACACACATCGGGTGGATAAGTGTAGCTTCGATCTGATTATTCGAACATCTCTAGGTTTTGATAATGAATGATACTACAAGACAGTTGAGACTGAATTTATGTTTTATCAGTAGTGATATTCATTTACCAACCTAGAAACTAATAGCCCAGAAACACACCCAGCAAGAGTACCATAAAACCCTATCCAAGCAGCTTCATCCTATAAATACATAATATATATGAGTAAAAACGATACTCTTTAAAATAGGCCTTCAACAATCAAGCCACTTTTCAAGGTATACAAACAATATAAAGAATAATTTGTAGTTTGCATTCATGTGCCATTGTGATCATACTGTGCCTGGTGGTTGGTCACAGTCTGAAGGTATACCACAATATTGACTAATACAAAAACTAATACATTAGCTGGAATTGACTCATTAAGATATAATTACTTGATACAGGGTATCACTTTGGCAGGAAGACTGCAAAAACACAGAGTTACCTGTCCAACCCCGATTGGATTCAGATTAATATCAAGAACGCTTCCCCATACCGCGAACACGCCTACCGGAAGAGCGTATGCCATCAATATCAACCAGAATTGTTTCATTCTACAAAACAAAATATGTTTTTAATATGACAGCAATTTAACAGTACTTGGCATTTAACGTTATAAATACCATTTGTCAGTTCCAATCGGACAGTGTTCATTCAATTCTGGATACTAATTATTTGAAATTTAATTGGAGCTTTGAAATCACCTTTTGCTGAAGTTGTTGTACATGTGATGGCCTCCATGTACAATATATTAATACAAACCTGATTTTATTGTTTGGTTTATAGGTATATGGTATTTTAAATATTTATTTTCTTATGTTTGTTTGCACCTTGATTTGTGAGATCGTCATACCTGACCAAATGTAGAAGACCATCTTTAAAGTCCAGTCTTTCTACGCCAGCACTAGCACTAGGTGGGCTCGGGGGCTTTGATGGGAAATATATAATCACAAGAAGGAACAAGAAGCAAGAAAATCCACACTCTAAAAACAAATTGTGACCTTCGATATATAGATCCCATATGGTTTTGTGGGAAATGGGATTTCTCTCGAACTGAAACGTCAGATGTTGAAGCAATACATGCGATGATTATAATTAATATTGTGAAATGTTATGGTGTAACTGATGTTCAAGTTTCAATATCATTGATCACTGTTCCACAGAATTTTAAAGAAAACGGCTTCACTTAATAAGAATGACTCTAAGTGTTGATCTACATAATTACGTCATCATCAACTTCAGTTAGAGTTATTCTAAGTGAATCCATTTCTTTAAAATTCTCCAATATCGCGGTTGTTTAAGCATTCATTTTTATCGGAGGTTTATCGAATACGAAAGAATTTCTGTAACCATCTTGAATGAACCTAACTGCAGTTAGAGTCATCCAGCTGTGGAACAGTGATTGATGGAATTTTGGGAATTTTCAGTGATATTCTCACCTACATACATCAGGCGCATCATCTCACTCCGTTCTTTTATTAGAAATGACTCTTCTACAAAGAAATGTCAAGTCTTTACAATCAAAGAATATACATTCATTTGTAATACATCGATAATGCGAAGCTACATGACATATTTGACTGAGGAATGGGAATGGCATTCCAAAGGGGAACTAGAACATGCTTGAATATCGGTGTGAGGTCACGTCAATTTATTTTTTATCTTTTTCATTCAAAGTCTCACTAATTGAAATATATTGGATAATAGCCCATGATTATAAGTAAACACCACTTGACTTACCCCATATAATGCTAGTCCCGTTCATCCGGCAATAGGAATTATTTCTCACCAACGTACTGCAAAACGATAAAGATTGCCCCTTAGACATTATTAAAATGTAATATTGTCACAGTAAAAGTAAGCACGTTTTAAAACTAAGATTGTTTTAGGTATAGTACTTACTTGTTTATAAATGTGGAGTTGCAATTTTTTGGTGGTTGGGTTACAAGTTGAGGCCCTAAATGAAAATAAAACATTTGGAATACGTAAATAATCACAACTACATGTACAGGCAACATCTTCATTTCGACATACGTTGAACAGAGAATAATCAGAAAAGAAAAATTAGGCAGGTGAAGTTGAATTTTGGATTTTTCGTACCTATTATGAATGAAAATGCTACTCCAAGGTATGCAAATATGGTTGCAATAGCTGTTGCTGTCGCGCGTTGTGAGGTTGGGAACCACAGGGAAGATATTAGAGGTGGTGCGGCGGAACCAGTACAAGCAGAGATGCCGCTCAAAATGCTGTTAACGATAGCAAGCCTGAAGATATATATCTTGGCATTAAATGATTGAAAAGACTAGGTGGATAATTACCTATGTCTGATTCTGATGTGCATAAATAAAGGAGCTACCCATCCAGGATAATTCGAAGAGGGACGGGATAAAATTAGATGGAGGTGGAAAATAACTATATGACAACTAATATGGAACGATAAAGCGTAGTTTGTGTCTTCCCGATTTCTCTGTGCATGCAATGATCTGACTGACCTACAATGAAGGAGAAGGCCATGCCGAGGTAGTTCATGACGGTGGATATAGCTGTAGCACTGGCCCTTTGGTTGGCAGGGAACCACAGAGCTGAGAGCAAAGGCGGTCCCCCGAATGGCACAGTTCCGGCTATTCCATTGAAGACACTGCCAATCAGGACCAACCTAAGCACAATGAAGACAGGAAGACATTTCTTATGCAGCCTAAGATAAGGGACCATTGTGTTATATGCAGATACATTTTCTAGTATGTTATTTAAATGTTTTTTTTTTGTAAATTGATTGTTTTTCTAAAATCTTAAGATGAATAAAAAGTGCCAGAAATGTATCTTTACTTTGCCGTTAAGCAGAACATATTGCAAAACATTTTTCCTCTTATCCACCCTTGGTATACGCAGCTAACGAAAATTGACCGGTACGGGTCGAAAGCTGGACCGGTACGGGTTAACTGTTTTATTTGAATTTAAAATAGCCATAACTTGCTCAATATTAATTTCCTCGTGTCTAATTTGAAATATATGATGCCTCCCGATGCTTTTAAGTACCCCAATTTTTACAGATTTTTAAACGGACCAAAACTCTCTAAATGCGCATTTCAATGACGCGCGTTTGATTTTATAAAAAATGCCAAACTTTGTGACAAAGAATTTCATCAGCTATTGCCCCGAACCGGTCCGTCTTCTCGTTGCAAGCAGATTGCCCAGAACCGGTCCGTCTTCTCGCTGCAAGCACTGAGGATATTCTTTGTCACAAAGTTTGGCATTTTTTATAAAATCAAACGCGCGTCATTGAAACTCACAAGATGTAAATAGCATGTCATTTACATCATACCTTGATGGAGAAAAATAGATCTTATATGTTAGAAGTACTAAATAAAAGTTATCGTGAAAATGAGACAGTCGTTCTCGAGAGAAAAGAGCATAAATGCGCATTTAGAGAGTTTTGGTCCGTTTAAAAATCTGTAAAAAATTGGGGTACTTAAAAGCATCTGGAGGCATCATATATTTCAAATTAGACACGAGGAAGTCAATATTGAGCAAGTTATGGCTGTTTTAAATTCAAATAAAACCGTTAACCCGTACCGGTCCAGCTTTTGACCCGTACCGGTCAATTTTCGTTAGCTGCGTATACCAAGGGTGTTATCACAAAGGCTTTTGTTTTGCGGTGTCTGGTGATGAGCGTTTCATTATTGAATGAAAAATCACTGGAGCAAATATAATCCAAAAACATCTGACATTCAATATGTCATGTAAGACTACATCAACCTGGTGTTTTTTTCAGAGTTAAAAGTATGGATTTAGCATAGTTATAATATTATGAATCCACTTTCTACAAATACACTAATTATATGTAGCACTTGTCTAGTCAGGATTCAAAACGCCAGCAATACCCATGTGCTCATTTTTTTAATTTGAATTCATTGTTACAGTGACCTATACCATGTACACACAGTTTTCGCAGTTTTTGGCAAGCATTTCCATATAGCATTTGAAATATTCTAATGACGCCCCCCCCCTGTAAGCATTCGTATGTAATCCAATGAAACGTATCATTCCTTCTATCATTCATTATATTCTGGTTTAGAATGTCAAATACAGCTCCATATACCACTGGATATCAAGCGTATTAGAAAAAAAAAATGATTGGCATAATATGTACGCTGTTATTGTATTTGTCTGAAAATAAAGATTACATCAGTTACATTAAGCAGTTCACAAATATACCATTGCACTATTGTACTCGCAGCTAGTATACTACTGACTATCTTAGAATTGGTTTTGGTATAAAACCAGCAAATTGTTCTGTTTATATCAGCTTACTTTCCCGCGCCCTGTACTATTGAACAATTTTCATTAGCTGTGCCTGTTTTGATCGAACTTTAAATTTTGTGCCCTTGTATTGAGGCATATCAAATATTTGATATTTATAAAACGAAATTATTTATATTAGTTTCTTTGTACAGACATATCGTTTTGAATAAGTTATACTACACTAATTTACCATTGGCCAATTGAGTGAATAACAATATTGACTAATTCCTTAAGCAACACGTTCTAAGCTTTCTAAGTTGCAGTCGATTTACTCAAAAGCGCCCTGGACGAAAATAAAAAATCTCGCGCATGCTCGATCGAGGTAGGGTAGTGTATTTCAGCTAGACGAGCTTACATATTGAGCATAGAGATTTATCTAATTTGCCCACGTGTGATAAATAGAAGATATCCTATGATTAATGAGTGATATGATTTTTATCCACGAATGGATACGAGCGTAGCGAGAGAGTGCAGATATCAATATCCATGAGTGGATTAAAATTATATCACGAGTAAATCATAGGATGTTCTTTTTATTCCATTGTTAAAGTCATCATCAGAATCGTCGGAAATTAAGTGATTTAATTCGAATTTTCCAAACGATCGGGCGATGTTGACGCTTAACCTCGTTTTGAGTCTGAAGTAGCAAAAATCCATAATTCATAGCATATGGCGCTGTGTGTCATGGCTTAAACATGCTATGGTTAAGTGAAAATTTGTCAAAATATCATATTTTACCACTGATTACAAAAACACCTTTTTTATTTTGACATGTTTTCCTATGAATATCATGCTAACTGTGGAATAAATACGAACATTATATAACTTGTAATAAGGAAACATTGTACTGATTAATAATTGTCATGACGGGGAAGTTCGTCTATTTTTCTCTGTAAAAATCATTACGATTATCATCTTGTCATCATGGCCATCACAAATTAAGGATATAAATTGGCCAATGTTTGAAGACGTTATCTCTATCCTTCAAAAAGTGAAACATTACACCCTTTCCTCTTCCTATATAGAACTTAATTATCATTTAATATATTTCCCCGTTAGCATCAACAGCTGCAATTTAGATATGTTGTTGTGTCCATCTTCAAACGTTTAAAGTTCCAAATGAATTGGTCAACTTGACATACCTTAATAATGAAACCATGTTATAGCCCTCCATCTTGATTCACAAGG
This sequence comes from Owenia fusiformis, assembly GCA_903813345.2. Taxonomy (NCBI): domain Eukaryota; kingdom Metazoa; phylum Annelida; class Polychaeta; order Sabellida; family Oweniidae; genus Owenia; species Owenia fusiformis. The sequence continues at coordinate 12,465,112 of CAIIXF020000006.1, read as the reverse complement.
TTTCAGTTGTTCCCATTTTACCGCTCCAACTGCAAACTAGTATGTTATAACTTCCTTGGAAGTAGAGGACGAAAGACTTTTGAAAAGCTTCAATTAAAATCAGTTGCATAAAAGCCCAATAAGCATATACGTTACCATGTTGCAGCAATAGGGTCAGTTGTAAAACATCTGAAGAGAGTCCCAAGAAATAACAGTCCTGTTGCACCAACCATTGCCACTCGCATTCCTAGGAAATATACGAAGCATTGATTTCTACAAACTCAACAATTCCTTCATCATTTTGACTTTATTTTGTGACTTTGTGACTTGCTTTTAAGAGGAGACTTTTTAGCCTGTTGAGCATGCATCAGACATTGAAGATAATTATTTTCATATAAGAATGACATATGCTACAATTATGGTATATTTTGGAAAAAATGAGTCTTAATGTGTTTATAGAAATGGAGTGTCATCGTCAGGGGTCAACTATATAAATGGGGTCTTATTGCGCATCCTCGACTGAATGTGGCTATACGGCTAAACTGATTTTGCCCGAGTTAGATATTGCTCAGCTGTTTATAAAACAACTACAAAGAAAGACCTGGTCGAATTCACGAAGCTTTAAAAAAATTGTTTAGATTTTCCCCAAAAATTTGATGATAGCCAAAAAAATTAATAAGCACATTTATGTAATTTCACTAATTAACCACTGAAAATTACATTGAGGTTATAATTATTTTATTGGAAATATGCTTAGTTTAAGGCCAGAGTGCACTTTGGATTTTTTGCAATTTTGAAAAGTAAACTACTGATTATATGTAGTTATTCAAACATTCTGAAGAATTATCAAACCCCAATTATAGTCTAAAGTACACTAATGCATTTTTTGTGCAGAAATGAAAGATATAGAATAGATGATGTGTGGAATGAGTTATGTTTATCTGAAAATAGCACATGGTCATGAAATTTCATCAAAGTACACACGGACCTTAACGTCTTAGGTCTTATAAAATGTGTAAAAATTCGAATGAAAATTTTAACTTTTTTTACCACTTGTAATGAGAGACATATTTCGACCAAAAAGCCCGAAGTTTTTCAGCAAACGGTATTTTAAAAGAACCAAAACATAGGGACCTCCTTTCATGTCACAGCGCTATATTGTGCTATGGATTCTTCATATTCCGGAATACTACTCTGTTGTTTAATTACGTTTAAACAACTAAAGTGTCGCCATGGTTTACAGCTGTATGTGCAGGCCCGTAGGCAGGATTTGCCAAGGATTTTTCAGTTTTCAAAAATTTCCAGGAGGGGTTCACATTTGACAATTTTAGCCCAAATATATGGCTAAAATCACTTGAGAAGTGCCCAAAATGGTGAAAACTGCATGATTTTGAAAGAATCTTTGGCCAGGGGGGGGGGACCCTGCGACCCCCCCCCCCCCGGCCTGATGTGCATAAATTCAAAGAATGATAAAACCTGGGATGAAGTAAAGAAACTTACCTTTTACGTCCATGATCCATGCTCCAAACGCCACAGTGAGAATATAAGCTATATTACCAAGTGCAGGCAACAATGCCAATACAGAATCTTCCCATTGAAATACAATCTTAGCAGAATCTGCTACAGGTCCAAATGTGTTCCATACTGCTGCTTGTGTAGCCGACACGACCGAAAACAACAATAAAATATACCACCGCCTGCCATATACCGTTTCTGTTTTGTTTGTGGTGTTTGGATCCTCATTGCCTGTGCCGATATTGATATTGTACTTGTTAAGAAGTGGTTGTTTGTCATTTTCTTCGGATATGTAATCTTTAGTCATCTTACGTTTCTTTCAGTACCAATTGTGTGCAACATTACATAGTCTTAGTGCCGTTTTAATGAAAAGAACGTAGGTACACACGTGCTTTGACCCTATACATAGTTATGTGGTCTACATGTGTACTTATAATATGAGATTATGAGGCTAACATTGTTGACTGTCAACAGAAGTGAGCTTGACCTCCTTGTGGAGATATGTACTATCTCTGATCTCTCCCCATTGTTGTGAATACTATCCATCTATCATTTATCGGGTATAAAGAGTGTACAAGTAATCATTCAAAATTCAAATATTATATTTAGAACGATATCTTTCTTATTAATACAATGATATGAGGTATTTATAAGCCAAGCCTGAGGCCCGGGTATACTGTCATTAATAAAAAATCAGTCTTATTCTTATACATGTAAGTAATCTAGTAACTTAGTCATAACAAAAACAGCCAGGAGAACTTCCATTGGCACTTAGCTCTTGCACTGATTTTTGCAATTTCTGAAACTTGGTCCAGAGCCGATTTTGACCCACCGTGTAAATGGCGTGGCGTTATAGTACATTGAATGAAATTGTAGTCATCACTAGTTTTGTGATTTTACGAGATAACTACTTGTTGCGTTTTTTGATATACATTTTAATATGTAAAACTATGGGGGGGGTAAGCGTTTTATAGTTGATCACGAATGTCATATGTGCAAAGTATTGTTCTGAATTTTCGAATTTGGTGTTGGATTACGGTACTCACACCTGAATTAAGGCCGTTGCTCGGTTACATCCGGGCAACTCACGAGACTTCGCCTCCAAACCTCATCAGAAGTTTCAATTTTGTGACATCTAATGTAAATTCTCAAGTCTCGGAAGTTAATTTTTCTGTACGTCAAAATGCATTGCGCGTTATCTCTTTCTATTCATCTGACACAGCATTGAAAACAAATTATGATAGTACGATTTATGACATATGATGAGGGGAATCAATTCTGACAAATAAATTAAGAATTTAGTATGTAAGCTAGTATAGTATGTATCTTAGGATGAAACTGTAAGTAATTGAAATCAAAATAAGCTTTAACAACGTCATCATGATAAACCATGACATCTCAAATCTTCTCAGCCCTGAGATAGGTAGATGGTTACATGATAACAATCACACTTTTGACAGTTATAACTTTACCCATCTGATTTGCTCAGATCACAGAATATGCCTCATAATAGCAGAGATGCTATGAGTATCAGAATGTAACAACAACGTGTTGATGTTCAGTGTAATTTTGATTTATTGAATTTGCCTACATATACTGTCATACCAGCTGTACCATATCTCATACAAATGTCAATCATTCTAAGCGACAACGGTGTTTGAAATTATCCAAAGTCCTTAATTTTCAGTTGCATGAACATGTTCAGCAGTATATTGATATTGTAGTTACAAATTCGTTATGTATTCAATGTTAACAATGAGAAAACAATTCAAGAGGAGCACAAAACAAGATGTTAAATGGCGCCGAGCGTCCATGTCTGTTGGCATTTTACTATGCGTCGTTCTTCTTCGGGGTCAGTCATCACATAAATCTATGAAAGGTGAGAATAAATATTTCGTTTTGTCCTCTTATTTGTTTTGTTATGTATACTATAACAAAGTAAGTAACAAGAAACGTATATATATATATCGGTATATCACTGTAAAATAAAATGATAACCCTGGGACTACTATCACACCAAACTAGTTCTCACTACGTTCTCGAAAACGGTCTTCAACTGTGTACGAACGGACTGGACGTACTTAGAACCGGTTGGGGTCTATTTACAAAACTTCATAGAACGTACCCGAACGGGTAGGTCCTCTAGATTGACGCCAAGCAAGTTGCCACTACTTTCTTCAAAACTGGTTTTAAAGTGTGTGCGAACGGAATGAACGTAGCTACAATGTTCTACGTCTGTTTACGAACTTCATGGACTTTCCCGGACGGGGAATGTGATTTAGAATTTTGAATCGATTCAAAATTCGATGGCGACCTTACCGTTCTGTAATCAGGTCATGCTGACCTTCTAGACTAATGGACGCATTAAACGACGTTGCACACCGACGCGGTGCGACCTGAACGAACTGCGAATGAGATGGACGTATTGAAGACTGTTTATGAACGAAGTAGCTAATTATTATTTTAGACATATTTCCCGACCACAGCTAGATTGAGCCCGTTTTACGACGTTTTCGAAGGACTGGCAAGAACGGGTAAGAACTATTTTGGTGTGATATAGGGGGGTAATATCACAAATCAAAATGAGTCCTTTGGTCTGAAGTGTAGAATGCAACATACAAATCATTTTAATTCAAACGTAGTGAACCTTACATTTTGACGCAATTCACATATTGAGTCCCTCGCTTTTGTTACGTTGACGATCTTCATGAATATTTTCACATTGGCAATATTCACGAAGATCGTCAACGTAACAAAAGCGAGGGACTATGTGAATTGCATCTTCGTTAATGTACCAAACATAGAACCGCCTGGATATTCTCAAACAAGATCATCTTCCTTAACTTTGAGCCAAGTTATTGTCCAGAACTTGACTTATAAGTGGTGTAGAATCGAGAAATAAAAATATCTTACCGAAAACGAGGCACAGAAGTTCTTCCATCGTGTTACGCTGACGTATCGTCAGCGTAACTAGGTGAGTACCAGCGATACATGGTTTGTTCGAGTTTGCACACACTGTGTAAGTAAAATCACACCCTGTACATGCGTATTTGTGTATGCACTGTTTAAAAATGGCATCGAACTGATAGTACACAAGTCGAACAAATGTTTATACGTCTCGCACAAACGTTTTTCCATTCACAAACCATGATATGAAAATCACACACCTTGATGTAACATAGGTTGGTTTCTAGAGACACTCGACATTTTGTTCGCGATTTTTTCAAAATCTCGTGTGACTTTTGACTTTCTATGGAGGGCGCAGTATTGTAGAAACCAGGATGTAAATGACATGCGACTTCAAATCTCGCATCCTGTATGTATGAGGTACAACTTATTTGTGACTGCCAATGCGAGCGGGAACCAGATCCTATTGGAGTTTGAACTCAATGGGTGTGTACAATTGACACGTTCGTTCGAAATTTACTTTTTATTATTTTAGTATGCTACTTATAGCACGATCCGTGTGACATTTCAACATTGCATTGGACTTTTGCAAAGTGATTCAAGTAAAGTGTAACTTTTTGTGTGACACTTGATAGAACCAGTGTGTGTGTGAATGAAAATAAGTTATGTAAGAAAATTAACTGTTGGTATAACATGGATTGAAAATCGCATACGATGATGCGAGTTTCGCATATGATGATGTGTATTTCGCATCTTATGATGCGAATTTCGAATCATATAGTTCGAGTGTCGCATCATATGGTTCGACTTTTCACATATATCGTTTGATACAAAATAAATTCCATAGATCTCTGCACGGTTGCCTTCGATTATCAATATGTTTGTAAACTCGGTTCAGTCAAATCGCTTACACTTTGCCCATTTTCTTGTTACAGCTACCTCGCATGAAGTGTGCCTGCACAATGTTTCCCTCTCTGGTAGACAACATTCGTCTGATGCACAACATATGGTTTTTGTATTTGGAAATGCTCCACTAAAATTATGGACGTCAGTTCTGAATGGCCTTCAGAATACAAATACGAATGTTCCTATATTGCTAAATTTTATTGGACAGATACACGAAGAAAACATACGTAACTTTTCAGAAACATACACCAAACTAATAAATAGAGAAATATTGATACTCAATTCCCATTGGGAAAGGGGGCAACTTACAAAGGAAATTTCTCTGATGAATTATGTGGAAGGACAAACAGTACACATTCACCTCATTCATGCTAACAGGGGAATCACAGACCCAGTTGGATTTGTAAAATCCGATATAGAATCGCATATTAACGTTTTAGAATTAGTCAAGATAGTTCACGTCAAGTCATTGAACTTATATGTACATGTGCCGCCACCTATGAACGACATTAGGAACCTCTTGCAATTTGACCTGCGATTCTGGAAAAAGGTACAAGGTAAAAACAAGTGTAAAACGTGGTTGGATATGAACGATCTTAGTTCGGTGTTCCTTAAGAGTATTGTAATGTACACCAAAACATATGGGTCATTATATAATTTACCAGTTTCTATCCAGTTTACGAAATAAAACAAAATAGTAAGCTACAATATGCTCATGCGATCACGTTTATTCAACCCATTTTCAGATTTACTGAAAAAACTCCAAAAATGAAAATTAACTTTGTTACTTTGATCAAGCCCGAAAAAATTCTAACAAGTTTTAACATGATTGAACACGTTTTTAAAAAAACAGACAAGTTTCGTGAAATATTGACATGGGCAATTTAGACAAATATTAATATAATATATTAAATATTAATAATGATCGAACAACTATAAAATCCATGTTCAATTCAATGATTGCTTTATTACATTCTCATCATAAAATAGTACATGTGTATAGCAGTTGGTTAATTGGGTTAATCCATTTGCTTCCATGCTGACAAATCCAGTTTTGGTAATTTTCTGCAGTCCACTCTTTCATTCTTTGACTTACCATAGAGGAATCTAATTTCCCTTTTGACATGATATGAATTTCTGAAAGAACACAATAACATTTACATTACTTTAAGATTTCCTACCTGAATATTTTTGTTTAATCCCTCATAATTGTTAGTCTCACAAATCAGGATTATGCAGAGTTTTAACAATTTTCATAATCTTCACAATGGGAAAGAAGTAACAAAACCCGCTGATATCGAAAATCATAGAGAAATAGACGAATAAACATGGTATGACTAACTGGATTGTGCATTTATGAAATGCAAGGTATGAAGATGAACGACTTTAAAACAAAAGTATGACCTCTTATTTTACATGGTACGACGTTCATGCATACGACACGACGTACCTCAAATCTTTTGGGATCTCGCTATACGGTAGAAGGAGAGCCTTTGGCTGCATGAATTGAATGTCATCGCTGGTTTCACACATAATTCTCGCCAGAGAGGATCCTTTGTCAAGGGCAGTTAATTGGTCTAGAATGTAATAGAGGCTTGTTTATTTGAAGCTTGACTAAGTGTCAAACTCTCTCATTTTGAGAGAAATAAGGTTCACGGTTAGTTGGTTAGTTGGGGTACTTAAGGGACGCACAACAGACATACTCATAACAGCAGATAAATGGTACCGGTGATTAAATCAGTTTTTGAAATACCTTGAGAAAACATGCCCGGGCCCATATTCTCATGCCAATAACGATCTCCTTTCCTCAAGTTCTCGAATTGTTTGCCGAGTAAACAAGCAAATGTTGGACCAACTGCCCCATATGGCACAAGGACTTCAGATATACCACCGGTAAATATATCTATGTCATCGACATGCCTGGAAAGATATAGTGGCATGGAAGAAGATGCATATGCATGTTCCTAACGGGAGTGCCATAACTCCATAAATCTTTCTCTGTGTTTTAATCAGGTTATGTCAAGTGGTGTACGCTTAGAGTATTTTTTCGAGTACAAAAGGAAATGGATTACCAAAACTGCATTTTATTCAAAAAGATTAGGTAGGTAATTACATTTCGTCGTCTTGGAACGTCTTCTAGTACTTCTTCACCTGCGAATGTGTTCATTGCGTTCCCATATACATCGGGGAAACATGCAGTTGTTACAAATTGACACCTTAAACTCTAACTCTGTGGGGTTGACCTCTCTAAACCTTAAACTCAATGGGATTGACCACAGAATCTTGTTTAAAATCAAAATAATGTTAACCCCACATTCTAAAAGAACTAGATATTGCTGTCGATTTATAATAACTGGATGCTTTCCCGATGTACTGGGAACACGATGAGCGTTTTTAATAATGTAGGTAAGGAAACACTACAAAATATTCACCTAACCGTACCTACCCGATTTTCGAACGAACAAAAACCCAACGCGTTTCTGTCCCTGGTGAAGTTCAAACAAAACTATATACATACGTGTAAATAGAAGGTAGTTTTCCCCAGATAGCTTCTGGTATCTCAGCTGGTTTCTTTTTCCAGTTTTTTATTTTTGGGAGATTGCAATATTCTCTCCATTTATTGTACCCTAAAACAAACAACGACAATGTACCAGATGTTAAGACACTTGTTCTACTTTAATTTACATATTATATTTCCTTTTAAATTGGGTCAACTATGATTTTATCAATATGAACTGATACAACAGGCAATTATAATCAGCTTCAATTTATGAGATCATTTCAACCAAAATACCAATGCATGTGCTATATATACACTGCCTTCTACAAATCTAGTAACGGGAAATCCCATGGAATAGCTAACGTGTTAATAATTTCCAAACTTTTGGAGGGGAGTGTATGTTTTACCTGGTAGTCCATGCTCTCTTCCTCTTTGTATATTAAGTGCTGGTAGATCAGTTCCCTCGCCAAAGGGTGGGTCTTTTGTAAACATGTGACAAGACATTTGTTCGGTGAAATAGGCATCTGTGTTTTGGGAAGGTAGATGTACGTGTCCTCTAACGATTGTATCTACCCCTCCTTTATCGCCCTTCCCATACATTGCCGATGGTCTAAACTGATGCTGTTGGAAAAGTAACAAGGTAGAATCATCAGAACTAAGTTCACCAGTTGAGGAGAGTCGAAGTCTAGGTACATGTAGTTATACAAATCATTTTAACATGTACGTGCCTAAAAGATCGCCATGGTGACATATTAGTGTTAAATGAGTTTCTATAGTAATTGGGTTTTATGTCCTGTTGCAGAACCCCTGTTTTCAAAACTTCGAAACAGTACAGGCCATTTTTTGCAATCCCTTGGAGTTGATTAAAGCGGAGTTAATCAGGGGTTCTTTTATGAGCAAAACTCCTAGGAACAAGGTACAGACGTGAACAATATCGTACCTAAAACACAGCATTGTGGTCTTGTTGACCAAGAAAGCAAGATGGCCGCAGAAGAGTTAATCAGCTCTAGAACTTATCACTGTGTAACATATGTAAAAATTTGAACGGTTTGGCTGGAAACCTATAGACAAGTCTTAAAAGTGAAGAAAAGTCTTAAAAGTGAAAATCCAAAATGGCCACCTTAAAATTTACCCAGAATGCCCAAAAACCAATCAGTACTTGACGTTGATATGTAGAAACATCCCTGAAAATTTCAGATGAATCCCTCAAATGGTTTGGCTGAAAATCTGTAGACAAGTCTTGAAAGTGAAAATTTTAGGACAGAAAATCCAAAATGGCCACCTTAAGATTTACCTAGAATGCCCAAAAACTAACCAGTTCTTGACGTTGATATGTAGAAACATACCTGAAAATTTCAGATGAATCCCTCAAATGGTTTGGCTGGAAACCTGTAGACAAGTCTTGAAAGTGAAGATTTTAGGAGGGAAAATCCAAAATGGCCACCTTAAGATTTACCCAGCATGCCCTAAAAACTAATCAGTTCTTGACGTTGATATGTAGAAACATCCCTGAAAATTTCAGATGAATCCCTCAAATGGTTTGGCTGGAAACCTGTAGACAAGTCTTGAAAGTGAAGATTTTAGGAGGGAAAATCCAAAATGGCCACCTTAAGATTTACCAAGAATGCCCAAAAACTAATCAGTTCTTGACGTTGATATGTAGAAACATCCCTGAAAATTTCAGATGAATCCCTCAAACGGTTTGGCTGGAAACCTGTAGACAAGTCTTGAAAGTGAAGATTTTAGGAGGGAAAATCCAAAATGGCCACCTTAAGATTTACCCAGCATGCCCTAAAAACTAATCAGTTCTTGACGTTGATATGTAGAAACATCCCTGAAAATTTCAGATGAATCCCTCAAATGGTTTGGCTGGAAACCTGTAGACAAGTCTTGAAAGTGAAGATTTTAGGAGGGAAAATCCAAAATGGCCACCTTAAGATTTACCAAGAATGCCCAAAAACTAATCAGTTCTTGACGTTGATATGTAGAAACATCCCTGAAAATTTCAGATGAATCCCTCAAACGGTTTGGCTGGAAACCTGTAGACAAGTCTTGAAAGTGAAGATTTTAGGAGGGAAAATCCAAAATGGCCACCTTAAGATTTACCCAGAATGCCCAAAAACTAATCAGTTCTTGACGTTGATATGTAGAAACATCCATGAAAATTTCAGATGAATCCCTTAAATGGTTTGGCTGGAAACCTGTAGACAAGCTGAAAAGTGAGACGCCGCCCGCCCGCCCGCCCGCCCGCCCGCCCGCCGCCCGTCAAGCTGTCTACAATATCGTACCTTTTGTTAGGTACGATAAAAATCCAATTTATAATTGATTCAGTCAGTACAGAAGAGCCCTTGATTCATACTCTCTTTGAGGCAACTACACAATTTACTACGCTGCTATCTTTGGATTTGTAAGGTTCTTGAATAATGTATTTTATGTGAAACCTAGATACCTCTAGAAAATCGCCCCTTCAAACTTCAAAATACTCTAAGCGATTTGCCTAAAAATAAGAATAAAAAAATCAAAGAAAAAACTACATGTACAAGATAACATATTATGTTCATTATTTCTGACCATACTTACTGATGTTATATGATCGTCTATATACTTCTTGAATCTGTTATCACTTATGAACCGTATGAATGTATCTATTTGGGAGTGACCAAATCTAAAGGCTGCACCTTGGAAGACATTGGATGCTTGAGCATTCGTCCATTCGTCGTATTCTTGAAATAAAATAATTGAAATAACTTTTGTTCATCTCACCTCACCATAAACAAGGGGGTGGAGTAGACGGGACACATGCAAACTAAGTTATTCATCATAGCAGATGAATATGTGAATTTGCCAATGCTTCATAATTACAATCTGACGGAAGTGCTGCTTCACAACTAACTTATCAATGTTATAGTTTTTTTTCTAGAGACCATATGTTTTTTTCATAGTAGTATAGTTTTATAAAAATTCAATGTCACCTGAGAAGTACCCCTTTTTGAACTTTTTTAACAAAGCCAGGTCGTATCTTTTATAGTGCGATCCCATAACAACAGGAAGGTATTCTCCATATATAATTCTTTGCCACAATGCTATCAAAATACGCCTTGCCTCCTAAAAGTAAAGTCATTGGTATTCTAACACACTAAACCGCTCAAAGTGCGAAAGTATCTGGAATTACATGGTGTCTATAAAGTTACACTTTCACATACTTTGCAAAGATACTTTACGAACACCCTGTGTATTGACCTGATTGCAACCTTTTTCTCATTCGGGTATGTTCAAGATTTCAAGATATGGAATGGGTGGGTGCATTATCCAGGGAACCGCAAATTGGTTATCAGTCGTTTGTTCGTACTTCTAGAGAGCGTACGTTTGACATTCTTCATAACAGAGCAACCATATCACGAAGGATAATCGATCGGAAACAAAATTCGAACCACATTAGTTTACACTATTTGTTGCAATAATGTACACTCCCCGAAAAAGTTCAGTAACCGGTAAAAACCTTTATGATCATGTAACAAGGCCTTTTAATATTTACGATTTTAACAAACTCAGCAAATAGCCCAGTAGATTCAAACAATAGCAGCCCTTAAAGTGGTATTCAGTTGGGACACATGGTTGCAACTTATGCCTTGGTCACATTTGCTCCGATTTTCACTACGGCGCCCGGCCAATTGAGTATTTTGATCAGAAATCAGCCGGGCGCCGGCCGATGAATCGCAGCAAATGTGACCGGGCATAATGTTGGGATTTATACATAACGTACCAAAAACAACCTGTTGCTTTCATTTGACCAGTCAGGATTGATCCTCGCCAGCTCATCTGCGATTCTGTTGTGTTGCCTTGCAAATATAACGTGGAATGAAGTTAATCCAATCCACTCGTTCGCCCGTCCATCTCCTAAATGGAGATAAGTTTGTAAGACTGTTTAAAGTTCAGGGAATTAAACAAATTAAACTAATACTCTGTTTACAGAAGAAGTATCATACGACACAAACATATAGTCATCTATCTGTTACGCAGAATATGGCATTCATTCATGGTTGTCGGTATTTGTGATACGGGTGAAAATGCCATACTCACCTGCGGTATATGACATATCCCAGAGGTGAGTACAGTGAATACACGATACTCACTGTGGAATATGTCATACTCTCCTTCCTTCCGAAGGCACGCTATTTTCTATACAATGGATTGGATAAATTCTAACGATGCCTTCCCAGGCCAACCTGCTACCACAATTTTGATGCACCTGTATGAACATACTCTTACCTGTTCTCATGCATTTGACGCTATCATTTACGTTCGGTTTTACGCAATCTTTAGAATCAAAGGGAGGAAGCAATGGCTTAAGGTCGTGATGTAATGGGTTGGTAGACATCAGCATTCTGCCACTGTTGTTATCTGAAGTCATAACCGCATATATGATATGTATTACTTTTAACCATGCCTCTCTAAACTTCATACAAAAGGGGGTCACATTACTTTGAATGGTATTTTATTTATAACTTCCAAACTAGAAAAGTTCATAAAAAATAACATTTTGAAATCATGTGTGTGGGAGATCAAAATGACGGCTAATGTTATGAGTGATATGACAATTTTAATGAATATTTTTAGGCAGTATGAACAGTCTAAATTATTGTTAATGGCAATTTCATCAATAGTATAGTAATCCTATAGTCAATAAATCGTTTCATCGATATTTTTTACCCCCACAATCTGACGATGCATTCTTCATGCAACACCCGATTTATAAGTCTCTTTATAAAAATGCATTTTGGTGTGCCAGACTCTTATCTCCGCTTACCGTTTGGAAGGATAAAGACAAATGGGAGGGGGGGGGGGGCTATAGCTGGCATATAGGTGATTAACTTGAATACTACCTCTATTTGATTTGATACCCTCTGTGTAGGGTATTGCATTTCGAAATCAATCTAACAATAAGGACTCACGTATACCTCATTACTCCTTGAATTCATGCTTTGTCGCAAAAATACATGTCAGCAACAGTCAAACAATGCTGATTATGTGTTGACATACCAAGTTATGTTTGAAAATAGTTTTTTAAGAAGTCTAGCAATTTGTTTTGGACGCCAATCGCCACCTGCAGACTTCGAATGCAAAAGTTGGCGAAAACAATATGTCAACACTTCTTGAATAGAAATAAACCTATTTATCCCATACTTGGACGTGTTACAGGTACATAAAGCCAGTTTGTAAAAACTTATATTTTCATCAGCGGGCAGATATAGCTTTACGTCCCGCTCCGAGCGGGCAGATATAGTTTATCTGCCCGCTACGTCATAATCGCCGCTCGCATATTTGTTCATAATTTGTAACGTTCGCGTAATGACTGTAAACGACAACGGCGATCTGTTGATGGTTTAAAAAATGGAAGGAGCATTCACTTAAAAAATTCGAGAAAATAAATGTGGGAATATTTGAGAGAACAAAAAATCCGCCCACGGCCAAGAAAACAAAACTGGACATGAATATTCTAGAATATTTCCACGATTGAACAATGTGAACCAGATGACCAGGATTGGTATGGGATAAACATATTATCCTATAGTCGGTTCAGGATATTGGGATGATCCCTTGGCCAATATAATATATTTTCCCTCGGGACCTGCGGCCCTCGGGCAAATATATTATATTTGCCTCGGGATAATCCCAATATCCTGAACCTCATATAGGATAATCTCTATGTATCTCATACTTAAGTGGGTTTGGGGTAGATACCACTCGGGAATATATATCATATCTGAGGAGCGGGCAGGATATATTGTATATGTCCCGCTCCAGGCCAAATGCGGGCAGATATAATATATCCATCCCGCTCCCGGGAAATTTTCAAAAGTTTAAATATCAAAAGTTTTAATTTTTTAATTTTAAAATTTAAATTTTTTAAGTTTAAATGTTACAATTTCATTGTATTGAACAAAAAGAATATTACGAAAATGTTAAATATATATAAATATCTTGTCATTTGAAAAAGGTGGAAAAGGTTATATCTACCCTAAACCCACTCAAGTATGAGATACACCAGTTATGCACGGTCGGTTTGGATACATGGAATATCCCTTGGGATATACAATATATCTTCCCGAGGGACCGAAGGGACCAAAACCTCCCAGTGCATAACCCCTATATATTTAACATATGTAGGCCTACTCTCATAATAATGATAGGCCTAAAAAGTATGACTATTAAATAAAGCAATATGTATTCACCTTCTCTCAATGACATTACTTCTTTTTCAGAGTTTCCATACACAAAAGAGCAATCCAAATATGATGATATCGTATTCAAATGTTGACGGGGCATCGTCTCTGAAAAACATTAGAAATCCTTGTCGATATAGTAATAATTGTTTCCAGATTTTTCCAAAAAATTGAAGCATATTCAATCTGATTGGGTAGACCAAGAATTATTAAATATATGTATTACATGTATATTCCTATTTCTCGGGATCGCACTTACTCAAATCACCAAGGCAATTTAATTCTAGTACAGGTTGACTTCTAATGAACTTTAAACATTTTGTCTTCTTGAAGCACGAGTCTCCTTCGGGTACCTTTATTGGTAAACATTCTTCCATGTTCGAATAATCGTGACCGCAATTATCCTCGCCACATGTAATGTCAATCGGTTTACTAGGATCTGAAAAATATTTAACACAAGTGCGTTTGTTCAAGTGGTTAGTTCGATATGCGTCTCACACAATAGTATAGTTTCCATATAGCTTTTGAAATCTCGTTAAACCTCGTTTTTCGTGAGATTTTAAGAGATTTGCATATTAAACCTCTAATGACTTACATTACCTTCTTTTAAATGGCATATTTGAATTCAGTGAAATGCTTTCTCCTATAATAGCTTTGATTTACTCAGTTATCTAATTTGAATAATTTTCTGTGACAATTTAAAAAAGCTTGGGCCAAATGTCCATAGATGCAATGCTAAAATTCTTTAAAACCTTGGATCATTTGTATGTCAACCAACATTTGCATGTTTAATCACAACATGTACATAAATAGGGTCACCATATGGTATATCATTTAAGTTTTATACAGATTCAACCAACACTCTTTGATAAATCATGAAATTAAGCCATTTTTCCAAGATTTTAGCATGTAAGTGAATGGAACTCTAGCCCAAGTTAAAAGCTGAATAAAAGATGGCAGCACTAGATTTCATTGATTTTTCTGCTATCTAGAAACTATCCTATTAGCATACATGTCTCTGTCTGGTTGCAATAATCCAAGTGTAACTATGTTTTACCGGTTTTACGGATGCTGAATACAAACGTTGATGCCCTCGCTCACAGAACCCCGCACAAAAACGATGGATGCAACAAACAATATTTCAACTCTCCTTGGTGGCTACTGTTAATGATACTAGATTAGTTCTGATTATAAGAAAGCACATGGTAGCACACAAGATCTTTGAGAAGAAAGCAAAACCATATAGTCAGAAACGGATTTAAAATTCTCAAGTATCAAAATTAAAAATGAGAAAATATCTAAAAAGAAAGCTACTAATGATATTACAATGAGCACATGATCTGAACTTCGAACCTTGTGGATTGGGCAATTTGGACTGGGCCGTTTTGTCTATGTCGTGATCTAGAAGCTGGCCTAGTGTCATAACCGTCATAGATTGTACAGCACTGGGCTTGTTCGCTTCTTGGTGGATGGTTCTGCTCACAAGCCGTGCGCTTGGAAGAGGTGTACGGTCTCTGGCGACCCTGGGCTCCTTTTTACCTGTGTTACAAATCAATCCATGTATAGAGCTGTTCAACACTGCTTATAAATAACTGATAGTGATACATTAGGTGACATTTGAAATATAAATTATCTTCCTTGGCTTTAGAAAATAAACCTACCATCGGCATAGGCATTCGTCAGAAATCTTATAAAAGGTGTTTTGGCCCGTCCCCAGAGTGGATTCCTGGCGTTGTTACAGCTTCCGTCAAATGTTCTGAACTTTGCAAAAAGATTGCATTCAATGTTCGGATTGAATGACTCGAGACACTCGGGGGTGGTCACGTGGGGTAAACCATCCGTGATTTGGGTATTGTTAAACGCCAGGAGTCTTCCCATGTGTCTCAACCATTCGATTAGTCTAGGTTTGGTGAGTGCATACCTGTTTGAATAATTAAATGGGGTAAAGGGACAATAGAATATATATTTTTGCTCGCATCATTCTTCTGTATATCATTCCTCTTTTCTTAATTTCAACTGTTCTGATAATCGTTTTTGGGTTATGTGACAAAACTTGAATAACATGCCCCCTACACCTCCTTGATTTAATTTCCAATGAATTTGGTCATTTTTAAATTTCTAACTTCTATATTTGATATCTCAGTACTTTTTCATAAAATAAAATTATGTTGTGAGCGAATGTTGGTATAATATTGAAAATATTGCTAGTTAAGCGTGACAGTCGAACGAGCAGTGTACGGTACAACACGAGGGTGATGTAATCTTAGCAAACTGATGTTTTCATCGTTTCAGAAACATCGCTGTGAAATTCACCGTCAAGTTCATGATCACTGTCCAGGATGTTGTTACAGACATTTACATGTAAAATATCTAAAAACTAGACCACACCTTTCTGAAACGATGAAAACATATATTTGCTCACATTTTATAACCCTCGTGTTGTACCGTACCCCACGCGTTCAACTGTAACGCTTAATTTGGAACGTACCCTGTAATATAGAGATGAACATCGTCTCTGATTGGTCAAATGACGAAAACATGATGGTGGATTCAAAATCTTCTTGGAATCGAATTAGATGTTAATTCCTGGCGTGTTAACCAATGTTATAGCTTGTTATTTCGCATTAAAATAAACAAGGGTGTGAGGAGTTTTTTTTACATCGATTAAAACATCACATCGGAGTGTGGTATTCGGAAACTGGACGATGGACATTGGGACAGACGTACACCCTGTAATTCTGGTAACGTACATATAACAGAATCTGGATTAAAAGTGAGTGAAACAAATTTTCAAAACAAAATAAAATATTTACCTTTTTTTAATTTCTTTTATGATTTCTAACACCTCCAAGTACGGTAACGTGACTGCTTCTACAAACTCTTTTCCACCTCCCATTGCTAAAACATATCAGTACTCTGGATCTAAAATCTAAAACTAAGTGGCCATTTTGTGATATAAGATCGTACACTAACTCGTGGTGGACAAATTAAGGATCTAATACCCCAGTCACATTTCCTACAGCGACCGTACGGTCTATCATTTCTGTGGTCAGTAACATTTCTACGCTCGCCGTAGAATTTCTGCAGTTGGATACATGTACTTTTGCAGTCACATTTCCTACGGCAGCCGCACAGCGAATTTTGAAATTACTGTTGATAAACGTTAATGTTTATTTGTATTTTATTTATATCAGTACAATTTATAAATGTTATTTATTGTGCTAGGATAATATCGAAGAATAAAAAAGTGTTGATTGACCAATTGTTTAATCTTTTGTAATATATGTTGCTACATGTTATCAGTGACCTTACATCAAACAGTATACCCATTGCGTTGTGATCACATCAAAGATATGGCAGTAAAACCTGGCCTAAAAACTGTTTCCAAGGTACATAATTAACCCATCAAAACAGTACGGCAGACGCAAATCAACGTAAGCCCAATATGTAGCAACCGTTGAACCGTTCTGCAGTCTGGCAATAGTCTGGCGATTTCTACGAATACCACAGAAATGAACAAATATTATAACTCCAATTAGAGATATAATTTCTACGGCTGCAATAGTCTGGCGATTGCTACGGATACCGCAGAAATGAACAATTATTATAACTCCAAGTAGAGTTATAATTTCTACGGCTGCCCTGCGACCGTTAAGAAACTGGATACACTGAGCAGAGGCCACAAGGCGACCGTAGTTTTTCTACGCTTCACTGAAATTCACTGAATGATTTAATTGACCTGCGGTCGACGTACGGTCGCCGTACGACAAATGTGACTTGGGTTTTAAGCAGTCTTTTTTAATCAAATTT
Source organism: Owenia fusiformis (assembly GCA_903813345.2). Classification (NCBI taxonomy): domain Eukaryota; kingdom Metazoa; phylum Annelida; class Polychaeta; order Sabellida; family Oweniidae; genus Owenia; species Owenia fusiformis. The sequence continues at coordinate 12,447,271 of CAIIXF020000006.1, read as the reverse complement.
GAATTACATATCTAAATCCTCCATTCATAATTTACATTCACACGTACCTAGGCACAGTATATTGCTTTCTGGCAAGAGAATATTGTCACTAGTTTTTAGCAGATGAATAGTTGATAATTAAAACAGAAATAAGGGAAATATTGATATTGTGTTAAAATTGTATAAACATTTTAATAGTATCACAATGATTAGACAAATAGATACTTGTGAGGGTAACTTTTTACAACCTTTTTACGTACCAAACATCCCAGAGCGTCCTTGTTGTGAACCAATTTTACTAAATAAGGCAGCTATTCTTTCATTTTTTATTTCTTCGAGTGCTTTCTTTGCAGCCTGTTTGAGGGTGTCAAGATCTTCTGTAATGACACGGGGGAAACACAAAGAAGATACTTATACACTGCTCACTGGCGGATCCTGCCTCAGAAAACATCATATTGACAATCGGGGTGTCCCCCTCGGTCAATATGATATTTTCCTCGGCCAATATCACATTTTCCCTAAAAATCATATTCCTAAATAACCTCAATGTAACAAGTGGAAAAAATCATATCTTTAGCAAATTCTCACTAAACCATGAATTGAATAAGGCTTTTAAATCATAAGACATGACGTCACGCCGTGTCCGAAGTTTGACGGAATTTGCTCTCAAAATGGCCGTTTAGTCGTTTAAAAAGTATTTCACAGTAAATACTGTAGGCCGTTTGAGAAACATTGAAATCAGCTTCGATCTGTGAAAAAGAAGATCTTCGGCACTTAGCCCCAAATACTTTAGGATAGTTCAATATGTCTCCCTAAAACTAGAAAAATATTTTGCATAAAAAGGCAATTTATTTGAGTTTTTAACAATTTTCAATAGATTCCAAGTACACAAGACCACCATCACCGAAAGTCAAATATTTTAAGTAAACCAAATCATTTTGTCGTAATTTTTGAAAAATTATAAACACATAAGATGAACAAAATAGAATATAAAATCTGTACATTTTTATTGGTAATTTGGTTCGGTGAAAATATATAAGCACTAGTGCCAAAGGGAAAGGACCAAAAGTTGTAATGGAACTTAGCAAGAAAAAGCAAACTCTAAGTGCATACCAGTCAAGAAAAACAAACCCCATATAGCCCAAAACCATGATCTAACGTGAAAAGAAACAATGTCTAATACCCCCTTTCCCTCCACCATTCAAGAATCAATATCACAATCCAAGACTAGAAGACCAAGGGACATTTCATTCATACTGAAGTCATTACAATACATGTTGAAGAGAAAATTAGAAATTGATAGCCAATTGATATCCAATACTCATAACCTCAAAAATTGTTGTAGATATAAGTACTCATACAAGATAGAGCATTCAGTCTCAAATGATGTGGGATAGATAAAATCCAAAACATTGAGATGCTGTATCGCTTAGTTATTGAGTATAGCCATCAAAATCATTTTTAAATTAGTAAATGAAAGAATAATGTTTCAACTGATAATACACAATCCTCCTTTGTGTTTTTTCTCCTAAGTATTTGCGGAAGATTTTCAAACGAGAAATTTCAATCATTTTCCAATATTTGTAACTCTTTATATACCGGGTGTCCCAAAAATGAATCCCTTTTTGACAAGTGTTTTCTCAGCAATTGATAACTTAAATTCATTGAAAATCCCCAGGCTATCATTAGAAAGTTGTAAAAATATAAAAGAGATTTTTGCTCATAAGTTTATTGACAGTAACACCACTCTAACTCTTGCCCTGAATTTCTTTATGATTGGTCTTCCACCAAATGGTAGGTTTGCCGCAAGTCACTCGACAGAATATCCATCCATCCGAGTCCTTGCAAAAAATACAAATTAGGTTAGCAATTGAATTTGCAAATTTCATTTAACAAAGAATCAATACGTTTCTACAGGTTCAACAACGTTTCAGGTTTTAAAGTCAAAATTGTTTTTCAAAAAACCTCTCCCATTGAAATAACACAAGAGAACTGTGACTAAAAAATGACTTTGAAGCTCTGTAACTTTAGTATTCATCAAGTAAATTTTATCACTTATATTAGTGTACAAAAAAGTTAGACAAATTCAATTTTCTATATAAAAATATTTTTGCTGACTATTTTACTGAATCGATATCCTGATATCTGATTTGCCCCGAACCCACCAGTTCCCATTGGTTTACATGGCAACGAAGATTTTTAAAAATTCATCAAATTTATCATCAATTTTCGACCTTTTGTAATTGAGGAAGAAATTGTGAACTTTTTTGGAGGTATTGAAAAAAGTCAAGTAACGTCTCCATTAATATCATAAGTAATTTCATTGCAGGGTAAGTAAGTAAAAATTCAAATATAAAGAGGCTTTAACACGTACTTCAATGGCGGAGCTTTGGTTGCCAATCTTATGAAGGAGAGTGTATGTTATAACATAAAAATATAGTAAAATCAAGATAGTATCATATAATGTAGAAAATGCTGAATGTAATATGATACCTACATTACTCATTTTTCCATTTTTCTTTCCTTAGTGTATTCAATTAATTTAGTTTTTTCAAATCATAAGATTCAGCAAGAAGTAATGTAATGAATAAGCCATTATTTTATTTTATTGTCATTAAATGTTTTATATATCCAGGAGGATATCAAGCTAATTAGTATACTGTATTAATGTATGTAATATTACTGCTAAATAAAAAGAAAAAAACTTAGCCTTATCGCTTATAACTTAAAGGTATGTTTATCCCTCAAAACTAAATTTTGGGACAGAACATATTTTGGAAACAGAGAACAATGAAACAAATCAATAAACCTGACGGACAAGCTGTTTTGAGACTGAAACTGATTGACAGATTCAATCACCTGATAGCAGGCACAAATGCTCTTAGGCTCATTGCGCAGCTCTGATATTGGATTTTGACATGCATTTTTTATTTTGTCAAGTCTCTGCTCTTTGATTAGTTCATTCACCATTTTGCTCCACTGTTTTGAAACACCTGCTCCACTCAAATTTTAGTGAGGAGAGTGAGTCTTTTTTGACGGAGGATCATGGCATTACACTGAGGGCACAGTGAGTCCATTCACCTGTAGACACTATTACCTCACTAGCTTGTTGCTATGGCAACACATTTTAAACAAATAACTGTCATTTTCAAAAAAACATATTCAGTTTTTTCATTAAATGCATGTTTCATTTATTGAATTTTTAAGGTGCTCCATGGAACCAAGTCTCGCTGTTGTCATGGCAACCAAAAATTCACTTGTAAGGAATTATAGTTATATTGATGTATACTCAAGATATTATGTATATGAAACATACGCTGAAAGTTTCACATAAATCTGTAAAAATAAAAAAATATAAAGAAAAAAGAAACGAACTTTTCAAATGCCCCTCGTTAATATATTCCCACAAAGAATATTTTTGATTCAACTTGATAAGAACTGTGCCTTCCTCTAAAAAGCTTAATTTAATTCGTATAGCTACCTGTATCTGTTTCATCGAGTGATTCGACCGTACACGACATAAGGCCTACTATCACAAACATCATGAAGCGACCCATCTTTGTGTCTCCTCTGCGATTTGTCACTGAAAAACTACCAAGCATCGTTTTATAACGAGGTGTTTATCTAACTGATATTAAACGTACACTTCCTTCCATATGTTTCCACAATTCCACTTGTCAATCACATATTAAAACCTGTTTATTTTTGGTGTTTTAAAAAACAATCTATGTCATAAATTTCCGAAGTATCGTATTTAAGGATGAAATGTTTGATTCGAACGTTGAGAGCCTCTGATTCTTATGCAATGAAAACCTCCGGATGCAAGACTTATGGATGGGTGTACAATTATAAATGCGTATATATATTAACCAATCATACCAATTATTTCTCATCACTAATAAACACGAGGTAACGTTCAAGTATTAATGTTGACATGATCAATAAACAGAAGTAAGCAATATAAATTTTTTAATGCGCCAGATGCATAAAAATAAATACAAGAACCGATTAAACGGACGTTTCATGATATGAATGTAAAATATTAGTTGTATCATGACACAGTGTCGCCAGTATGTACATGAATCCTTTCACAAAAAATGAATGGGAATTAATATTGAAGTGATTAAAACAAAAAGTATAAAGAGCTTACTTAAACGTATTTCGTTGACACAGGTGTAAAGGTCGCCTATATAGGAATATGATATATAGGTGCTATAATTAAGAAATATAGACCAAAGAACGACCGAAGGGAGTGAGGGGTTCGAAAACTTTTGTGCCGAGACCAGCGGGGTGTTATTCGAAACTAGTAACCCTGCTCTGAGGTCTGTATTACGATTCGAACAGGAAAACTCACCAAGTGTTTCAAATATTCATCATGGTCCGCCATTACTACGACCCACCGTTATGACGTCAAACATTACACGTATTAACTGGGTTATTGATCTCGAATATAACCCAGCTGAAGCATTGACTTTGTTTACAGTTTATAGAAGGCATGAATACAGTCATGTTTGAATAAAGAATACGAAATGGCTTCCAGAGTTTACCTTATATTTGTCAGATCATCTTTAATTCTGTGATATTCCACAACATCTCCCATGACCAAAATCTTCATTTTTAGTGTCACAAATTGTCCTTTTAAATATTCTTATTTTCCTATGTACCAAGTTATCCAATCAAATTATGCATTGGAATTACAATTACAACAATTAGAAGTTTCATTACTTGAAAAATGCAACTAAATTTTGAACTGTCTTTCAATTTTTCAGGGTAAGGGACTGACTACAACTTTGATACTTAAGGATACGGAAAATGATGAGTTGAATTTAAAAAAATATGTTATGAATGTTAGTGTGTAAAATTTTCAAAGACCGGTTCATTACGCAATGGATAAAATGTATTTCAGGGCAGATAATTGATATTTTCAAAATCAGTTGTTCTACTAAAGCCTGTGTCGTGTGTGTTGATACCAGTGCCATTTGATTTGTGCTATTTTAAAGTCATCACAACTGGCTCTCATAATCATGCGATGTATACTGAAAATATTACTTATTATTTTTCAAAAACAGCTTAAATAATGATTTTTTGTCAAAAATACAATATATAATATTTTGTATCCTCCAACACACTGTTTAAATTAACATTGCTCAAGCATCATTTGTTTAAGATTTCGCCCTTAAGGGTTACCTCTTAAATGACAGACCATGAAAACATCAGACAAAATATAGTTATTTTTGTGGCGGATTTAGTTTTTTCTGTCCAATAGTTTGTATCCTCCAAACATTAAGATTTCATCAATAAACATAAATGATTTCAAAGAGTTATTTTTAGAAATGATACTTATCTAATTTAGTATTTAAATGATTGTTATATAAATTCTCAATCATATCAGCTGATAATATTTTGTACAGTTACCCCAAAGAGATTCTGGATTCTCAAAATGGTTTATTACTGAGGGTATTTTAAGGAAAGAATAGCCTTGAAAAATACCACCAGCTAAATCTTAACCCACAAAACGGGAGAGCGCCTTACCTGTAAAATGACTATGATTTTCAATACTCACGCATTAAGTTTTTAGCACGGGCTGGTAAGTTTAATCTAAATGCGGAAAAAGTAAATGGAAACATCTTAATACATCCATCTCACCTCATTGTAATTGGTGTCCAGATAAAACCGAAACTATAGAGCACAGAGTGGTTTAATGCCCCACATATGAACAGCTAGAAACAGCTTTAATTTGGCAATGGAAAATCAAGTCCCTAGTCAAATTCTAGAAGCATATCTTAATTCAGAAACAAGCGATAAATCAAAATGGATAATAGGCGATGAGGCTAGGAATCTAGGTGGACATGATATTAGTGTCATAGTTGAAAGGTTAAGCAAATTACTTCTGAAGAATTTTTTATCACCTTTTTATAATGCACAATGAATGTTTTAAACATGATTTTAGTCATACTGTATTACCCTTATACCATGTTAATCATAGAAATCCATGGACTGTAGACGCACCCAGCGATAGTGCCACTGATACAAATAGTGTAGAGTCTCAATAAATAAATAAATAAATATAGATAAATATCTATTGTAAATAAATTGAATATGTTGAGCATGTGTTGGGAATACAAAACATATGGACATTATAAAACGTGTTATTTTTGATGAAAATGTAATCAAAAAAAAACTTTTGAGAGCTGGTCGGAAACAATTTACACTAACCAGTTAGAAATTATCGACGGAATCGATGCATTATTTGTTATGTTGTCCGAGTTTCCAAGCAAAATTGGTTTTGTAAAAAAATCACCATTAAAGCTGTTTTAAAGAAATAATAAGCAATATTTTCAATATATATTGCATAGTCAGGGTAAACAGTTGTGTTGACATCACGATAGCACACATATCAATTACCGTACATATGCCCTTCAATAGATATTAGAAAACAAAATCAAGTAATGTTGCTATGTTGGAGCCCTAATTGTAAATTCAATGTTTGTAGATTTGTGGCATATTTTACGTATATGATTAGCATGAACTGCTGCTGGAGTTTCTTACAGTTTCCGGTAACGTAAGCATTCTATTTAGTAATACACAATTTAGTAATAAACCTCCATGTTGGTCACTTTCAGTAAACTATACGGTAAAAATTCGACTGTTGAATATTGGAATTTAGTTGATTCCATTCAAAATTGGAAATAGAATAAAACCACACATTTTCTTATTTACTCAGACACATGTACACGCCCGGTGATCGTGAAAATGGGACGGAGGGGGGGGGGAGCAGGCAATTTCCGCTAGAAAATTCAACAAATCTGGTAAAATTATTTTTTCAAGACAGAGTTTACGATTGAATTGCAAATTGAATAAGCGCACGGTATGATAAAATATGTTAGGTATTCTAGGATTATTTTTCAACCGATACTCTTTTAAGATATAAGATCTATTAAAAAAGGCGCAACGCAACCAACGTGCAAAAGTCAAAGTTTTTGCTATAAATCAAGCAACAATGGACTACACGACCTGTAATAAATACTTGTAAGTGATGTTATCATAACTAAATTAATGTCTTTGCTGAATTTATAAAATAAATGTCATAGAACAATGGAATCTTTATGGTGTGTTCCTATATATTTTGGTTACATTGTGTGAAAAATCACTAAGAAAGGATAATAAAGGCAAAAAAGAGCCAAGGGTACAGAAATTTCTGATCACCCCTCGTAGAGGTAAAACAAGAGCTCATGAATCTAATATCAAATAAAATGACAAGCTTCCAGATGTAAATATGTATCACCTGTTTCAAAAACAATAAACAGCTCCCATATAGTGTTTCAAAGACCATCAAGGCAAATCATTCGCAATATCAACCATTTTCGACCAGAGCTTATGGTTCCAATATCAAGTGAAATACGTCATACTTCATTTATGAGAACTTCCAGGTGAAACAATGCAAGGGCAGATGTATTGTCTATTGTAAGAACATAAATCTTATATATAGCGTACCAATTACTATCAATGTTAAACTAAATTGCTCTCAACAATTTTGATGATCCCATTAAACAAAGGAGCTTTTGCATGATCTATCTGACAGCATACAAAACTTGTTTTTGTCATTTTCATTATTCCAACAGTCTTGGATTTTTTTAACCATGCTTTGGAATAGCAGCTTCATGTCCAGAGCTGCAAAATAAGCCCATTTCGTGTCTGGTCTTCACTTGTAAAGTGTATTCGTATTTTATCGCTGATGAATTGTTGAAGCAGAGATAAAGGCATCAATGAGAAACTTTTATTTGGCGTTATGAAAAGAGAATTCAGATGGGATAATCGCATGATGTCTGATGTCCCATGATTTGATGATGTCTGGGCACTTTAAAAGTGTCTGAGACAAAACACTAAAATAAATTTAGAACTTTTCCATTGTTTTGTGGGGGGGGTGTGAGGGGTGGCCAATACCCCTAGAAAATTTTACAATTTTAAGTTGCTATTTGGTGCTTTCTGGGTACTTTCAAAGTGTATGAGTCCATGAAAAAAAATTACAAAAAAATATTTTGGGGGTTGACAAAGGGGGGTGCGGTCGCACCCATCGCACCCCCCCCCCCCCATCTGACGGCCCTGGGATTGCTACATGCAAAAATTTAACGGAAAACATTGAATCATGAAGCCAGTACCATGATATCGAAGTTTGGTGAAAAATGAAATCCGAGACCAGATTTTTGAGAAGTATGGAGCTATATAATGTATTGCATATCGTAAATTGAATTCCGTTCTAGTTGATGAATATGTGATTTAGTACTTTTCGCATTTGGAAAAATTAATAAGGCCAGAAACAATGAAATGCTACAAACGTTTACGTTTGTGGTTATTTTGAATAGTTTTCCCATGACCATCTCATTACATGCCACAACAGCCTTCAATTTATTTACACAGTTCTTTTATCGACGTTGTGCAGATCATGATATACCAATAAACATAAACAGTTAAATTAAAAAAGAAAGTACTGATCGATCATACAACCAAAGAACTCGTGAAAATAAGAATTCGATATAAAGATATTTTAAAATGTTAACTGTTATATTTCCAAACTGCTTCCAAATCATTAAAAGATCTTGTTTTATCAGTCGTTTATTAAATAGTATTATTATTAAAACATATTATTAAACATTGTTTTCATTAAAGTTCTTTCCATGGCGTTAGATCGAGTTTTCTGATCTCACTACATCGCACCCTTTCATTCCTGTTGATAAATCCGGACTTTTTCGAGGAGGATTTACTTTTAGAAACACCATAAAGATACTTAAATTCTTTTCTGAGGTACTTGGTCATCCTGGAAAAATAAAATAGAGTTAACCTAATTAGGGTCAATAGTAATTTTATTAGGGTAAGGGTCTCCCACATGCATGTTACTTTTCTACACTCATTCAACTGGTATCAGACAACATACATGTAGCGAATATATTTTATACAATATTTAATGAAAAAAAACATTACAATCAAGATCAATGAAAAACTTATAGAGTCCGCATGATAAAGCTTAGTTCACCTACCTAGTTCTAAAAGGTATCTCACTGTAGGGAAGGAGAAGAACGTTGGGTTGAATGTATTGTATCTCGTCACTATTGTCACATATTATTCTTGATAAAGTTGACGAAGTCTCCAATGAGTGTAGCTGATCTGTAATCATGATTGACACTTTAACATGAGGAAAGGTGTAAATATGGCCAGGGTTCTGATTAAATATGTCCTCTCATTCAATGATATATTTCTGTGCCAGACCTGGTAAATTTTAATTGCAGACAAAATCGCATTGTTGAAAGCCTATAGATTTGAGTTTTGCAATAATCATCAATTTTTCCGGCTTTGTATAAAAAAACTCCAACCTCATACCCACCTACTCACGTATGTGGCACATGATACAGTCTTTGAAGGGTTCAATATTAAAAAAAGTTATTAAATCTTAGTTTATGATGAATTATAAATATATTAATGCACCCATGTGCCTTTATTTATGGATCTGTCTAGTAATAAAATAAAGCCAAAATTGCAGAAATGTTAATAATTTTTTTTAATATTTTGATTTCACGTCTGCTTTTGATTTCTCGAAATGATTTTTGTTGGTCGGGCAGTCTAGCTTTGTATAAAAAAAACTCGTACCCGCGTACGTGGGTCTTGACACAGTTTTTGAAGGGTGCATTTTATAAAGATCATTATTCATTCTCAGTTTATGCTTTATTATAGAGTAAATGGTGATAATGATCTTTTTATGAAGCGGGGAAGTCAAAACATTACTAATAGAAATCATAGTAAAAACATTTTTATGAATGTATACTTGCGTTGATTGTTAAATTGCAAAATAGGTAGGTTAAAGAATATGTCAAAGTCGCTTGATCTCGTCCAAGAAGCAATATTTTGTCACTTGTCTCTCCCGGAATTCCTTTACATTTTTGCAATTCCGGTTTTATTTTATGGCTAGACAGTTGACAGATCCATAAATAAAGGCATATGGGTGCATTGATTCATCTATAATTCAACATAAACTAAGATTTAATAACTTCTAATAATCTAATAATAATTCTAATAATCTTCTTAATAATCTTGATAAAATCGAACCCTTCAAAGACTGTATCATGTCCCAAGTAGGTGGGTAGGTGGGTGCGAGCTAGGTAGAGTTTTTTTTATACAAAACAAAATTTTCCCGGATTTCCACTTACCTGGTGTAAACATTCCTGGACCCATATTTTCATGCCAATACCGATCACCTTTCCTAAGGTTTTCAAACTGTTTACCAAGTAAACAAGCAAATGTAGGTCCAACTGCCCCATACGCCACTCGTGTCTCAGATATTCCACCAGTAAATATATCAATATCATCTACATGTCTAAAAGTATTAAGTGATTGTGATTGTCAATGCCTGCCATTGGACATGTTGGAGACATACATCTTATTATCCTACACTTAGTGTACTAAATGTATAATAACATTAAAAAATAGATTTGATCTTTATTGGCAAAATGAATAACCGGAGGATATCGTAACATGCTGTATACAGATCATGACCATGATAAGCCAAAGAAATAATCCATACATATTTCTATTTTCAAAATTTTCACAAATTATCATTTTTTAACGTTATCTGACTTTTGTCGATTGAATAGTAAAGGCAAGTGCATGAGTAGAAAAATATTCCATTTTTATTGGCCTACCCTGTGCTATACGATCACAGTTCAAAGCAAAGACCTATGGGATTAGCAATTCATTTGCGCCTTCAATTCTACGCAGACAAATTATCATTTAACTTTAAATATTTGTTGTAATTACTTGTAAACTTTTTTGAAAGAATTCCATACGGTCTTTGAGAACTCTCTGGGTTTTTGATTCCAGCTTCGTATTTTGCTAAGTCCACAAAAACGCCTCCATTCATTGTATCCTATTAAGAGAAAAATTGTGAAATTAATGTTCATGTTCTGTAAACTACTGTGTATGATCTATTTTAATTGATACGTGCCTTCCAAATCGGCATATCATCTGGAACAGCTCAAATTGTAGCACAAATAGCAAATAACCAAATAAACTTTTTGGCACAATATTGGAGGCTTGGCCATTAAAAATAATGTAAATAACCAGACTTTAAGTTTCCAAAATGGCCGTCCCAGTCGAACCACTCTTACCAGGTAGACCATGGTCCCTTCCTCTTTGGATGTTGATGGCTGGTAAGTCAGTGCCTTCCCCAAATGGAGGGTTACTCGTAAACATGTGACACGACATTTGTTTTGTGAAAAAAGCATCTGTGTTCTGTGAAGGCAAATGGACGTGTCCTCTCAGAATAGTATCTATACCACCTTTATCTCCGTCCTCATACATAGCCGACGGTCTATTCTGATGCTATTACAAGGAAAGCAGAATGAACAAATATCAATGCCCATGGCTTAAACAACAGTAAACGAGAAAACATCTTTACACATCTTTAAAAAGGATTTAAAGTAAATGTAATATCTTATTGTAATATTGATAAGCAAATATGCAGAGAAAAAAGGTGGGAAATTATGGGTACTAGATTAGATTAGACTAGTGTGGTTAGATGCCTTAAAAAAGAATATGATGGAAAATTGTGTGATTTCTATGATATTATGTATATTGTAAATGTTAATGTAACTGCTTTCAAATGTTTTCTATGAATAAAAAAGGAATAATAAAAAAACATCTTTACACAAAACTAAGGAAGGAATGATCTGTAAAAAATTACCCAACTAGGCCCAGACAAAAATGGATAATAATAACCGGCGGTCTAAACAAAATTCTTGATGAAGTAAACACAACTGGACCAAATAATATATTAGATTTAGATTAAAGTGAAAATAAAATCCTACTGATGTTAAATGTTCGTCGTGGTAGTAATGAAACTTGTTGTCACTAATGAACCGAATGAAGGCATCTATTTGTGAGTGTCCAAACCTAAAGGCAGCTCCTTGAAAAACATTTGCGGGCTGTGCGTTCACATTCTCATCATATCCTAAAAGTACAAATTACATGATATACCGCCATCCACAAAAACGTTTGAGACTATAACAATAATTGTAATTGTGTCATCATTATGACATCTAGTTGAAAGATGAAATTGTGAGAGTTGTAAACTATTGTTCCTATTTTCATGGATCTGATTCATGTACTTTTTACAAGTGTTATGGAGAGATGCTTGATAATTTGAGATACTCGAACTTATTTAGTTTGTTAATAAAAGACACACAAGCATGCAAGGTATAAACTATTCCACCTGTGTAATACTTTCTGTGGGCACTTCTCAATTTCAAATCATAGTTTTCAAACTCTTCCCCTAATACGATCGGAAGGTATTCCTTGTATGTGATTCGCTGCCATACTGCTATTAGGATACGCCTGGCTTCCTAAAGTGAAAGACACCAAAGGAATGGATTCGGAACGAAACCATTGTTCTATACTAATGGCCGTTTTGAAATATTGTGTTTTATGAGCAATGGTATTCCACATTATTAAAGACCTAATGATCCATATTGCATTAGTGCCACGTGTAGCGCTACAACAATTTTCTATGTCAGGTGGTTGTAACGAAAAAACGTTCAATTTGTTCTTCAACATATATTCTAATGACTTCAACATAGATGAATGGTCCTTCCGTTTTAGAACGTGCTACCTGTAGCTATTCATTCATGAAAGATGGGGAAGAGAGTTAATTTGCCCGTAAAATCACACACAGTGGTACTTTATTTTCTGTGCCGAATGAAATTTTACATTTAAACATATTTGAGGGCTAACAATTTTAATAAAGATTTATCTATTGAAATATTCCCTTATCATAATGTTGTGAGGCAATATATTAATCATTATTCCATAATAACATGTTTTCCCTGGGAAAATAACAGGGAATAAAAGTGTTATTTGAAAAATCCCGTATCAGATCCCGTATCAGCCAAAATCCCGTATCAGATCCCGTATTGGATCCCGTATCAGCAAAAATCCCGTATCAGAAATATTCCCGGTAATTTCTCTTGAGTTTTACGCTTTTCGTCTAGCACATCTCTACATGAAGTAAAAAAATCGTTTGGAAAATTGAAATTATTGAAATTATTATATGATAAATTGTATAATTTTATGTCACAATCATTGGATGATGACATACAAAAATTGAAAAAAAATATTATGAAATAAATAGGTTATTGATGGTCGTGATGGAATATGGATTTATTCCTTGAGAAAATATGATATTGGCCTCAGAAAATATCATATTGACACTCGGGCTATCGCCCTCGGTCAATATGATATTTTCCTTGGCCAATATCATATTTTCCCTCGGAATAAAATCCATATTCCATCCCTCCCATTAAATAACCTCTATTTATATTTATTATTTCCAAACTGCTCTAGAAAAAGCAGGACTTCTTTCATTCAATGGCAAAACAAGATCCCATTTAGGTAGTCAGAATGATGGCTCAAAAGTACCAGGAAAGTACTTTTTAATGTACAGATGCAACATATTCTCGAATTTGGTACCGTTGGAAAGCTTCCATCCATCTTATTGTTTCGTCAACAGTTTCGGTTCATTAATTAATATGTTGATATATATCAATATAATAAAATCGTGCAACCACACCTTGTATAGTTTTTCATCAGTCCAACTTGGATTTATTTTCTCCAACTGCTCAACAATTCTATTGTGCTCCCTTGCAAATATTGTGTGGAACGTAGCTAAACCAATCCATTCATTCACTCGCCCATCCCCTTTATTAATTCATCATATATATCATGGAATGCGTTTAATTTTCCGAAATTATTTAATAATACGTATCTTACTAGTAATTAAAGATTAAATGTTTAATTGAATGCACCTAATATTTTTTATTATTCACTATTCATTTTAATAACGTTGGTTGTACCTGCTGTGACACATTTTACAGTCTCGTTGACAAATGGTTCCTTACAAGCTGGATTGTCTGTTGTCGGTAGTAATTCCATCATACCATGGTGCAGGGGATTTCTGTTCAGGCGGAGTTTGCCCATTTCTAAAATTGATTAAGATCTTTGATTGTTACTTAGACCGTCCTTAGAAATCTAGATACCCTAACGGGAGAGATCGAAGAATTAAAAAAATCCAATGAAAAGAATTGAAACATAACCTAAATGAGTCGTCGGTCACTAACGGTGAGGCTGGAAGTGACATGATTTTTAATTATTTTTTAATGTTTAAGAAACTAAAATGATTTCGACTAAACTAAGTCTCATTGAGTTATACATCTACATCTATGTCATGAAAAATAAGAACCAAACAACTCAATGTGACCTGACATCTATACATATCAAAATTCAATATCAGTACTAGTCCAATGAATGATTTGAAATTACATCAGGATTTTTTTTAGAATATTTCAATATATGACGCTTGGACTGCCTAGCTACAGCATTAAATTACATCAGCGTATCAAACAAACATTTTCTTGTTGCTGTTTTCTTTTTAAAAGTCATGAGGATGTCTGTCGCATCTTCCAGAATTCCTTAATTACCACATAAATATTCATTGACATATCGACTCATTATGTAATGCTTAATGATTATGGGAATATCTGACGATTTTTATCAATAATGATGAAGCTAATGAAACTCCTATTCATATTATGATAACGGATATTACTTACCCGCTCGTAGTGACAGCGCCTCTCTCTTTGAACTCCCATAATTGAATGAGGCATCCAAATATGCTGTTATTTGGTTCAACTGCTGCCTTGCAAAATTTCCTCGAAAAAACATAATGAACAGTAAGCAATTGATAGCATGAAAATTGCAGTTATTTAATGACTATTCAAATGGAACGAATTGTATCTTACCATTTTTACCACATTCTAAATCGGGTACAGGTTGGCTTCTGACCACCTTTAAACATTTCGTCTTTTTGAAACATGAGTCATTATCGGGTACTGGTATTGAGAAACATTCTCTCATGGCAAACTCATCTTGGTCACAGTTATCATCGCCGCAATTAATATCAACCAGCTTAGGTTGGTTAGGATCTGCAATGTCATAATTCATTTATATGTAGATCGTTCCCAAAACAATTTTACGGTGTAAAATACCAGTTTGTTTCTACGAGGGTTGTCCCATAAGTCTTGAAATTTCTATTCTAATTCATAGAATGTTTGAGATATAATGATAAAAATTTTACACTTTGTAACTTAGATATATTTCTACTATTTCTGTAAGTTTCATAGCAAAATAAGATCATTTGGCAATGTTACAGATGCTTTAAAATGGCATGTCGGGGGTACCCGGGGCAGAAAACAGGATAAATAGATATACAAAATATGACGTAAAAATTATGGATTTGGGAGCACATCCCAAGTTGTATTTTATTTTTCCAATAAAATGTTTTTGACATACTATATAACACCAGGGGCACACCCTAGGTACTTTATTGACTAGTGCACTTTTTATTTTCAAGTTCTTATAATTTTTCAAAATATTCTCCATTGTGTTTAACACATTTCTTGTGTCGCTTCACCCAGTCTAGATAGGCTCCCATGAAGTCCTCTTTCTCCAAACTTAGGAAATGTTGCGTAACAGCATTCTTGAGTTCATCGAAGTCATCAAAACGTGTTCCACGCAGCTGTTCTTTCAACCCTTTGAATAAATAAAAATCACTTGGAGCTTTATCAGGGGAGTACGGGGCATGTGGAAGTACTTCAAATTCTATGATGGCAAGCAGATCCTGTACAGCCTCTGATGCGTGCGCTGGAGCATTGTCCTGGTGGAAGATAATGCCGTTTTCTAACATCAAGCCCCTCTTCTTCTGCAACGCACGTAACAGATCACGCCTGAGAACCTGAAAATATGATCAATAGGTGTCGTGTCGAAATCAATATACCCTGCATGGTTTTGAATAATACTTCTCCCATTTAGTTTATATTTTTATTTTTTTATTTTAGATACGAATCATGGTCACTGCTTTAACATGCATGTGACTCACCTTGCAATAATACTCCTTGTTAATGGTTTGTCCATGGGGTACATAGTGGGTGAGAATGATGCCTTCGCAATCCCAGAATACAACTAGCATCACCTTCTTGAGACTCTTTGCACGTCTGGCCTTTGTGGGTTGTGGTGAGCCTGGAGTTTTCCATACCATGGAGTGCATCTTTGTTTCAGGTTCATAATAATGAGCCCATGTCTCATCAGTTGTGACTATTCTTCCCAGGAATCCCATTCCTTCTGCTGTGTAGCGCTTTAGGAACCCCTGGCTCAGCTCAACACGTTGCCTTTTCTGCTCCTCTGTCAGAATATGTGGGACGAATCTAGGGGCTACTTTTGACATCCCAAGGTCTTTCTTCATCACTCTGTAGGCAGTACTCTTACTAATATCAAAGTCTAGGGCGAGCTTCCTACAAGTAGTTCTCCTTTCAGCCCTTATACTCTCTGCAATATGTGGAATGAGATCGTCACTGTATTTTGGCCTTCCACTTCTAGGAGCATCCTCCAGGCTGGTATCTCCAGATTTTAACTTCTTCTGCCACCTCCATATTGTAGGTGCACTCGGAGTATACTGTCTATATACTTTTTCCATGGCTGTTCTTGTTTGTGTAGGTGTATGCCCTAAAGAGGCGTGGTATTGCACAACTGCACGCAAAGATTTAACATCTGGTGACAAAATCCCTGCCATTTTGATTTTCAAAATGCTGTGTCTCTGTACCAAAATTGAGCAATTGTTCTAGTTTATTATGACATCACAGAGGTATTTCACAAGGTTTTACCAAGAATATAGTGTTTCTGTCAATCTTGACAAGTGCTTTGCTATTTAAGATGTATACCATCCTTTAAAATCCGTAATACACCCATGGTTCCATTTTACATTTTTACTATATTTCATTACTGCCCCACCCCTCGACCCCCCTGGTTACCATAGTAACCATAATAGTTACTCAATCTCATAATTTTGTTATGAGATTATCACATGTTGAAGATAATTGATTGATCTTAATACATACCAATTTTCAGCCAAATTCATTAAAATATTTTTGAATTAGAATAAAAATTTCAAGACTTATGGGACAACCCTCGTACTCGTGTCATTTTGATATAATTTTGATACCAAAGGCTTAAATTATATTTGTATCTTGTTTGAGTTTACCTGAATTATCCATGAGCTTAGACTGTGCAGTTTTGTCAACGTCATGGTCTAGAAGCTGACCAAATGTCATGAGTGCAATAGTATGCACTGCACTTGGCCTGTCTTTGTCTTTATGAATACTCCTAGAGACTAATCTTGCACTCGGAAGTTGCGTCCGGTCCCTGCTTACCCTTGGTAATTCAAGATCTGTGAAATTCAGATTAGAATAGACACACGTATAAGATACAAAATTAAGATCATTGTATACTATAGCATATTATTTATCAAGTATTATAATTGGTAGCAGTATGATAATACTAAAATAACAGACCTTTATCCCAAGCTAGCAACTGAAAGACAAACCAAAGACTTTCTGTATAATAATGTTTTTACCATCCGCATAATCACTATCAAGCCATCTTAGAAACGGTGTGTTGGCGCGTCCCCAAAGAGGATGCTTCATATTGTTACAACTGCCATCATATGTTCTGTACTTTGACACAAAATTACACTGAATATTTGGATTGAAGGGGCACACATCAGGGGAGGCGTTTGAGCCATTATCCTCATCATCTGAATCGACCTGCGTGCTGTTGTACGCTAGAATTTGTCCCATTTGATTTAACCATCTATTCATCTCAGATTTGCTAAGTCGGTTGCTAGAAAGTGAATATATAATTTAAAGTGCACTTGGCATGCCTAATGGGACTGTGTTCATGATGAGAAAATGATATTTGATGTAATTTAAATTCCTAATGCTGCATATTACCAGATGACGGTATTTAGGAATACATATGCACCTCGTACCTTCGTTTTATCTCTTTCAATATTTCTATGACTTTCATGTATGGGAGTGACATGGCTTTAGCGTATTGTGTAGAGCCGGAGAATTTCGCTATGAATCTGTAAGGCTCTTCGCCATTTTCTGTAAAAGCAATGTGCAATATATTTAGTGCTTTGTGATGTGTGCAATTTTGTGTTTTTTTCAAGATATTAACCTGAATACTTTGGGTAACCCTCTAGAATCTCTTAAGATAAATAGCCAATCACTCAGAATATTAATTAATGAATAAAGAAAGATCATCACAGGGGAGTTAGCGGATTATCTCTTTAATTACGATTACAGGATTATATCCTATGATTGAATCAACTGCAATATTCTAAATATGGATTGTTAAATATTTGCACTATAAAGCTGTTACAGATCAATCAATACTATATACTTATATAAATTCTGTTTACAATTATTCAAATAAAAATTATGCATGTCAAAATATGTTTATCTTTAGCGTTTAACTTACAAATTCTGAGTTATCGAGGACATTCTATTATTTAATTGTGGTATTGCTAGATTTGTGAAATGATAATACAAGAATCAATGGTGTTTTACTTTCGGAAATTGCCTTGACCAATAGTGAGGTGCATTCTCGGTCAAATAGACTAAGCCTTAACACAGGGGATGGGGTTGTTTCGGTCCAACGGACTAGGCTGTAATGAAGTATGTTCTTGACTAAGCTGTAACGAATAGTGGAGGGTGGGGGGGGGTTCCGCGTTAAATGTATACGTTTATGTACACTTACCTCTGTTTTTCAGAGCAGCTGCTGATTCCTCATCAAGTTCACGTAAAATCTTTTTCGTCGCAATTTGTTCTGCTCTTCTCACTGCATTAAGATGGTCTTGTAACTCGGCATCTTAAGCAGTAAAAAAGATAATTAAACATAGAATATTCTGTCGGAGAAGTGATAAGATATTCATATCTAATCTCCTGGAGTACTCCAACCAAAGAGACGTAATCAATTAACAAGTTAAGTCCGAGTCTAAATGTCTAAAGGATTAAAACATTTGACATAAATGTTAAATGATACTTTTTCATGGTTTAAATGGGTCGTTTTTGCAGTTTGACAAATATAATGAGAAAACTAAACAGGATGTGTGCCCGGATGTGTGTGTTTAGATGTAAGGATGAAAGAATTGGAAATAATTTGATCTAAATACACTCAACTTAACTTGAAAGAAGTTATGATTAAAAGGAATCGAAACTAATTTCTAGGCTACCTCGGTATATTAGATAATACATAAATTCCTAAACACAGATTTTCATTTTAAATTCTTCAACATTAATTTATTTTTCTTTGATTCAACATAATTATTTTTTGGCACACCCTGTATATGGAGATTTACCCTGGGATTATCCATATTTAAGAATAATATTGGATATTTTGTCAACTTTTTTCGAATAATCTCTTGAGAAATATAATTATTTTCAATTTGTAATAAGGTTGAAAAGGCTATTCACTCTTTCCTCACATGTAATCCTTAATCTATAAATCGTTATTAAAGGCCCCGTGTAAAGTTTAAACCACTTTGGCTTATATTGTAGTCTTACCCAATGTTATCAAAGTGTGATATGTGAAACTTTTTTTTTAAATTTCAAAAAGTGGTTTTTGATAGACTTTTTGTTCCAAAATTTGTGAATTTATTTAAAACCAACTTTTAGAGGTCACTCATATCTTCTAATTAGCCACAAGCGAGAAATGAACTTATCAGTGCATGAAAATGGTTCTGAGAAAAATGCATTTCAAAATTTTAGTTCTCATAGAAACCAATGGTACAATGATATCTAAAACATAATTTATTCTTCTTTTTAACCTGGTTAGACAATCAACATTGTTTTTTTATGAAAGTCTAGCATATTTAGAAAAGATTGACATCGAAAAAAAAATTCAATTTTTTTCAAAAAGTTTTTGTTACCTTAGTGACATCACTAATGTTTCAAAATATTTTTGATAAGCTAAAACATTGAAGTGGCCCATTAAATATGACATTTTATTATTGAAATAGTGTGTCTTTTGTTCAATCTTTGCATTGGTGTTAAAAAGATAATCTTTTTTGAAATGCATTAAGAAATATTTGATGATTAAGAAATTTCAACTTTTTTTGAAAAATGGCGGGAAATTTGAATATTTGAGAAATGAAATGCTCACAACTTTTTTTCAAAAAATCTTTTTTGTTCAAAAATCTCTAAAATCACTTTTTAAGTCCTGACAAATAGTAAATGAATGATAAAAAAATATTTTCAAACTTTAGACGGGGACTTTAAGCTTTCCAATTCTGGACCCATGGACAAAAGAATTTCTTTCGAAAATCGTTGAAATTCATCCTCAGCACCCATCAAATGGTATAATTTGTTTTAAAATATATGGCTGCTCGATAGTTTGTCATAGATCAAATTGAGACATTTTGTAGTGATATTTAGCGAGTAGTAAAAACGACTGAGCTTAATCACAGTTGTTTCAATAGAGTCAAGAAAAGAACGATCGCGAGCTTTCATATGATAAATAACACATTGAGGTATACTATCTAGGATTGGTGACTGATGGGGGGGGCGGTTATTATGAATCACCCTGTACAATTATATCAATTAAAGTTTTACTCACCCAAAAAATTATAGGACAAGTCTCGGTTTGGAGAACTGTCTCATGGGCTAATTTTTCATGAAAATTAAATTTAGAAATATCACCCAAATTAAATCATAAATATTCAAAAGAGGATATTTAAATCTACTTTACAAGATGTAAAGATATCACAATTGTCAGAAGCAGGGGTAACGTGCAGAAAAACGATTAAATAAAATACTTGTCTCGATTTTGATCATCAGGGGTAACGTTCTCCAAACCGAGAATAGTCCTTTATGGCATTTGAACAACGTTACCTAAATTGTAGAACTGAGTACGAATAGGACGAACATTCCATTTGTACTAAACAGTACAACTCAGGTAAATGCACCTTGCCTAAAGCATACCTTTTTCTGTAAATTGTTTTCATAATTTTCTTATCAATGAAAATCATAATTTCAAGTTTCAAGTTTCCACAACCGTGGGAACAAATCGTATGGAGACGTTTTGATAATTCAGAGAAAATGGCCTAACATTTAGCGTTTGATAGAAAAAGTGTTTGGGGTCAGAAGACTTGTTTAAATCAGATTCAAATTCACATGATTTCGGACGCCTTTTTCGTAATTCTTTGAACAATAGTTATATCGGTTTGTTTGTTTAACGTTCAGGTGTATCCAAATCCTAATTTTATTCACAATTTCAATTCAGTGTGAAATGTATTCATATAGATGAGATCGATAAGTACATTTGGATGAGATCGCTGTTATTGCTCATCGATTGTGTCAGATCGTTGAGATACGTACCAAATATAAACTCATCGACGAATTCCTTTCCATTCTCTTCAAACCCATTTTGTCCTCTTGCTCCTGGATCCACTTGAGGGTTCAAAATAGCTTTAATAAAAAAACATTAATAACAATAGCAATGTTAACACTGATCTGTCATTTATATTATATACGAGGGCTGTCCCGAAAGTGATGCACTATATGCACTTTCTTTAAAGTCCCCATATAAAGTTTAAATCACTTTGGCTTATATTGTAGTCTTACCCAATGTTATCAAAGTGTGACATGTGAAACTTTTTTTTCAATTTTCAAAAAGTGGTTTTTGATAGACTTTTTGTTCCAAAATTTGTGAATTTATTTAAGAGGTCACACACATATTTTTATAAGCCACAATTCATACCAAATGCATAGCATTCATCATCCTCCCATGTTTTTTGCCGAAAAATGAACAAAATCGGTTCATAAATAAGCGAGAAATGAACTTATCAGTGCATGAAAATGGTTCCGAGAAAAATGCATTTCAAATTTTTAGTTCTGATTGAAACCAATGGTACAATGATATCTAAAACATATTCTTCCTTTTAACCTGGTTAGAGAATCAACATTGGTTTATTATTGAAGTCTAGCATATGTAGAAAAGATTGACATCGAAAAAAGATTTCAATTTTTTTCAAAAAGATTTTGCTACCTTAGTGACATCACTTATGTTTCAAAATATTTTTGATATGCTAAAACATTGAAGTGGCCCATTAAATATGGCATTTTATTATTGAAATAGTGTGTCTTTTCTTCAATCTTTGCATTGGTGTTAAAAAAATAATCTTTTTTGAAATGCATTAAGAAATATTTGATGATTAAAAAATTTCAAAAAATTATCAATTTTATGTAGAAGGACTATTGTAAGATTATTAATAATTGAAACTAAAATATTTTAGTACTCAAAGAGGAATACAATTATATTTCAGGGAAACAACGATTAAACGGGATTTTCTAATGTTCCATTTTCTATCATGACAAACACACGAATTATGTAATATCCACTGAATAAAAGTCATTAGCATTCGTAATTGAATTCATGCACATTTTATTTTCAAACAATTTAATTCAAAGCACTTACCTCTGATAAATCCAGCATTCACTGCAATCAAGACAAAAAAGATAATAACATGAGACATGTTTAAATGACAAATGACAGATGTATCAATGTAGTATTAGTTATATACATGTTATTGAACAATCTAAAGTATAGTTTGAAATATATATTATTTCAATATCCAACGTCATTTATTTTCTTAAGTATGCTTTGATATCATTGCGATTAAAACATCTGTAATTGTAACGATTTCTGTCACTTTCTTATTATTACTATAAATATAAGATCTTTCAGACATGCATGATGGTAGTAATGATATATTCTTAAAATGCTTATGCCAAATGGTCAATGTGAAACATAAAATAAATTCGTAGTGCGATGATTAGAAGAATATAAATTGATACACTGTCATCGTCTATCATTTATCAATCTTAATCAGTACATTATTGACTTTAAAGACAAATAAACAAACGTGATTCCTGTAAGATACTCTAAAAGGACAAAGTACAAGACCTTGGAAGTAGGAGTTTGACATATTATTGTAAACCGAGAAAAATGATAAGCTTGGTTAAACTTAAAAGGATTGGTATCGATATGCTGAACTGAATTCAACCAATTATTAAAACCAATTCTTGAGAATGAAATGAAATATCTTTCCGAACCTTATTGGAACAAAATAGCATATACAACATTTTCTCAATATTATAGTTATACAAAGGAAAGTTGATTTAACAAAAAGTATTCAAAATTTAAAAAAACAATTAGATGACAAAATAGTTTTTTAAATCAACCAAACTTTCCTTTTTACAATTACAATGTAATTCTGTCATTTTGTTCCAATGAGGTTCGGAAATGTGTTTCATTTCATTCCGGACATATGATACCGAGAACAAAAGAAGTGTCTGGTGTGTTTTCTAAAACAATATAGAGAGAAATATATATATACATGTTTCAAATTACTATTGTTACCATTCAAAAGATGACAATTAAATTGACGATGTGTAAAATTTATTGATGACTGGTTTAAGAGAAACGTGTGTTCAAAAAGTTCACCATATCACTACCAATCCTTTTTCGAATAAAGGCACTGGATGGGTGAAAATAAATTAACAAATGGAGACTACATGATTTGTCATTCATTGTGAGGGTTTACAGTCGACACTTTTGTTGATCACCTGTCTGTGAATACTGAACAAATATTTCACTCTATTGAGGTGAATACCTGTACGTCATCTTTCACAAGTGATATTCCACGAAGCCCGAAGGGCAAGTGGAATATCACCTTGTGAAAGTGAAAGTACATTGACGTATAATAAACGCTTTACACGATCATAAACTTAAGTTCTGGTCTACCTTGAACCTTTTCAAGAATAGGCAGTTTTGAGATAAAATCAAGCAAAATCGTGTCTACTTACAATTGTAATATTTATTAAATGATTACGGTTTTCATCACTGGACTCAATGGTTTGTTTGGAAGATACATCACAAGTAGATTGTTCCTTTCTTAAACCAAGATCAACGGCTTAGACACAGTGAAATATCGAATTAGCTACAGTATGTTGTGCAATATATGTTTTGGAACACCCTTCGTTTGTAAGAGACTGGATCTCCTCGTATTATCTTGCGGATAAAGACAAATACATTTATGGTTTTATAGATTTATTTTATAGATAGCCATTTTTCGTCACTTAACTGTGTGCCAATCGCCTTAATGGCATTATAGGCTAGTTTTAATGAAAAATAGATTTTTGTTCTAGCTGTTTCACAGCATCCGACCGTGTACACATGTTTATGACACTTCTTATGTATTGGCACTTTTATCTTGTTGGACACATCAACTAAGGGACATGTTGATGACAATAAAGCAGCTTTCATATACGATGAAAACTCAAACATGCGTTGCTAAATATATTTTAATTACTACAGGTCAATATGTAAAAGCATTGATAGTATAGGTTGAAAGGAATACCGGATAAAATGAAACTACCCGATGGAAAATTGGAATACAGCATTAAATCTAACCGCCCTTTTCTATTTATTTGTATCTGTATATCACTATTTGTTTTGATATTCTTAGAAACACATATCATGGATAGTTTCAAAGACATGAAACATATAATGAAACTATTTCCCAAAGTTCAGCAGAACTCAAACCACAGTGAGGAACGTTTGGTGGATTCATTAGGCCCCCGACAGTTTCATTCTGATGAAGACAGAGCATTCAGTAATCACACACTTGGCTTCAATATTGGGTCCACAAAATCCAATCAGAGTAAAGCTTTCGGAATAACAAAGACGCGTATAAATAATTTTTCTGAGACGTCTACATTTTATCCATCTCAAGTCTTAGAATCAGACAAAAATGGAGAACAAATCTTAAAACGAAGCAACGAGAGTAATCTAAAGCATCGAATAATTCCACATACCCCTGTCTTGGTTTTGTGGCGTCCGAAAGGACGTTTGGGTAATGGCATGTTCGAATATGCCTCTGGGTTCGGCATAGCCAAAGCGAATAATATGACTTTTGCGGTTGACGGAAGGTTTGACCTGAGTAACAATTTCAAAGTTACAGGATATAATGTAAGAGATCTTGCATTCCCACTCAAGATTGCATTAAAAAACAAACATCGCGATAACAAAGATAAACAATTCAAATCATCACTGATGGCTTTACCACATAAACATACAACATTGAGAGGCTACTTACAATCATTCAAATACTTTATAGATATTGAAAAGGAAATACGAAACGAATTCAAATTCCGTTCTCACATTCAGACTAAGGTTGATGCCTTTATAAAGACTGCTTTAAATAATGAAACTGGTTTGATCCTCATCGGTGTCCATGTCCGTAGAGGTGATACGGTCAATAAAAACAATATAAAGATCGGGTATGTATCTCCTCCAGCTGACTTCTTTGAGAAAGCTATGGAGCATTTTCGAAAACGCCATAAAAAGGTAAAGTTTATCATATGCAGCGATGATCAGTTGTGGGCACGCATGCACGTCTTACCGCATGATGGAATAATGTGCCCTAAGCATACTAACCCTTGGGTCGATATGGGCATCCTTTCCTCGTGTCACCATTCCATATTCGGTGCATCTACCTTTGGATGGTGGGGAGCATTCTTAACTGGAGGAGATGTGATATATTATGGCAACCACCCCAGACCAAATAGTGCACTATGGTCCACATATAAAAAGGAAGATCATTACTTACCACAATGGATCCCGATGACGTAGTACTTCCGCCGTGTGCATTTAATGCTCACCCTACCATCACAAGTTCTCATTACGTTCTCTTGGACGTACTTAGGATCGTCTAAGGTCTATTTACTAACTTCGTCATAGAGCATGCTCAAAATTTTCTGATGGTCGTCACGT
The DNA here is from genome assembly GCA_903813345.2 of Owenia fusiformis. Classification (NCBI taxonomy): domain Eukaryota; kingdom Metazoa; phylum Annelida; class Polychaeta; order Sabellida; family Oweniidae; genus Owenia; species Owenia fusiformis. The sequence continues at coordinate 12,421,522 of CAIIXF020000006.1, read as the reverse complement.
TTTGCAATTAGAAGAGTAACAACGTACAGGGTGACACAAAAAAAGTGCCACCCACCTCAAGTTGAACAACGTTTTTGTCTATATGATTCCTGACTTCTTCTTTTATTATATACAAATGATCCTTCAAGTACCCCAAGAAATAAAAATCTTGCGGGTTTATGCCAAGCGAAGGTGGTCAATAACTTTGCCAGTAGAATCCAGTAGTGTACCTGCAATGGAATGGACGACATCTATATCACATCTTGTTGATTGATCATGTCATCTGAAACTTCTTGTAGAGTTGCTCCGTGAGGTTTAGTTTTACTTTGCAAAAAAAGAAAGCCAGGAATCGTGTAGACGAAAAAGTTATTCAACATGATGTGGGTGGCACTTTTTGTGTCACCCTGTACTTAACGAACGGAACTGTCGCACTTCAATCCTAGCAGGGAGGTTTTTAGAATCAGTTGAGGTGTCTGAAGATGCATTGAGAACGAGGTAGAAGTAACGGTTTTGAACTGTTTTTAACCACAATGTTAAACCGCAAGTATGAACGATCTAGTAAAAATATAGCTATCACACCAAACTAGGTGGCACTGGGTTCTTAAAAACATTGCCAAACTGGTTTTAAACTGTGTGCGAACGGAATGAACGTATCTGCAACTTTCTACGGTCTATTTGCGAACTTCATGGACGTGCTCAGACGGGAAGGTGATTTTCAAAATTTGATGGCGACCGCCATTACCCCCCCCCCCCCCTATCACACCAAACTAGTTCTTACCCGTTCTTGCCAGTCCTACGAAAACGTCGTAAGACGGGCCCAATCTGGCTGTGGTCGGGAAATATGTCTGAAATAATTAGCTGCTTCGTTCTTAAACAGTCTTCAATACGTCCATCTCGTTCGCAGTTCGTTCAGGTCGCACCACGTCGGTGTGCAACGTAGTAGAACGCGTCCCTTAGTCTAGAAGGTCAACATGACATGATTACAGAACGGTAGGGTCGCCATCGAATTTTGAATCGATTCAAAATTCTAAAATCACATTCCCGTCTAAGAACGTTCATAAAGTTCGTAAATAGACCTTAGAAAGTTGCAGCTACGTTCATTCCGTTCGCATACAGTTTAAAACCAGTTTTGAAGAACGCAGTGGCAACTTGTTTGGTGTGATAGCTATATTTTTGCTAACTCGTTCATAAGCAGTGTTGAATACGTTCTTAATCAGTTTAAACCCGTTTGCAATTAGTTCTACCTCGCTCTCAACACGTCCTCAGACAGTTCAACTCGTTGTTAAAACGTCCCTAGTAGGATTGAAGTACAAGGGTTTCGTTTGTAGTACGTCGAGCTCGTCGTTAGTACGTTGTCTCTCGTTCTAATTGTAGAACGTGACGACATAGAGAACTTTTTGAGCATTGTCTAAGTTCTAGAGGACCTACCCGTTCGAGTACGTTCGATGAAGTTTGTAAATAGATCCCAAACGGTTCTTAGAAGGTCCAGTCCGTTCGTACACAGTTGAAGCCCGTTTTCGAGATCGTAGTGAGAATTAGTTTGGTGTGATAGTAGGGTTAAGAGTAATTAGATCGCGTGGTAACGTACTTAAACGAAATGGCCTGCTAGACTAGGAACGTAATGACTGTACTTCGACCCTACTAGGGACGCGTTAACGACGTTGTGCAATCGCAGGACGTCAGTACACCCAAATGGTGCGAGCTGAACGAACTTCGAATGAGATAGACGTATTAAGACTGTTTAAGCTAATTTTTAAGACATATTCCCCGACCATAGCCAGATTTAGCCCGTTTTACGACTGAACGGTTGAGAACCAGTTTAGTGTGATAGGGGGATACCCAAATGTCACCGTTCGTATCTAAAATGGATGGACATCTTACAATGTTGTAGTAAATGCAATCTACCGTTCGTAACGTTTCTTAGAACCTTGGAATTATTGTCCCTACATTATTATTCAGAAATATAAGTTCGATGAGCTATAGTAGCTATATTTCCCTGAGTAGATATTTTCGGACGGATATACATAAGGGTTTTGTACTGAGAGGTTTTCGAAATAGGGTATATCCTGAGGGATGTATTGAAATCTTTCCGGGGGACCGAAGGGAAATGTGTCAGGAACACATAGATACTCGGATGATCTTGATTGGACATCAGGGTTCAGAGAATTCGTAATTTTACTGAGTTGCTTCACGAAAAATAAACAGGGTTTTAGGCCACCTTAAGCGGTGGAAGGTATCGTTAAACCGTGCTGTCTACGGATGGTATATGAACAAATGATCATACTCCAGAGTTTGCATGTCATACATGGCTGATATACGAGGGTTGATCCAAAAGTTCCGAACCGTTTGCTCTAAAAATGTTCACGATTATTTATTCTGTTATTCTTGAAAATGTGTCCTTGAATATGAGGAAAAAGAAGAAATCTGAATTTTGGCGCCAGGAGCAAGAATGCAATCAGGGCATCGAATCGAATATAAACAATGCTATATCGAATGTGAAAGTTTGGAAATCGAAAGTACAAGCAAGTGCAGTATGTTACGCGGTATATGGCATACATTCATGGTTGCGCGGTATTTGTGATACGGGTGAATATGCCATACTCACCTGCGGTATATGGCATATTCCGCAGGTGAGTATGCGATATTCCGCAGTGAATATGCGATACATTGATTTCAGTGAATACCCGATACTCACCTGCGGAATATGTCATACTCACTTGCGGAATATGCCATATACCGCAGGTGAATATGACATATACCGCAGGTGAAAACGTGATACAGAAAGCCTTGATTTGATTGGTTGCGAGAATCGACTCTAAATGTAAAACTACGCTGTATTACCATTATAGTTAGTGCGTCGAGTACTAATATATGAATCCTGGAGTGATTGAGTAAGTTTATTACGCGAGATTGGTGACTGATACTTCTGCTAAGTTAATATATTCGATACACAGAGTACTGTTGATTCAGTAATCATTACAATAATTAATAACGTTTTACTATTTCGTTCAATCGATGCAATTGCCAATTGCGTACTTCCGTATCACGTTCTCATTGGTTAGTTTGTATGCCATATACTGCAGGTGAATCTGTCATACACCGCAAGTGAATATGCCATATTCGTTGCGGAATATGACATATTTTTGTATCGTGTTTACCGCGTAACACAGTATATGCGATGTGAAATATATTTGTGTGATTTGGATTTAAATATATTTGATGCACTATACTCCATATGTTTGATTCAAGGTTCAATAATATTCGCCTTAACATTTCTATTTTATTTGAATAAGTGAATTTGATTTTAAATTGAATATTTTTTGTCAAATGTGATTTTTTGAAAATATCTAGTACTCGATTTACGTAAAAATATATTCGATTTTCGCATATAGGCCTAATATTGTATCGAATTTTGATACAAAAAAATACACCATAAACAATGCTCGACAGGAAACATTTATGCCTTTACTGGCTATTTTGCTTTTAGAAGTATACATTTAGGTAGTAAGCTTGCACCCAAATGTTTATTGGTTTGTGAACAAATTGAAATTACTTCTTTATAATTTTAATATTTGTTGGATTGTTAAATAATCCACATTATATATCATGCACATGTACAGGTTTTACCAAAATTATGGATTTTCATCAACGATTGTGGTTTCCAGAAAACCATGAGTGACAGACAAATGAAACTTTGCATACTATTGCAGAATCAGTTTTAAAAAAATCTCAAAAATTATTATTATGACTGAGATAAACTGAATGAGTAATTCAACGACGCTTTAAACCTTTTTCTTTTCAGGGTCAAAAACGGAAAACGAAAAGAAAAAATAAATTTCAATTTGTCCACACCTAATACTTTTGGGACGGGCCAACATTTACAGAAGCAGTAAACTTTTAACAGAACATACTATATTAACAGTCATGTATTTCGTAGAATAAAATACTAAAGCACAGTCCAACAATACAAAATATGCATGGTGTATATACATTGAATATATGAAAAGTGATGTGGTACATATGTCATTGTCTATATTTATTTTTATTTACACTTACGTATTGATATATAAAAATACGATAGTTGTGACTGCCGTAGGTCATTTCAATATCTTTGCCCACATTTAGTATTGCTAGACAGACCAATGCACAAACTCTCAACCAATCATATAATTTGGTAAGTTACCAGTGCAATATGACAGATTCAAACACGCCAAGTGTGTCTCAACCAATCAGTTTAAAGCATTTCATTGTGTTAATTTATTGATGTATGCATGAAAATGATTTTCCTGTGCATTTAATTTTTGATAAATGCACCGACTGAGCAGTTCTATTCTTTAAAAAGGGGTGACAGCATATCATCCGTGTGTTCATTTTAGTCAATGCAATAATTTTCAAACTCAGTTTTTTATAATTTTTCTGCATCAAATTAATTTTTCGACAAAGAAACCCTTCTCAATAGTTTTCATACGGATATCAATTGTAACCGAATACCCCTATTTAGTATTTCTGAAGAATAAACTTGTCCAAAGACACCTAAAATTTAATTTTTTCAAAGACAACAATCGTGTAGATGTAAATGGTAAACTGTTCTACTTCATCATTGACGAGAGTCATGTTTGAATTGCAATAAAGAATCATGTATTTTTCTATATTGGAAATATAAAAACATTTGTGTGATAAAGCACCCAGGCTTCGCCTTTTCGCCTTCGTGCATTATGTAGATTGGTTAGTACATACACTCATGCGTTTATATTTCAATATAGAATGATACGTGATTCTTTAATAATCGGCTCTCAATAATTGGCGAACTCCTTCCTGTTATACGGCTAAATATCCTCATGTATTTTCATGATTTTCTCTTCAATCATGAATTGGCAACAAGCATCAATATTACATTCTGTATTCTTCTTGACAATACCATGATCTATAAGTCCAAAATAACCCACTCGCTGTACATCCAGTACATTATTATAGATGTCGAGATTGTTCCTTACAATAAGAACTCACACTCGTGACAACTACAACCCTGTTCATCCTATGCTGATTATTTCAATTCTACTAGATTTGAGAGACTACATAACGTGGATGGGATCTCTCAATGTAATACAAACAATCTTTGGATAAATAATAACATCCGAAATTTTGCTATCTTCGCTTCTGCGAAGTGTTTCCATCAACATCGCAAAATCATCCACGATGATCGCAAAGAACAGCGGAACATTATCCACTGTAAGATACATCCCAAAATCGTCAGGATGTCAAATCATGGTATTTCTGGTCCGAATGGTATCCTACAAAACATTGCCAATAAAGCTGTTATACTTGACAGTAAAAATACCCAGAAAAAGATTCTATCTACACACTTTGCCAAAAGCTCCCATTCATACATAGTCCTGGGGTCTGGCTCCTTTTTCATTTTATCTGCCTCTGGACAACATCTTCCAGCGCACGTACAGGAGCATGTTAAAGCATCCATTTCACTAGTATCTGATAAAGTATCAACTTCAAAGTCTGCTCTGTGAGATTCACATCCGAGTTTAGTGTCATTATGGTTCTCAAGGTTACGGAGGTTGTTCTCATTTCTGATCTTAATGTCTAATGAGGTACGTGCCCTTCCAACTAGGAGGCGCATGATAAAGCGCGGGACTTTTCTCCCGGAATCTTTTCGCAAGTAGATATTTGTTACTATGACAGCCATCACTAAAGCAACAGACACCATCAGCATCGTAGTACCATATAAAATCCCTGCAAGGTAAATCACATATCCCAAATGATTAAAAACTATTTAAACTTAAACACGTGTTTCCCTGACACTGACCACCTTCTCATTTTTGGAATAACGTAAAACTAATCTACATGAACAAACTGTGTTTTGTGAGCTATTTAAAGATGGCGTGCTATGATGGATGTCTTCAATTTCCGTAACACACGGTGCCCTCTGGTAGCTATGCTTATATTTTCCTGATAATGTATTTTTAGTGCTCCCACAACATGAGCATTTTTCTAGCAGCCCATTTAAACCTGAAGGTTTCGGGCATGACGGACATTTTGATTTAAATCCGCACAAGCAACTGGTAACTGCATTTAATAGGCGATAGCATTTTTCTCCATGTTTTACACCATTGACTAATGCCGTTGAAGATGCATCATTTTGTGTCACTTTCTTGGGTTTGCCATTACGCATGCGCACTGTTTTATAGTATCTGTTAGTACTGACTACAGCAAGGAAAAGGCCAACAGAAGCCATGAATATAGTCGCCGCATAAAGAGCTCCTAAAACAAAAATGAGTTGCTAATGCAAGCCACCTATCACACATTGAACATTCATTGACAAATATTTATTATTAAAATATAAATCAAACTTTGATATTTGACTAACTCGAAATTGTGCTCACAATCAGGCTATATTGCACCAACGTTGAAACATCGAGTACTTATACCATCAAACGACGCGGCTAAAACAACGAAAAGATAACTAAACAAAACTAATGCAAACGAGCTAAGCACTAATCGACTATTACCACGACTTCCAAGGAGGATTGGCTCCAAGGGTCTCAACTCGATATTTGACCTTGACCTTAATCGATGACAACATTGAAAATGTCGTTATTTTTTATAATTACTGACAATCAATTCATTAATCAGTGATCCAAAAGATTTGAACTAAGATCTTGATCACTTTTTGTAATTGTGTGTTTTGAATTTTTTGTTGGGAAATAAGATCTCGCAATTCAAAAGACCACGTGAAGTATAGCAAGTGATTTTAGACGGTCATATCTTTCACCATGAGTACTTTCTGGGCATAAATACAGTGGTTTTTATTAAAACAATATATTTTCTTTTAAGTGAAGTACCCATGATGATAAAAATATAAATCAAACAATTCGCAAAATTCAAAAAAAATTCAAAATATTGAACCTATTTACTCAAAAGATGATCTTCTTTTAGACATGACTGTCTAAAATCACTTGCCATAGTGCACGTGGTCTTTTTGAAATGAATAATAGCGGACGTTTTGATTTTGAATTTTGTATTCACGACATGACAACGCGATGATAAGGTCAAGGTCATAACACTATATATGGCATGAATATCGGTGTTGCACTCCTAATCCTCCTTGCACGACTTCTAAAAAGTACTTGCTAAAATCGCAACATTTATGCATATCATTAACACTGTACAGCGGCAACAACAAACAGCAACGAAAAGGTTTGCACTCCTAATGAAGAAAGACATGCGTGCAATCTGCGTTAAGTTCAAGCTTTCCATCAGTATTCATCAGCATTTATCCCCGTGACAAGGCATTTAGTGAAAGCATTAGTTAAGGAGGCCAAAGCAGAGTAACTTTTTATCTCATTTGCACGTGGCATTAGTGTGTCCACCATAACTGTTACCTAATTGGACTGTCTTTAACATGCATAGTATTACTATAGGTTAATGGGAAGGTGGTCAGAACGCAGAAATACGTCATAGATTCCCAGCATAATGCCAAGACTGGTGTTCATAGAAACAAACACAATATACACACAAAAACATGCAAATGACACAAAAATAACTGATGATGTGCCTAAGTCGGTTGCAACAAGTGTGTTAGGAGATTCTACATGTGTGTATGATAACACTATTGAACGACAACTCGCAAACGAAACAGTGTTAACAGTATTCAATATGAAATGTGAAGTCAGTGAAATAAAGGTGTAGTGAAGAGTTTTAACACTTGACAAAAATGCTTTCAAGTAGGACGAATACCTACCGAGAACGGGTATAGCATCGGGTGTTGGTGGAAGGGTTTCCCCGACCAACAGAAGAAACACAACGAGGGCTAGCAGGATTGTAATTTCCAAATTCACCTTCTCCCCTGATTCAACTGGTAGGAAAAATCCGAGAAATGAAGTTCCATATATGAGCACACATGGAAATATCAAATTTACAATGTAGAATAAACTCCTTCTGCGCATGTGTATAGTAAACGTAACATCCGGGTATGGCTCCTCACAACATGCGTAGAATTTCTCGTGACGTTCAACAGATATCCTATCAACATACCATTCTTGATTCTCAGAGTTGTAGTAGACCATATTTTTGAAATCTTTATCCTTTATGAGATTCAGTTCAAATCCACTATATGTCCAGGATATGAATACTATACTGCATTTCTGGTGATCGAAAGGAAAATATTGTACATTCAAGGTACAGTATATTTTGATGACCGCCGGGAACATCCATAGTATATGGCCGTTGGATGAAATAATGGCGTTTGTATTCATAAAGTCGTCAAAGCTATCGTCTGCACTGAAACATAAGAATATACAAACGTTTATAATATTATAAACTTGTTGTATATTGTAACATTGACTGAGCTTTTACAATTTACATTACCATTTATTTGTAAATGCTTATACATAGGCTACATTTGTCTGCCGAACTTACAAATTGAAAATGAAAATATCAGGGGTCCAGATTCTGTTTGCTTTAACCCAAATTGTTTTAGTTCCTCCAAACTCCGTTTCGTTCCAATGCAGATAGTCATCTCGCCATCGCTGAAAATATTTTATTTAATCAATTACAATATATATAATGAAAATAGTATAAAAATGCACTGGATATATGCAATCAAACAATCGCACTTATTCTCAAACAATACTTTTATGATGGCACATGCTGCTGCAGTGGCAAGTTTCATTTTCACCTTTACATTACGGTTTCAAATTTTGAACGAGAATTGATAAAAATTTAAAATAGAGACTAGGAGACACTGCAATAATATGTAATTAATATATTGTTAAAAAGTTCAATGCGACTCTGCGATGTATCCTTGAAATCAAATCAACGTCGTGGAAATTATACTGTCAAATCCAAATACCCCATTCTACCTAGGAAAATTAGATACTATGGCAGCCATAAAGTTCTTTTATGTTAAGAACTTTAATGAGTTTTGAACAACTAATGGCTTTATATACTACATTTATTAGGGTAGATTGAATGAGATATCCTTCATGTAATCAAATTTTACTGGATATTTAATAGTATAATCACTGGTGATCCACTCGATTACGCTGGTTACCAAAACGAACCGTTTTGGTAACAAAATGTCGGAACGTCGAAGGTACGATTTTTCTTTTTTCCTTATATCACGCGTTGTAGGCAGAATCCCCACGACGTTTTTTCTCACAAACGTATGTCAGTATCATATGTTATAGAAAATGTACATGTTTGCGAAAAAATAGCTCAGAAGACAACAGAATCGTCGATTTAATTCGTCACTTAAGTTACATAAACGGTTTGGGTTAAAAGTGCAGATCTTAACCGTTTTTCGAAAAACCGTTTATGTAACTTAAGTGAGTAATTAAATTGACGATTCTGTTGTCTTCTGGGCTATTTTTTCGCAAACATGTACATTTTCTATAACATATGATACTGATATACGTTTGTGAAAAAAAAAGTCGTGGGGAATGCGCCTACAACGCGTGATATAAGGAAAAAAGAAAAATCGTACCTTCGACGTTCCGACATTTTGTTACCAAAACGGTTCGTTTTGGTAACCAGCGTAATCGAGTGGATCACCAGTGATAATCTTACACGGATTATACGGGACATCATCTTTCAGAGATTTATTTTCAAATGATTTGTTTCGAGCCAATCAGAACACGCTATTTCATGTAACCTGCCTGTAACAATTGCAACAATAGCAAGATGTCTCGTTGTTAAGTTGGCTATTCCATTCACTCCATCTTGTATTTACTATCAAAGAGCAGATGGACGGGAGAATGTTCATTGTAAATAAGTTCTTTTAGGGATTTTGTTTCTTTGAGATGATTCTGTCGAAAATATTTTGCAATGTGTGAAAAGTATCTAAGCCCAAGACACTCAATGCATTGTAATATGACCATTCCTTTCAGGCGTTGTTTTCTAAAACTAACACTCGATGATGGCGCATCCCGTGCAAATTTTGAAAAGCAACACCTCAATGAATGGTCATTCCACATTGCACTGAGTCCAAGACTTAAATCATTATTTTGAAGTTTGATACTTTATCAGATACTAGTGAAATGGAAGTCACTACGATGTCATGTCAGCGCATGCAATTAATGTTCTTTGTGCTATCTAATCAGTCGTGAATCTAAAACAGGAATGTATTCTTGATGTCCATTAGTAAAACCAGTTGTCACTAACTATTTCATTTGTAAATATCGGTCCATTTGATTTATACGTTCAGTGTACCATGCGATTACTAAAATATGGAATAATTTCATTTAATACAAAGTACTATTTGTATACATGGATACAAAACTTCTGTTCTTCTGAGTAGTTTGATTTAGAGAAACAACGAGGTTTGTGGAAATGGGTTTCTAATAGAACAATAGGATGAGACAAACGGTGGGACCGACCCCTGGGTTGCAACTGAATATAAAAAGATTACATGGACATGTTCTCTGATCATATAAACAGCATGTCTGATCCCATACATCATTGAGTCAGTTTCATACCTAATGAAATACGAACATAAACGTCGCTGTGATGTAGTGAAGGGATTTGATGGATTCACACAAGCATAAAATTAAGTATTGGAATCATGGCAGATCCTGACAGACGATTTTTCAGCTTTTGATTCTAAACTGTCTATACATTTCATTGTGAACTAAATACTGTGAATAGACATACACAGTGTCTGTGTTAATCTGACCAACTCAGTAACTACATGTAGCGTTAGACCTATTCAGACATTGTGATAAACTGGTCAAAATGGATGTATAGGCCTACTCAGACCGTGTGATAAACTTGTCAAACCTTGTGATAAATTTTAAACTTGTCAAATGGGTGTCTAGATCTACTCAGACCTTGTGACAAACTTGTCGAAATGGATGTCTAGGCCAACTCAGACCTCGTGGCTTAATTTGTCAAAGTGCATGTATTGACGTACTCAGACCTTGTGATAAAGTAGTCAAAATGGATGTATAGGCTTGTGGTAAACTTGTCAAAATGGATGTCTAGGCCTACTCAAACCTTCTGATAAACTGGTCAAAATGGACGACTAATCCTATCCAGACCTCGTCGTAAAATGGTCAAGCTCACTGACTAGACTACATCACTGACCCCAGCTACAGTGTAGTGACTTTGACGTACCGTCAAAACAACATTTTCGCTTGACAACAAAGCCAAAAATTCGTTGCTTAAAATTTTGAGGAACAAAAAAGGAACATATTCCTAACATCATGGCGGCTAATGTTGAAATCAATAGAATTACAATTCGATACAAAACATGGCCCTATTCTGGAAAAAATCTAAAAATCGCCAAAGTAAAAAGTCATCAAATGTCGCAAATCAGATACATCTCCAAAGGAAAAGTGCAGTTTAGCCCAAGATGGAGTGTCCGCTGTTATGTCATTATGACATTTCGATCGGAAGTGAATCAACAAATCCTTGTATAATTCAAGTTTTTATATCTATGTGATCCCTATATATCGGAAGCATTAGGATCAGGAGTGGGTCTGAAGCTTCCCACAGGGTATATTTATGTCAATATGTTACCATACGCCGTTGTAAAACTTTCGGAACAAAACCATAATAGGCCTTTTGGTGAATCAATTAACAACTTTAAACCATTTGAACGAGACATTTAATACCGTGTGACATTTAGAAGTTACTTATTATTACTGATTATAATCATATACAGACGTTAATTTATTCGATCGAACACTAAAAAGCATAAACTGTGAGTCATTTGGGAAAATTGAACAAGGAGTTTAATCCCAACTCTAATAAAAAAGTAAAACGAATTCTTACCAGACGCAATGAGACAAGGGCAGACAGCGTTTGAAACTTCTCATTCTGTAAGAAATAAATAGTACATTTACATAATTCCTTAGTCACAAGACAACCGTATGGCGACCGTAGCTTCCCAAAAGAAATATGCAGCATAAAGTGTAGGGTTAAGCAGAACGATGTTGATTTTCTATATCGATTTTGTGAAGCTACGGTCGCCGTACGCCAGCCGTAGAGCAAATGTGAAGCTTACGCGTCCATCATTGTCATTAAACGATTACAAGTGAAAGTGACCAAACATATACGTATTCTCCACAAACTTAAAATGATGTGGCTTTGCATAAGACATACATCGAAATCAGTATAGTACCATTTACAAAATATTGAAATAGCTGCACGTGAAGAGCATGTATCGTATCTTGACTACATTTTAGTGAGCGCATGCATTTTCGTATCATATTCTTAAACTGTTTTAAAAAATGTAAACAATTACTTTGATAGCTTATCAATAAAAATGTGCTAATAAATAAACCAGAGGTACTCGAAGGCAATTCTACCACATTAAAAACTGGCTTTCAAAGCCGACTTCTGTAGTATGCATAAGAAGCTGGCTTCTGTGGATGGCTATCTGGAGAAATGTATTGTTATACTTCTACACATTTCAAGACGCGTAAAAAGTAGATTATTAACGCGTCAAAGATATTCACACCGTAACACGTAAATAACGTTAACGTAATTTAATCATTCTAAGTAGGTAAATCGTGCCTAGCTGGCTTGTTGTAAATGAATCTTTCCAATTAATAAACTGATTCCAACTTGGAACCAATTTTGAAATAGGAGCGATCCGCCTTACGGAACCGGAAATACGTTGTATAATCAGTTCAGAACTGATCTGTGAATGTTTATCATCAGAATGGTATTCACATCTAACAAGTTGGTCTAACCTTATAGTTTTACAAATAATTGGCGAACTCGAAAAAAAATAGGATGAATTCAAGATTGTAATGTTTTTCAAAACCTAAATGTGGACGGAAAATATTTAAGAGATGCATTTGTATGGGCAATTGGTCATACGTACAGGTTGATGTTTCGATTTTATATGCAAGCTTAAATTTTCTAGAAGCCAGCTTTACATGACTTCTCAAAACTGGCTTCAAATGTACCACAGAAGCCGGATCTTTAAAAGCCGACTTTAAAATGTGGCTTTGCATATCTGCCATCGACCTTTTCTCAAATAAACGCAATACAAATAAAACTGCATTAGGCTATAGGATATTAATTAGATAAACGTGTTGTAGGAGGTTTTCATTAAGTACATCAAATGTCCCGGGTGACGGATAGCAGGAAAGGTTTTTGCTATTTACGAACGTTTGCATGAATCAATTTCTCCAAGCCAATTCCCCACACTTTGAATAAATCGAACATGTCGTAAAATTACTTATGAAACTTCATGCCATTCTACTTCCGATGTGTCAGAATACGACAAATCTATCAATGACAGCTACAGAATACATTTGAATAAAAAGCCAATACCGTGTAGTGCATTTAACAGCGCTCTAGCGACATGGTTAGTCCAGTATGTTTCTAAAATTTTGTGTCGACCTTTACCTCTAATCCACGAATGGTGACTTAAAATGAATACAGATTTTGCACGCTATCCTTCTTGTTACAAAACTCAATTTTTCAATATTTTCAACTATTGGATAATGTATATTTTAGCCAGACGACTGGTATAAACCAGACTGGTAAAACCTTATGACTTTGAGTGCCAAGATGCAACGGTGTGGATGTACGAAGAGTTTAGGAGCATCTTACTTCCCGATCAATCAAAAAGCAATGGCCCCAAAGAGACAACCTTTACGAAATGCATCAATTTATTATACTCATCTTTGGACATTCATCATCAAGAAAGCACGACTTCCTTAGAATTTGCCAATTTACGAAACTTTCTGCGAGTAATTGTGCGGCCTGGCACATAGGCAAAAACATTTAAATGTTAAAAATATCAAACGGGTAAAATCACTGTACTTAACGATTGAGGAAAATTCTTAAATTAACATATGATATATGTTGTGACCTCTACAAAGTACTTGTATTTAAATTAAATTGTTAATTAGTCTTTTGATTTTGTTTATATAGCAGCACACTTTATTGACAAGCTGTCGTTGTGGTATTCTATGGTTGGGTTAAAGTGGCATGAAAGACTAGAGAGCGTAAAAGATTGGACATTAATATTTTTATTGCAATGTCAAAACTTTCCGAGAAGTTATAATTTGACATTTGATCAAAAATAGAACTTACCGAAGACTTTTGATACTATGATATCCAAAGTTCATGAGGTTTGAAAAGGGAGTCAACTCTTTTACCAGATAACTTAAAAAAATAAAAGGATTATTCTGAACTTAAATCATTACATCAAACTTTTTTCATAAAATAAGCATAATATGGAATGCAGAGACAAAATAACTTTTGAATGTTTTTGAAAACCCATTCCTATCTGGTCTCTAGTCTTTGTTACCCCTTTATCATGCTCTGGGATATTTTGCAATTTATCATTACCCTACATCTTCCTTTATAAATTAATGCATTTTGCTAAGTGAATCCCACACCCTCCAATCACATTCCCATCCCGAACTCTTACTACTCTCTCGTATATTACAATTAAGGTACATGTAGATCGAGTTGGGAAACTTGCAAACTGGCTACCTTTCGCATTTGTTTGACTTAGCTCGTATTAGCAAATACAACTTTCGGCTGTCGGATTAACCTACTATTTTATGAGCAATTCATTTAAATATGAATACTATCTGCCATTATTCCTTTCATATTTAAATGAGTTGGTCAAATAGTAGGTTAATCCGTTAGCCGACAGCCGAAAGTTGCATTCACGAATTCAAGCTACGGCTCTTTCTGTAATTTAATCTCTGTGGTCAGGGGACATACTGGAACTTGCCCAACAGTTGTATTTTGTTTAATGTACATACAATTACAATTTATGCTACTTCTATTTGTCTCTTTATAATTCTGGTCTTACACGAAGGACGCGTGCTTTGGTAATTTCCGATATTTCTAATATGTTCGAAGTTATCATGCATAATATAATTGTCATCTATATAATCTGAGGCACTTCTTAATTTACTCACCGTATCCAATATATGGTACAATGACATTGCTATGTTCGTCTCAATCGTATTGTTATCATATCTTACAGGTCGACTAGATTTGTCGTATCCAACAAATATCTTTCTCTTTATCATGTACTCGTTTGATCTCTCTCCGCGAAGTGGGTCGTTGCTGTTGATTGGTTGATAGTAGGGATTTGTTTGGTACTTGTTTTTCAAGTGGGTGTTGGTTTTACTGGCAACTGAAACAGAAAATTTAAGAAATATCTTACTTGTCATGTGATACGCATTTACATCACAAAACATGTAGCAGTATTGTTCTTATATAAACAGAGGTATTTTACTATTTATCTGATTTATGAGTGATGCGAGTTTTATATACATTATTTATCATTGGTGATTAGTATAGATGTGCAGTTTACATATGTTGAGTGACAGAATGACTTGAAAATCAATTGTCGTCGTTTACAATGTGACATACATTTCTTTAGAAATTAAGGACAACATGACCTCATTTTCATTTCAAATATGAAGTAGAATCAATTCCATACTTTTCACGTTTAAATTGTCTTAGAAACCGTTTCTTGGGAGCTGACTTAATCAATACGGTTACACACATTGAATGTAAACTGAAACAATATATGCAAGAGCAGGACTAAGAATTATCTACCACGGGTCTGATATGTCAAGTCTTGTCAAGATTAGCTAACCTATCGTGGCTGACTGAATAAAAAGGAAATTAAGTTTAAATGCAGTATAATTTCAAATTCTCGATTTGAACTGGTTAACAAACTAAAAATAAATGTTGATATCGATGTGTGTTGCGTTCCCCATGGACGATTACATGTAGTGAACGGTGCACTGGCAATTCGGTCGCTTTAATATAATGTTGATGAAGAGCTGTGTCATTTGCGTCTTTGTTTTCAAACTCTCGAACCATACGTACATGCACTGTCCATTGTACCTTGTGGTATGCTTTGAATCAATAACTAAGCATGTTTCCCGATGGCATGAAATATTATTAAAAGTCAAGGGGGTGGTTTTGCAACATCAATGTTTCATTGATCAAATTACAAAATGAAAACATAGCGATAACATCCCACCATACCTGAAATATGTTTACGCCCAAGGGAGTCTATTTTGGGCGTTATAACAAGGATATTCAAGAAGCAAATATTTAGACATTGTTCGATGACCTTTAAACTGAAGAGTTGATTTTTGTGGTGTCTGTACTGTAGCTGACGATAAGGAGTGAACCCTGTGGGCGATTTTGATTATTGGTGGAATTGGCTGCCAGGCTTGTTTTAAAGTTTACAGAAGTGTTCCCACATTTTTTTAATAATTCAACAACATTTTCTTTTAACGTACAGCATAAGAGTATCTACAGACGTACATTACCATCCGTTTATAGTGGGTAAACGGTGGTATATGTAATATCATATTTTCTATATAAATACTAAAGTTCAATAAAATCTAAAGTTTGAGAGAAAACCAAATGTAAATTTTGAGACATTGTTCGATGAAAAGTACGTGAAAACCGCTAAACTTTTTCTAAAAATTGTACAACATATTCTTTGAACGCATTATTTAAAGAAACTAAGGAGAGATGTATTTTGGAAAAATTGCCTCACACAAAAATGGCGGCCAAAAGAAGGTAAAAAGTGCACTTCTCAGCGGATTTTTTCTATTTTTAAAATTTTTAAGAAACATTTTTAAGTTATGAAGCTCCTTTGTTTTGAGGGTTTATATATTATAGTGATGTTTTGAAAAAATTCAGAAAGGTTGTCTATGAACCTTTCACACAGTATCCCTTTTCTCAGTTTTCTGTCACACATTCAGAGGGTTAGAATTCCTATTTCAATATTTTTGATTCTTTTCCAATAACCATAATAAACTTATTAGTCAAATGAATAATGGATGGAACTAACATGAGAGAAAGTCAAACCAAAATTATGAATGTAGATTGTCAAAATACGTATTAAGAAACATACATGAATGTGCTTCCAGTTTCGGCCATCTTTAGAACTTTCCCTTCACCCTAAGAAGATACACTGCGCGCAGAGCCTAGTTATAAACTACACGAATCTCACTTTTAAGAAGCGAAGTCGAACGAATGCAAAGGGTAGAGGAGAAGAAGAGGAAGAAAAGAAGAGGACGGCTAGGATGAAGCGATACATATCTAAATTTATATGTCCCCTAATATTTTAAAATTATGGTTGGATGTTCATATGGGCTTTAAGGATGTTATGTATATTGTATAGCTTAGGAATGGGTTGATCAATATTTTACAAACATCCAGCTTTATTTCTATTGAGTTGAATACCTGTGCATCTTTCACAAGTGATATTCCAAGAAGCCATCTTGTGAGTGTCACATGTATTTACCGTTCGTTAACTAGGGTCCGAATCGAATTCGAAATGACTAAGTTACGAATTGAATTGGATCTGAATTGATTAGGGTCCGAGTTGACTTGGGTTTGAGTTGACTTTGGTTCGCGCTAACTACACACCCAAAATGCAATCTGATCTTCGACGCCCTTTCGGTGCCAAATTTTGGTGTCAAAAGGTTTTGGTGCCGGAATGGTGCCGAAACAGTGCCGGAACAGCGCCGAATTTTTTCGATCTCGAAACGGTGCCGAATTATATTAGCTGTGTAAGAACCGTTTGAGCTCACTACTATAGGAACCTTTTCGAGTTTCAGTATCTTTAAACCCTTTAAAGGCCCCATGTAAAGTTTAAACCACATTGGCTTATATTGTAGTCTTACCCAATGTTATCAAAGTGTGATATGTGAAACTTTTTTTTTTGATAGACTTTTTGTTCCAAAATTTGTGAATTTATTTAAAACCAACTTTTAGAGGTCACTCATATCTTCTAATTAGCCACAATTCATACCAATGTATAGCATTCATCCTCCCATGTTTTTTGCAGAAAAAATTAAGAAAATCGGTTGATAAACAAGCGAGAAATGAACTTATCAGTGCATGAAAATGGTTCTGAGAAAAATGCATTTCAAAATTTTAGTTCTCATAGAAACCAATGGTACAATGATATCTAAAACATAATTTATTCTTCCTTTTAACCTGGTTAGACAATCAACATTGGTTTTTTATGAAAAGCTAGCATATTTAGAAAAGATTGACATCGAAAAAAAAATTCAATTTTTTTCAAAAAGTTTTTGTTACCTTAGTGACATCACTAATGTTTCAAAATATTTTTGATAAGCTAAAACATTGAAGTGGCCCATTAAATATGACATTTTAGTATTGAAATAGTGTGTCTTTTGTTCAATCTTTGCATTTGTGTTAAAAAGATAATCTTTTTTGAAATGCATTAAGAAATGTTTGATGATTAAGAAATTTCAACTTTTTTTGAAAAATGGCGGGAAATTTGAATATTTGAGAAATGAAATGCTCACAACTTTTTTTTCAAAAAAATTTTTTTG
Organism: Owenia fusiformis; assembly: GCA_903813345.2. Lineage (NCBI taxonomy): Eukaryota > Metazoa > Annelida > Polychaeta > Sabellida > Oweniidae > Owenia > Owenia fusiformis. The sequence goes on along the minus strand of CAIIXF020000006.1, from coordinate 12,403,214 downwards.
TTCAAAAATATCTAAAATCACTTTTTAAGTCCTGACAAATAGTAAATGAATGATAAAAAAATATTTTCAAACTTTAGACGGGGACTTTAACATCCGCAGTTGTGTAGTTTCAGTTTCATCGTGACTTTTGCAGGAACTCAAGATCAGTACATATAGTCACTAATCATACATGATTGATCATGAAAATTATATCCATCTTGTATAAACTATGTTTGCAATTCATTTTGCCATGGCTAATCTTGTGCTCAATATCAACATAACTCATATAATGATGATGTATGAGATACAAATATAAAGAGCTTGGTCACATCTGTGATTTCAGTGCTCAATCGGAGAATCTGAAAAATTATATAACTTATTAATTTGATAGCATATCCAAAATCTAAGACGTTTCATTTATCATCAATTTGAGTTAATATTTTTGAGCTATTTTTTGAAGATTTAATTCTATTCAATTATCTGTTATTATGTGTCCAACTTCTCTGAAAATTGAACATACCAAAATCACAAATTCAGTCGAGATGAAAAATGATAGTTAAACCAGAAATCCATTCGGTAATAGAATAATCAGTCATGAATATTCGAGGTTATTTGACCTGCCCAGTGCAAACTACTGATAAGTTGAAGAACTTACGATTATGATTGTTTTAGTCACGCCTGATTGAGTTGAGTATATAGAAACAAAAATGATCATGTATAAGACATTTTTAAATCGTATAAATCGTGACGAGTGAAAATTAGCATGTCACGGTTGTTGACTTATTCTATCACGGCAGGAACTACGTGATACTCATCCACGTAATAAGATTCTCTTCTTTACGTAAAAGTACTGATATAATGAATTATATAAAATAGTCATCTTGACCCGAGCCCCGGGAATGTTCAATGAAAACAACGTACAGTCCTTGTACAAACGACCTATAAATATAATCATGTAATGTGCAATGAAAAATCAATGTCTTTTCCTGTGATCTCAACAAAGTGGTAAAATTCAAACTTGATCAATCTCCCAAAGCGATACTCAATCAAAGCAATGCGGTAAATGTGATTAAAACAAAATCAACCGATCGTAATACTATCAGTATAATGTGTGTCTAGAGGAAAATCGGATCATTGAGATCAGTAATTAAATTGATATCTACATGAGTTTATTGAACCCAAGTTCCCGGATCCGCTTAGGCAACATATATTATAATACTAGGATTTAAAATAAACACCGCCAATTACGTTCACCATCCAAAACATAATATGATCACTCATTGACTTTATATGTAAATCACTGGTGATCCGCTCGATTACGCTGGTTCGTTTCGGTAACAAAATGTCGGAACGTCGAAGGTACGATTTTTCTTTTTTGCTTATTTTTTCGCTCGTTGTAGGCAGAATCCCCACGATATTTTTTTTACTCCCCTCCATAAGTTTGGCAAACTTTGCTCCCCCATTGAACTACGTGTTAAAGCCTCTTTACCTTTGAATTTTTATTTACTGAACCTGCGGTGAAAATATTTATTCTATTGATAGAAACGTAATTTGACTTTATTTCTAATACCTCTAAATTTTCTCGATTTTTTTCCTCAATTACAATAGGTCGAAAATTGATGATAAATTTGATGAATTTTTAAAAATCGTCATTCTCATGTAAACCAATGGAAAATGGTGGGTTCGGGGCAAATCAGAAATAAGGATGTCTATTCAGTAAAAGATTCAGCAAAAAATATGTTTATATAGAGAATTGAATTGTCTAACTTTTTTGTACACTAAGTGTATAGATTATTTGATGAATACTAAAGTTACAGAGCTTCAAAGTCATTTTTGAAAATCATTTTTCGCCTCCTGTGTTATTTAAATGGGAGAGGTTTATTGAAAAACAATTTTGACTTTAAAGACCTATAGCTATGTTGGACCTGAAGAAACGTATCAATATTTTGTTTAATAGAGTTAGCAAGTTCAATTGCCTACCAAACTTGTATTTTTGCAAGGACTAGGATGGATGGATCTTCTGTCATATGATTTGCGGCAAACCCACCATTTCCCATAGGTTAACATGGGAATGTCGATTTTCAAAATTTCATCAAATTCATCATCAATTTTCGATCTATTGAGAAAATTTTGAGGTATTAGAAATAAAGTCAAATTATGTTTCCATAAATAGTATAAGTATTTTCATCGCAGGTTAAGTAAATAAAAATTCAAAGGTAAAGAGGCTTTAACACGTAGTTCAATGGGGGAGCAAAGGTTGCCAAACTTATGGAGGGGAGTGTAGGAAAATAACATGTCAGATGATTTAATTTTAAGAATATTTCTGAATCACTGCAGAGTTATCTCATGTTTGTCTCGGTATAATATTGAAATATAAGTAGTGGTACTAAGACACGTCTTTCCCAAGAATCAAAAGTTACTTAGTGAAACTTAGTAATTTTTGTGATAATTGAATTGTCTTTCAAATTATCATATTGACGGGATATTTCCTCATCACTCATTCTAGTTATTGCGTGATTATCTTGGTACAATTTTTGGGACACTCTGTATACACATGTTGACCTCTCTTAACCTCCTCCTGCATTTGTTGACGTCGCTTCTAAACTAAACTCTGCGCGCTGGGTACATGGGTAACCTTTCTTGTGTTGACGACATCTACTGAAGTGTCAATAGATTTGTCCCCTAGACACACTTTACGTATGAGGCTATGAGATAAGTTAGACAAGTCAAGATGGACTCCAAGAGCGTCCAAAGTGTTTGTAGCGTCGGATATTGTCCCGAAGATGAACATTCTACTTTGTAAAAGTAAATCAAAAGCATACCCAGACATCTCTTGAAGTCACACCACACATTTCCAATCCCAAAGGATGTACATTTGTGAATGGATTGCTTGTCTGTAAGTTAATCTTATATTAAACAAGATTATTCAACCGAACTTGGAACACAATTGGAAAAGATTAAAAGACGCAATTACATTCTAGTTAGTCCTTTAACTTAACTTCCGCATGAGACTAAATTAATATTCACTATATTCTAATATACGAGGGCATCAAATGTATTGGAACCAATACTGATGAGATACACATGCAAATTTCTTCCAAGAGTTGCGATAGCACAATTTACGACACTGTAGGCTGTTATACAAATCTGAAAGACACTCATCCTTTAACTTGAGATAATCAGCAGTCATTCGATTTCTTTAATTATGTCACAGCGACATTTATTGATGGCATCTCTTTGATTCCAAATGAGTAACTTAAACGGATATCACCATCGTTTTTAAACTGTCAATGACGTGTCTCAGACACTCTCAAACGATCCAAACATGGATTCCTCTCCAGATATAAACATCCGTACAGTGGCCAAACTGCCCTAATTCACGTCACCATACTAGTCAATGGGCAAAAGGGCAAACGCCTGACTTTTTATCTCGAGTTATGGATTGATGTGGCCTCACTGGCCTATCTGAGGTTCTAAAGCTATGTCTAAGCTACATTTTGACACTAAACTCAATAGGGGCCAAACATCTACTTTTTGAAATAATTGGTCAATTGTGACATTACCCCCTCTCTCTGCCGACAGAAATTTAAATTCACAAAAATCAAGGCAAAATTAATACACCACTTGACTCGAAATTTTCCTTCAGATAACCCAAATAAACGCAGAAGAAATGGCATGTTGACATTGCAAAAAGATGACAACTGTGCCTACATACTAGCTTACTGACTCGTCATGATCACAATTGTGTTGGGACTACATTCATTTTTGAAACTTCTATTCAGCGGAAGTGACGTATTATGGCATTTGGGCCAGTACGGATGTTATCACCGTGGTTATATCTGGACAGGAATCCATATTGTAAGTCGACAGCAGAAATAACAGAGACAACAGCACATGGTAAGATGTGCGGATTTCAATGTGCTGTTTCGTTTTGATAAACATATTTTTCACACACACGTGTCGATAACGATAAAAGTATGTAAACACGTTCAATAATTTCCTAAAACCATTCCGTCAAAATTCTCTGAAAAATTTCAAAATGTTATGGTCCTAACCGTATCCTCGAAGGTTTCAAAACAAGAAAAGTTTTCCGGGATACAACTACGTTTCATTCCGGCATATCTATATTATCATTCTCCCTTACTAACAAATACTGTGTTATGCTTGAGATAAATTACTTGAAACTTTTTGCAAAGTGGCTAGTACGTGACGCGATGAAAATGCATGTAAACCGTTAATCTTTTAATAAATCCCCTTTTTCACAATGAACTCCGAAGATGGGCTTATAGTGAGAATGATGAAGAAATGTGCCAAGAGTAAATACTACGAACGTACACAGTGTCAGTTTCATTTGTCAATTTTTCTCTGGTGGTAAAGTATTCGAAAACAATTTATTAAGATCAGGAATTAAGCACTATTCACCTAATGTCTGATCCGTCAAGCCTTAACAAGATTAGGCAGCTGTTCGCAAAGAACATTCTACAGAGGAAATTAACTTTCAATGCAAGTGATTTCAAATTTCTTTGAATGAACTGATTTAACCTGTTTTATAAATTAATCGTAAATATTGACCCTAGTCGCATCCTTCAAGCTACACTCACTTGGTCAATTGTTTCAACATTCTTTAACTCCAAGGGTTGTCCGCCTAATTATCCAGTGGTATGTTTTGAATCGATGGTTCTGAATGCTTCTCATGCAATTAGCGTTAAGAATCAAGTAATTGATTATGGAACAAACACGTCAAGTGTTAAGTATATCAAATTATTCAAAATAAAAACAAAGCTGTAACCTCAAACCTCAACAAAGAAACACATTTCATCCCGAGGGGGTATATTTTGGACGACGTAATGTCCAGCTTAAAGCAAATATGTACGTACCCCGCTGCGCGTCGAGTCTAGTTTTCAAACGACGAAGCTCTGTTTTGAGAAGCGTTCGAACGAATGCAAAGGGTAATATGTGCGTGTACGTGTACATGAAACTCTATTGTAGGATAGTCTGTCAAGGTTTGAAGTTCCATATTGCACGAGTGATAGATCGTCATATGCACAATTAATTGTCAACAAAAAGTGTTCATTATTGCTTGAGCCTTAATTATCAAACAAACCTTTTGGAAATACAACGTTATCATGAATTCATCATTTTTTATGTTCTATACGCGTCCAAGTCTCTTCACTTAAATCATAGACACGGGTATTGATCCATATATAGTAATTTGTTTCTGGACTGACTTTTTCACATCAGTCCTTAGCGCAGGATTTCATTCTGTGTTTTCATTAACTAAATACAATAAAAAATAAAGATATTGTTTCCGAATAGCAATATCATCTCAAAGCAAGATGAATAGCAAATAAATTGTTATGCGTAACAAAATTAAAACAACTCTACCATAAGAAAACATCTAAACAGGAGTAGTTGGTATAAGAGATTAATCATAAACTATGTATACAATATAAGTAAATAAACATTATTAGTAAGATTTCGGACCAGCACAGTACAACTTGAAAAACATTGAAACACCCGACCGAATGTGGTAATTATTTGAAACCGTGAATTCCAAATTAACACAGACTCAACATGTATAAATCTGCGCTGTACTTGGCAGGAAAGGAATTTTTATCTTTATTTTTTATCAAAATCTAGGTCAAATCAACGTTTTTAAGTTTCTCAAAGCTCGATACTACTACATTTTAACATTTTTGCCTGAATGTTTGCATACAAATAGATATACATTCAATGCTAGCCAAAAGTTAGGTACAGAAAATTTGGCCCAACGATTCTTAGATTGAAAAAACAGTTTTCTGTTGTGTATCTTTTATACCTCCCATGTGTATCAGAGCATAGCATCTAGCAGACTCTTTATACGTTATCTTTGTAAAAAACCAAACTGTTACAAACTGAAAATGTCAGATCCCATCATATCTATGTACTTTCGCTACTGTTAATAAATAATTGTATTTACACACTTTTAAATATTTAACCAAAATAAGGTTTTGACAAGAAACTAAATATAATTTCCTGAAAATATCTGATAAAATCTGATGTTCGAATAAGTTTTTTCTTAAAATTGCCGAATGAATTGATTGCTAGTAAAATAAATATTATTTGCTAGTTCGTAAAAGAAATGTTATTCAACGAATGATGAATGAATGTAAAACCTATTTTGTAAGCCATTAAACCTCGGTGTAATTATATACTTTAATCTATTTTGCCCCCATACGAGACCACATTGACATTCTATATTCGAGAGCGTCAAATGAACTCAACAAATGATAAAATGTGTTATTACAAGCAAACATTTTTTTCGAAAAAGCGCCATGATGACTGATGATTTAATGTTAGACAATATGACATAGTCAAGGCCGTGATAAAAACTAAATTGAAAGACGACGTCATTTCATTGAGAGAGACGGTCGTTTCATTTGTTGTGTCGGGTTGCGATAACTTCAAGGTCGTCATCTCCTTAAAACCATGTCAGGTATAGTAGGTCTCTTACTGATATCGCCATAGACCATTGTGACTGGGGATGATGATGTGCTTCTCATTACAAAACATCTCCAAACCGTATTAATACACTCTAATATGATATTTCGACTTTGTAAATTGGATTTGTATACGGTTCTACATTCATTCAGAAAGGTATCAAAATAAATTGCGTGTAATTACAGGATCATTGTTTCATTTGAATCATAATATTAGTTTTATTATGCAGTACCTCTTTGGGGCGGATGAAATAGCGATCCAGTTACTATCAAATGACATGTAAAAATTGATTGAATTTATGTAAGAAGTCAACTGAGCGTACGTTGTCGGCATACTAATGTCTCCTTGAAGGCGATGCACTTGGTCTTGTCTACAGTCATCTTCGTCAAACAGTTATCAGCATTTGTAGCACTCGTATGCGAATGTTCATTGGGGGATGAAATAAGCCATTGAGAATTCCCTTTTAAATTGTTGATAATGAGCAAAGTAAGTTCTAAAGTAGATAATCAGAATGCGAAACTGTTATGTCAATGATGGTATTTCGAAAGAGTACTAATAAATCATTTCAAAAAAGTTTAATTACTTAAATAAACATTTGACGGTTGATGACTAGAACGAAGTAACAAAAATAATTCCATCCCTCTATAGACTACTAACGACTTCAGGAAAATACATAAACCATCATATCATAAACCCATCCTTCATGCCAGGCTAGTAGTTATTTTCTTATGCAACAACTCACATCTGACTTGACGTTTGACTTTTTGGCGTATCTTACAATATATCTCTCTTAATTTTGAATGTATTTATTTAAGGCTATAAAAAATGATGAAAATATCTCGTATTATCAAAACTCTCTGAGGTTTGCCTCGAGATATGTCTTAATTTATTGTGGATCTTTAAACTTTGGAAGGTGCACAGATTTATGCAATCATGATTTACCGTTTATCCTCCTTAACTCTGACGATAGACAAGACCCTAATGAAGTAAGAAGATAGAAAAACAAGCCTTGCTTTACTCAAGCAACTTAAGCGAACAGTGACTTATGTGTGTTGCATTTTCATTTCCATCTTATGCAGACGCCGGTCGCAAAAAAGCTCGATGCGGATATCACGCGCATTTTTTGATGTAGTTTTACATGGTACATTTAAAATATCATTTGACTAAATTTTTAATAGTGAATGGCGCAAATCAAGATGTTTTACTTGCACTATTGAAGGTCAATTTCAAATCTGAATTTGTGATATTTGTATTTTTACTTGTAAGGAGCTGTGTATTTCGACGCATTAAGCAAGTGTTACGCGGTAAACATGATATAAATATATGTCATATTCCGCAACGAATATGGCATATTCACTTGCTGTGTATGACAGATTCACCCGCGGTCTATGGCACATACACCTACCAATGAGAACGAGATATAGAAGTACGCAATTGATTTATTGAAGTTGTTTAATGTATGTGTTACACAGACAAATACACCCTGCAAGGGAAACATCACACATAGTTATACGAACCTACGTTCGTGAAGCTTATGAGTGACTTTTTAACCATATCGACAGTCGACAAAGATCGAACTCAAAAGCTATAAAATCAAAGGTAATAATGTATTGTTGTATTGGCAATCCCGATTTACATATTTCTGATATTTCTGAATCAATAAACATGGATATATCCAGGAAAAACTAGGAATTATATAATTTGAAGAAATCGTAATATTTTGTTTAATGATATCCTTTTTAATAGGTAGAGATAAAATAGCACGAATTCAAATTCAAAAATGACCTGTTAACTCCTCACAGCGCCTCACAGCGCGCACATGATATCTGCACTAATCGTTTTCTGCACCATCTTCATAGGCTGATGTCTATGGGATGCCACGATATATGTGGAACTAATAATATACAGTATAAGGGGTAATTTTGCGTAATCATTTAATTTGCCTATTGCCTTACTCAAAACATATTAATCAACATATCAATTTTATGTACTTTCTAGCGGCGACGCAGAGCCACATTTTGGCAACTATCGTGTATAAATGTGACTATTATTGAAGAAATCAAGGAGGATTGGCTCCCAGAATGCAACACCGATATTCTGCAAAACAATCACCTAGCGATAGCTTTGTTGGAGAGTATCGGGTCATTCTCCATGCAGTCGTACAAATTATACAGACACGAATAGCAAATGACGCATGCGTGGAGATTAAAGAATATCGAGTTGGAACCCTGGCTTCCAATCCTCCTTGGAAGAAATGATGCACTCGGTTTTTCTGCAGCACGCAGCCGCAGAGACACATGTCACGCACCCGCAGAGCTAGATATGCTAGATAATGCATAGATAATGTTATCTTTCATAAGTGTAGGTTAGAATTCAATTGTCGTATTCGTTATTCCCGCTTCAAAAGAGGAGACGCGAATCATATTTCCCATGATGCAGTTCGTGGTGGAACAAAGTTATACTTCCTTGTTTTCACCCATGGGGATTTTCACAGCTATTTTTCAAGAGATATATTCGTTAATATTCCCGTTCGGAAGTAGAAAAATTATCAGAAACGATTGACCTCCTATTAATTTTAATATAACAGATGCAGTTTACATTGTTTCGATTCATAGCGTGGTGAAAACGATGATTGAAAAGTGAGAAAATATTCCGGAAGAAAAATCACGTGATCAGTTGACTAGTCTCCATATTGAAAAAATAATGTCATTCGACTTTCAACGCTTTCATTCCAATCTTACCACACTACAAACTGCAACATCGATGGAACAACAGAATAAAAGTACTACTCATCTTCAAATTGCATTATAGAGTAACGTTAAAAACCCACAAACAACTGAGCAGTTGACCAAGGAGGATTGGCTCCCAGGATCGAAACTCGATATTTTCCAACAATGAAATCGTCGAAATGTCGTTATTTTCTGAAATTATAACCAACTATAAATTCAAAATAAACAGTCCAAAGATTCGAACCAATGCCTCGATCATTTCTCCTGAGTTTTAGAATATTTCGTTCGGAAACAAGACCAAAATCCACGATTCAAATGCTGAAGTGAACAAAATGGTGGCTGTTTGAATTCGAATTTTGTATCACGACATGCCCATATATGGGACAGAATATCGATGTTGCACTCTGGGAGCCAATCCTCCTTGGCAGTTGACCAAAGAAAATGCGTCGATATTATCTAGGTCAATCGGTTCGGTGTCCGAAAGCAAATCTATGAAGTACTCGTTTCCGAATTTCATTGTTCATTTTACAAGCTTTTCTCGATTATACTCGTTTTACTGACCATTAGAGCAATGACAACGAACAATACTTCTGATGGTGTCATTGTTTTATTTAGCGTGCGGGTGTAAAACAAAACTGCTTAATAAGTTTCGGGTCACGCAAATAGCTACGCAAAATGTAATCAAATTTTGTCCTTTTTAGGGCTGTTTAAGTACATGAATCTGTACCTTCTCGATTGAAGAGCGAACCACGAAAGGCTTAACGTTTCATAGTTTTTGTACGTATGGATTATTTTATTAACAAAATATCCATCATTCTGGTAGATCTCTTTAGTCCCATGTGTGCAAATTCAATAAGTTTACCACTTGAGTTGAGATGGTTTTCTAGTCGACTGCCATGTTTAATTAAATAGAACATTACAATTGAGTTGAGAAGACTGTTCCAGTTGAAAACTGGCACAACAATTGCCCTGTGTTGATCTCTAAAGAATAAACTTCTATGTGATGCTCTGAGGGAATACATATATTGAAAGGTATTTAATCACACTTAACATGTTTTTCTGCGGGATGTTTATTGAGTTATTGGTACTGTTCACCCAAGAGGGGATAGTCATTATGTATTTGACATTTAGATGGGTGAGTGCAAAATTGTTTATAGCACTACTTGGTCATGCTGGTTTATGTTTTCATTGGAACTCATAAAATACTTGTTACGCAAATAAATGCCTGCAATAAATTCTGAGGTTGCCTGAAAGAAGAACGCATCGTGATAATCTTTATTGGTCCATAGAGTATGTCCTGTAGAAGTGGAATTATTAACCTGTTACCATTCGGTTTATTGGATATGGTTGCTCGTCTTTTTGATCTTTTGTCGTTGTAAATGTATGGTTGGCTAAAACGTGTGTCACGATGCGTACGTTGGTTAAAACCTCCCCTCCCCAGGAGAAAGCATGTCGCGCGAGAAGGTCATCATGATAAAAATCAGAATGCCGTGCATGTATCGCAGTCTTGTAGTCGTGTAGAGCCCATGTAAGAATCGAAACAAACAACCATAAGACATCGTATGGAAATTGCAACAAATTGTTTAATCTATTCGTACATTTGCAGGTCTTAACTTTGCGTCTGTTAAAATAAACAAGGATATGATATGCAGACCCGTAAAGAAGAGAACACGTGAGGACCAACGGTTGAACAGGCTTATATTAAGATTCATGCCAAAGTAAGCTGAAGTAATAAGGAGAAAAGCCAGCCTATAATCATCTAATTTAGCATTTGGCACAGCACCATCGCTTCCGTTTTCAATGTTATCTTTCCTAACGTTTTTTACATTATATTGGTGTTCAGACATAATTGTGACATTATGTTGGTAAAGTGGTGGGTTTGTAAACATGAATGATCGGGGCAATGTGTTACATCCACTAGGTCTGTACCATCTGATTACCAAATGTTCGAAACGTGTTTTGTTGCATTCGTACACTATTTTGCGTGATCGAGGGCTTCACTGTTTTCCTGTAGATGTTGTGTTTGTGATTGCGTAATGGTGTTTTTTAATTTGTCACATTTAGGCACTTAATGAGACACATATTTTAATATGTTCTTTTGAACACTAGTACTTTACTCTTCTGATAACAATTCTAAATAGATCTTTACAATACAGTGTTGGGTTTACTGAATATGTACGGGATTTCGCGGGATTTTGCGATACTATCCGGGGATTTAGAAACTATACTATTGAGCTACATATAGCACATATTACACAGGTAGGATCTTGATAACCTTTATTCAGATTCAAACTATTAGCACTAGTTATACCTTTAGTAGCTACTGCCTAGTTCCCAGAGCTTACAATCAAAGCCTTATCAATTTCTATAAACATAGCGTGTAGGCATAGATTTGAGATGAATTCCATAAACTTTCCAGTCTAATTAAAGCTTTATTTCCAGAACATCTTCGCTGGCACCTGTCAGTCAGGTTTTGACAATTTCGTTCTGAAATCATATTATCAAAGCATTTTAGTCTTAATTAATTGATATGAATTAAGTGGATTGGAATACTCTTGAGTATCCAATATGAATCAGTAGTTCTGATATAAGATACCATAATTTATCTTTTTTCTTTTTTATCTGGTCAAATGATGATGCCATGGAACGATTATTTCAAAAAAAAATTGTCAAGATAAAGGAAATCTTTGTTCCCATAATATAACGCCATAAGAGTATGGTGACCTAATAGTCGTAATCTTCTTCGTCTATCCAATGATTGAATCATGGGATCATTTATGGACGATGCATCTTGATCAATCAGGTTATATTTCTTGATAAGAAATTCACTGATTGAACATTATGGGCATGGTCATCATCGTTACGGATATGAGGCTATGTTACGTATTTCTTAACTTATGCTCTTTTGTTTTCCTCGTGTTAAATGTTCTATTCTATTTCAAATATAAACATTGGATGCATAAAGGGTGTTCCAAAGGTAACTAGACAGTCCGACTGGTGCTGGTATTTTGTTAAATATACTCTAATAGGGGGTTTCTATATAGCTTGGAAATCTCGCTAATTCGGATTTTAAGAGATTTGATCATTAAACCTCCAATGACTTACTTTCCTTTTTAAACCACACAATAGCAACACAATAAAATGCGACTGTATTTTATTTTAAAGGATATCCAGCTATAACAAAGAGGAGTGCATTATTTTTCTATTGTATTAAGAATATACAGTTGGCATTACATGTAGCTATTCAAAACTAGTGGGGCACAAAATATGATTGACCGGCTCATGCAGTCCACTAAAGACTAACAAAATAAGAGATTTTAAAAAATAAAACACAGTTCATGCTATTGTGTTGCTACCTAAGTGTGATGAATTCTACGGTGGTCTGGCCCAAGTAAAACAAAGAAAAACAAGGATGACATCTATTCTATCAGCTTTATTCAGCTATATAGTTATATTTACTCCCTTATTGTAAAAGTTTCGGGGCAACATTCCACATAGAAAGGAGCACGTAGATTATTGCAAACAATTTCAAACGAGTCTAACTTGAATTATGAATATTTTCTGATCATGAACATGTGTGTATCTTTTAGATCCATTCATTATCTTCAAGAAAAGTATATATAATGATAATTTAGTTAATCAGACCTAAGTGATATTGAAGGGGCAATGGACCAATCAACATACTTTTTCAAAAATGTTGACCTAATTTTCACCAAAAATGCAACTTATTATTATATTGTTGAATGCATAATTAGAATGTGCTTTGAGACATGTTTGATTTCCTAAAAGGAAAATTCGATTGCTCCGATCCAGGGACTTTAAAGATATTCAATTTGGATGACCAAAATAACCTGAAACCAATGGATAGCATGAGATTTTTCAATGGAGAAATAACATGGGGAACACTTATCTTAATGCAATTAAGTTTTTCTTTCAAGAACTATTTGATACATCAAAATAAAGAATAGTAATGCATCAAACATTGTAAAAAATGATTGCATTTCCAGGAAATTGCATAAATATTGTTATTATGAAATCACAGTAACTATATAACTAATTTAATAAAGTTCTTTACTAACTCAAAAATGTTAGATATAACATCTACATGGAAAGGTTGCCCCGGGTATTGTGATTGCATGTTACTATAGTAACCATAACTCTACCTGCATTTTATCATTTTTTCTGAAACTTTACAATTTTTAAAAGTACATTTTGTGAAAGTTTTAAGACACTTAGAACAAAATTGGAAAAAACGCCTGAACCAGTCCTGTTACTTTTGAAACACCAGGTGTATGTAGGCCAATATGGCGGCCATTCCTTTGCCATGTTTTGGGATTTCTTCCAGGATCGAGAGGTAGAATAGGCTACTGACCATATTAAATAGACATGGAAAAGATCTATGTATATAAAATCCTCCCATTACGCTGTATCAATGATATCGTTTGATTTCTCTATGGACAACTGTTCATATTTTCTAATATGAGACGCAGCATTAATGGTTTTCTTCACTTCGTAGCTTCATTTGCTGTATTCCCCTGTCCGTCGTTCGCTTCATCATACATGTACATACTTGAACGTGTCACTTTTTATGTCATTTTGAGACAAAAAAGTGCATAAAAGTGCATAATAAAATAATATTACTAATGGTCTATTTGGATATAATGCAATCATATGCCATAAATAACCATATATGGGTCGTTCTGAATGTGATCTTTTAACCTCATAGAAGGCTTGACTACAATCTTGATATGAGTAACGGATATGAGCAAATTGTCCATTTATGAAACTAAATCGTTTTTTTTAATTCTTGCACACGTTTATCAGAAAAAGTGTAACAAGACACATGATGTGAACGAAATCACACAATCAAGTAGGCGGTTCGTATGAAGTTTTATTTAAAGAAATGTCGACAAGCAATGTTTTTATAATGGGGATGACAAGCTTTATGGAAACACTTCTGACGAGCGACTTCTTCAGGAACTTTCAATTATTTGTCAAATAACGTTAGGAAAGTCAATAATTTTGACAAATGTCTGAATAAATGGACATTCTGTCAATTCTGCAGGAAACTGAGTTAAGGTAGTAAAAGATGTTAATATTAATAGAATCATTCCCATTGCCCAAAAAATCATAATTTGTGAAAAATAATTCAAATTGTGTGCGATGTATTTATCTTTGTGTAACAAAATAAAGTTCGAATAGATGCACATGGTGAAGCAAGACATTTTGATTGTCAGACAAACACATTCTAGAATCTTGACGACATTACGAACACGTTCTTGTCTTAAAGGGATAGGCCGAGGCCGATTTTTTCTACCGAATCGACCTGCTGGTAATATACCAATGGAGCAAATGAAATAAACTTGAAATAGCTAAAAAGAGACAAAAAGACTGATGCACCGGAGACTAAGTGAATTACCTTCTATGATAATACTTAACTTAGTATTCCAGACATTTCATTGTGATTAATTTGTAATTATATTAGTAAGATTGGACTACTGGTATTAGAATTCGGCCAGGACACCACAAGAGAAAATTGAGCTAACCTGCTCAATAGATGCTCCAATTGCCCTATTCTCACATGAGATATGGGGTTTCTACAAGGACAAAGCCCTTAGTTGGAAAGAATCTGTCTTGTATTACGTTTGATGATATCAATGGTATCAATCTCAACTTTACAGGTGCAGAATGCAGGCCCGTAGTCAGGGGGTGTTCGCAGGGTTATCTTGGCTACGGGCCTGGAATGTCTCCACCATCATTATTTATATTTGAACACTTTATCAGCAAATGAAGAGAGTCTGTAAGACCCTATATAGCCTCCGAGTTACTAGTATTTCGATTGATTTATAAAAAGGATATCAAAGAATAAATTTAAAATGGAATAGAAATTAGGTCATTGTGACCTTTATTTTCCAAAATCTAGGTCGTATTAGCATGTATAAATTGCCTCATGAAGGTAGAATTGCTATTTCCACTTTAATGTTACACTGTTACTATATGTATCTCAACTCTCAATGTATTTTTTGTACTATTTTACAACAGTAAAGAAACACAAAAGAGACACTTTAGAAAACGAGTCAAAATGCATATCTGTGAATCCATTGTACATTATTGATTGTCTGCTTTATCTTTTTATTGAGATCAATATCACACATACAGTTTGCATGAAAGTGGCAGCCAATGATGTAAAAATATGAACTTTTTCAAATGTCCCTTTCAACTCTTCAGTATATTTTTGTTGCCCCTTTAACTAAACAGTTTCATTTTAACTTAATCTTGGAGTTTATTATCTTCCCCTGATGACAACATTCTTTTGAATTTAGTTCTTTTAGCCCTCATGCCTGCTATAGCTTAAGGACGATATTGCACAAGCAACATGTGCTTATATACAGGGTGTCCTGTTTCGCAACTTGCTACATATCTCTAGAATCTGAAAGACAATGTTTTCAAAATCAGACATGTACCCTGCAAACAGCTATGATAACCATGTCTAAATACACTGAATGCATACACTGGTGATCCGCTCGATTACGCTGGTTACCGAAACGGTTCGTTTAGGTAACAAAATGTCGGAACGTCGAAGGTACGATTTTTCTTTTTTCCTTATTTCACGTGTTGTAGGCGGAATCTTCACGACGTTTTTCTCACAAACGTAAAATAGCTGAGAAGACAACAGAATCGTCGATTTAATTCCTCACTTAAGTTACATAAACGGTTTGGGTTAAAAGTGAAGATCTTAATTGTTTTTCGAAAAACCGTTTCTGTATCGAAGCACATGATACATCATTAATTTGTTATGTTGTATATTAGCAAACTTTAATTTTTGTCTAAAAAACAGGCTTTGGTAGAATTATAGAATTTGAATTATTTGAAAATATCAATTATCGTAAATTTACCAACATACAGGGTGAGCCATCAATGGTAACCCAAACAAATGTAATAACTCCGTAATCCAGCATTGATTAAAAATCATATGTGGCACAATTGTACCTTGTTCTCCCATTCTAGAAAGGTTTCATTGGGCTATTTAATAATAATATTTCTTTAATGGTCGAAATGTGATGGCCATTTTAAAATAAACATGCCCAATATACTGAAACATGCCAAAATCACCTGATATGAATTCCCAAACGAGGGGATTCCTGGGGTTCGTGCGAACCACTTCGCCTCTAACCCCCCTTTCGTTATAAAATGAGCCCCCCCCCCCGGCTGGGAACAACTCCATTTTCTGAAAGATCAACGAACCCCAGGCTGGGAACGAACCCCACTTAAAGAAAGATGACTATTTTGTGCGAACAATGGAACACGTTTATATTCCGCCTTTTCATTATGAAACAAATTCACAGCCGAGATAAAAATCACACCCCTCTCCCTCCTTTGCAGATCTTGGCTAGGCTCTTGTAGAAGTATCAGAGAGTTTAAACAAGAGATAAGAAGGGTGATTAGGCCCATTACACTGAGCGTGTAGTCAGAACAACGTCACCCGGTGCACTCCAGAGCCTCCAGAGATGATACAGGTATTTTGAGGATGTTTTGAAGAACATTTAACAAGGTTCAGTTTTGCCAAATATGATTTCAAACCCATGATGGATGACCGAGCCATTAGCATCTCGTGCACATTTTGGAAAGCAATGGCCATTCCACATTGCACAGAGTACAGAGATAAATCCTTAAATATGATATAGTAAAGCCTCGATATAAAGTGCAAACATTTTTGACCCAGCCATCTTGTGTATTCGCCTCGTAGTATTAATGGCATAAGACCCATTAAACCCCTTTAATGACTATGTTGAGAGATACATCGAGAGGGTAGCAGTAAACGAAATCTAGAAGTTATAAAAAGTGTATGGTTTGACAGATGTGTCTAAAAGTAGGCAAAACTATTATCTGGTGTTCGGTCAAATTATGAGGGGCAAATTTCATAAGCAACACACGTAAAAGTTCTTTTTTTACAGTTAATACAAATATAATTAGGGTCGCTCATTTTTTATAAGAATGTATATAGGGGGTTACAGGGGAGGGGAGAGGCTATAATATTAGATCTAAGTATAGTGGGTCAAAACATCAAAATGTGAGAGTTTGATTTTTCTATTTAGGTCTTCTTTTTACCCCCTTTCTGGCTCTGTATGTATGTTTCGGAGTATTTGGTTTCCAGCTCAGAAAGGGGGGTTATACATAATTTTCTATCATTGAATTCATAACATTCCATTTTCTGTCATGCAATTCTTCTTGTCCATGTGTTTTTGCAATATATTTGTCAGTCTTTTTTTCTCTTATTAAGTATCTTTGAAAAGCATTTATGGTAGGTACTTTTTCTTCCAATTTATTAATGTACATGAATCTTTTTATGAGTAAGGTAGCTATATAGGTTTTGGCTGATAGACAATTTTGGAGATCCTAACATCATGAACATATAAGCTTGGTTATCAGGTATCTCTTCGTTTAGGATTCTGTAACATTGTTGTTTGAAATCTTCCATCACTTAATTGGCATTTCAGGAAGCCGTGTTCTATATCGTCTATTTGGTTGCTATTGCACAGTACGCATGTTTGGGTTTTTACTTTTTTCATTTTGAAAAGTATTTTCCTGAAGTATATTGCCCTATTTAGTATCCTATTCTGAAAATATTTCATTCTCGTATCTTTTGTCAGTATGTTTATTAGATTATATATTTTCTTCCATTCTATGTCTTTTTGGAAGTAGTCTCTCCATTTGGTTTGGCATGTAGGGGTATTTTGCTTGTACTTTTTGCTGAGCTTTTGGTACGTCTTTTTATTGTCCCATGTTTTTAATCTCTCAATATTATCTTGGTCATCTTGTAAGTTGATGTTTGTCATTATGGTTTTCCACCTTGGTGACCATTTAGGTATAAGTGTTTGATTCTTGTTATACCTTTCCTTTCCCATTCTTTATTTTGAAGCGGGTTTTTGTTTTGCTTTATATAGTCATTGTTCTATATGATTTCATTGGAGGGGTTGTCAATACCCTGTTCTTTTATGAACTTTACCTCGTGCCATATTTTAAGAACTTCATTCAAGCTTTTCAAATTAGTTGTAATTACTTCAGACTTGTAAGGGTTTTCAATGTAACTCTAAAATGTTATTGTCTCTGTTTTTATCTAGTTTGCTCATCCAGATTCTTTTCCACTTACTGATACAGTCTTCATCTTTTAGTTTACGCAACCATTTTAGCCTTAGGTTTTTTGCATCAGTGCATACGATTCAAGGTGTGTCATATCTAGTCCTCCTTCTTCTGTTGTTCTCTTGAGCGCTGCTCTTGCAATTTTGTCATTTTTATTTGACCATATAAAGTTGTATAGGAGGTCTTCTTGGTCTTTTAATGTGTTGTCTTGCGGTATTGGAAGTGTTGTCAAAACGTATGAAAGTTGGGACTGAATTAAGGACTTTATTACACATATTTTACCAACTGGCGTTAGAGATCTTTCTCTCCATGTTTTAATTAAATTCTTAATCTTCTGTATAGGTTTTTCTAAGTTGGATTTCCCAATAGGTACGTAAAAGATCTTGACAAAACAACAATCGTATTATGATTTAGATTGCACTGAGTAACCATTGAGTAGTCGTTAATTACAGTTATTACCTACAAACAGTGTCATTAGGAACATTTATGCTATCTTGCACTGTATCCAAATGGAGATCCATTCCAATCTGATGGGCAAAAAAACAAAATTCCGTTGAGACTCATCGATTCACTGCTTGGGTCATTGTGACTTTAAACTCAGGGGTAGAAACATGGGATAAGACCAGAATTATTGTAAATTACATTTTATTTACTTGGGATTATCTTCTGCTTTGTAAAATAAAGCCAGACATAAATAATTCATTCCGTTGAAAAGAGGACATAGCAAATATCTACAACCCCACGCTCCATTTTTATTTCTCATTCAATTATACCCTTTGCTAAAGCACGTGCTTTTTTCTTGAAAATTAAACTTGTCTAGGGTTTCAGAGAGAGCTGAAGAATCTCGACGACGTCCTCGTTAACTCTCCTTTACAATCAATATAATATAAACTGAGTGTTCCCATTTTCGGGTCTACTTTGACTCGTTCACTGTTCTTACCAGACACATGTTTTGCATATCAAAATAATGTCCTGAGTCGTTCGTATGTATACCTTAACAATAACAACATGCTTGTCATTTTAATCACACACCCTTCCTTCAAATTGTATTTTGTAATTGCATTCTCGTAATGCTTTTGGTTCGTCTTCTAACCTCACCGAAGGAATGCCAGTATTTTGAAAATAGTTATTTTCCTTTGCGTGTAGTAGCAGTTACACTGATAGCGATAGACACAGATGGAGGGCGATCATGCCAACTAATGGGGAATACTATTCACCCTAATGCTGCCAAGGCCAACATGAAACAACCAAAACAAGATTCGATATACCATTCAACAAATAAACAAAGCGATAAATCTGAATGAGGATGCAGTGAACATGAGATTGTGTTAGAATATTAAATAAATGAATTAGACGAATCATACGTTTTATATTTTTATGTCATATTAATGGTCATGGTATTTTGATTGTACACCTGTGTTAATCAATTTAGATTAAAAGGATTCATTATATTTATTCTGCGAGGCCACATGATTACACAATTAAGAGATGTCATAACATCGACATCCGTCTTGCAATGGAAAAACTCTTGAAGCTTATTTTCCCGGATGGGCATAGGTCAATTTTTTGTACAGGGGGTGCCGCTGAGATTCAAAATATCTACCCACATCTAGGGATTTTTTCTCTAAAATGGACCTACATCTAGGGGTTTTCTTCCAAAAATAGACCCATTATATGGGAATTTAAAAATCGAGACCAACTTCCGGCGTTTTAATTAAAAAAACAATACCCAGTTTTAGGATTTTTAGAAGTAGACCCGGTTTTCATCAAAATGCGACCCATATCAAGTTTTTTCTACAAAATGGGACCCACATCTAGGGATTTTTCGGGTGACCAACTTTAGCGGCATGTCCCCGTATAACCAATATATGGGAGTACCCCCCCCCCCCCTCGGCTTATTTGAGTGTTCATGGTTATTAATGTTAATTCTTCAACATGTATTACAATGATGTATATTCAATATGAATGAAATGTCAATTGATGCTATGGTCCTAGATTGTAATAATGGAACTTGAATGGTAGGGGGAGGCGGTATTAGATCTTGTTTCCTTTCACGATGGTTTGATGAGATGGTTTAGGTTTGTTCTCTTATGACTGGTGCACACTTCGATGTTTACATTTTTTGCTGTGTTCTGTAACAATTTTTGGTCCTTTCTCTTTGGCACTTATGCATAGATACTTATCCCCTTTAACCTAATCACTCTCAAGGTGTACCGATATAATATTGCAATTACAAAAGAGCACGGTAGTCGTCAAACTATATTTGGACCAAGGACCTTCATATGATATCAAAACAAAATTTCCAAGTGTGTGTGAAATCAAGTCATCTGAGTATACAATTTCATTACTAACCTAATTTTGTAAAAATTGATACACATAATAATTCAGCCAAATGGTTCAATCTGCGGGAAGGTTTGTTTAGGGATATTTTGTTTTCCAATATGGCGCCCGTTCGGATGCATGCATAACAATACAATAAATCTAAGCAAGCTATACTTCTGCCCACTTATATTTGACGATATTATATTTCGGGTGACTTCAAAATGAACTTTTCATTCATAAAGACAACAGGTTGGCAATCTTAAAACAGAAAATTAAGAGTTGACATATTAACGATGTACTGTAGCTATTTTCATATAATAGTGTTCTGTTTAGAGATAAATTATGATGTACACTGTATATTCACTTATCGTTTTTTTCGGATGAGACATGAGCATCTTGGCTTAGTATGCAAGCTTTAGCAATGTCAGTGATGTCTCTAACGCGAACATTTCTTTTTGATAGATTACAAATGTCCCCCAAAATAACATTTGAAACCCCATAAGTAGCAGTTAACAGCACGGAGCATCAAAGTCGGACCAACAAAGTAGTTATCATTAGTTTATAGTCACTCTGGTTTCATTTATCGAACTTTGTAATAAATCAGGATTCCATAAAACTCCCGCTCTTTATAGTGTTATAGGGAACACTGTGAATGCAGCGATGTTACGGATATCCCAGAAGGAGTGTTTCATATATCGATTCAATTTGTCATTTTGAGTAGCGAGATCATTTCAAATAAGTTTTATCTATATAGTCTTCCAAAACATTTAAAGCTGGTTATTCACCATGCTAACCATTACACCACGGACGTAATATATGTTTCCCTCGTCAGCATCACTTTCATTTTTAGTATGAAAAGTAGCTTTGTGATTAATCTCTAGATTTGGAGAAGGCGTATTGCATATCACTATATCATGTACACTACTAATCTTAAATCGGTCATATTTAGATATGATTGATTTTGATATCATTGATTATATTTTCAGGATGAAATGTTCTTGCCAATTTTATGTACACACTATGGTCGAACTTTTCAAACGGGTTACAAGAGCGGATCCGTTTCGGTATCAAAATGGAGCAGTTTCGGAGATACGTTTTTTCCTTTACCATGATTTTACGAATTATAGGCATATTCTTCACGACCTTTTTGGCACTTACCCTACTATCACACCAAACTAGTTCTCACTACGTTCTCAAAAACGGGCTTCAACTGTGTACGAACGGACTGGACCTACTAAGAACCGTTTGGGATCTATTAACAAACTTCATCGAACGTACTCGAACGGGTAGGTCCTCTAGAACTTAGACAATGCTCAAAATGTTCTCGTGGTCGTCACGTTCTACAATTAGAACGAGTGACAACGTATTAACGACGAGCTGGACGTACTACGAACGGAACCGCCGTACTTCAATCCTACTAGGGACGTTTTAACAACGAGTTGAATTGTCTGAGGACGTGTTGAGAACGAGATAGAACTAATTGCAAACGGGTTTAAACTGATTGAGAACGTATTTAACAATGCTTATGAACGAGTTAGCAAAAATATAGCTATCACACCAAACAAGTTGCCACTGCGTTCTTCAAAACTGTGTGCGAACGGAATGAACGTAGCTGCAACTTTCTAAGGTCTATTTACGAACTTTATGATCGTTCTCAGACGGGAATGTGATTTTATAATTTTGAATCGATTCAAAATTCGATGGCGACCATAACGTTCTGTAATCAGGTCATGTTGACCTTCTAGACTAGGGGACGCGTTCTACTACGTTGCACACCGACGTGGTGCGACCTGAACGAACTGCGAACGAGAAGGACGTATTGAAGACTGTTTAAGAACGAAGAAGCTAATTATTTCAGACATATTTCCCGACCACAGCCAGATTGAGCCCGTTTTACGACGTTTTCGTAGGACTGGCAAGAACGGGTAAGAACGAGTTTGGTGTGATAGGGGGGTAACGTGTGTCAGCATCAATATGTTTCAGAAAATCTAAGCGTTTGAGAAGGAATAGTTTGTGAGAAGCCAGAAATGATCAAAACAATTCTTTGCTAATGTTACGTAAGCAGAACAGTTAAATATGTATAACGCTTAGACTTTAACGCTGACACACGTTTGCGCAAAGAACGGTCGTGACGATTCTGCCTACATCATGTGGAATCACGGGAAATGGATAATCGAGGCTGCTCGCTCCACTGAAACGGATCTGTTTTGTAAACAGTTTGAAGAGTTCCATCACAGTGTTACATGCCCAGCTTGTATATAATTTTAATAGCTCCATACTTATTTGATGTTTAAAAAATAGTAATTGTCATGTACATGAATAGAATTGTCAAATATGCCGGAGCATTTTCAATTGAGTGGAATGAATGTGCATGGATTTTCGCTTTCTAATCTAATTGCTTAATCATCTAATTAATTGCTAATATCCATAAGCATTCAAAGACAGAGATGGGGGGGGGGCTGATTTAACGATATCTACAGTTTGGAGGATGGTCAGAAACGTTTGACCTTTTTTTTAAATGTTGGCGTTTTCTCATAAAAATATGATCTTGACCTTTACTCCTGACTTTAGCCTACTTTGACCCACTTGACCATGTACACGTAGAGACATTCACATTATCAAGCACCTATACATTAATTTAACATATACGTGTACGTTAACCTTGAATTTGCTTGTGGTCTTGACTTACTAAAGCTCCATAGACCTAAAATTACGAAGTGCATATATATATTATATTGACCTTTGAAATGGTCTTTACACTAGAATTGAAAATTATGAAATACCTCTACATAGGAGTTTGACATTTAGGGTAACCCTGACTTTTTGATGTTGCCTTGACCTTAGTGCGGTTTCGAATTTGTTGTCAGGGTTTATTAATATGCGATTCCAAAGTACCTAATCATTGAGGATTTTGAAGATCACAAGATCTTGAATACGCAATATACTTTGAGGCGAGGTGCCATTTTATCTTGGAGCCAAACCCCTATGTATTTGTGCGACAGTTTGTACCCATGCATAATGTTCAGTCTCAGAGGGAGGAGATTAGATTCACCTATAAACAGATTGATAGATGCACCACCGCACTTTATTGCAAGACAATGTAAGATACAACCCATGGACGTCCCCGTGAGATTTAATAAAGACATACCATGGGGAGAATGAATGACAATATTTCCTAGATTTTATTTCTATTGATTACCAGAAATTCAGTTTCATTTTATCGGATATGACATTATTGATTGCATATGCATGTACCTTTTTATGGAAGATTCGGAGACAAACTGACAACCCGTCAATTGGGAAATCCAAACATTAAGACAACTACTTTCTACTATTATTTCAAGTAATACATCTATTATGTTTAGTTTGCAACATAAAATGACATTAGTTTCTTATATTTTCTCGTAGAAATGCAAACGACAAATACTGTCAATTACCATTTTTAATAATCAATCATGTGTTGCATAAACAGAATTCTTAAGTTTGCCTTACTGCCTTACTTCAACGAGTTAGACATAGAAATAACACAAGGGAAAAATTCTAATATTTTACCAGCGATGATGACATGAAGTGATTTATGATGAAAATGTATTTATTGTTCCAATCTATTTCTACGGCACATTTGAGTCGACTTCATTAACTTGCTCTTCTTTGACACTGTACCCCGCATTTTCCAAGAATGTGTTATTAGACTCCAGATGTAAATCTGGAGTCTATTGTTTTCGTCAGTATTCTTCTTCTTCTTATTATTATTCTTTATTATTTTTCTTTCCCAGTTTTCTCGTTAACTAGAAGATATTGAGTCAAGTCTTATATATGGTCCATTTAGGTCCTAGATCTAGTTTCTCGGAAATTGGGTCAAATTTTTATCTAGGTCGAAGGTCAAGAACTAGGTCAAATCTTACATATTCAACATTCTGTCATTTATCTTCGTCGTTGTTTATCGTAACTCCTAAATCTTTTTTTCATCATGTAGCTTAGAAAAAGCCAAAGCAAAGATATGACATTAGATTTTTGATTACGCTTACCGATTTGGAAATATGGCGTCCAGAATGTAGGTCACAATAAAAAGTTCTTCAAATTTAACATATGAGTTATGAATTAAGGGTAGAATTTTCTCAGGAATCCGAATCTGCAAACCAAATTTCGATCCGACTTCCGGTTCAAAAGTTATGACATTTTAAAACTTTTTTTTAACCTGCCAATAACCACGCGCAAGATCGAAAAAATCAATATGATGGTATCCTGATAGAAAGTCAAGAGTAGTGAAGAAAATATTGAAAAATCCTTCCATATCATCCTATCTATCCTATTCTATCCTATATCCTATCCTATATCTATCCTATCCTATATCCTATCGTATATCCTATCGTATATCCTATCCAATCCTATCCTTCTTTCCTATCCTATCCTTCCTTCCTATCCTATACTATCCTATCGTTTCTTCCTATTCTATCCTATCCTTCCTTCCTATATTGGAAGGACGACTCGGCTATATCCATCCCACCTATCCTATTCAATCCTATTCTTCTTTCCTATCCTTCCTATCCTATCCTTCCTTCCTTCCTTCCTTCCTATCCCATCCTTCCTATTCTGTCCTATCTTATTCTTTCTTCGGATTCTATCATATCCTATTCTATCCTTCCTCTCCTATCCTATACTATCCTATCCTTTCTTCCTATTCTGTCCTATCCTTCCTATCCTATGAATTCATCCATTCATCCATCAATCCATCCATCCATCCATCCATCCATTGGCTTATTCTGGATGACTCGGCTTATTCTGGATGACTCAGCCTATTCTGGATGACTTGGCTATTTTGGATGACTTGACTATAATATCCATCCCACCTATCCTATCCAATCCTATCCTTCTTTCCTATCCTTCCTATCCTTCCTTCCTATCCTACCCTTCATATTCTGTCCTATCTTATTCTTTCTTCGGGTTCTATCGTATCCTATTCTATCCTTCATACCCTATACTATCCTCTCCTTTCTTCCTATTCTATCCTATCCTTCCTTCCTATTCTGTCCTATCCTTCCTCCTATCAATCCATCCATTCATCCATCAGTCAAGCCATCCACCTGCTTATTCTGGATGACTCGGCTTATGCTGGATGACTCAGCTTATTCTGGATGACTCGGCTTATTCTTGATGACTCGGCTAAAAAAGGTCTTAATCTGGAGTCTGAAATTGAACTTGTTCAATTTCCAAAGTCTAGTTATTATTATTAGACTCCAGATTGAAAATCTGGAGTCTATTGCTTTTGCCAGTTTTATTATTATTATTATTATTATTCTTTCCGAACCAGTTTTCTCAGCAACTAGAAGGGCTTACTTAAATCTGCTAACATAGTCATCTAGGTAATGATACCTAGTTTCTGGGAAATTATGTCAAATGATTATCTAGGTCAAAGGTCAAGAACTAGGTCAAATCGTGGGTTTTCACTATTTTACAAGTTTTCTCAGTCGTCCTTCGGTATTTTTGCTCCTGGTTTTTTTCATCATGTTCCTTAGATAAAAAGCTAATTCCGTAAGGCAAATCGTTTTTTGATTACTCTTACCGATTTTGAGAAATGACGTCCGAAAAGTAGGTCAGAACATAAAAAGTTCTCCAAATTCAACGTGTGAATAATCAAATAAGTGTAGAATTATCTCAGGAATCCGAATCTGCAAACCAAATTTCGATCCGACTTCCGGTTCGGAAGTAATAGCGTTTCGAAATCTCAAAAATCGCTAAATTTGGTGCCCATGTTAAGTCAATGGGAAAAAAGATTTTTTTGAAGTGATAAATACGAAATATAGACTTAGCTCAGCTTAATATAATGAATGCCTATAAAAGAAGGGGACCTCAAAAGTTATATAGCTTCAAAATTTGGACACCAAAATGCCTAGGTCAAAATCTAGGTCAAATTTATAGTTTTTCCTTATTTTTACGATTCTGACACTACACTTTAATAATTTGCTTCAAAATTTTGCATACATGTAGCAAAGAGTGTGCTAATAGTGTTAGCCTTTTGCCGTCAGAAAGTATTTTGACCCACTTTTGAGATATGGTGTCCAAAATGTAGGTCAAAATAAAAAGTTCTCAAAATTTAACGTATGAGTTATGAATTAAGGGTAGAATTTTCTCAGGAATCCAAATCTGCAAACCAAATTTCAATCCGACTATTGGTTCGGAAGTTATGGCGTTTTGAAAGCTAAAAAATCGCTAAATTTGGTGCCCCATGTTATGGCAATGGGAAAAAAGATTTTTTTGAAGTGTAAAATACGAGATATAGACTGAGTACAGCTTCACACAATGAAAGCCTACAAAAGAAACGGACCTCAAAAGCTATCTAGCTTCAAAATTTGGACACCAAAATGCCTAGGGTCAATATCTAGGTCATATTCATAGTTTTACCTTATTTTTGCGATTCTGACATTACACTTTAATGATTTGCTTTGAAATTTTGTATACATGTAGCAAAGAGTGTGCTAATAGTGTTAGCCTTTTGCCGTCAGGAAGTATTTTGACCCACTTTTGAGATATGGTGTCCGTAAAGTAGGTCTAAATTGAAATTTCTCATAATTTAACTTATGAGTTATGAATTAAGGGTAGAATTTTCTCAGGAATCCGAATCTGCAAACCAAATTTCAATCCGACTTTTCGTTGGGAAGTTATGGCGTTTTGAAAGCTCAAAAATCGCTAATTTTGGTGCCCAATGTTATGTCAATGAGAAAAAAGATTTTTTTGAAGTGTATAATTCCAGATAAAGACTGAGTACAGCTTAAGATTCTGAAAGTCTATAAAAGAAGGGGACCTCGAAGGCTATCTAGCTTTAAAATTTGGACACCAAAATCCCTAGATCAAAATCTAGGTCAAATACATAGTTTTTCCTTATTTTTGCGATTCTGGCACTACACTTTTAGGATTTGCTTCAAAATTTTGTATACAGGTAGCAAAGAGTGGGCTTATAGTGTTAGCCTTTTGCCGTCAGAGAGTATTTTGACCCACTTTTGAGATATGGTGTCCGAAAAGTAGGTAAAAATAAAAAATTCTCCAAATTTTACATATGAGTTATGAATGAGGAGTAGAATTTTCTCAGGAATCCGAATCTGCAAACCAATTTTCGATCAAACTTCTGGTTAGATAGTAATAGCGGTTTGAAGTCTCGAAAAGTCGATATGATGATATCCCCATGTCATGCATATGGAGTCGAAGATAACATTCTTAAGAGTTGTCTAAATGTCTATATTCTAGCTGACTCAGCTTATAGTGAATGACTCAGCTTACAAGTAATTGGATGACTCAGCTTAAAACAAGTCTTAAATCTGGAGTCTTAAATTGAACTTGTTCAATTTACATGTCTAGTTATATTTATTTCGCCTCCATTTTTGGAGATAATAATAATTAATTATTACAATACATATAAAAGACACATACAATAATAAAAACAATTAAAATGTTTATTTACAACCAATCACTGATGTTGACGGACGTCAGGCTACCGCGTTGACGCCGTCAAGTTACTACTATCTGTTACATAATATAAGAAAAACAAGTTCTCCACCTAATATTTGCTGTTGACGGACGCCAGGCTACCGCGTTGACGCCGTCAGTTAACCTACACTTCTCATATATCCTTCTCATATTCATTTTCATTTACTTCTCATACATTTTCATTTTTGATAATTAGGTTATCTTTTTGTGTAGCTTCTTTTTATTTCATTAGTGCATCAAACAAGTTCATTGACCAATGACCAGTGCTTGCGTTGTCAATCTATTTTAATTTCATTTGATGGCGTGACTATGATGGTGTGAACATTCAAATGGGAGAAACTAATAAACAAGTCTTTCAGATCACGTCAATGGTATATGGCTATCGACAATGGTTGAATTCACAGTGAGGATATTGGGCTTGTTAGTGGGACCATCAATTCCAGAGATTTATCACTTAACTGACGATTTAAGATCGACCATGTCTTAGATAAAACACGTGGACTGAGCTGAATAATACAAAGAAGTGCACATTAGTTGATACAAAGCTGCAACGTCGACAGCAACTATGTATGGTCACAAGTAAAGGATGCATGGTGTCAAGGGAATTTACGGCCCTAATATAAAGATTTCATGAGACACGGGGATATAAAGCCAATTGGAGTGTACACTTTCGTTTTGTTAAGAAATTCCATTTCATCCTTTGAATTATGCTAACTTTTATCACGGCAACTACTTCACCGCACATACATGCAATCCTCATCTTTTCAGGTCCTTTCCAACTCATTTCGTCCATTGCTCCCTGAAGAAAATAGTTTACTCAGCAGACTTTTTCATGTGTAGCCTAACTTTATCAAATGCAAAAAATGCATTTCCTGTTGAGCTAGATATCATATCGTATGTGTAGTTAGTAGTTGGGCATTATATTTTAAACTTTAATTGAAAAATGAGCATAAATATAGTTTTATCA
The DNA here is from genome assembly GCA_903813345.2 of Owenia fusiformis. NCBI lineage: Eukaryota > Metazoa > Annelida > Polychaeta > Sabellida > Oweniidae > Owenia > Owenia fusiformis. The sequence goes on along the minus strand of CAIIXF020000006.1, from coordinate 12,374,114 downwards.
AGAATCTTCATCCAAATTATCGAAATAAGTTTTCTCTGATAGATCAAAATTATGAACATCAAAATGATCATCAAGACATACTATGCCTTGAAATGATAGTCCATTTGAAAGGTCAAAATGAAACTGATCCTATCCAGCCAACTGATATGTGCGGTGGCTCAACCATCAATTGTGATCAAGAGCGCCCATGTAGACGCAACAGACACGTTAGGAAGATATACTGACAAACAAATCACTATTCTCCCAAGCTTAAAATGGAAATTGGTCGTGAACTCATTTTACGCTATTTTGTAGAAATATTAAAATGGAGTGTCTGATTTCCATGCATTATTTACAGTTCTGAATATCAACTACAACCTAATCAAAATGTTCACATCCTAAACGATAAATCTTCTGTAATTTGCGTTTTGAAAAACACAACCAAATAACACTGTGTACAAGGGCTGACTTATTAATTGATTTCGTAGATAATATACCACCGGGGAATGCAACCCAAAGAATGGCAGCGGGAAATTACTCTGCATATTTATTGTATTCTGGATGACATATTGCATTTCTGGCCAAGGGTCTCTTATTTAAAACGCCAGATAGTAGTCAAACTTGGCTGCAGCATTCACGCTGCCTTCCAAAGATGTCTTCCAATGATGCAGTATTATATCTCTTTTCTAAATTACGTTTAAATCTTATACCCTTTAAGGGGTGAATTGAGAAATCAATAAATAAATAATTGAAAAGGAAACAATTTCTGACTGACAACTTTTAAATCGTCAAACAGTCTTTAACACGTGACTCAATTTTTGCGATAAAAATGTTCCAAAAGAACGGGAAATTGACCTGGTATGTCTTCAGTGGGTGCCGAATTAAGCCATTTGTACACATTTGTAAAACCCGGGTGTAAAACATTCAAGATGTTTTAAAGGTGGACCTATTTTAAACTAACGATTGAACTGTTCTTTCGATACAGATGAAATAAAACAAATTACAATTTCGGTTCATTATTTTGGTACTACTTATTGGACTTGGACTCCTTTGTTTAATTGATTGATGCAATGGAAAATAAATAAAACTGTTAACGGTTTTCCGGTGATTCAAATAGAGACGAAACTCTCGGTTTTAGTCAAACAAAGTACAGAGTATGAAATCATAGTACAACAAATTCTCCCGAGGTATCCAAAATCTAGAGTACGCTAAGAATGTGAATACTTTTCGGAACTATTTTAATTGGAAGAGATATATTGATCGCTTTCTTATGAGGTAATCAATTTCCAAAGAGGCAAGAAGGACCTAAAGTTATTTTCGTGATTGACTGAAAAATATGAAAAATGAAAGCATAGGTAAGTTGTCTATGGTACATGTACAATAACAGGAAAGAAACCTAGACTATGCCGTTGCCCATATGCATGGAATACTAGCAACACCAAAACATGATGTTAATTGCAAAAACGTTTTAGCTGATTATTGATAATGCAAAGTACATGTATGTAAAGGGAATATTTGAAAAAGTTACATCTCCTAAAAAGTTTGAGCACACTGAAGTCAACGTAATGAGTAATCGGTTATTCCGAATCTATGTCAAATGGTGAATTATGATCGATTATTATCAGCTTTTGATGTAAGGCAACGCAAAATCAAGAAGCTCTATTTTTCAATATTGAAATGATGTCTAGATTTTTCAATAAAGGGGGCTATATAGGGGGTTCATTAAAATTTTTCACAACAGGCTAAATAAATAAAAAAAAACAGGCAAAACTAATGGAAATCATAAATTTAACATGGAAAAGTTGTCCCCAGAAACAGCGATTTTGTGAAAACAACCGGTGAAAATCGTCTGTTGTTTGCTGCTAATGAAACCCCTGCTATAACTTTTTAAAGATCTCAAACATATTTTAAATGAGACGCTAAACTCTGGTGTTCAGAACGCACCTGTCCAAGACGTCCTTGCTTCGACAACTATTTATTCCGAGATCCTGATTGATATTTCAATCTAAAAAGAGATTTAATAGCAAAATGATAACATCGGAAAAGATGAAGGCTGGTATCTGTGTTATCCCCTTCTAATGCCATTATGCTTATTTTCATACGACACCTGTCCTGCGATGATTATCGGTAACCTAACTCATTATCTAATTACAGGTATGCTCTAACATTTTGTCTACACAACTGAAACCTTCATATCCACAATTTGAATGGACTTGAACATTACTACCGAGCAATATTTCCTCATGAGGATACTCAGTATATCATTTTAGTTTAGCAGGAAGTTTAGATTTGCCAAATTTGATTAATTATCCGTCAATAAGAGGTCGTTTAATCCCACCTAGTATCCTAATTAATGTTTCATATCGATGTCGATTTGTTCATTGCTCAGGTCATTGGTAACATCGAACTACTGAAGGTGATATCAGTAAAGCACATTCTCCAGTTAAGTACAATTTATCGAATAGTAGTTAGGAAGTATTTATGTATTACAAACTAGTAGATCCTCAACTTAACTCGTTCAAATGAAATATCAAGATATTCTATCTTCGAAAACGTGGACTTATTGATTTAATTTAAACTTTGGAGTTAAAGTAATTGTAGAAGATCCTTATCAATTGGAATTCATTTCTTTCCTTCAACGTTCACCTATCTACTTGGGCCTTGGAAAGCTAGTAAAATATAAGGGAAGTCTGGTCCATCAGAATGCCATTATTAACGTCTCATCTTTAACGTCGCACTCTTAGGGAATAGATATTCCATCGTGAGAGACGGGTTTATTCTCTGTCGAGACAAACGAATGGATAATGAGCTTTAAGATAAATTAAGATATATTGTTTCGACGGTCAAAGAAACGTAGAACATCGGGAACGGTAAATTAAAGGCTCGACAATCCGCTTTGTTTGGTATCCTTATAATTTGCGCCACTCATGGGCAAGAAGTTGTGAAGTACAGTAATTCTCCAGGTGGTTGAAATAGATGGATGAGTTTTTTGACGGTCAAAGAAACGTAGAACATCGGGAACGGTAAATTAAAGGCTCGACAATCCGCTTTGTTTGGAATCCTTATAATTTGCGCCACTCATGGGCAAGAAGTTGTAAAGTACAGTAATTCTCCAGGTGGTTGAAATAGATGGATGAGTTTTTTCTATTCAAACTAAACACGACTAGCCAATTGTAATTATTTTCCAACTTGCATTTTCATTATTTGCGTCTGAGCGTATAATCGGAAGGTTTTGTGTACCTTCTCGAGAAAAACAGAGTCCAGCACGCTGGGCAAGCTCTCAAAATATTAAACCGTGGAATGTCACAATCGATAGGCACACCTTTTCAAATTGCCTTCGTATTTTTTACGCATAGCTAACATTCATTGGTTTCAACTACTGGCTGTCGGTTGACAAATTGTTTAGTATTTTATAGTCAACTCATTTAAATATGAATAGTACATGCTTCTATTCATATTCATATTCATATTTAAATGGGTTGGCCATAAAATGGCAATCAAATTGTCAGCGGACAGCCGGCAGTTGAATTTGCGAATGCTAGATGATGCATTTGGTAATGAAAGATGAAGTATTTACACATTTAAAGAGCATGTAAAATGATTTTATGGTCGTGAAACATACTTATATTGATGATCGATCGTTTCACGCGTGAAAGAATATTTGGGCTTAGGTATCATGACATTTGACGATAGATTCCAACATCATGCTACGGAATTCTCTTCCTGGGCCAAACAGCCATCATCGGAGATATAATTTCACTAATAAATAATATACAAGGAGGCAACCTTAAGGTATCGGCATGCAAATCATGTAGCGTGGATTATCCATATGAAAACAGATATAAAACAAACGTAAAACTGTTCTGGAAAACATGTGCCTTAGAAAAATACCACCCTGTTTAGATTAGAAGAAGGTACCTTGATTGCGATTAGAAATCGTTAAGTAGGGAGAGGGAAGGTAAAGAACGATGTATTGACATACCACTGATATTATTCGCTGAATTTAAGCTGATAAACTACTTTTCTGCATGAAATTCCGATTTTAGTTAATCAGTATATTTGTTTTCATGACTTAGACACTATTCCGTCAAATGATAGCCACTTTTGATAATCCATAGCTACCTAATACAGCAGAGGACGTCATCACGAACCTATACGCAAGCCGGAAGTTAAAGAAAACAATTTGAACTGCATGCCTCCATCGGCAAAATCCATTTAGATCACATAAAGTCAAATGAGATTCAAATAAATCATATATTAATTAGGAGCGAGAATTCTGTCTAAAGAATGAAAATTTCCTACTTCCTATTATGAAGTTACTTTTCTCGAAATCTTGAAATACAATTTCATCCGTTCTGTAGTTCAATTTTAGCTGTGTGTTTAGCAGATCCTTTGGCAAACTACTCTATCATTATATTAATCAACAACTTGGGTGTAAATCAACAACTTCCGCACTGTCGTCAACTAATAATGATTCAGAACCTCTCGATATTGAGGAACATCGCAGGTATATTTCTCTGTTGATTGTTTTGTAAATACAATATGGAGATGGATTTGTGTATATGTAATTATAAAGTTTGGGATGCACAGCAAATAATGCTCGATCGATGATGATAATCTTCGAATTCAGAACTATATTTTGTACTACTGTATTGCATTCAGTTTGTTTAATGTTTAGAACTTTAACTAACTAATGCATATCCTGTAAAACCCGATATTCAGAAAAACTGAAGAAATGGCTTTCGTCAATCAATAATCGATAATTTAAATTATAATCGAGAAAAGATAGTACAGAATTGCTCAAGTATTACTTTATAGGAATCTAGGTCAAAATTTGTTTCGAAATCAGATCTAATTTTCTTTTGCTGTGTAAGGATTATTCTTGAGCGACAATGATGTAATAACCTTAAAAGCAAATTAAATCTGTCATTTGCACAAATCGTATTGTCTAACGCAGAGACGTGAAATAATGAAATCAAAACGGAATTGGAATCGAAATCGAATAAGTGCTAGTCATGTGAAAACGAAGAGAGTGTACTATAATATTATGTATACAGGATGAGTGAGCCATTTAAAAGGGACATTTTGAGTCATTCTTGAAAATGCAGTGTTCCTTATTTATAGCCCATCAAATATTTTCTTTCAATATGCTCCTTCTTACTGATTGGTATAATAACTACTGTTTTCATAACATAGTCCAATTTTAATGCAGAAACCATGATTTTTAGACATCGAGAGAAAATGTGTTTTTATGCAAATGTTATAAAACTCAAACTGTTCACCGGATCGTTGGATTCATTATCAAGATATCCAAAATCCCTCCGCTACGCTCACACTATTACGATGATATTAATTGATATCAATTTATTGTTAAAAAGGAATGATATGGCTCAAAGTTTTATGATATCATATTCATACAGGTGTCTTTGATTTTCACATCAAATCGACCTAAATAAGGTGATTGAGTATATGTTTTTACTTCAAATGTCTACACAAAAAAGTTGATTACGTATGAGGATTCGGAGCTTTTTTTCACATGAAAACAGTCACGAAATTCTGCATTCGAAAATGTGAATGCAAAATGAAACATTGATATAATGTAATTATATTTCTAAAACTACTTAACTAATCATTAATATGGCTTAATTACAAACTAATTACTCACTACACTCTGTGTATGATATGACGACCAGCGCGTATATTCCAAGCCGTATATTCCAGTCAAGACACATATTTACAATCATCATATCCGAAGCTTGTCTCCTAAACGTTTTGTTTTAGAATCTCAGCTCAGAATCATGTTGCGCTTATTATTCCAGAGGATTCATCGGCATTCAGATTATTAACTAGTCTATGTGTTCATTAGATAGTGAACAATTAATAATGTTACTTTACGTATACACTACTGATCACCCGCTATGTTCCATTCCAAATATTCACAGAACCTGGTCACGGGAATTAAGTGAGTAGTAAAAACATGAGCATTCCGGAACCTAGCCTTGGTGTATTTTAATAAAATCTACGTACAGCGTCTCGGCACAGTGGTATGCACCTGCATAGACAGGGATAGAGCTGCGGTCACTTCCCGTTCTATATTTCACCAATGCCCTGAATTTTATTGGCGAATTAGTCATTACTAGACTCCGTGATTTTATATGATCCTAGTATGATAAGCCGACGCACAAGCGATGTCTTCGACATAAGAAATCATAAAGCCTAGCCACATTCCACACATGGCTGACTATTACAAAAATGTTCCATTCCTATCAATGATAAGATTTTAGTATGTTCTTGCAATGCACTGGTTAATTGGAAAAAGTTAATTATATATGTTACTGGATGATTTAGATTCATAACGGTGCCTTGTAAACAAATCTGAAAATCACAATTACGATAAGCTAATTAGGGTATGCTTAGAAAATGTAAAATGTAACTATCTGACATTTCATTTACTGTAATTTTAAATTATCTAAACATGGTTTGGGCTCAGTGACACAAGTGGGCATTAAGTCAATCGAATATCCTTGTGTTAAAGTATTTCTAGTTGATAAACGTAGTTAATGTAGATATGTATGTTTTGACAACCGATCGTCATGGTCTCATCTTGCTGGAACGTTCTAAGCAGGAAGCGTATCTAGCGATATCCATATCAAGCATTAGAAGTGTTATAACTAATAAACAGTTTGATTTCTGACCCGAAATAAAGTTATTATCACGATTTAAATGACCCTAGTCGCCCTGGACTATGCGCCGACTGACCCGAGCTACCACACTCTGACAAAGCGATACTGATGAGGCTTATTGCTATGTATCCAGGTATCGTATGATGATTTACTGGGTGGGGGTGAAGAATACATGTCACTAACAAGGCTACTTATCGTATGATTGAAGACCTGTCAATTGTGAAACATCAAGCTAAATCATACTTTTCTTCGTGAGATCAATTGTTTTGTTGAGATTCCTAGAGTAAACGGCATGTCATTGACAGATTTTTCTCAGATTTTAACATGAGCGTTGTCTACAGATCTTTTGTCTTTGGCTGTAGGATATGCGACTACCGGATTTATTTATCATTATGACTGAGCGATCTCTGAATCGTAACTATCGTAATAATTAAAAGCATAAGATCTCTTTGTTATCATCTGTTGTTACATCATGTGTAAGTCTATTACTAGGATATGCTTTTGAACTGAATTTTTCCATAGCAATGGACCAGAAATAAACATTGTTGGAGATCACATGTTTATGTCAATTCTTTTCTGGAGGGTATATTGCTAGTTTGAAAGCAGATGAGTTTCCAAATGAACAATACCTTTCCATATGCATATACATTTTCTTAGGATGTAGTTCTCCTTGGAACAATTTTCCCTCGGGGGCAATGAGATGAAGAGAACGTCTGTTTGTGATAGATACTCTTTTACGGCATCGTATATGGTTTCTGAAGGTGTGATAAAACAACGATGAATCTTACGTATATAGCAAGTTAGAACTGGTTTGATAACACATGACTGGCGATGTTTACGATCAGTTTCAATTCATGACAAATTATCTAAGTTGTATCAGAATCAGATGACGTCTACTGGAATAACAATATTCGCAGGATTCATTTATTTTATTGTTTTCTCCATGGGAATTTAATATCGAGGAGTTTAATTAAATATTGGCTCAGATGATACAGAGTCAAAGAGAACATAGCGTCCACTTGTTATGGACGATTTATCATTGATAAAACTCTAAATTAAAATAGCGTTCGATATTTTCCTCTCATAACTTCCTAAGATGTATTATTTCGGAGTTGCATTGATTTTGACGAAATATAAGCCCCCTAATAATTCTCAACAACGTCGAATCAAAATATCTCTCACGATTCAGATTCGGAAGTAGGTTCCTAATGTTATCTGGATTGAATCAAAGACGGGTTGATATGACATCATTCATGCATTGTAGAAATCTGAAAATATCTTATCTGCATATTTGTTCTGTCTAGGTTTGATTATGTCAATCGTATTATCCCTGAAATAACCGAGGTGTTCATGAATTTAGCTTGGAATTACATAACCAAATCATTGGTGATAGAGCACGTTGGACCAAACATGTCTGGGTTGAATATACAACAGTGACATCTATGATACGTCAGTTTTAAGAGGAATGCTCTAAAAACCCTTCGACCTGCACCATCGACCTTCAACCTTCGACTTATTGGGTGTTCATAAATTTTTGAAATTAAACGTTATAAAATGCGCCATCTCCATAACTGGAATAAGGAAATTTGAGACAGGTATCACTTACTTAGAAAGCAGTCCCTCCCCATAATGACCATATGTTGCGGTAATATTTTTGTTTAGTTTAAAAACAATATGTATGTATCCAACAGAAGTGTTATAACAGTATATCAATTGGGCCGAATGGTGTACTTTGGTGTAAAGACTAAAACCGAACCGATCACAGAAAAACAATTTGAACCATGGGCAAAAATTGGAACCAAAAATTGGAACCTCGCGTACAGAATGTCTCCAGTGCTCTTCGAGATCGGCAAAAATAAATTCTATTAGCTGTTCTTTTTGGACACCCAATAGGCGAAGGTTGAAGGTCGAGGATGCAGGTCGAAGAATCTTAAATTTTAGGTGAAACCATGTAATGTAACAATTAGATACATCGACTGTATAATACATCCAATAATACATTGAACTATAGGCCTCTAAGCTCGATGCCACCCCTTGGCATTTACACAATCTCCTCTACCTCCTTACCCGAGTATAATCTTAATTAAAAATGACATCAAAAAAGAACACATCAAGGCAACAATGCAAAGCATCAGTCAAACACAATTATCCGTCTTCAATAATTATATCTTCATCATGGCGCAGAGTTCTTAGCTCTGGCAACGAAGAGATAAATGCGTGCATTACTCATTAAAGAAAAATTGACTGTTCACTGTTTACATTTTAAATATACCAGGTGTGTCTCAGCCAATCAGCTTAGAGTATTTCGGTGCATTAATTCTACGTATATGGTCAAGTGAGCAAAACATTATCTTACATTTCATTATGGTTTCATAAAGAACAAAGCAATTTGTCATTGTTGGTAAAAAGTGACGTTATTACAGTGCATTATGGTATGAAGATCTGACAATGGCATTTCTTATGAAAGAGTGATAGTATATTTAAATAACAATAAAAAAAACTGTATCATTCTTTTTTGGATTTAACGCATGCATGCATGTTCTTAATAACTTTATTTGCAGCTTTTATTATGAAAACCATTTTGTCAAGCTATGGAATTCTGATTGTGATGCCATCACTTTGTGTGTATTTATATGGAATTGAAAAGTAAACAAAGTGTTGACTTGAAACACAGCTGCATGTTCGAGCCTTTCTTGTCTGCATTTTTTGAATTCTAGCCGATTCATGTATAAACAATTGCCATCAATATCCAAATACTATAGGATATAGTATTGTGCAATTTAACCTAAATGAACAAAAAGATAGAGAACAATATCAATACAATGTCGCTGGCATTAACTATCATGCGGCATGCGCCATCTATAACGTTGTTGAAATAGCTCTTGTACAACACTAATGCCATCTTTAAAATATAAGGTGTAGCATTACAGTAGACTAATAATATACTTTACCTCTTGCGCCATTTACATCTACAGAATGTGGCATTCTTCTATAGTTTGAAGCTGTAAAATGGAACATATGTAAACCTAAACAAAACCATAGAAAATGTAAAGCAATGTCTAATTTAAATAAATACTAACAATTTCTAATACACAAAATCATCTGGTCTACTAATTCTATGCGTCATATACTGATAATGATTATCATTTGGCTTAAACATTTCAGAATTTAAAATACAGCTGGGTATGAAACCATGGACGTGACTCTAACAAAATGCCAGGAATACAACTTTAATTCTAATATTTTATTTCAAATCGTATTGAATTAAATTAAACCAATGAAAAATATAGAGATCAGATGTGAAACATATTTAGATACGTCGATTACCCTTAACCCATCACTATAATATGCAACTCTCCCACAATCTTAAACGATGGTGTACATTGATTCTTATTCAAATCTGTTACTCATGACTATAAGATGAAATCAATGGTCGTGGGTCTTATTTTCGCTGATTTTTTGCTGTAGTTACATTATCTCCTGTTCCATGTTATTCATCTTAGTTATCCTGTCTGACAAAACCTTTAATTATTTTCCAAATTGGGACGTTGTGCATAATCTAAGTGAGGTTGTGAATTAAAACAATGGCATGGGGGTTAATCACTTTTAAGCACTTCTAGATATGTTTACATCATAAGTTGTCAAAAGGGAAGGCCAAGGAGCATATAAGCAGAACACAATTGGTAAAAGAATCTTTTTAGAGAACAAACCACAATATCCCAATCTATGTTCAACGACCTCTCTCCCGTCATTTAGGAACACTATCAAAAAACAACAACAAGAACTTGAGAAAAACTATTGTTAAACCTTCTTTATTAAATAATGACGAAGACTTTATTAGATTCAATGTGATAAACTAATTCTAAACGACCATAATATAGATTCTGCCCACGCAAATCAAATTCGTGAACCTTACCACATTTTCCTTCGAGTAGTGTGAATAAGGCTAGCTTGACTCGGAGTTATGCCATTGAACGACGAATTAACTTATTGTTGCCTTTTGATCTAGTCTCGATCAATTACTTCACACAGTGATTGAGTTCTCAAACGAAATCTAAACGAATTTTATTTAATGATCTACCGTGGTAGATATTTGATATCAAACCTCGACCATCCCGTTGACCCTAGGAGGATTGGCTACTGAGGTCCTTGGGCATGCATTAGTTTGTTCAGTGCGTTTAACGCTACGACAAAATACGTTATAAATTGCTTGTCAACATATTAACTGGCTATAAATTCATTATTGTAATCGATTTGAAGAAGTGCTTTGATCACTTCTTGATTGGTTGTTTTGAAATTGATAGCCACTTATAGTACTTGATGTCATTATAAATGCCTACATACATGTAGGGCCTCCCAGTTATATAGTTATTTTACATTTTACATTTTCCTGTTCCATGTAAGTCCTTGTGTCCATTTAGTGCACACTACGTAAAATGCAATGAAAATACTAATAGGTGTAGTTGTCCCAAGGGAAAAATATCCTCAACCTTTGATGATCTGATTGAGCATACGCCAGGGGCGACGTAGCCAGCTTTCAGCCCGGAGGGTGCGATCGCTAAATTGTTTCGGTTTTCAATCAGGGGCTGCGATCTTGACATAAGCGAGCCAAAAAAGATTTGTTTTGAATTTTATAAAATATGATGCAACTTCCTTTATAACTGAGCTAGAACCTTTAAATAAAAATCTATTTAATGGTTGTATTTTTATTGGTAATGGGGGGTGCACCAATCGCACCCCCGGCTGCGCCCTTGTACACTGCAACGTTTTGTTTATGATGGAAATTGAATGTAGATATAAAGTTAGTTAGTTAGGTATAATCATATAGATATTAAATAATACGCCCAACGGGACACATACTCATGATCCCTACCACAAATATACGTACATCTGATGGGCCTACCTTCGCTGTCGGGGGCAGTCATGTCACCAACTAAATTCACCAACGTATAGGTCAGCATCCAGAGTTGCCTTGTTGTCCACATATTCTTGTTGTATGCAGTTGTTCTCTTTAACTATCGTTTAAACGTCTGTCATTGTATCACTTATTAGTCCCTATTGTAGAGGAATGATATCGTACAACTGACCTGGAACAAGAGTGGGGTGTAATTAGTGAGTCAATACTCAAGTTTTATCAAATGGCCTAACACTTGAAAATGGAGGAAACATGATAATGCATTAGAGTTTTTATAACGCTGATACGTTCAAAGAAACAATATCACGTGCATATGCAAGTGCAAATAAACACAAATTCATGTAAGTAATGTCAAGTGCATATGCAAGTGCAAATAAACACAAATTCATGTAAATAATAGCACGTGCATATGCAAGTGCTAATAAACACAAATTCATGGAAATAATATAACGTGCATACACAAGTGCTAATAAACACAAATTCATGGAAATAATAGCACGTGCATATGCAAGTGCAAATAAACACAAATTCATGTAAATAATAGCACGTGCATATGCAAGTGCAAATAAACACAAATTCATGTAAATAATAGCACGTGCATATGCAAGTGCAAATAAACACAAATTCATGTAAATAATAGCACGTGCATATGCAAGTGCAAATAAACACAAATTCATGTAAATAATAGCACGTGCATATGCAAGTGCAAATAAACACAAATTCATGTAAATAATAGCACGTGCATATGCAAGTGCAAATAAACACAAATTCATTGAAATAATAGCACGTGCATATGCAAGTGCAAATAAACACAAATTCATGTAAATAATAGCACGTGCATATGCAAGTTCAAATAAACACAAATTCATGTAAATAATAGCACGTGCATATGCAAGTGCAAATAAACACAAATTCATGGAAATAATATAACGTGCATATGCAAGTGCAAATAAACACAAATTCATGGAAATAATGCCACGTGCATATGCAAGTGCAAATAAACACAAATTCATGGAAATAATATAACGTGCATATGCAAGTGCAAATAAACACAAATTCATGGAAATAATGTCACGTGCATATGCAAATGCAAATAAACACAAATTCATCGAAATAATAGCACGTGCATAAATTATGCAAGTGCAAATAAACACAAATTCATGGAAATAATATAACGTGCATATGCAAGTGCAAATAAACACAAATTCATGGAAATAATGTCACGTGCATATGCAAGTGCAAATAAACACAAATTCATGGAAATAATAGCACGTGCATAAATTATGCAAGTGCAAATAAACACAAATTCATGGAAATAATGTCACGTGCATATGCAAGTGCAAATAAACACCAATTCATGGAAATAATAGCACGTGCATATGCAAGTGCTAATAAACACAAATTCATGGAAATAATATCACGTGCATACACAAGTGCTAATAAACACAAATTCATGGAAATAATATAACGTGCATACACAAGTGCTAATAAACACAAATTCATGGAAATAATATAACTTGCATATGCAAGTGCAAATAAAAGAAGAAAAGCTGCAACATCTCCTAAATTATTCACTGATGGAGTATTTAGGTCTACGAATAACTTGAGTATATATTTGCATCTCAAATAAACCGTGATTTGGTTTCCAAAATTGCATTAGTACCTCCATGTTGAATCACAAAGAGCATTTCATTCAAATATCAAATAGATAAATTCGACAAATTAGGACACAATTAGGTTAAATTACAAAAGTGCGTTTATGCTTATGGATGTTCCTTCGATCCATCTTCTTAAAAAGTGAGAGAAAAGTGGTATTACTTGCTTCCAATGGTTAACACTTTTTATGCATGTGGAATAAAACTCAAGTTATGATGTCTCCTGTTAAATTCTGGATTACTGGATTTGATCAGTGTGTCTTAAGACAATTACGTATCTACAAAGTACAGACGAATCAAGATCCCTTGTACACGCCTAACCATCGACAAGGTACAGTGACAAGATATATCGGAGTACACTTTAGATGCATGATGTCACTATTTAACCGATTTGAACCAAAGACAATGATGTAGGTTTGATGTAGGTTTTAAAAAATAATCTGAGGAATGCATTAAAGATTTCATGTACTTTCTAATAACGTTAAAAGATTTTCGAACAGTGGTCGATTTTTTTCGTAGTCAATCTACCCATATAATTGGTCGGTTGGAAAATGTTGTGTTTTTACACATTTCCTTTGATCATCCCCCCCCCTGTCGTCTAAGAGTGTCGAAGATTTTTATGAGAATATGTTTCTTTAATCAACACAATTGAGGTCTGTTGAAGATTTTAATAAGTATTAACGTTTTGGCTATAATCTAAAAAATCATAAGTGTACGTTGTCAACTCGAATGTACGTTGTCCCATTAAACTTACCCAATTCACAGTTAACCCTAATGCAGACAACGTATTCTTCATAACACTAACAGACAGGGGGGTCAGATGCATTTAGAATTGAGACAGAACAATTACAGAATTACTTCAATTTGATTGAACAATTGAAACTTTCCAGATATATTATACGCGGGATTTTAAAAAGTCATAAGGGGTCCGTCAAAATGGTAGCAGACCAAAATTTATCTCAGTAACATTTTACACAAATACACAGGATTATGATTACAATTTGAAGAGAAAACAATACAAATAGATAGAATAATATATGGGGAACATTTCGAGGAAATATACGTATCATCAACATTCACGTATTATACAAACAACTATCAATCGGAAAGTATCTTGAACTATTACTTTATTATCGCCCAAAGACCCCTTAGACACGCAATAATTAAAAGTGCGGCTGTTTAGAGTGACGCGTTTCGTTCAGTGCAATTTTAATCGCTATAGCGAAACTGAACTGCCAGTATGCCCGGGAATATGTCATTCAAAAACTTCTTAGCACGTAGGGAGATAAAAGAGCGTGTAAAGGTAATAGAAAAGAACTTATCTAATCTAATACCAGTATCACTAAAAAATCCAACGGGAGTCAAGGCTAAACAAGCTAAGTTCGAAGATATAAACAACAATAATAACAGTGAAACGTATTGTGTATTTAGAACAAGACAAACCAGACTTCTAAAATGGGTGATCGCAAGTTACCTTTTCTACAACGATTTCTTGTCAGCAGAATGGTCAAAAAAAGATGAAAATAAAAAAATCTGTATCGAACTTCAGGGAGAAGGAGAAAAGTCTACGGATATTAAATACAAACTCACAATCTTTTTAACGACTGGGACAATCCAAGTGCAAGGAAACAACATCACGTCATTCAACGATGACTTTGATAATCTTAAAATGTGTACTGATACAATCAATCCATCAACTGATGAAGAAAGTGATGATGATACTAGACTCATAGACCTTGATGATAATACGGTCATTGATATTGAAGTAGAAGTTGAGGGAGAAAAAATTGTGGTAGAGGCAATCAAACAAGCTGACATTAACATTAGAGAAATAAATGGTGTGGAAACAGTGGACATGAAGGACATAACACCAACAGAAACAATGGACAAAAACGCTACAAAACTCAAAGAGGTTTTTGATAATGAAAATACACCTACAAAACTCAAAGAGGTTACAGCTATACAGCCACAAAACACATCAAATGAAAAGCAAAGTCAAAACAAGTCTACGAAAATGATGAAATTACAAAATGAAAGTTTAGAAGAGGACAATCAGGTCACTCGTGAAGATATATCAAAACTGAACAACAAATTGAACAAACTAGAGACAACAATATGTGATCTTATGGACAAGATAAAAGAAAATAACAACATCAATACATCAGGAAATGAGAACAATCTCTGTGAAAACGAGGTGCGAAAATTAAGAGCAGAAAAGAAAGAAAGGATAGCCTTTGTTCTAGAACAAGGAAATAAAATCAAAACATTACAATGTGAAATTGAACACCAAAGGACACTATTAAGCTCCAAAAATAGAGAAATAGAAGAGCTAAATGAAACAATGAGCACTAAAAGTAACAGTATACTAGAATCAGAAAGAGAAATCAAAAGCATGAAAAATAAAGTTAAAGACCAAGAAATGATAGAAAAAAAGTTAACCTGCAAAAATGAAGAAATAGAAGCTCTAACTGAAAAGCTATCAGAAAAGACAATGCTGTTATTGAAAAAGGAAGATGAGATTTTTGACCTGACTGTACAATGTAAAAAGTTGTCAGATAGTGACACCGCGCCATTCACTCAAGTTAAAGGGAAGAAACAAAATACAGATTCTGGTAATGGTGAAACTAAACCGAATGAAATATCCATTGAAAGCAGAAGTTCTGATACTAAGGGTGATAGACCCAAGGTTAAGATTTTGGGTTCATCTATCCTAGCCCACGTTGACCCATCTAGAATGTATGGTTTCAACACCACCATGGAGCAAGCATATACAATCCAGCAAGCTAAAGGCAAATTGGAGAACATGAAAGATAAACCAGACGTCATAATTTACCAAGTGTTGAGTAATGATGTAAAATCAGAATCAGATGATAATATAATGGAATCTATGGAAGAACTTGTCCAACTTACTGAAACACTGAAAGAAGATAGTAAAATTATATTATCCCTACCACCCCCAAGAAAAGATGATGCTAAATGGAACGTACGGCAGAGAGCACTTAATGCAAGATTGGAAGCCAGATATCATGATAAGAGTAATGTGGTTTGTAGCTCTAATGAAAATCTTGGCTACAATGGTCATCCAAATGCGAAATTCTACCGAGATGACGTACACATTAATATGCAAGGCACGAAAATTCTTTGTGCAAATATATTGAATACTTTAAGAAATATGTTTGGTCTTCCCCACCCCAGGCGTAACAGCAATGATAGGCCAAACAATTGGCCAAACCGATATGATCAACCAAGATTCAATGGTCGTCCAACTAACTATGAACAAACAAGATCTAGGAATAACTCCTTTAGGTCCAGAAAATATTAAGACTGCTAGGTCTACTAGTTATTGTTACATTAGTTATAGACTGTTGTAATGTGAATACCCACTGGGTATTTATTTATGTTAAAACGCACCCTCTGGGACTTTATGCTAAACACTTAGAATATGGCACCTTACAGGGAAGGACTCATATCAAAACTATAATGGGTATACAATATATATCTTTGTAAAATTAATATTATAACTTTTCTAAATACGTGATACGTGTCTCTTATTGATACAATAGGCATAGTATAGTGTGATACAAAATATGATGTGACATAAAATACTATAAACACAGAGTATGCGCTCTTCCCTGTATTGAATCTTGTGCCCTTAAGTATAAGAATCGATTAGATAAGGATATTTGAATTAGATTAAGAATCTTTAAAGGTTGGATCTATCGGAGTAGATATATGGATTTCATATGTATATAATCCTGTGTATTAGAAGTGTTAATCGTAGGCTATATGACAGGTTTACAAGTAGTTGATCACATATCTGTTGCCTGCTGGAATGTTCAAGGGTTAAAGAGTCGCGCACGCGATAAAATAATTGATAAAGATTTCATCTCACAAATACAAGATCATGATATTGTATGCTTAACAGAGACACATGGGTCAAAGGACGAGCCAAACGATTTCAGTAGTCTAAAGAATTTCACATCATGTGAAGTAACTCGGTCCAAAACAGGTAATAAACGACACGGAGGAATCGCGATATTGGTTAAAAAACATATATTTAAAGGTGTAGCGTTCATTAAAACTAAAAACCCCAATATATTATGGGCAAAACTATCACGAGAATATTTTGATAACAAGCGAGATATATTTATATGTGTTGTGTACATGTCCCCGAGTAATTACAAAGGCAAATCTGATGACGGTTCGGATATGTATGACACCTTAACAAGCGAAGTAAGTAAATATATAACGAAAGGTGAGGTAATAATACTTGGGGATTTGAACTCCCGCACTGGTAATATGAAAGATTACATTGAGAATGATGAAATACATGATTATATCCCTCATGACATTCCGTACCAAATAGATACACCAATCCATGAGCGTTCCAGCAGTGATAATAAGATAGATGCTGATGGGAAAAAATTGATTGAACTATGTAAAGCCTCTAACTTAAGAATTGTTAATGGCAGAGTTATAGGCGATTCGCAAGGCAACTACACTTGTCATAAATGGAACGGAAGTAGTGTAGTTGATTACTGTATAGTTGAGCAGAAAATGCTCAAAAATATAATGTACTTTAGAATAAGTGAATATCTGACAGATTTGACTGATCATTGCATGATATCACTGCTTTTGAGGGTAAATAAGGTAACAAAGTTGAAGCAGGAAATTAGTGGTAGTGATGACAGAGTTATCAAACGGATTTCTGCTAGTAAATTTAAATGGGACCCAACACAAACTAAAAATTTCGCAGATGCATTAACAAGTCAAACTAATATTGGGTTAATTAACCAAATTACGAAAGATCTTGAAAATTTACATAATTTAAACATAGATTCTATAAATACTCAAGTTGAAAGTATATTTATAAATGCAGCCAAACTTACACTGAAAAAGAAGAAGATGTCAGGTAAGAGGAAACAAATAAAATCAAATAAATGGTATGACAATGACTGTGTTAAATTAAGAAAGAAAGTTAAATCCCTTGGTCAGATACTGACGAAAAATCCCAATGATAGCTGTGTTAGACACAATTACTTCAAATATTTAAAGCATTATAGAAAGTGTTGTAAAGGTAAACAGAAAGAATATAAAAAAGAACTGCTAAATAGGTTAGAAAATCTGTATGAAACAGACCCTAAAGAATATTGGGAACTATTGGACAAAATGAGAAATAATGAAAAGGGTAGTGACGGAAATGATATATCACCTCGGGGCTGGTATGATCACTATTCCAAGCTTTTTACAGATAAATCAAATGACACGACTAGGGATGAGAAAATAAAGGCTTTGGAAAATGATAAAACATTTGATAATTTAGATTATAAAATAACGGATGAAGAGCTTTGGCAAGCAGTGAAAGGCCTGAAAAATAAAAAGGCGACTGGCCATAATGGTGTCAGTTATGAAATGATAAAAACATCATACCCTGTGATAGGGAATATTATTTTAAAGATGTTTAATACTATGTTTTCAAATACACTCTTCCCAAAAGAGTGGAATGTATCATCAATAATAACTGTTTTCAAGAAGGGTAATTCAAGTGATCCTGGAAACTATCGTGGACTATTTATATCAGACTGCTTGTCAAAATTGTTCTCCATAATAATGAATAATCGTTTATATAACTATGTTCAAGAAAATCAAATGTTACAGGAAAACCAAATTGGCTTCAAGAAAAAGTCACGAACCACAGACCATATGTTTATTATTCGTACGCTAATTGACAGATTTATACACTTTGAGAAAAAGAAAATGTATATTTGCTTTGTAGATCTAAGAAAAGCATTCGACACGATATGGCATAAGGGACTGTATCTCAAACTTCTCCAAGCAGGAATTCGAGGTCATTTTTATCACATGGTAAAACACATGTATACTAATTCAATGGCATCAGTTAGAATTAACAGTAACGGTGACCATACTGATATCTTTAAATGTGAGAGGGGGGTTAAACAGGGGGACCCACTCAGTCCATTAATGTTTAATATTTACATCAATGATGTTGTTGAAGAATTAACACTTGAATCAGACTTAAAATTACAAAAACAAAAAATAAGTTGCCTGCTATTTGCAGATGATTTAGCCATAATTACTGCAAATAAAACTGATATGGACATAAAATTGAAAAAATTAAACAATTATTGTAAACAATGGAACTTAGATATCAATACTGATAAAACTAAAATTGTAATGTTTAATAAAAGTGGTAAACGATGTAATGATATATTCTACATTGGGGACCAGGTAATTGAAAACGTATCAAAGTATACTTATTTGGGTATGGAATTCCATGCCAACGGATCGATGAAACAAGCTGCAATCTTTATTAAAGAAAAAGCAGAAAAGGTGAAATTCAAATTGATAAGTATGCTTACACATGGTGATATTAACCTAACTTTGTGCCTGAAATTATTTGACATATTAGTAAAACCAATTTTATTATATGGATGTGAAATCTGGGGTGCTGGTCTAATAACTAATAAAGATCTTCTGAAAAATAAAGATTTTGGCCTTGAAATGAAATATGACAAGTCACTTCCACCGGAATTACTACATCTATCTTTTTTGAAGTTTCTATTAGGGGTGCATAGAAAAACGAGTAATTTAGCTTCGATGGGTGAGTTAGGTAGATTCCCTCTGTTTATCAATATATTTTACCAACAAGTTAAATACTTAGATCATATAGAAAATGAAGGAACGAGTTCATTACTAATTAATGCATATGCAGATAGTATTGAACTATCAAAAGTTCATAATCAACCATCATGGTACTATGACATTGATAAAATAATGGCATATGTTCAACCACAAGATAAAAATTACATTAAAAGTAAACCGCTTGATATTAAGAAAATCCTTGAAAAAAGATATATAAAATATTGGGAAAAAACTGTCAATGATAATAAAGGGAAATTAGAATTTTTGAATAATATCAAACAACGATGGGGAAAAGAACCATATTTGAATTTAATAAAGAACGCCGAACATAGGAAATCCATGACGCGATTAAGAATAAGTGCACACAATTTAGAAATAGAGCGAGGAAGGTATACAAGACCAATAGTTCCGAGAGATCAAAGAAAATGCAAATTATGTAAAATCACCACTGGTACGGAAATTCATTTTATTTTTGAGTGCCAAAAATTGGAAAAAATGAGATATGAATACTTTGATACGTTTAACTCGATTTGCCCAAATCTAACTGTATTGACTACCGAAGAAAAGGCTAATTATATGTTTAATGCTGAGGGTAACATGTGTATCACCTTTGCAAAATACCTTTATGAAATAATTGAAAAGAGATCAACAACTATATTATCAATATAAATATATACATGTAGGTGTAGGCTAATAGTAGTTGTTCACGGTGACCAAGAGTTAACAGTGCAAATCGGCCCGGTCGTGTTTTTTAAACTCTTTAGTCGTGTTTTGTAAGAACATGGGATGCGACATTCGATAGAATGGAGCAAAATGGTAAGAATATTCTATATTTTACAAACGTACATATCTTGACTTCTACCTAAGATGTTCTTCTTCATACCCACGAATCTATTTTGGGGATAAATCCATCATACTTCATATCAATCGCAATTATATACCAAAAGTGCCAGAAATATGTACTTAATTTGCATTTAGTGTTATTTAATCAAGTTTAAACAGACAATCCATTCAACAACGTGGAATAATATTCACTACTCTAAAGATCGTGTAAATATTTTAACTGTATTTATCTTAAAATTGCCATAAATGACCGTAAATGTAGAAAGTGGAGTTAACTATGGAGAAGGGACAATATAACGTCATGGACGTGTCTTATAATAAGCATGTTAACGTTTTGGAATTGTAAAGATAACGTTTTAGACGTGATAAAATTAACGACTTTGAATTGTCTTGTAATATTGTTCACATTGACCATGTTTTGTTTGAAGATAAGTGTTTGTACTACATGACTATTCACATATTTTGTAATTTCAGTTCCTCGGAATAAGTGCCACGCGTGCTCTTTCAAAAGCGCTCATAAGAACACTTTCCTTGAACATTATGAGAAGGTTCATCCGACTGATCTGTTCAGAATTGACATCCCTATCCACGATCTAGTACTAAAATAAATTGAAAAACTAAATTCTTACTATCTCGTATTTCTGCTAGAAGTTAAAACTCAAAAAGTATCTTCTTAATCAATAATATAATTTATAGTTTATGTTGGTTTTATAATAATTTGCGGGCCTAGTGCGACACACACTATTAACCAGAAACAAATAGTATGCATTATTACACAAGCAGATCCCCACCATCTGTTCATGTATTAGTATAAAACACGGGAATATACATTATGTGTCACCCGTTTATTGTAATTTGTAGTCAAGATATGAATAAATAAGAATAAATAAAAAGACAGATATATGATTTAACAAGATCAACAGATGTTGTAATTTAATTCGCTAGAAAACTATGTTACAGTACAGTTCATAGATCACTCATAGAACGATAGCAGTATATGTAGCGTTTTTTATCTATTGCAATTTGAAAATTAAAGTTGAAATTGTATTGCATTGTGTGAGGCGAATTAGGGAATAACATCGAATCAAATTGTTAAAAATCCTGAGGCAAACCTAATTATATTGATATTGAGCATACGATTTTAATAAGGTGGAGTTATTCCTTACATTAGGTGATCATATATATGCATTTACATGTAGTGCATCACAAACTAAACATTTCCTCTCATTTTAAATAAATTTATTTACGTTCATGACAGGGAAAAGTGAGTTTAAGGCCAATAGGGACGTTTTAAAACGTTTTTGAGGCAAATTCAAAAATAGCAACGAGCCATTTAACCTCTTGAATCCCAGATTCTAAAATTGGCATGAAACCAGAGAATTTTTCATTTTTTGCCACCTTTTGACATTTTATTACATACCTATACAACTTTAGATGCTCAGCTTAGTAAAATTGGACGACACAGATAATTTCTACACGTTTTAAAACAATTTTTGTGTAAATTGGATGAAAATTGTTCAAATGAGAGCAATTTTTGTGAAAAATTTTGTGACGGATTTTCTCGTCCCTCTGGGCACCAGTCTTATTTCATTTGTGACGGATATATCCGTCACTCTGGGTATTCAAGAGGTTAATGAGCGACAGGGCAATTAAAAAATAATATGACTGGTAAAATTTTCAAAATGACGAGCGACGAGGCAAAGCTCGCTTGCATTAACCATGCGTGTCTGATTCTAACCATTTTGATTTAAGTATCAAATTCGGTAGTGATCCCATAGATCAATCTTGACATATTATGTCGTACATTTGATTATTGTTAATCATTTATAATTAAGATAGTGTCACTCAGACAACAACTTCTTCCACATTGTGATCATTTTTGGGGAAATACATAATGTTAATTGTGCTGTTTCCCACTTCCAAATCGTTAAACCTCAATGTTTCTACACGTCTAGAACGTTTCACTAACAGGTCAACGTCATTAACCGCAGTCTTTTCAACACGTCTAAAGAGTTTAATCTAAAAAATATTATTCGGTCAATTGCTACTTATTTAAGCTCTTCTGACTTTTGATTTTCGCACATATTGTGAATGCTTTCCTTATGAATCGATGTATTCATTGAATACAAGTCAGGCAAGTGATTTTCAGGCAAAAATATGTATAACACTGACAGAATTGCTCATTTCCCGATATAACAAGACTATAGCATACGATTCGTGCAAATAACACGTTTACGAATACCTGAAGTTAAGATATATAGTATGGAAAGCAATATAAATTACTTACTTTTACATAAAGTCAAGTGACAGCAATTTCATGACCAAATTTATCAACCTACCTCTCAAATTTTCAAAAAAACACGACTAAAGAGTTTAAAAAAACACGACCGGGCCGATTTGCACTGTTAACTCTTGGTCACCGTGTTGTTGGTATATATCTAATGATCAGTCAATCACATTATATTGTCATTATATGCCATGTAAAATTTGCATTGTATGTTATTGTAATTGTATGTATAGTTTTAGTTTTATTTTATCATGTTTATTTGCTGTACACTCACCCGAAAGGGATTTTTAGTACAATAAAGCATTGAATAATAATATTCAATAAGCTAGTATAGATCAGTAGATCTATCTATCAATGTAACTAACAAAACGTAAGGTACAGACGCCAAATAATCAAACAGGCTGGAAACAGACTCCGTAGCAGTGCTAGTCTTCAACATATTCTATTCCGAGACACTGGATGGGAGTTTGGGCTGGAAGCTAGCACCAAATGGGCACAAACAATACTTTCATAAAATGAAAAAGCAAAAAGGATACTTGAACATGTTCGTTAAAGATCACTTGTTACTCATAAAAACCTTAATGAATTTTGAAATGAAATCATTACATTGTTTAATATTACGTATATCTCATGAATTTCAATTACAGGGACAACGTACATTCGAGTTGACAACGCACATTTCTGTTTTTTTAGATTACAATAAATACTTATATATTAAATATTTATTAATCTCCACCCGTCCTAAATTGTGTAGTATAGAGAATTATAGTCTCATAAAAATAATCGACACTCTTAGGCAACAGGGGAAAAAATGATCAAAGGAAATGTGAAAACCAAACATTTTCCAATTGATCAATTTTCGTGGATAGATTGTTCGAAAATCTTTTAACGTTATAAGAAAGTTAAATGTCTTCCTAAACGAATACATACGAAATTAAACATGAAATCTTTCAAGTATTCCCAAGATTAATTTTTTAAACCCTACATCACATATACTACTGTATATTTTGTCACTGTACCTTGTCGATGGTTTGGCGTGTTGTAGCTAATTTCATAAAAACCTATCGTGTTCATAAGTTTGGATTCAATTTGTAGTTCTCATTGTATGACGTGTTGAAGCCCGTTTGTGGAAATGTGATTTATCCAATTTGGTTTGAATTTATCTTTTCGAAAAATGTCTCAAACCTTTTTCATGTACAATGACAATTTAAGTCATGTACAATATTAAAAATCATTGATTGTCATATTTTTCAAACTTCACATGACGCCTTTAGAATTATTGTGAATGGAATCATTCCATTCTCTTGGTGTCCTGGTCTTGGATTGTGATATTTGTTCTTGAATGGTAGGGATGAGTTATTAGACAGTGTTTGTTTGCACGTACACATTAGATCATGCGGTTTTGGGATGTACGAGGGGTGATCAATAAGTAATGGACGCTTTTTTACACAGATACCTTTTATGGACCAATCCCTTTGATTTTCCTACCAGTGATACATCATTCAATTATCTATCAATTCTGAATATTTGAAGACAAAATATAAAATACGTATTGATCTATCCTTATTTCCGTGAAGGAGGTACAGGTACCCCGGGACCGACATTTACGTCACATATTCAGTTTTTAGCCAGTTTGGCAAATTTCAGTTACATTTAAACTTTTTTTATATGCAACAAGTGTTGTGTTGTTTGAAATATTTTGCTGACTGGTTATACGTAAACAGTAAGTGATGTGATGTCAGAGTGTTGTATGGTTGGGGTTTCCAGGTCAATTTGAGGAAGCATTGTGGAAGAAGGGGTTGGTGAGAGAAGGAAACGCCCCACTCCATATGGACAATTCACCTGCCCACATATCTCAAAATGTTCAGAAAACAATATCCATGGACCTAAAAATTGATCCCTTGGCCAATGCACCATTTTGTCCAGGTCTGCCCACATGTGACTTATTTATTCCTATACGACTTATTTCTATAGAGAAGGGACGCAGGTTTATTGACATTGATGAAATAAAACAACCCGTGCAACTGCATCTTGCTACCATGTCAGAGAATGGATTCAGCCTTGTCTCACAATCTTGAGTTAAGAGGATGAGGAATTGTGTACATGTAGCACTTGATGGAACCTATGTAGAGGGCCCCGTAGAATGAATGTGGCATGAATACAACATAGTGATGATAAAATATTCAAAATCAACTATGGCATAACAAAATGGGGTAATTCATGACCATAATGGTTTGTTTAATTCAGCCTGCATTCAACTGCGTTGCATGTTAAACAAGCTAAAATAACTTCAGAATGTTTGACGTAAATGTCGGTCCCGGGGTACCTATACCTCCTTCACGGAAATAAAGATATATCAAAATATATTATATGTTTTGTTTTCAAATCTTCAGAGTTGATAGATAATTGAATGATGTATCACTGGTAAGGAAATCGAAGGTATTGGTCTATAAAAAGCATCCGTGTAAAAAAGCGTCCATTACTTATTGATCACCCCTCGTATGGGGTTTATTTTTCTTATGACTGGTGTGCACTTTTTGCTTTTTGCTAGATTCCATTACAAAGGTCCATGTGCAGTATGGCAGGTGATTTTAGACGGTAATATCTTTCACCATGGGTACTTTCTGGCCATCAGTTTAGTGGTTTTTGTTAAAACAATATGTTTTCTTTCAAGTGAAGTCCCCGTGATAGTGAAATGTCATTCTAACTCTCTGAAAAATTATGAATAAGGACCCCACCTTTGCACTTTTAAAAAATTGTTAAGCTCATTTTCTAAAAAGAGGATCTTGTTTTTCTCAATTTAAACATATCAAAAGTTTCATCTACACTATATTAACAATTTCTGAAAAGGGGATGCGTATTGAAATCCGTTAAAGTTAAAAACCACATATCCGATGTTATTTTCCCATAGGGATTGTTTTCAGCATAATTTTGGTCATCGAAATTTGATATCTTCAAAACTAGACTTTCAATACCATTCTACTTTTGAAGAAGTTTTAGACCCCTTGTTGAATAATCTTTTCATGCAATAAAATGCTGTACTTGCCATACTGCACATGAACCTTTTGGTATTTTCCCTTTGGCACTTGTCCTTAAATATAACATCTAAACAGTCTCGTATATGATATTTATTATGCACCTCATTAAAATACTCAAATCTGATTGTTTCTTAGTTCCTTGTAATTTGGCAATACTCTGCTCTTTTCTGAAAACTGCCGGATATTCTTTTAATATCTGACCCTTTCGAGAAAAAGGGTCGGATATTTTTTTCAATGTTTTTGCAACATTCCCACTTCAGACATGGCGTAGAATAATGGAAATAACGTCACAACGCATGCGCGTAAATCGACATTTCATGGTCCAAAGATTTCAATGGAGAGCAGTCTTCATCAAAATTTAAAATCTTAATAACTTTTTAGCAAATAATTTATTTTCTTAGGATTCAACGGATCCTTGTTAGACCCAACGAAGTGTTCATTTTGATATATAAAACAGCAAAATCCATCCACAGATCTTTCGGCCTTTTAATGATTTAATTTTCGGGATATTTTGCTAAAATCCCCCATTGGCCGCCATTATAGACTTTGAAAAAACCCAAATCCTCATCATTTCATATCATTCGTTAAGTGATCTAAACAACTCCAATCGCTTAGGATTCAACGGATTCTAAGAGATCAAAGCTAATACAATATGTTGACAACCCCCGTTTCAATATTTGCCGCATAATCTTTCGGCCTTTTAGGTTATAAATTTGTCAATATTTTGATTTTCGACCATTAATGACGTACTTGGATCCAAGATTCATTGTCACGGGATTCATGACGCTATTTCCATTATTCTACGCCATGGTTTTATTTCTTAATAACTGGAGTACTACTTAAAGCTTACATCTGAAACTGGCGGAAAATAGAAGAAAAAAATGTACTTTAATCAATCACAATTACCCTTATCATTCAAAATTTACATATAATTCTGCAAGAACGTCTCGAATAAATAAAAAATAAATTCCCGGGGCAAATATTTTCGTCCAGTGTAGCGATAAACTGGCCGGAAGTCGTCCGAGATTTGAAAGAAAAAATAAATAAATGTCAAAATAATGTCAACTAAACTGTAAGTACTCCACTTAACTTTGATTGGGAGGTGCATAATAAAACTGCCGCCTCGCCCAATATTATTTCTCGAATAGGTATTTTGCCATATCCAGCTCCTGATCATCCAGTATTTGTTTAATATTATATGATTATAACGAGTCTAATAATATTATTTCTGTATGCCAATAAGAAGCATTTTGTAGTAAGTAAAAGTTGTCCCGAATATCCATCATTTTGTAACCAGGTGCGAACAAGTCCAACATAAAGTGTCCCATATTGAAAGGATCCATTCATTTTGTAATTGACCATGTTTTACGTAGGCAATGCACTGGACTGAAACAGTATCATATCCATTTTCAATACATCATAGTAATTAAGCAATCCCATTTCAAAGAACATGATTCCATTCACCCATAAATATTTTTAGTCTATAATTATAATTCTGTATTACCCTTCTGAGTGTCTACTTTATCTCTCATGGCTAATATAGTTCAGCGTAAAAATATAAACAATGTTTTATTGTTCTTGCTCTGGAACTATTGACAGTTTGTCAATATCTAGCACAACAAATATATGGTACAAATATTTCATTCTGTTGAGGTAAATCTTCAATTGGCTAGTAGGGAATATTGAATTTGTGAAAGGTACACAGCAGGTATATGTTCAATTAAAATATAATAAAATATTTGTTTTATTCACTCACAAGGTATTTACTGATGTTTTGTTGCCTTATCCGTGTTATCCGAAAGAATATCAACATGAATTCTATCGATTTCTTCTCGAGAAATAGTCGCCATTGTAAAAAAGTACACTGGACGAAATTTCTTTCATCAGAAAAATCACAAAGGATGATATATTCTGGTCAATATCTTGAAAGGCGGCCAGAGAGTGTTCCTCGAAGTCTTAGAGGTACATGGAATATTTAGGCATCGTTGGAAAGCGGTGGATGTGGGTTTCACCTTAAACTGAGATGTATATCATAACAACAATAAAATATAGAGAATAGGGGCATTGTACCACTAATCTAGGGACACCTTTAACATAAAGCGGTCTTTGCCGCTAAAATGGAACGCATGAAAATAAAAACTGCCTCCATCCATTTTTGCTAAAAATGCGTACTTATGAAAATGCAATTTTCGACTTCGTATTTTGATGTATCAACCATTGCAAACTTCTGCACATCAATAGAATTATTGTTATTGCAATTGTTAACTTCTTCAACGTTATACTTTGAGCAACTGTTCATTATGGATTAAAAACGAAACGGATCTAGTGAGGTTAAAACTTTTTGTATATATGAGCAAGTAATTTAATTTTGATGAGGTTCAGCATGTACATTATTAGGTTATGGTGTAGTATCATCAAGTATCAGTTTATGTACCTGGGGAGACTCATACTCATCTCTTGGTCAGATCGATGTGTTTCTAGACAGTGTGACAATGATATTGGACAACAGAGACACAATTTGCATATTTCAGGAATCAGTTTATTAGTATGTATGCCTCATCCGGTCAAACCATTAATTTGCCTCCTTAAGTAACGTCAAGCTAAATGGTTCGAAATTAATTCAGAAGGTCATCTGAATTATCGCCCTGATTTATAACCTACATATACGCAACTTACAGCTGTATGAGATATAGCTTTTGCTCCCATAATCTTTACTCGTCATGGCTGAGTAGCGTTACGAAGGTTGACATTTAGTGAGTCATAACATGGACCACTGTATTATCGTTCTAAGGGGTAACCTCAACCTTGAAATTGTAATCTCTATAGGATTGTTCCTTCGGATTGTTACAAACGACATGTTTAGTGTAGTATAGTGTAGTGTAGTGTAGTGTAGTGTAGTGTAGTGTAGTGTAGTATACCCTGAATATATGCGAAACTTATTTTTGTTTATACATTTTGGAGATATTCCAAGTATTGACGGACGATACTAGCATTGGTTTTATGATTAAGGCCCCGCTATTTTGCATTTTGAAAGGTACGTCATTTAACATTGACAAAATGAAGTCTAAATATTTTAGATTCTTCAGAAACTGCTATTTAGTATTTAGAGCCACTTTGCTAATAGATCTCCTGACATTTCAGGTATTAGCTATACTATAAAAAACTGGACAGAGAAGTCATACGGAAATGAAATGCATATCTACGGAAATGAAATTAAGAGTTCCGTTAGCATATATCATAATGAATTCACGCGCTGTTATCATAAATATGGGCAAAATTACTACCTGCTATGTACAAAGGAACTGTAATGAAAACCATATGGTTTGTATGCCGAACATTAAAAGGCTTCTAGGTTAAATAAATATCGTGCCATCATTTACAATGTTGATTTTACCTTGAAGTAAAGAACGAGAAATGTGACCCACTCTGTGTACAATTTAGCAATTGATACTCCTGCGGATTCAAAGATCTATAAACAAGTCGATTCCGTATGATACCAAGTGGTTTTCGCAATAATATTTTCGGACACGGTTGTTAGAATTCAACACATACCTCGATTACATTTTGTGAAAATCACACCTTGTTTTTGTACAGTGAGATGATAAAGTGAGATGAAAAGTAGAGCAAATTGTAGGAATAAAGTAAAATATTGTTGTTTTGCTTGCTTGGTTGGTTGGTTGTTTGTTTGATTGGTTGCTCGAGAGAAAGATTGATTGAGCAGCGTCAAATAAAACAGTAGATCAATTGTCTTATAAGCTTTTGCATAATCAGTCCTCAGATAGAAGTAAAATACGCCTTGAGTACGACCCATCGGGATCATGGCGCGGGCGTTCAAAGACCCACTTATTTTGTCCCCTATTTTAAGTCAATTGAAGACTGAGGGACAACAGGTTGGCTAGTCTTGTTTAGGGGTTTATCCGTAGAATGGAGAGCGTGGGTCAGTCTTGTGCAGGGTAATAAGCTCCCCATATTATGCATCTAGATGTAGGATAAAAATGTAGTCTCAGAACTTCTAAACAATAAACGATCTATCTGTTATACGATAACACTGTCTGCTGAATTACAAGTTGATTATTAATTGGCAGATAGTGGCATCGTCGCGTTCCACTGGGTCTGAGGTAGGATACAATCGAAACCTTGTGAATCAAGATGAGATAGTGGATCATCATCATAACGAGGGAACGTTCATAGATGAACTGCAATTGCATTTAGATTTGCCCATTTAATATCAAGCGGGATCATGATCAATGATGCTTTGTGGCAATCATATTTTGAAATTATCAAAAACCGACTGCAAGCCTTGCAACCATACCCTTTGCAATCTCGTTTGACTTCATTCTTAAAAGAGAGCTTCGTCGTACACCTGTTACTGTGATTGATATCATTCGAACCCTTCTTTACATTATTCAATTAGGTTTCATTAGGATTTGAATTGCAACGGATACTGTTTGTCAGGTTCGTGATTCCATTAAAAGTAAAACGATCTTGACCAACAATCGATGATGACCAACAATTTATCTATGCTCCACACGGTGTTCTAGGTTAAGTTCTCTGGGCTCAAAGAAATATAAGAGATTTACCTTGAGAACATCCGGATATCAACTAGTAACGATATCATGAATGAATGTCAGAGCCGTAACAAAGTGAATATGGCACGTATGATCAATAATACTCACAGTAATTCAATAGTCAATCAAAAGGGATACAATTGTTAAAATCACCCAATGGTTAACTTAAGTGTCGTCTATACATTTGTGTAAACACAGAGTATACGAAACAAGCCACAGGGTGAACAGAATCGCACCCTTGAACAGAATACACTTTTCGGGATGGAAAATTAAAAATGGCCATCTTAACATTTACCCAGACTGCCTAAAAACTAATCAGTTCTAAACTTTCCATAGAAACATCTCTAAAATGTTATATAGGATGAATCCATGAAACCTGTAAACAACCCTCAAGAGACACGTTTTAAGGTATTTCTTCACAGTGTATCAGCTGTTTTTCTACAATTCAGATTTTCCTGAAAATATTCGGGTAAAGGATATACTGATGTATTACAAAATATGTGAAAATTGGAAAGAATGAAAGTTTAGTTATTTCTAAAAAAATGTTTTAATTTAACATTGCTCTCAGTGGGAAATCCTTTTTTATCTTAAAAAAAGCCTTCACAGACACGATTTTAGGACGAAAAATCCAAAATGGCCGTTTAACATTTACCAAGAGAATTCCAAAAACTAATCAGTTCTAAATTTTATAGGTAGAAACATCCCTGAGAATTTCAAATGAATCCCTCAAACGGTTTGGCTGGAAACCTGTAGCCAAGCCTTGACAGACAAGATTTTAGGACGGAAAATCCAAAATGGCCGCCTTAACATTTACCCAGAATGCCGAAAAACTAATCAGTTCAAACTTTCATAGGTAGAAACATCCCTGAGAATTTCAAATAAATCCCTCAAACGGTTTGGCTGGAAACCTGTAGACAAGCCTTGACAGACAAGATTTTAGGACGGAAAATCCAAAATGGCCGCCTTAACATTTACCCAGAATGCCGAAAAACTTATCAGTTCTAAGCTTTCATAGGTAGAAACATCCCTGAGAATTTCAAATGAATCCCTCAAACAGTTTGGCTGGAAACCTGTAGACAAGCCTTGACAGACAAGATTTTAGGACGGAAAATCCAAAATGGCCGCCTTAACATTTACCGAGAATGCCGAAAAATAAATCAGTTCTAAACTTTCATAGGTAGAATCATCCCTGAGAATTTCAAATGAATCCCTCAAACGGTTTGGCTGGAAACCTGTAGCCAAGCCTTGACGGACAAGATTTTAGGACGGAATATCCAAAATGGCCGCCTTAACATTTACCCAGAATGCCGAAAAACTAATCAGTTCTAAACTTTCATAGGTATAAACATCCCTGAGAATTTCAAATGAATCCCGCAAACGGTTTGGCTAGAAATCTGTAGACAAGCCTTGACAGACAAGATTTTAGGACAGAAAATCCAAAATGGCCGCCTTAACATTTACCCAGAATGCCGAAAAACCAATCAGTTCTAAACTTTCATAGGTAGAAACATCCCTGAGAATTTCAAATGAGCCCCTCAAACGGTTTGGCTGGAAACCTGTAGACAAGCCTTGACAGACAAGATTTTAGGACGGAAAATCCAAAATGGCCGCCTTAACATTTACCCAGAATGCCGAAAAACTTATCAGTTCTAAGCTTTCATAGGTAGAAACATCCCTGAGAATTTCAAATGAATCCCTCAAACAGTTTGGCTGGAAACCTGTATAGTAGACAAGCCTTGACAGACAAGATTTTAGGACGGAAAATCCGAAATGGCCGCCTTAGCATTTACCCAGAATGCCGAAAAACTAATCAGTTCTAAACTTTCATAGGTAGAAATATCCCTGAGAATTTCAAATGAATCCCTCAAACGGTTTGGCTGGAAACCTGTAGCCAAGCCTTGACGGACAAGATTTTAGGACGGAATATCCAAAATGGCCGCCTTAACATTTACCCAGAATGCCGAAAAACTAATCAGTTCTAAACTTTCATAGGTATAAACATCCCTGAGAATTTCAAATGAATCCCGCAAACGGTTTGGCTAGAAATCTGTAGACAAGCCTTGACAGACAAGATTTTAGGACAGAAAATCCAAAATGGCCGCCTTAACATTTACCCAGAATGCCGAAAAACCAATCAGTTCTAAACTTTCATAGGTAGAAACATCCCTGAGAATTTCAAATGAGCCCCTCAAACGGTTTGGCTGGAAACCTGTAGACAAGCCTTGACAGACAAGATTTTAGGACGGAAATCCAAAATGGCCGCCTTTACATTTACAAAGAATGCCGAAAAACTAATCAGTTCTAAACTTTCATAGGCACATCCCTGAGAATTTCAAATGAATCTCTCAAACGGTTTGGCTGGAAACCTGTATAGTAGACAAGCCTTGACAGACAAGATTTTAGGACGGAAAATCCGAAATGGCCGCCTTAGCATTTACCCAGAATGCCGAAAAACTAATCAGTTCTAAACTTTCATAGGTAGAAATATCCCTGAGAATTTCAAATGAATCCCTCAAACGGTTTGGCTTGAAACCTGTAGACAAGCTTTGACAGACAAGATTTTAGGACGGAAAATCCAAAATGGCCGCCTTAACATTTACCCAGAATGCCGAAAAACTAATCAGTTCTAAACTTTCATAGGTAGAAATATCCCTGAGAATTTCAAATGAATCCCTCAAACGGTTTGGCCGGAGACCTGTAGACAAGCCTTGACGGACAAGATTTTAGGACGGAAATCCAATATGGCCTCCTTAACATTTACCCAGAATGCCGAAAAACTAATCAGTTCTAAACTTTCATAGGTAGAAACATCCCTGAGAATTTCAAATGAATCCCTCAAACGGTTTGGCTTGAAACCTGTAGTCAAGCTTTGACAGACAATGAAGATTTTAGGACGGAAAATCCAAAATGGCCGCCTTAACATTTACCCAGAATGCCGAAAAACTAATCAGTTCAAACTTTCATAGGTAGAAACATCCCTGAGAATTTCAAATAAATCCCTCGAACGGTTTGGCTGGAAAACTGTAGACAAGCCTTGACAGACAAGATTTTAGGACGGAAAATCCAAAATGGCCGCCTTAACATTTACCCAGAATGCCGAAAAACTTATCAGTTCTAAGCTTTCATAGGTAGAAACATCCCTGAGAATTTCAAATGAATCCCTCAAACAGTTTGGCTGGAAACCTGTAGACAAGCCTTGACAGACAAGATTTTAGGACGGAAAATCCAAAATGGCCGCCTTAACATTTACCGAGAATGCCGAAAAATAAATCAGTTCTAAACTTTCATAGGTAGAATCATCCCTGAGAATTTCAAATGAATCCCTCAAACGGTTTGGCTGGAAACCTGTAGACAAGATTATTCGGGACGCCCTTACTACTTGATACCCTATGATTCATTTATAAAAAATTCAAACATTTTGGCCTATCTATTGCTGACATAATATTTGTCAATAAGCGGCTCCGATCATTTTTGTTTTAGACCGAAATTGGTGACTTTTCCATTGATGCTGGATTTTTTCGCATGCTGATTTTAATTCGACAATACTTTCATATGTAACTGATCTCTTTCACATTCATACTTGCTACTAACACCTAATACTTCCTCAATAGTAATTTTCAAAGAATTCGGTTGTTCTATTGCTGAGAAAATACTTGTCAAAAAGTGGCTCATTTTGGGACACCCATATTAATCACCCAGAAGGCTTTTGGTACTCCGCCACGTCTCTTTCATCTTTCTTCTTAAATGTAAATTGATTACCAGTAATTGGATATTTTAATTGACGATTTACCTACTTTTTGATTAAATAAGCAATATTAACAATGTCTAGCATGCAAACGCTGCAATAACATAGATGCGAGTAGGAAATTACCAGTTTCACCACCAGGTGGCTCGTTCGGGTCAGATAACATGACGGGTATAGTAGAAATTTCCCTTTAACTTAAATTACATCTGTTTTAGTGATTCAATTTTCATATAACCCTTATTTATCTAATAGTTATGAAAATAAAAATATGTCCAGTAAAGGAAAATGTTATCTGTCAAATACCAAAAAAAGATATTTCACTTTTTGTGATTTTGTAACATGGGTTCTATGGGGATTCAACCCGAACTTGGAAGTCACATTTTCAAAACAAATTTAATTTTCAAAGTTGATAAACAATTTTCGAAACCATATTTCTAGCAGTACTTTTACACGTAGATTACAAATATGACATCAGTTTGACTGAATTTTGAATATTTAATGACGTAAATCAAGATTTTTTCTACTCGCACCTAGTCTATTGCCTACCTTTTTCAAAACAATGCAATTGTGCTTAGTGAGTCAGTATAGTCTACAGTATAGAAATAATATAATACATATTGCAAATATTTAGTCCTCTATATCCTTTAATGGCTATATTTATCCATTCTGATACTCATAACATCTTCCTGTTTTTAATCTTGAAATATTGGTGAAATATTCTTTCCATTTCTGTTATTTCATTACTATTCAGACGTTGCCTTCAGTGATTTGTGACTATAGTCCCCACGATAATTTTAGCACTTTGCTGTCTAGATACATCTTCACGCGTGTTGTAATTCTTTTTGACGATCTGGCGCTAGTTAAAGTAGAGCTACAATATTCTGATTTTAAATAGACCTATTTGGAAAAGTTGGACATGATACGTCAAAATCCTGATCATTTCGCTCAATAAGTGAAGCGTATATACGAGGGTTGTCCCATAAGTCTTGAAATTTTTATTCTAATTCAAATAGATTTTAATGAATTTGGCTGAAAATTGGTATGTTATAAGTATAAGTGAATTGAAAGTTGGCGTTTCGCAAAGATTTGCACTTATAAGAAATAAGGGTTTACCCACTTAAACAACGTTTTATAAGCGATGCCTCCTTACAAATGAACAGAGAGACGCATCAAATTACTAGTATTCCGTTTCATGTCATACATACATAATATAAGGGATTAAAAGCAGGCTATACATAAGTAATGGAGGTCTTACTTTCCACCACGCACCATGCACCACATGCACCTCATTCTCTTACAATGCAAGATTTAGATATAGAGTGGCTCTGATAAATCAGGAAGGCACTACCTATATGTTCGAAATGTGGACCACCAAGTCAAATACCTAAATGAAAAATCCTTTCATAAGTTTGGCTACCAGAGTCCCCCGCTCGATAACGTATTACTACACCCTATGTAAAGAGTGCAATGCGAAAACAATCGATGCAGATTTAAATGCGCTCGGTGCGGACTTTAATAACGGTCACTGATGAGGTTAAAAGTGTCCTCTGTTGATTACTTCCTCTATATTTGTACTTTACTTGGCCGATTCAGTGTAAAGGTATATACGGAAAATAATTAAGAATTATAGACCGAAGAGCAGGGCTACTAGTTTCGAATACACCCCGCAGGGTCTTGGCACAAACTTTTTCTGTACCCTGAACGACCGAAGGGAGTGAGGGGTTCGAAAGCTTTTGTGCCTAGACCTAAGGGGTTTATTCGAAACTAGTAGCCCTGCTCTGAGATCTATATTACAATTCGAACATGAAAACTCACCAGAATATTGCAAAATCGTCAATTTCGATGTTCATTTCCACTTTTTTTCATTTCTACTTCCGGTTGAGCGTTTGGCTGATTTTGGCTCCGGACAATTTCTCCCTGCCATTTTGAATTTTGTAGACGAGAGGGGGGTGCGAAAAACGGAACGGCCTAAACTGACCAATGAGTGCACTGAACGAAACACTTAGTACAGAGCCGGGGAATTGATCTCGAATATAACCCAGCTGAAGCATTGACTTTGTTCACAGTTTATAGAAGGCATGAATACAGTCATGCTCGAATTGTAATTAGTTCCCTGGAAAAGTGAATTGAGAGGGGGACAGTAATCCCCGGGGATGAAATTATTACAGACACACGTAGGTTCTTTTTAAAAAATGTAACTGCATTTCCACGTTATTCAAGTTGAGGAAAGAACCTATTTGCTAAGCAGGAATCGAAAGGTTCTTGCCTTTTTGAAAACTGGTAGACAGTATCGTTAGATTAAATTTGATCAATCTAGCGGGGAATGAACTTAGTCTCCCGAAATCTCATTTGAGCGAGTGTACGTTACCTACGTCTTTGCAATTGGTCTTTTGCCACAAGCGTTTCCCAATCATAACTTATTGGGTAAAATAACTGCTTTTCCAATTGCAATTTCTCAATATATTTGAAGTCGCTAGTAATGCCTCGGTCACATTTGCTCCGATTTTCACGACGGCGCCCGGCAAATTGAGTATTTTGTTCAAAATCGAATACAATTTTGAGCAAAACACTCGGAAATCGGCTGGGCGCCGGCCGATGGATCGGAGCAAATGTGACCCAGGCATAACGTATATCAAATGAGCGTGGTATAACATTGATAAATATATCGAAAAAATCGAATCAAAGGTCTCATCCCATTAAGCGATTGATCTCAGAAATGACCCATTATTAATCAAAGTGAAGGATTACTTGTCATATGTTAGTTCAGCACAGATCAGGCACTTTGAGATAAGTCATTCTCCGTTTGTTATGCTTTATATTAAAGGGACAAGAATGAGCCTCTGGCATTACAATATCTGGAAAATAACTGTTGTGCTTGAATCAAATATGATCAAAGTTCCTTGGGGACATGACAAAACATGAGTATGTCAAATGAGAAATAAACATTCGTTATTGAGAATATCATATCAGAACCACCAGAGCCATCTATCTTAAGAAGCTAGAAGTGTTGATACTATGAATTTGTTATGATCAACAAAGTGTGATTATTTTCATTTGTACTTATTCAGAAAATGAAAACTCCAATAAATCGATTATAAGGTAGATAGCGTTGCAAAAGAAAGGAGACAGGCAAAATGTTACATTTTTAATTCGAATCATTTTCAATTAAAACTTTGTTAATAAACTCATATTTTTGATAAGATCCTCTGTCCCTGGGGTGGTGCCAATTAGAAACTATAATTCCTAAAATTCGATTTCGACATCTTACCAAAACATTCGTTCATTATATTCATCGCTATCTTAAAAGCCATTTAACATCTGCTCTGGTGTGGAAATTACAATCAACGGAAAACAAAGCTCCAAGCTAAGTTTCTAGTTTTAGCAAATTATCTTCTCTCATGTCGACTTGAATTTCATGATAACAGTAACGTCTTACATCAAAGAATATAAGCGTTGCGTATATAGAGATTATCCTATATGAGGTTCAGGATATTGGGATTATCCCGAGGCCAATATAATATATTTGCCCGAGGGCCGCAGGTCCCGAGGGAAAATGTATTATATTGGCCAAGGGATAATCCCAATATCCCGAACCGACTATAGGATAATATGTTTATCCCATACCAATCTTGGTCATCTGGTTCACATTGTTCAATCGTGGAAATATTTTAGAATATTCATGTCCAGTTTTGTTTTCTTGGCCGTCGGCGGATTTTCCTGTTCTCTCAAATATTCCCAGATTTATTTTCTCGAATTTTTGATTGATTAAGTGGATACTCCTTCCCTTTTTTTAAACCATCAAACAGATCCCGATTGTCTATGTTTTCTCCATCGTCTTTAAAAGTCATTACGCGAACGTTACAAATTATGAACAAATATGCGAGCGGCGATTATGACGTAGCGGGCAGATATACTATATCTGCCCGCTCTGAGCGGGGCGTAAAGCTATATCTGCCCGCTGATGAAAATATAAGTTTTTACAAACCGGCTTTATGTACCTATAACACGTCCAAGTATGGGATAAATCTATTTATCCCATACTTGGACGTGTTACAGGTACATAAAGCCAGTTTGTAAAAACTTATATTTTCATCAGCGGGCAGATATAGCTTTACGTCCCGCTCCAAGCAAATATATTATATTGGCCTCGGGATAATCCCAATATCCTGAACCTCATATAGGATAATCTATATATATCATTTTGAGATATTTGCAAAATTCTAATTTTTTCCCCTGTTCTTTCTTGTCATAAACATAATATAAAAGAAAAGCAAATATTGAAATGAATTACGCCGTGCAGACAATAGTAATGACTCGATTTGTTGAACCCTCGACTCAATTTAAATGGTTTCACTTCGACAAAATATCTCATTAAGGTAGGCTGATCTTATGTAAAACTTAATATTATGACATATTTTTGTTTTTACAAATTCAAGATTTGGAATGCCTATATATTGAAATGACATCGTTAAAACGGTATTTCTAGTGCAGAATAATAGCACAACAAAACAGATATTGTTCGAACCGGGATTCGAACCTAGCTTGGCCGCGAGAAGTGAGCATTCTCCGCCTTACCAAATTCAGGTATCAGCTTTTTATGTTTTAGGTAAGGTTTTGAGTGTTAGTTGATTTTGATTAAAATCTTCCTTTAGATATTGTTTTCACAGCGTAATCACATATTTCAAGAGGCACTTGTCATAGAATTCTATCGTAAATGTTACACAGAATATGATATATTCTGATGGTTGTGCGGTATTTGTGATACGGGTGAATATGCCATACTCACCTGCGGTATATGGCATTTTCCGCAGGTGAGTATGGCATATTCCGCAGTGAATATACGATACATTGATTTCAGTGAATACCAGATACTCACTGCGGAATATGGCATACTCTCCTGCGGAACATGGCACACTCAACTGCGGAATATGCCATATACCGCAGATGAAAACGCGATACAGAAAGCCTCGATTTTATTAGTCGAAAGAATCGATTCTAAATGCAAGACTACGCTGGATTACCAATATAGTTAGCGCTTCGAGTACTAATATAAATGAATCCTAGATTGATTAAGTACGTTTATTGCGTGTAATTGCTGAATGATACTCCTGAAAGTATCAGAAATGTGTAAATCGTGATTGCCAATACAACAATATATAAATACTCGTGTTTTTTAAGTTTTTATCTGGCTTTTGTAAACACTGTTGATTTGATTATAAAAGTCACTTATTAAAGCTTCACGAACGTAGGTTCGTTTATTTATGCGTCATAATGTTTCCCTTGAAGAGTGTTTTTGCGTGTAACACATACACAAAACAACATCAAACAATACAGGTACCGTACTGGCGTATGTTTTATTTAATTGTATTAGTTAATATATTCAATGTACTAAGATGTTGATTCAGTAATCATCATAATAATTTATAGACTTTATAGCACGTTCTTTGAATTGATGTAATTGACAATTGCGTACTTCCGTATCGCGTTCTCATTGGTTAGTGTTATGCCATATACCGCAGGTGAATCTGGCAACCACAATTGAATATGCCATATTCGTTGTGGAGTATGACATATATTTGTATCGTGCTTACCGCGTAACAGTAAATACGTTTTTTGGTATAAATGTAATTGCACAAATGAACCCTTCCTTTACTTATACACGTGACAATTTGTACGAAGAACATTGACAATAGTTCTGAAAATCATTTTGAGATCTATGCAAGTGTCACACTCATCCCCAGAACACGGGGGTCAACTACCATCCATTGGGAAAGAAATTAATCAGTGGATTGGGAGGAATCCAATGGATGATTTGTAGTCCTGCGTACACGGAGGATATACTGTATGACAATGTGGGATGTATGACAATGGGGATCAGTACTATGGAGAAATAAAACCAATAGAATAGACTCAATACAATTTATCTATTAGCTTACATATAGTAGCATCGCCCAGGGCACTAATGTTATCATCGTGGTTTTGATTTGATTAGATGATCGAACAAATGAATTTAAGTTAAATCAGATCATTTTGACACCCTCTGATTAACCCAATTATTCGTTTTAAAGTACGCAAGTCGATGAATGCGATATTTCAAATATTATAGACATCCATTACGTGGTAAAAAATGTGTCAATCATTTGAGTAACATACATAGTCTATCTAATAAATGAATGATTGAGTAACGTCAATCACTTAATGATTTCCATCTTCGAGTTTTAATATTAATATTTCAAGTCGGGATATGTAATCGTAGGATCGGAAATACGCTTTTTATGGTGTACCATTGCATGTTTCTGCAAAAGGTAGTCTATCATGAAGAATACAAATGAGATGCTATCAATTCTGTTGTGTGTTTGTATATGACTACATGCTGATCGACTAATGAGAAAGTGTCGATGGAAAAAACATTAAATTTTATACTTTTCTGCCTTGCAATAAAAGACTCACGTATTCACCATTGCTCATAAACATGGAATAATTTGCGTTTACAACATTTGGGACTCCATCTAAGACTCAACTCAAAGGTTAAAAAAGTTAACAACCCCCCCCCCCCCAAATTTGTCATTAGCCCGGTCCATGTCATTAATGGATTTCATTGCATTAAACATAAGTAGTTGATTATTTTGCTTCTTTTCAGACAGCCAGAAAATGCACAATCTCTCAAAACCAAACCCATGTTATGAAAGGCTTTGTCAAAAAAATGAATTGCTGATAAAAAGCATGCCAGCAGAATATTTGTGATAGAATGGGTTGGAAAATAATTGGATACAGACCGCATCCGTTTTGTAAATGTTTCCGATGAGGGCTCTATAAAAATGGCCTAATTGTTCTTTCCTATGTCTAACCAGGTGTTATCACCACACGATCTGATGTTTTTAGGGTGGCTAACATGTATTTTGAAATCGGATGTGTGTGTTTTTACCATAGTCCAGCTGATTCGACAGCCAAACATGTTGAATGCACACGCACTATATGTTACTATTTCTTATAAGCTTACTGAAGACTGAGAAAGTAAAGAATCTATTACTCAGTGTCACTATAAATAAAGCTATAAATCCAATGTGTGAACATGTGTTAAATGCTTATGAAATAATGAAGGTAATAGTGT
Organism: Owenia fusiformis; assembly: GCA_903813345.2. Lineage (NCBI taxonomy): Eukaryota > Metazoa > Annelida > Polychaeta > Sabellida > Oweniidae > Owenia > Owenia fusiformis. The sequence continues at coordinate 12,332,627 of CAIIXF020000006.1, read as the reverse complement.
TAACTCACTGATTCCATTCTTACTTTGAAATAAATCGACCCAAGAAAATGTTTTCAGGCATTTCCAAGAATGTATAATTTCTTTGCCAAAATTGTGTACTTTTGTGTTTTTCCATTGCTTCCACAGGCCCGAGCCACTCTTATTTATGCCTCAATATAAATAGTATTGCCAAGGGCACAATTTAGTGATAAAATGTGTGGTTTAGCCCTGGTGAAGCACCGTAAAAGTGAAGTTGAACAAAATATATAGCACATGATCAGGGCAGTCATTTTGGATGTTGACTATACTCTAGTGCTGCAAATGTACAAAGTAAAAATAAGAATATAACTATACAATTGAATAATAACTTAAGGAATATTGGTAACCTGCCTAGAATGTCAAGATAAGACTGTCCCTCATTGGAACAAAATGAAATAAACACAACATGTTTAGGTCTCTCAATATTGTAGTACAAAGGAAATTTTGGTTGATTTAAAAAAATCTTGTTAATGAAATAAAAGGTTTATCTTGATTTTTATCTATTTTGGGGGAATTTTTTTAATTTTTTTTTGAATACTTTTTTAAAATCAACCAAAAATTCCTTTATATAACTATAATATTGAGAGGTCTTAAAACATGTTGTATATGCTATTTTGTTCCAACAAGGTTCGGAAAGACATTTTATTTCATTTTCAAGAATTGGTAGAAAGGAGCAAAAACTACAATTGCACTAAAAAAACAAAAAATGTTAACAAAAACAGTTATATAAAATACGTATTTTAATGAAGGACACGGTGTTATGACGGTATTGATTTTATGGAGAGTCACTCGATATTGCAAATAATATTTGTTTCTATTTGCGAATTGACAACCCAGTGAAGATGATACGACAACCTGGGGAAAATAAAAAAAACAAGCATTTGGTTGTATATTATCATAACATAATATTTCTAGTTTGGCCTACCATGAATCTAAAGCTGATCTGGGTATATGGCATGATATCGACGAAAATAAAAAACAAACATCGATGGTATCTAAGCAACTGAAAAAGGTCCAGTAAAAGATAAATCAGAAAAGTATATGCACTTCGACATCCTCCGAACACTGGGGTCAAGACATCATTACTTTTTAAGTAAGAAAGAACAGTACAGGGTGATAAAACCTTACCCAAATAAATATCTATCAAACTATGCAGTAGTCTTTTTTGTGACAACCACCCGGACAACCGACTCAATCTAGAGCTCTGCTTTCGGAGTTTGCAGCTCCAGATTTTACGATTAACAACCCGGGAACTTTATTGTATTATTTTTTATTTTGATATCTGGGTGAAAAGACATCACAAAATGAAAGAAGCAACATGCATAGTCTATGAATCATGAAGTAGTCACTAAGGAACGTTAAACACTAAGACAAATTATAAAGAAGTACAATGGAGCTTAGATAAAGATTCAAGAACCGAGATTTGATGAATAGGTGCTGTATGGTGCGTTCTTGTCTTGATTATAATTAACTCAGTTGACAATCAGTTTTAAGCGTTGTCGAAGCTTAGCATCTATACGAGGAATCTGTACGAATCTAATCAGCCACCCGGTGTTCAAATCAAATCTTCACATTCAGTCAAAACAAGATGAAGACATTCAAGTTAAATCGTACAATTACAAAACCTATTTACAACTTAAAAGTTGGCATTTAAAAATGTCAGAACTTGTATTTCACAAATACATATAAGTTTGAATGGTGGGCATCGCCTCTTCAGACAGTGGTACTCTGTCCTGCAAGCTTTTGCTTTTAGCTGCTACAATCTCATCAGCGCATATCAAATATAAACTATGGATCGGATGGGAAGCACTGGGCCACCAAATCCCATCTGTGATACTGTCAGCTTTCTCTACAACAAAACCATATCTACAGGAATGACTTCGCTGTTTGGTGGGCGCCATCTTAATACCAAGGTCGGGAACTTTTTTAATTCTGGGAAGCAAAGCAATGGGCCATTCTCTGGAACTTGCTATTGAAGTATTTTATGGTGCTTGAGCCAAACTTTATGAGATGTTACTTGATTGTACAATGTACCAATTCATTTTCAACAAATCTAAACTCAACTCTTTCCAAAACTGAGAATGTACCAACAGCTAGTTTATCATGTAAGTAGTATTTCTTGGTAATGCAGACATTTAATTTTCCAATCCACGTGAGACAAAATTGTAAAGCACTGAGAACTATTTGTCTTGCTGTTACAGCACAGTACAGTGCATCTAATTGCAACGGGAGGTCTAAAAGGGTGAACCCAGGGTTAGAAATTCAAAAGTAAAAATCGTATTTAATTTGGATTGGTTTCCAATGGTTTGAAAGAATTTGAAAAGTACATCTTAAGTTTTCGGTTATTATCGTTACTTCTTCATTCCTTAGATAATATGGATTCGAACATGACTGTATTCACGCCTTCTATAAACTGTAAACAAAGTCAACATTGCACTGGATTTTTATTCGTCGATACAACATCTGGTCAACCGCAAGAAGGAAATGAAGAGTTAAATGAAATGACGATTTTCCAATATCGTGTTGCAAAAAAGGATCCATGAAAACAATGCCAAGTTTATTTTTACATCATAATTTTTCATTGATTTTTCATATAAAACAGGAGAATGTACTTTATTTGCATAAAGGATATATTTGTTTCACTCTCCTTGATCAGTTGTGTTATTTTGCTTCTCTCCTTGGTTTATATGAGGGTGGGAGGGTGGTTGTATGTGAAAGTGTATGGTTTTAGCTGGGTTCAAACTCTTAAATATTCTCCAAAGTATATTGATCAGTTATTGTAAACCTAAAAATAATCTATTCTAATCATAGGGGTATTTGACATTTTGAAATTGATTTTCATAAAATTAGTAAATGACCCCTTGGGGATGAAAGGGTTAATTTTGCATTGACTAAACATTAGAATGGGGACTAGATTCTTAAAGCCTACCCTTTCAGCTTCTGGGACTACACACTGTTTTCAAATATCAAATCTCATATCGACCGAAAACGAAAATTCTGAAGCATTTTGTTGCATAATGGGGCCACTGCACTTAATGACCCCTCCCGGCCTATCTTGGTTCAAACTCTTAACTGTTCTCCAAAGTATAATTTGACATTGAATCAGTAATTCCATTTGGGCCATAGGGGAATTTGTCACTTTGAAATTGATTTTCATAAAATTAATAAATAACCCCTTGGGGATGAAAGGGTTAATATATAATTTTGCATTCACTAGAAATTCGAATGGAGGTCAGATTCTTAAAGCTGACCTTTTCAGCTTTCCAACGGAGCTTAGCTTGTATTCGCAAATGCAACTAAAGCCTATCGGCCACCGGATTAACCTGCTATTTTATGGGCAACTCATTAAATATGAATGGTAACTGCCTATATTCCATTCATATTTAAATGATTTGGTCATGAAAAAGTAGGTTAATCCGGTAGCCGACAGGCGTTAGTTGCATTCGCGAATACAAGGTTAGTTCAGAGGTGGTCATTTCTATCACCCTAGTTTGCATTAAGGCAGTCGTGAGTACACCGTTTGTAGCTTAATGAATGAATTATCAAAAATAGCTATCACACCAAACAAGTTGTCACTGCGTTCTTTAAAACGTTGCTGAACTGGTTTTAACGTTCAATAGTCTTTTTACGAACTTCATGGACTTGCCCGGACGGAGAAGGTGATTGAGAATTTTGAATCAATTCAAAATTCGATGGCGACAATTGGGCGTTCTGTTATCAGATCGTCTGACAATGTACTTCAAACGAGATGACCTACTAGACCAGGAACGTAATTGCAGTACGCCAATCCTTACTAGAGACGCGTTGCACGGCGTTGTGCAATCGGATATCGATTGCAATTCGTGTGCATACCGACATGGTGCGATCTGAACGAACTGCGAATGAGATTACTTCAGCCAGATTTAACCCGTTTTACGGCTTTTTCGTAGGACAAAAAAGAACGGTTGAAAACTAGTTTGGTGTGATAGGGGGGTTAGTTAGAGTAGCCCAACTACTAGTCGTAGCTCTCGGTCTTTCGAATATCGCGAAATCACAAGAATGCGATTGGGAGCTACACCCCGAAAAGAATCTGAATTCAAGCACAATTTCTTGAACTATCGAATAGTATATATAGATCCAAGATGAAAGGGTTGAAAAAATCTAATTTTCAATAAATAAATCTAATACAAGTCTTTCATTGCTCAAATTATGTCGGTCGATAGAGGCGAAACAAATAATAGTGCACATTTTGCCACGTGCCATTATTCTCTCAGATATCAAACAACAAGAAAGTGTTGCTTGTTGTTAATCACATATGTTGAATTACTACTTTGTCCCCATAATTTCATAACCGCCGTTCCAATTTTGATTCCAATCTTATTTGAGAAAACCAGGTTTCACATAATCAACTTTGATTCACTATCTAAGCTAAGTATTGTGCTCACAAACACTAGCAAAAACAGTAAACAATAATTTTCTTAAATCGTAAAAAGAGTATTTTATTGATTTATTAAAAAGGTTTTACATATAGAATCTCAACTATTCAATGATGTTCAGTCACTCATAAGCTAAGCCGACTGCAGACTGGGTTAAATGTTTTGTTTAAAGTCCCCGTCTAAAGTTTGAAAATATTTTTTATCATTCATTTACTATTTGTCATGACTTAAAAAGTTATTTTAGAGATTTTTGAAAAAGAAATTTTGGGAAAAAAAGTTATGAGCATTTCATTTCTGAAATATTCAAATTTCCCGCAATTTTTTAAAAAAAGTAGAAATTTTTTAATCATCAAATATTTCTTAATGCATTTCAAAAAAATATCTTTTTAACACCAATGCACAGATTGAACAAAGGGCACACTATTTCAATAATAAAATGCCATATTTAATGAACCATTTCAATGTTTTAGCATATCAAAAATATTTTGAAACATTAGTGATGTCACTAAGGTAGCAAAAACTTTTTGAAAAAAATGAAATTTTTTTTTCGATGTCAATCTTTTCTCAATATGCTTGACTTCAATAATCAATCAATGTTGATTGTCTTATTAGGTTAAAAGGAAAAATATATTATGTTTTAGATATCATTGTACCATTGGTTTCAATGAGAACTAAAATTTTAAAATGCATTTTTCTCGGAACCATTTTCTTGCACTGATAAGTTCATTTTTCGCTTATTTATGAACCGATTTTTTAAATATTTTCGGCAAAAAACATGCAAGGATGAATGCTATATGCATTGGTATGAATTGTGGCTAATTAAAAGATATAGGTGACCTCTAAAAGTTAGTTTTAAATAAGTTCACAAATTTTGGAACAAAAAGTCTATCAAAAACCACTTTTTGAAATTAAAAAAAAAGTTTCACATATCACACTTTGATAACATTGGGTAAGACTACAATATAAGTCAAAGTGGTTTAAACTTTATACGGGGACTTTAAGTATGTATGGTACACCTCTTCAACGCGGGAGGTAAGAATATTGTAAAAGTTTTAAAATGCTTGAGATCTAAATACATTCTATTCAGGCACTTACATATTTTGACGTCACGAGCATTCGCAATCAAGTCATTAAAAGTCACTAAACAAATTCATTAAAACAGAGATATATAAAACATGTCTCTGATTAAAAGAACTATTTTGAGTAAATCTGAAATTGCTTTCTATCTTCATGATCTGATTTGCCGTTTAGTCTGTCATTGGGGTACTAAACAAAAACTTTACTTATAAGTAGCTTAACGAATTATGAAAAGTGTATAAATGACAATTAGGGTGGTTCATTTTAATTAATGACGTGGTTCAACGGCAGCGTATCAGTAGAAACTTTTTAAGCTAAGTACTTTGTGTTTGTAAAGTCCTGTGGGAGACAGGAGAAATAGATCTGACATTTTATTACTCTCTGCTAGTTTATTTGTCTTAATATCTCTAGTCACTTGGGATTTGTTTTATTTGAACGAATAGAAAACAATCCCAGGGAGTGCGAAGTGCAACGTACAGGAATAAGTCTGTAATTGACTTATCTAATTAATGTAAATTGTGCGACGCGATATTGTAGCCGAGTCGTGTGGTTGGAACACAGGTAATATACAAAAAGATCAAGTATACAAGGCACAATAATTTATTGTTGTACATCGCGATTGATTGGCTATTACCATTTCTTATTTTGTGTTGTTGTCATTTTCGCAAATATCCCGGTTCCACCCATTTATCTGACGATAAAGGCACGGAGCCATTTTTCTCCTAATAGTCGGTATGAATGGTTTATCTAACTTACACTATACACAGACTCTTATGAAAGGTAAATGGTCCATGGTTCATTTAGGCTTACACTAGGGGGGGGGGGATTTCCCAAAGATGAGCGTTTGTATTGGCATGTTCGATAACCAATTTTAGAAACAGCCCTCATTTGCCATTGAAATTGATCTCAAAATGTTCGCTGTTGCTACGAGATAGCCCTAGACACATCAACTACCTTTTTATTCTTAGATTTGATTGGGAGGCTTTGAAGTATACATTATATAGTATTACCGTCGTTTTGAAATGATGATGTTGAACTGATGTTACACTGAAATGACACCATTTTCCATGATTTCAAATTTTACTTTGCGCAAGCGCGTCTCTGAGAGAGCACGTGCTCATGATTGATTTGATCATATCCTGCAATTTGATTGGACATCATATACTGATGTGAGAGATTTAAACAAATAAGCTACCTGAATACGAAAGAATACCAAATAATTCTGAGCTTATACTCTACTATTCAACTGTTAAATTTGACATCTACCTGAAAATTCGAATTTTGTCTAGATACTAGATGCAACATGCTCAAATTATGTAATCACTATCTTAGCTAAGTATTGTGCTCGCTCGTGACAAATAAAAACACAAACACTAGCAAAGATTGTAAACAATAATGGTTATAAATCGTAAAAAGTATAACCAATAACAATAGTAATTAAAATCAATAGACACCTAGCCGACATATCCTTCCCATTTCGGCTATAACGTGTATAAGCTCATTTTTAAGTGATGGTATTGATCAATGATAAAGTGATAGCTAGGCACACGTACCAGTACACTAGTTTGGGTGTATACCACCTTCGAACTCGTAGATAAGTTGCATGGATACAAAAGATCCATTCTATTACTAATTCCATCTTTCTGTTTTCATCTAGCAGGACGCCGTGATACTTCAGAATAGGAAGAATCAATCTTTCTTCGAAAGACGTTAAGGAAGGATAATGTGTCCCCTTAACTGTTAGCTTAAGCTAATGATTTCCCACGTACGTATGGAATAACTAGATAACGAATCTAGAAATGGGACACTGGTGTTAATTATATCATTAGTATCAGTGCTGTCATTCCTCTGTATAGCCAAAATCTTACAAAGTCACGGTACGAGGTTGTTGTGCCCTTAAGATTACACGTTGTCCAAACCAAAAGAGGACGTAACATTGCCAACTTTTGCAGAGGAGTGTAATTCATTTATGAAATACAACCACAAAAAGAACTTGTGTTCATCCAAAACAACAGCTCAATCGTTATCGTGTTGACTTGCAATTGATTTACACGTTCATGACAATATTAGGGAGTTTAAGCTTGCAATGTTTTTCACAACCGAAACGTGAACGGAAAATATTTAAGCGATGATTTGTATTTGTATACTATATTGGCCATTCGTATAGGTTGGCATTTCGATTTTATATGCAAGCTTAAACTCCCTACTATCCAATGGAATACCCTATGGTTTGATTCAATTAAATCACGTCAAAACCGACTTCATTGATCTATTATATTGACCGCAACCCCAGGAATTGTTAACGGGGTTCGTTCCATTCCTAAGGGGATCAAGCAATATATCTCAAGGACTATATCCAGTGACACATGTCGCATTGTATGTAAAACAACCCATAAATTAAAAACGTGTATTAATCAATTACAACAAACGTATATTAATCAATTACAACAAACATATCTGGACTACAATAAGATCTGGAAGGCAGTTACTGTTTTTATTTCCTCAGCAGCTTGTCTGAAATAATTAACGGATCCGGGATGGATTCTCTTGCTAAATACACGCTATGATTAAAATTCACCTGGGATTGATCGACTTTAAAGTATCTCGATCTCCATAAGTCTCGATCTGTAAAAAATCAGAGCCAGAAAAATCCAAGTCACATCCAAGTAATTTGTGATCTAACGAGACGCGCTCATAACAGACTATGGAACTTTTCATGTTGTCCTGCATACCATCATGAGAAATCATGGCCTTCGCTATATTTTTAGTCGAAGGCAGAAAGATGTGATGGTCATGAATATCAGTATGACTGCTTGCTAGGTTAGCACATTTTAAGTTTGTTCCAGAATTTATCGTTGTCTTACAGCAGATTAAAGATTAACCTTTTTAAATTAACTTACCTTTAAAAATGCTTACACTGTCATCCAATAATCACGCAGCTTGCAGAACATTTAACTATGTGAATATACAGTAGCCTATGTCAAAATCATATTCATATTATAGTTCTGGATTTCCATTTAGTAATGACTCTGAACAAAAAAACTAATTCAGTTCCTTTTTATCATTAACTATGTATTGTGTATCGTATATCATATATCCATTTTATTGTTTTGATTAAATATCAATGCCCACACGTGGCACGGTTGTTGAAAGGAGGCTCCTTTTCTAAATTCTCTTGGAGTTGTGCTCCGTTGCAGTTATTGCTTTCACTCAAGACAGAGCATTTGCTCTAGAACTTAACTTCAAATGTGATATTGAAAGCGCTTAAACGAAGATTGCTTCGCTTTTTGGTGTCATATCTTTCTTATGTTATCGCTGATCTAGATGCATTAGTATCCCGACTAGTATCCAGTTTTATATAGCATGATACCTCGATTTATATGTCACATCTAGCTTGTTTATGTTTTCTTGGATTATCTGAAATGGGATACCAATAATATTTTTTAAATATTTTGATTGGAATTATTTTTGTTAACAGCTTGGATGTTCAAAGTTGAAACTAGTGTGAATTTATACAGTACTTTATATCTAATGATGATACCACTGCATATATAGCTACGTTGGCTTTAAGCCCCATTAAATTGCATGGTGAAAGTCACGGTAGTTCAAGTTTTTTGAAGGCTTTTGAATATCGGTAGATATTGCAGTTAGATCAACGTAAATCAACTGAAAAACGAGCCATGATTGTATTCTCATTTGATATCAATAACTGATATAGGGGTTGTACCAATTACGCATGGCTGCTGGATGTGAGGGGTTGAAATTTAAGAAACAGAGGTTCCATCGTTTTTCTAGTGTTTAAATTAGTTTCTACACACGTCCATACTTACTCGTGCATATTTCTTCGAACATCTTAATTCAACAGGCATGTGGAATTGGTACAACCCCAGCCGTAGGACCCAGCCGCCGACGCGATCAATGAGTAAAATGTGCCACATCGATCAATTCCAAAGGCAATATTAAAAAGTTTTTTAATAAAATAAATCTTTATTTTATAGAGACAACTTATTGCCAGTTATGGAACAAACTTAGAGTGCTACCTAGTATCTAACAATCTAGAGAGTGAACACTTTGAACAACGAGCATTTTGCAATTTCATTTTTGGATGTCTAATTGACCTGATGAGATCACCTCTTAAAGTAACTGCTTGTAGCCTTTGGCATCGGCAATCACTTCAAGAGGAGGTTTTATTCTTTAACTTAGGAATTGCAAGTCTGGATAGAACGGCTAATCAAACTTGCTTTGTCTGAAGGAGAATGTTTGAAAAATCATCCACGAGAAATTGTTCAGTCCTTGAAACCATTTCTTTTTTGTATATTAAGATTTTAATAGTATTGAAGTTGTTTAATATGAAATCCTACCTTATCGGGAATAAAAGATACATAAGATACATAAAAGGACTAAATAGTAAACCGTGGAGTGTAGCCAACAACTATAATATATTTACAGCAATAACAAAAAGGTTAAAGACAGTATATATCTTTATCCCATACTTGGACGTGTTACAGGTACATAAAGCCAGTTTGTAAAAACTTAGAGTTTATTGCACTGTATATCAATTTTCTTTTCCTATCGAAATTATATAAAACGTGCTCCCCTGAATCAATATAGATGCTCCACAGACGTAACAACCCCAATACTTCACTATAATGGACGAATAAAGAAGTATAAAAATGCCCATCTGAATTTTGTTATATTTATTCTCCTTGGAAAGAGAGAAAATGGCCTTGAACCTAGATTGCACGCGCGATCTGAAGTAAGCCTACGTGCAATGCATTTTTGATGTACAAAAGAATAATCTAATTGTACATCCCGTATTGCACCAATCAATCGAAATATTGCAAAACAAGCATATTTCTAAATTGAGTAAAAGGAAGTGATTTAAACAAAAATGATGATAATAATATCAATATATATATAATTTGCGCAAGCCACGCGAACTTTCAAATTTCTGTCATGATCATGAAGTTGTTGTGTAATCAAAATAAGCTCAGTTTTATCACAAGGGCGCCGGGGATTAGTATTGTGTTAAAAATTAAATCCACATAATACTCCCATCGCCAAGGCCCCGATACAGTGTGAATCTGACCTTATGTAAGCGAGGTATTATTGGGCGTGTCCACTCAGGTGTTGTAATAATCGCTCGCGAATCGCAGCTCTGCCACGGTGAATAGAGGAGACACGATTCAAATTCAAATTGGTTTTAGCCTACTTCAAACGTATTCCGAGTGAACACAATCAGGGGCCCAAACATTGTGAACTATTTATTCACAATTACAGGAGTGAGTGTGAGAAGCCCTACTCAAATTAAATGTATTCTGAGTGAACTCAACATGGGGGCCTAAACATCGTCAACTATTCATTCATAATTACAGGAGTGAACGTAACCAGCTCTATATTCATGTAGTCTAATGTGCCTATGTAGACGTCATCGTAGGCTCATGAATATAGAGTTCAATTGATCGAAACCGAAACAACACGTTCACTGAAGTGTGATTTATTAAGAACAACAAACGATTATTTGTATTTTTATATTCTAATTCATTTCCTTATGCTATGATGAAGTTAATTCAACGGGAGTAGCAATTATTTATATATACCGTACAATAAACACTTTAATTCATCAGCGGGCAGATATCGCTTTACGTCCCGCTCCGAGCGGGCAGATATATTATATATCTGTCATAATCGCTGTTCGCGTATTGGTTCTTTTTTGTAATAACGTTCGCATACTGTAAACGACAATGGAGAAAAACGCAGACAATCGCGATCTGTTTTATGCTTTAAAGAAGGGAAGGAGCAGTATGCACCGTTAACACGGGATACTAGAGTATCCGCGTATATTGAGTATGACCGGTTCTAAGCTTACGAGTGTGACCGTATTTCTGTTCCTATAAACAGACGAGGTGAGTACTTGCTTTTTATGAACACTTTCGAACGTTTTCTTTTTATCCTACTTGGTCAATGAATGATACTTGGTATACTTATAATGCCAGGCATATCACAAGGGGCCTAAATCAACAGAAAACGTATTAATATTAGATTGAAGCCGTAAAATCCTAGTTTCCAGCATCTTTGATCAGTTTTTGTGTAACACAACGCAACTCCGAAGAGGATGACACATCTTATGTATAACATATAGCTAGATCTACGAATTAGTCATGAATATTTTAAATAATTTAGCCTGCTCTGTCCAAATATGATACATCTTTGAATTTTTGAGAATACGAATGTCACTGGTGCCCCATTATTGGAGAATACGGTTGTGAAATGTCTTGGATGCCGTGTTACACTCGTTTCCATGACATTTCACAAGCGTATCCTCTGGGAAAAGATAAATCCTTCTCTTGCTCACTCTACGGGGGATCATATAAACTGAGATTTGGAGATCTTGTTCAGGTTAGCCATAAAAAGGTTTGGGATTTGTTTTTTTCTACTGTGATATTAATGATTTGGCTCTAAGGCGAGAAATCTGTACTTTCTGATTGATATTCCATTATGAACAGTTACATTGCTAAAATAGCTCATGTTTAACATTTTTTTGGTACATTACTATTAAATACAGCATAAACTATATTCAACAAACACAATTTCAAAAATTTTCAAAAATTTCAAAATTTCAAAAAGGATAATATAGAAGTTAACCTTTATTTTTCATTTTTAAGCAGCTGTGCCTCTCATGACTTTCCAAAACAGGTCATATTCGTAGCCTAAGAACCGGTCATACTCAATATACGCGGATACTCTAGTTACCCGTTAATAATCAAAGATTTGAACAGGAAAATCCGGCTACGGGCAAGAATACAAAACTGGACGTGAATATTTTAAAATAATTTCACGGTTGGTTGCAAAGTTTCTGAACTGTGGCCAATTGAACAATGTGATTGGTATGGGATAAACACATCATCCTATAGTCATATAGTATCACTATCTAGCTAGCGACAGTATGATTGGTCAAAACCGGGTCACATGTCGTGGGATATCTGGCGATATTCAATGGCAATGCTAATCAGATAAGACAACCGTGAGATATCTAGCGATATCCCACGCTCCCGGGAATTTTCAAAGAATTTGTTTTCGTTCAGTGTAAATAATTTAGTTCAGTTTAAGTCAAAATGGCAGACGAACCGAGTAGATTCGTAAAAATATCTGAAGACTTAATGACTTAATAATATTAGGGATGTTTAACTAGACAGTGATATAATAAAACAAATACTTCACTCTATTTTCGGTGAATACCTGTAGCACTTTCACAAGGTGATATTCCACTTGCCCTTCGGGCTTCGTGGAATATCACTTGTGAAAGATGTACAGGTATTCACCTCAATAGAGTGAAATATTTGTTCAATATTCACTGTCCGACTTACAGTATTCCAGTGTAATCTTAAGATTAAGACACTTCCTCAAGATGATACTCCACTAGTCCTTCGGGCTTCACTTGTGAAAGATGCAAAAGTATTCACCTCAATAGAATTAAATATTTGTATAATATCCAACTTACATTCCCGAAAGCACTAGTACTACTTTTACAGTTAACAAGTATATGGGCCGGCCCATGGCAGGAAGCACACCTTACCCATAAAGTATCTTAATTATTTTCACTTTAGCTAAATGAACTGGCAGAGCCACCTTTAGACAAACGTGAATGGCTCCCTGGCTTATAAAATACCATTTCTTTATCGTGAATCTTACGAGGAACCACTGAATCGAATAACTGTTTGAATGGTGTGTAAAAGATATGACGGTTTTCTCGGTGTCTAATTGAATTGAATGATCGATATGAGACATACGGGCAAACTAAATCAAATCGGAAATCATTTCCGAGTTTCTACATATTATATTTTTATTTTCAACGATGCCGAATTATCTAAAACTCCATTTTGAACTATTTTCCTGATTTATGATCCATAAGACTCGAACTTTTACATGTTTAGAAAAGGTGGTTGTTTGGAGTTGTCTATCTGCGATGCAAAGAAACGGGTTATACAGCATTATGATTAAGAACGTTAAATAGATTTATTTTGGATCAAATTAACTCAGCTCATCCACGGTGACTGAGCGCAATGATTTGGTGTTCTCCCTTACATTATTCATTCATTCCCAACATACACACTGCCATCCCACAGAATGCGCTACAGTATGCTAAAGTCTGCTCATGAATAGCACTCTGTCTGCTATTCATGCGTACTGCCACCCACCAACGCGGTGGGCAGTACCCTCGAGCGGTCTTTTTACATGTGATTTGTATAATACACAATCACGGTGTAGTAAACGGAATGAACTCATATACTGATCAAATGTTCAGAGCCCCAAGTGCAAAAAATAAAAAAATAAATTCTTTATTTGTTGTCAGAATGTATTATTCTGTTGTTGTTGTTGGTCATTCTGAGTACCATTGGCGTAGCTAGCATAAATTATAATTAAGAACATTTTAGATTTATTTTGGTTCAGAATAACAGGTACTGCCCTTTTAAGTTTGTAAATACAGTGGTTGCATCAAGAAAGGATCACTTGGCCAATATTTCACCTGTGAGTATATCTTTTTATTGTATTTCCAAGGAAAATTCTAAAAAGAATTTGATCCCAAATGCAAATTTAGTACGCCAATCAACAATATGACCAAAGTGTCATCATTAAAGGCAAAATCAGATCTACAGGGAGTGACAAAATTGCAAGCAATATTTACAATTGACCAACCAAAGTATTCCTTACAATCTCAAATATGATATCTAGAACTTTGGATATTTTTAGCAAATAGACATAACAAGGAATGATATGAGCCAAAAATATTCTAAAATTGGAACAAATTTCTTCTAGTATGATGAAGATGATGTCAATTACTTGCTTGATATGATTCTACCTAAGGTTTACACCAAAATGTATTGCTAATGTAAGCAACAGATTATTACAAATTAAAATCATCAAACGCATACGGTAAGAACTTCTTTACGTAAAGGATGTGATATACGATCGGCCTGATAAATGCTGAAATAACGTTTTCTTAAAAGATATTAATAACAAGCCATAACTTCCCAAGACTGATCTGAAGCAGAAGTGAGCTAATTCGACTAAAACGTTTTACTTGTTCTTGAAGCTATTTCATCCTCCAGAGATTCCAGGGATATAGTTAGCCAACAAGACCGTTGAACGCCGTCGTCTAATTACATCTTTAGTAAACCCATATCGAGGAACATGAGGTACATGCATATTTCCTATAGGATAACGTGCATTCAGTTATTGAGACATTTATTACCTCGATGTATCCAAATTGTTGTTGCTAGAGAGCGATGTAGATATTCATGTGGTAAAAAGTATAATTTACAATTCATCTCTTGAAAGTTTAGTCAAATGAAACTTTTCTTGATTGAGTTAAGGACAGGGTGCATGTTGGGAAATTTTCTGCATTCCTCAATTGAGTCACATGTTATTTTTCAAACATGAATAACTCCTTCCCCACATTGTCTACATCTTCCAAGTTTGCACAAAGAGTGCACTTCTGTGCCTAGAAAAGCCTTGTTAGAAGGTTTGTTTTGTAAAATGTATAAAAAATGAGAAAATTCAGCGAAAAAAATTTCTGAAAATTTTCTGATTTTTTTCACTGAATTTTCTTGTTTTTTATACACTTTATCAAAACATTCTTCTCACAAGTCTTTTCTAGGCACATAAGTGCACTCTTTGTGCAAAACTGGAAGATATAGACAATGAAGGGAAGGAGTGATTCTTGTTTGAAAAATAACATGTGACTCAATTGAGGAATGCAGAAAATTTCCCAGCATGCACCCTGACCTTAAGTATGGCATACTCGCTCTCTAAGTCGAACTTTGGCTATTTTCACTGTTTGATCTCTGGAAACTTACAATTTTGTGTATTCGTTTAGATAAGTAATGGCAGATATAAGCGACGGTAGCTAAACGGCTGGGAGCCACCAATCCAGCAAATATACAAGTAGTCAAAAAAATATTTCTTTGGAATAATAGGCTATTTTGAAGCAGAAATCCCCATTTTGGATTATATCCTTAATAGGGTGCAGATGGAGGGTGATATTAGAGTAATTTCATCAAACATCATACCATACCTTACCATAGAAGTCGATTGCCTGTCACATGCAGTGCAGTAAAGCTGGACCAATTACACCCTATTCACTCATTCAATAGTTGAATAGTAAACACATAAAGAACTTTAAACTGTACCTTCCCTGTTACATGCAGTGCACTGAAGCTGAACTTATTACAACAACTCACTTTTCAATACATTTACATACCTCATTGAGAAATCAATTTTCCTAAAATTGGATCATGGACCATTTACATTTCATAAAAGTCAGTGTGTGGTTTACGCTAGATAAACCATTCGTATTGGGTCTTATGAGAATTATAGTCTCGGCCTAGCGGCCTCGGCTATTATTTCTTTTAATATCCAATATTTAATATCCCTCACAAAACTAATAATAAAAAATGGTGATTTGGTTTTCTGTATAAAAGGTCATTTTCTCCTTCCCTATCTCATCAGAGCGCCATCTAACGTTTGGCAAGTTAATCTGGGCTCAATATTTATAAGGTAAGTCCTTATTTATCTTTAAAATGTCAAAGTCGAGATGGAAATCTCATTTAAAGTTGATGATTTTACCAAAAATTCTCAGAAAAATTTGACGATAGAGGAGATTAGTGTCTTCAAGTCAAAAATTCGATGGACAACCCATGGCAAGTTTGTTATAGCAAGCTAGGTGAGTCTCTCCCGAACTATAGTGTGTTGCACTAGGGCTGATACTAACCGTTAATTAGATATAGGGTGAAATGTTATAATGGTCACCTATGGGAAACTCTTCTAAAGTCTCCAACCGAACCGAGAGGTAATACCACCAGCTTTTGTGTGACGTCATTAAAAGTTGTACAGGAGAGCAAAAACAAAGTCTAGCAATTATAATTTTGTTCCTCCAATATTCAAGACGTTGTCAAAATGAAAAGCAAAAAAACTCATATTCAGCCCACTTATTCTGCTCAATTTCGATCCGTCACTTATGCGCTAATTTTGAATTTCGAACATTCAGATACTAGTTATAGTATAGTACTATTAATAGGCATGTTTTAATTTAATATCAGGCATGTAAATATCTCATAATTAGGAAGGAGATCAAATTCTCAAAGGACTTTATGATTGGCACTTCAAAAGACATTTTTGATTATGAATTCATTCGCAGTTTTAGAATATGACATTACATTAAAGACTTATTCCTTTTCTTATATCCACGTTTCTCATAACCAGCTTAAAAGTTCTCTAGGGAAAATATAAGATTTTTATCAGGTGACAAAAGGATTCTCGATTGAAGGCTATTCGTTTTTTATGTCGGATTTGATGTTACATTCAATCGCTGATCCCCGCCTGCTTCTAAAGACGTTACGTTTTTAAAACAAAATGGATGAACTTCCGTAGGAGGCAATTTTTATTTTCATCATTTTCACCAAGATGTAGGTCGATTTTTATCCAAATTTTTCACCCGTATGTTAATAGTAACACCGACCGATTACTGAAAATCTAGGCAGTCACCAGCAAATATATCCATCGGTTCCAATAATCGAGTGAGAATTTCCCACTTCAGCAACCAGCAGGACGTTATCTGGTGAATTTCATAAACGTCTTGGTTACTTAATTTTTTGGCCTATTAACGTCCTGGTTGCTGATCGAAGTGAGGAATTCTCACTCGATTATTGAAGCCCTTGGATGTACTAGTACATCGTTTTATATATACAGGGTGTCCCAGATGTCATGAGAATTTTTTGAAGGAGATATAAGGCATATGTGTTTTTTTGTCAAATTTGAATAAGTGACATCAATTTCAGCCTCATAGCTATTATATTTTTGATTTTATTACCAATTGACATGTCGCCAAAGACCCCGGGTTATCGGAGAAATATGACGGTTTACATCACATTTTGTTCATTTTACACACCTTCTCAACTGTAAAAGCAGTGTTTTAATTGTATTAGTTTCGCTTTTTGGCACATTAGTAAATGATATCATTTCTCATGGCACACCACATGTTTAAGTGGGACGCTCAGGACATATTGTATTCGAGTAAATGTGTACAATTCATAATCCATGACTAGATCGCATCATCAAGTTTCATTTGGGATGCAAATTATGATTTTTGATCAAAAATTAAAGAAGCTTGAAAGCATTATATAAAAAGTGGCGTTTTTGGCTCATCCTGTATATATAAGGGAATGTTTCGATGGCGTAAAAATATACAGATTCCTATCCCTATTCGTATGCTTCTTACAAATGTGCAAAGTAGTAGTGCGCTTTGTAAAATGAGTATAATGTTAACGTAAAAGCCTACGTAAACGTATGCAATGATAAAAAATGATATCCTAATAATATGGATCAAGGCATGTTTATCCATCAACGCTTGTGTTTGACCACTTAAGTACAAAAAGATCAAATGAAAAATGGTTGTTGACACCATTATGAAGTTTAATGAATTCATGATATATCAATGATTATTTGAAGAGCCACAAATCTTCACAAGAACAAATTCAAAGGTAATTAAGCATTCCTCAATGTCAAGCATTCGAAGTAATTAATGCTAGAGTGAGGTAGCTACAACTGAAATGTGTCAAGGTCTTAATTCTACCCCCGTCACGTTTAATTTGTATTAAGCCCCACTTAAGTCATGTAGGTATTTTAAAGAATATACAGTTGTAACAAAGAAGAATGCATTCTTTTTCTATTGTTTTTAATGGAGTATACTAAAGCTGATTTGATTTCACCCTCTCCACTCATTTAATAGTTGAATAGTAAAACAAAAGAAATTAAAACTCCCAAACTGTACCTGACCTGTTACATGCAGTGCACTAAAGCTGAACTAATTACACGCTCACTCCTCAGCACACTTACCGTATAGTCAATACAAAAGAAATCAAAATTTCTTAAAATTGGATCATGGGCCAAAAACCTTTCATTGAGCCAGTGTGGGGTTTGAGTTAGATAAACCATTCGTACTGTGTCTTATGAAAACTAAAAGTCTCAGGCCTAGGCCCTCGGCTATCATTCCTCCTAAAACCCAGTACTCATAGTTTATCCATAACTTAATTTCTGAAGCGACTGTCTGCTCTTGATCTCATGCGGGTGTGGCATCCCAACTGCACTGAGCTACGAGAGTGTTCCAACTCTTCCCCGGAGACACACGTGTCCAGGGTTGAATTAGGCTATTAACACTAGATGGTCTTTGAATTGATTTCATGAAACGAAATGAAATATTTATTTAAATATGAAAACTAAGAGTGTGTTCGTTGAGGGTTGGCAGTTTTATGGATGTACAAGTTTTGAATATTGAAAATGATTCAATCTCGACATAATTGTATTAGTATAGCCATTTTGCTTCTAAATTACCCTGACCTTGCGAAAACCTTCTAAATGCCATTGTGCACACTGAACGAAACTGCTGTAGAGCTTCAATTTGATGGATTGGTTAGCTATCTTCTATCTGAGAACAAGTGCATTGTTGAAATTAAAAAGTGGTTCTACTGGCTTGTGAAACGTTTACTATCTGACCTATTTCTAACATGAAACCTGGCCTACTTTTGGATAAAATGTTTTATGTTCGTCAAATGTTTGGCTAATTTTGTCTTTAGTGTATTTGGTATTTGATTGCACCACATACTTATCCTCATTCATCACATATCTTCTTTTGAAATAAAACTCAGTAAACAATCACCTTACTATAATTCATATTTTAAGGAGAATTTAAGTGCCACCGCCATTATTTGACTTGTACCGTCGTACGTCACTTTTCAACAAGCTCACAAAAACAAAGAAAATAAGTTTTACCATTCTGCGTTCAGTCGCCAGAGTCGTGACAAGAATAATAAATATAACTTCAGTATGTCAATTTATTTACATTTAGCCTGCACCTTCAATACTTGTATGCAAACTTTTTCTCAGTTTGAAAGTAATTGTTTCGTCTCGTACGCCGTCCCAACACCACAATGGCGAACATCCAGACTTTATTAATGCTCGTTTTGGTACTGGGATTCTCCAAAGCCCAGACTGACTGGCCAGAGATGAAAGCAAACATAGACACATTCATAAATGAGATCCTCGAATGCAGAGGAAAGATTGGGATGAACCTTGCCATTGTGCAGGACAACGAACCTCTTTACACGACGGGCTACGGCTATGCAGATTTAGAGAACAAGGTACCTGATGATGGCGAGACTATACACTTCATATACTCCATAAGCAAGTCGTTCGTTGTAACATTATTCGCACAATTGATAGAAGAGACAGGGTAAGTATCATGTTAAAACTATTACATTATAGGAAAAATAGTTCAAATACTATATTAACAATTTAAGTATATAGTTTGGGAACAAAGTTTGTTCAAAATATACCAGTTTAATCTGTTTCAATTTAATTAAGGATATCGTGGGACTCCTTGATCACAGATCTGTTGCCGAAGTTCCGATTTCGAGATGAGGAGAGAAATAAAGGATTGCGGTTAAGAGACTTGCTTGGTCAAGCGAGTGGCTTTCCCGAAGAACCTCTGACTGTGCCAATTCAATTCAGTTCAGTGACTGAGTTCTTAGAGTAAGTTTAGTAAGTTTACAAGCACCACAAGAGGCCTTGGCGGCCATCTTGAATCTATTGACGAAAAATCAGAATTTCGCTTGTGGCCACAGATCAATTTTTCTAAATTGTTTAAAGAAACTATGTACCAAATCACAATCTGTTTCTAGGCAGTCAATACATGGTATTACAAAAATGTCTCTTCTTCGTTTTTGAAGTGTTTCACTCAAAACCAAGGAGGATTGGATCCAAGGCTTCCATCACAATATTCTGCCATATATGTTAGTCATGACGTGATTACAAAATTCGAAATCAAACTGATCTATATATGACCTGTAATAAATACGTTTTTAAAAATAAGTTTCCATAACGTAATCGAAAAATATGAAAATTGGATGGAGGGGGGAGTAATATGTATTTGAGATGGAACAAATGTACACGAATTCGTTATTAATATGAGAAATGAACTCTACAGCTCAGTAAGAAACTGGATGTTACATCTCTGAAGAGTGAAAATGGGGGAACTTGGAGTTATACGAAATAAAGTCAAGTCACATCTCTTATCATGTCTTGTAGACACATTACTCCCCTCCATTTAATTCACTCCCACCCTCCATCCAATTTTAATATTTTTCGATTATGTTTTATACAACGTATGTAAACGTATTTTTAAAAACCGGCAAGGATATTCGTTTTGTAATAACGCCCCTATAAGTATCTATTACAGGTCATGTAGACCATTGTTACCTGATCTATAGAAAAACCATTGAAATTTTCACGTTTTCTCTAGAAAATTCTCATGAATTTTCGTGCAAAAATCGCCTACCCCTCGCCCCTCCATCCATTTAGTCGGATCACCGGGCGGGTAAGTAGATTCATATGGGAGAGTATTGGTATAATTCATTTCAATCGTAAGAATATGGGTTCTTAAACAGGACATGAACGCTTAACTAACCCCCCTATCACACAAAACTAGTTCTTACCCGTTCTTGCCAGTCTTACGAAAACGTCGTAAAACGGGCTCAATCTGGCTGTGGTCGGGAAATATGTTTAAATAATTAGCTACTTCGTTCATCAACAGTCTTCAATACGTTCGCAGTCTCGTTCGCAGTTCGTTCAGGTCGCACCACGTTGGTGTGCAACGTCGTTTAACGCGTCCCTTAGTCTAGAAGGTCATCATGACCTGATTACAGAACGGTATGGTCGCCATCGAATTTTGAATCGATTCAAAATTCTAAATCACATTCCCCGTCCGGGAAAGTCCATGAAGTTCGTAAACAGACCGTAGAACCACGGGGTACCATCGAATAATTTTGGCAACGTACCGGAGAACGACATTTTACTAAGAAATGGCAATAATTTAGCACAATATATTTTTTAACTAGAGTTCTACTTTGATTTTGACAAAAGTAAGTATTCCATGCAATGGCTATTTCATTCATGAGTTTGTAGGAATTCTGTTGGAACCCAGTTCTGATCAAGTACGAAGTTATTGAAATCGGCGCAGTCGGACTTTACTCCGAAAGATGGTTTTTCGATTATAACTTTTTACAACATTTAAGTATAGACTTTTGAAAAAAGTACAGAATAGTCCTTATACTATTGAATAATTCTGTTACTTCTGATTCACACGACTCTGATTTGTTTAATTAAAAAAAAAGTTTTAAAAATATTACTTAGGAACGTAACCGGAGCTGGGAACGTAACCGGAGCAGATCAGTTGAATTATATAATTTAAAAAAATAAAATATATGATTTAAAGCATATATATTAATAAATACGCATTCGAACAATCCCGTATGTTTTTAAATTAGTATATGTGCTTTAAATCATATATTTTAATTTTTTTGATTAAATAATTCAACTGATCTGCTCCGGTTACGTTCCCAGCTCCGGTTACGTTCCTAAGTTATATTTTTAAAACTTTTTTTTTAATTAAACAAATCAGAGTCGTGTGAATCAGAAATAACAGAATTATTCAAAAGTATAAGGACTATTCTGTACTTTTTTCAAAAGTCTATACTTAAATGTTGTGAAAAGTTATAATCGAAAAACCATCTTTCGGAGTAAAGTCCGTCTGCGCCGATTTCAATAACTTCGTACTTGATCAGAACTGGGTTCCAACAGAATTCCTACAAACTCATGAATGAAATAGTTATTGCATGGAGTACTTACTTTTGTCAAAATCAAAATAGAACTCTAGTTAAAAAATATATTGTGCTAAATTATTGCCATTTCTTAGTAAAATGTCGTTCTCCGGTACGTTGCCAAAATTATTCGATGGTACCCCGTGAGAACGTTGTAGGTACGTTCATTCAGTTCGCACACAGTTTAAAAACCGATTTGGGAACGTTTTGAGGAACGCAGTGACAACTGGTTCTGGTGTGATAGCTATTTTTGTTAATTCGTTCATAAGCAGTTTTTAATATTTCATCTCGTCTTTTTTCCGTCTGCAGTACATTGGTATCAAGTTTATATCGGGTTAAATTGTGCGTTCGTCTCGTCTACACAACGTATCCAAGCAGTTCAATTACGTCCTTAATCAGTTTAAACCAGTTGTCAATTAGTTGTACCTCGTTCTCAATACGTCCTAATATGTTACTGAATTATTCACCAAATTTCCATACGGTTGAACTTGTTCTAAAATAGTAAACATCGTGTCCCTAATCCGTGCAGAACGCATTTATAATCCCCTATTTTCCTGATTGCGGAAATACTCAGTGCGATGTTTTCCATATTCACTCACGTTCGCCTGACTACACAACGTCGTAATACGTCCCTACACACGTCCGTTCGTAGTGTGTCCCCAGTGCGTCCAGGTCATCTTAAGTAGGTTGTCACTATTTCTGATTGCAGAACGTGACGATCACCAGAAAATTTTGAGCATGCTCGAAGTTCTGGAGGACCTACTCGTTCGAGTAGTTTCATGAAGCTTGTAAACAGATCCCATACGGTTCTTAGTCTGTTAGTGGGTTCTTAGTACGTCAAATCCGTTCGTGCACAGTTTAAACCCGTTTCCGAGAACGTAGTGAGAACTAGTTTGGTGTGATAGTAGGGTTAGGCTTTTTGGTTTGGCTTGCTCTCATAGAAGGAATTCATAAAAAGGCGGCAGCACATTCAACCAGTTTATAAGAGCAGTTGTATGTATGAACTGCACAACTGCCATCTTTATATAGGACTAAACATATATGGCGAACACTAGATTAAGAATCGGATTGAGGAGTTTCTGTTTTGGTCATCCTGTAGCATATAGTCACATGACTTGAACTTGTTACTATTCAGCGTGCTAAAATGCACTGAACCAGTAATGGGGATGCGAGAAAGTTTCTGCTATGTTGACTCAAATTATTTCCTTGCTGCTGCGATACTTGAACATCTGACAAACAAATCATTTTCACAACTGATGCATGAACGAATCTTTACCCCATTGAAGATGAACTCGACATTCCCTTCCCTCGCTCATCGATATAATGAGTCCCTTGGCAAGTTTGCGTATGGTTATAGTTTAGTTAACGAAGAGATTGTGATCATCGATTCAACTCCCAGTGAAGGTGAACTCACGTAAGTATGTTTCTTATCCCATATTGTCAATTTAGCGCATCGTTCGGTTCCTTCTAAATACTTCAAACCTCTATCTAAAATATTTAATTCACATTCTAAATGACAACTACTTACAGTGAAACCTTAGATGCGGCAGCAATGGGTGTCATGACAACAGCAGAAGATATGGTGGAGTACATGAATTTCCACCTTGGGGCGTATAGAAATGACGGATCCCTCAATTCAATTGTTGACCCTAACATATTGAGGGAAATGTACAAGCCGAACCAAGTCATCAATTTTTAACACATCCTTCCTTGAGATTGATGGTCTGGATGATGTTGATGAAACATGGAGAGTGTATGCTTATGGTATGGGGTTTTGGATGGGGAATTTCAGAGGTGAGTGAAAACAGTTTAAGCGTTGGATCATTAACTTGAACTATGCGACTAGTACATTCTGTACATAAGATAACATACAATAGAGGAATTTCTAAATAGCTTTGGAATCTCGCTAATTCTCGTTTTTACATGAGATTATAAGAGATTTGCACTTTTTACTCTAATGAATTACTTTTCTTAATTTTTGATAGCATATTTGGATTCAGTGACAAATTTTCTCCAATTATAGCTTTGATTCAAACAGTCATGTCATTTAAATCATTTCCTATGACATTTTAAAATAACTTGGGCCAAATCTCCATTGGTGCAATGCTGAAATTCATTAAAACCTTGGTTTATTCGTATGGCAACCAATATTTTCATGGTTAATCACAATATGTACATTGACAGGGTCATCCAATAGTATGACATTCAAGTTTCAGACAGATTCAACCAACACTCTTCGATAAATCATGAAATTAAGTGACTATTGCAAGTTTCTAGCATTGGAGTGAGTGGAGGTCTGGCCCTAGAACATCAAAGACCAACAAGGATGACATCTATTATGTCAGCACTTTTCAGCTATTCAGAAAATACAGGGTGGGCAAAAAAACCACCCCCTAGCCATTAATTCTGATAAATATTTATTTTTTAACACGTACACCAACAATGATATATTGTAAATTGTTTCTTTATGATAATGCGTAGTTAGTTTAGTGCTTTTCTTAACTGTTGTGAATACCATATTCATTCTTAGTCACTGTGTTGGTAGTTTCATCTGTTGTAGTATCAGAGACCCAGTGGAAAGTGGTGATGCTGACTTTCCATGTTATGATAAATGGAACAAAGCACCTTTTCGCATTCCATTCCAGAGAGCAACTTTATACAACACGGTGGTTATGGAACACACGATACTATATTGACACTGTTCAAGCAATGGAATCTTGGCATTTATACTACCCTTACTGGACCCCGTGGAGTTGATTCGCACGCAACTATGTCATTCATTCACTTTTACATCGCAGACATCCTCCGTGGCAACACTCCCATCTACAACATCAGTTACGCGTGTAATTACACTCTTCCCGCAAAAGAAGGTTCATTCTGCGGACTTTTTGACATATATCCTACGAGGATAGATAAGTCCAAAAACACAACCTCCTCTGTCGAAACCTACACTGGAATTTATGCAAATCTGGATGACGAGGTCAAAATAAAAGTTGATCCAAACAGAGCTACATTAGTTATGACGAAAGGATGTGAGGAGTACCATCTTTACCCGAGTGGAGGTCCCCATGCTTTTGTAGCTGAATCTACAGGAGAATGTTACGGATGTGCCAAACGTGTTGTCTTCACCATTTTATCAGAAACTGGAGTGGTTAATGATTTTTCAAGCCTTAGTATAGATGATGTCGATTTCCAAAATTCCAGAATGAACCCAACAACTGAAGAGAGAGAATGTGATGTATCGTTGGCAAGTGATACCAGCCTCTCTAGGCTCTGTCTGTATTCTATGATGGCTTTTGCTCTGACTTCTACTACACTAATCTAGAAAATATTTGGGCCCATTGATGCCTACAAGAGAAGCACAGGCTACATTCTTCGAATTCATTGAAGTTAAATTGAAAGTTAATATTTTGAAATAAGAGTAGACCATGAATTATACATAAGTTGACATGCTAAATAAATGCCTGGGTTATAAAGTATTGACGGCGATTTAAGAAATGATAACTAATACTGATTTGTTGGTTATGTGTTAATGTAGTATGATAGGAATCATCAAAAAGGTTATAACAGATTGCAGTTTATCATCTTCGTTATGATGCTCATCTAACCCTACTATCACACCAAACTAGTTCTCACTGCGTTCTCGAAAACGGGCTTCAACTGTATACGAACGGACTGGACCTACTAAGAACCGTTTGGGATCTATTTACAAACTTCATCGAACGTACTTGAACGGGTAGGTCCTCTAGAACTTAGACAATGCTCAAAATGTTCTCGTGGTCGTCACGTTCTACAATTAGAACGAGTGACAACGTACTAACGACGAGCTGGACGTACTACGAACGGAACCGTCGTACTTCAATCCTACCAGGGACGTTTTAACAACGAGTTGAACTGTCTGCGGACGTGTTGAGAACGAGATAGAACTAATTGCAAACGGGTTTAAACTGATTAAGAACGTATTTAACACTGCTTATGAACGAGTTAGCAAAAATATAGCTATCACACCAAACAAGTTGCCACTGCGTTCTTCAAAACTGGTTTTAAACTGTGTGCGAACGGAATGAACGTAGCTGCAACTTTCTAAGGTCTATTTACGAACTTTATGAACGTTCTCAGACGGGAATGTGATTTTAGAATTTTGAATCGATTCAAAATTCGATGACGACCATACCGTTCTGTAATCAGGTCATGTTGACCTTCTAGACTAAGGGACGCGTTCTACGACGTTGCACTCCGACGTGGTGCGACCTGAACGAACTGCGAACGAGATGGACGTATTGAAGACTGTTTAAGAACGAAGAAGCTAATTATTTCAGACATATTTCCCAACCACAGCCAGATTGAGCCCGTTTGACGACGTTTTCGTAGGACTGGCAAGAACGGGTAAGAACTAGTTTGGTGTGATAGGGGGGTAAGGTTGTTTCATTTGATGTATAAAATAGAGAGATTTCGCACATAAGTGAAAGTACAACTTATACGTATACGTATAGTTTAAAGGGTCATGTCAAACTATTATATTTACTAAAATCAATTTTAAATTGCACTTAATGGAACATAACTATTCCCGTTATAGAAAAGCTCCATCAACTAGAGACTGTGAATGCACTGTCATCTGCACGTGTAGATTATGCACATTATAATTAAATGCTTGCTTCCGTGTCCTTGTTGTTGTAGTGTATTATAAACACGATCCTTTAAAGTGAGTCATGATTCTTTAAAGTGAGTCATTACATAAACAAGTTGATTATTTCAATGTTTTCATGATCAGTATAAGTTCAGTGAACTTACAAAACGGTATATTTACGTAGATGATAATTGGCTGAGTGGGAACAGTATCCAGTCAAATACTTTAACCATCAATTTGAAACACCAATCAAACCAGTAGGTTCTAGCAATTCCTGGAAACGACCCATTCAGTAGCTCAACATATGACATACAGGGTGTTTCATAACGAGCATCTCCAAAAGTCAATTTGAGAAGAGATGGTTCTATAACATATGTACTATATATGAGCCTATTTTATTCTAGACAAACACATTTGGATCAAATAAACATGCTACAATTCAAGAAAGTACAAATGGCATCCCTTTGACTTGTATTTATTACAGTCCGAGAAGATCTTTCCTGACGAAAAGCACACATTATGAAACACCTTGTACGTTTACCTATAAGTATAAGTATACGTTATAAGTTGTACTTTCACTAGGTGCGAAATCTCTCTAATGTGTTTCTTTATTTACTTAGTGAAACCACTCCTGACGAAGTATTCTACATTTTAAACGATCTTGATATTTCTAACACGTGGGCCTGGTAATTTATCTACCACAATGTTAAAAGTATGTGCTAAATCTCTAGCAATACCAGCTGCTGAGCTTTTTAATAAAATCTTTAAGATATATGGAAAGATGGGTTTATAACTCCTCTTTACAAATAAGCAGCCTTTCAAAAGCAATTGAAACAATTATCCACAAACTTTTTTATCTTTTCTTTTATAAAATAATTTGATTTATAAACTTCAGAGTGGTTTTCTACCGAAACACAGTACAGTTAATCAATTAAGCAATATTGTTCATGATATTCATGCTCAAATTGACAACAGTAGAAATGTTCGCTCTGTTTTATACCTGATGTCAGCTTTTGACCTAATTCCGCACAAACTTTAGTTACAGAGTGGTCCAAAAACGTTTCACAACGTAGCATTTTCTAACGACTGGAAAATTTCCCACACAAAACTTACATGTCTGGAGGACAGGTCTATGAAAAAATTTGGAAATTTTCCAGTCGTTAGAAAATGCTACGTTGTCAAAAGTGTAAATGATTTTTGGACCACCCTATGCACCCTATGTACTTAAAGGTTACGGTTGTCAGGAAAACTTTATTAAACTAATGACTTATATTTATCCAACAGATGAGTAAAAGTGAATAATAGCTATTCGAATTGGTCCAATGAAAATCCTAACGACAATACAAACAATTCAAATAATCTGCATTACAATTTAGTCATTAATGCCGGAGTTCCTCAAGGGTCAGTATTAGGACCTTTGCTTATTCTATTATATGTGAATGATCTTCCTGATAATTTGCATTCAAAAACCTTTATGTTTGCCGATGGCACTTCAGTCTATACTCCTCCTGTGAGAAAAGTGTGAATTGTATTAATATACACCAACCCATTCAAAATGACTTGGATAATCTTGCTCTATGGGCATATACATGGAAAATGACTTTTAAAGCACAAAACGCGCCGATTTGATTTTCAAGGGAACTCGAAACTTAATTATTGAACCACCCCCTTTATATCTAGGATATGAACTGATACCAAGATGCAATAGTCATAAGCACTTGGGGCTAATTCTGAATCAACATTTGAACTTAAATGATCATATTGATCAACTTACCACAAGAGTAATTTTTCTGATGAGACCTTGAAAGAAGCTTAACAAACTTCTTAAGAGTAAACACCTGGAAACAATTTACAATGCAGTCATTGTGCCACATTTTGATTATTGTGATATAATTTACAGTAAACTTCAGTGATAGATTGCACTACAGAGCAGCTTGTTTGGTTTCTGATGTTATACATAGGTCAAACACTGCTACATCACTATAAAATGTTTATGTTTAAGTTTAGGTGCAATTCTTATCCGCCTTTCATTTGTGAATTACTTCAAACTTATGAAAATACCAAGACTAGGTAACTGAGAGATACAAGACATTGCCTCATTCAGTCCTACAAAAGTTAGCAATTCATTCCAGGTGTCAACTATTTTAAATGGAATAAGAATATGGAATAATTGACAGACTTGCCAACCTCCCGTTTTTTTACGGGAATCTCCCGTAAATTTTTTGTTTTTCCGTAAAATATACCAAACTCCCGTACCGTTTTCTCCCGTAAACTCCCGTTCCGTATTTCTACTAAAACCTCCCGTAATTTTTTTTAAAAATATGGCCGTAAAATCTCCCGTATTTTTGCTGAAATCTCCCGTAAAATCTCCTCTATTCTGGTATAACTCCTGTAAAATCTCCCGTATTCTTGGTATAACTCCCGTAAAATCTCCCGTTTTCTGGTATAACTCCCGTAAAATCTCCCGTATTCTTGGTATAACTCCCGTAAAATCTCCGTTTTTGCTGTCGAAATCTACCGTATTTAAAAGGAATTTGACAAAGTGACCTTGATTATTGCAGGCACGCTTCTTTCTTTTACTCCAAGAAGAATTGGCCCCCATGTTTCACTATCGATACTTTCATAAATAACTTAAAAGTACTTCATTCCCATGATTCAAATTGCTTTTCTGCGATCAGTTCGGTATAAGTTTGCAAACCAAATGTCCACAAACGGGGGCCATTTCATATTCTGTCATACTTCTGTCGGGAGAATACATTTTGTTTTTATATGGCGCTAAACAAAATATTCCCGCAATATAAGGCGCATTATGGGTAGGGACTGCTGTGAAATAATGAACGTAAATGACATCTATCTTAGATTATAAGTTCTAATTAATGTATTAACTGGGCATGCGTCATAATAATTTCAACCAATTAAATCGCTGGATTTAATACCGTAAAAACTCCCGTTTTTTCAAAATATACCGTAAAAACTCCAGTTTTTTCAGAAATCTACCGTAAAAACTCACGTTTTCTTCAAAATCTACCGTAAAAACACCCGTTTTTCAGAAACCTACAGTAAGAACTCCCGTTTTTTCCGAAATCTACCGTAAAAACTCCCGTTCTTTCAAAATCTACCGTAAAAACTCCCTTTTTTTCAGAAATCTACCGTAAAAACTCCCGTTTTTTCAGAAATCTACCGTAAAAACTCCCTTTTTTTAAAATCTACCGCAAAAACTCCCGTTTTTTCAAAATCTACCGTGAAAACTCCCGTTTTTTCAGAACCTACCGCAAGAACTCCCATTTTTTCTGAAATCTTCCGTAAAAAAGTCACGTTTTTTAAAATTTACCGTGAAAATACCTTTTTTTTAAATCTCCCGTAAAAACTCCCGTTTTTTTAAATCTCCCGTAAAAACTACCGTTTTTTTCAAAAATCTCCCGTAAAAACTCCAGCTTTTTTTCAAAAAACTCCCGCAAAAACTACCGAATTTTGAAAAAAGCTCCCGTAAAAGTACCGCAATTTTTTTTAAATCTCCCGAAATTTTTTCATTTTAGGTTGGCAAGTCTGAATTGACACCTTGACATAAGAGGTGGTCAACCGATATCACATTTCAAAAGATTAGTAAGAGATTACAGAAGCCCTGTCTCCATGCTACCCACTACCAAAATGGTAAAATAAATGCCTAGAAATGTTGAATGTGCTTTAACAAACTCAGAGTGGTCTTCTTTTAAAATCGCAGCTATATGCACATAATTTCACTAGTCTTAGTGATCCTTTTTGTAAAATACCTTCTCATTTTATTTTAAAATGTCCTCTGCTTGTAAACGATTGTGAAACTTTATTTGCAGGACTGTGTGAACTTCAAATCTTCATCTTTTTATTCAGAATTTGAACACAATTTACAAAATTCAGTTTCTTTTGTATGGTGATGAAGATTTAGATAACTCATTAAGTAAAAAATTAAGAGAACTAATGAGTCATTTTGTGAATCAAAGTTTGAGCCAAATTGATCGATTTGGCTAATTTTTACATGCATTTGTTAACTCATCCCTGGCCTATGGGATTATAGTTACTTATATGAATTATATCACTGATTTCATTTTTCAATTTTTATGTAATCCTGTTCTTATTGACTAAAATTGCAGCTTATGTTTTTCACAAAACTTTGGCAATCAATTGCTTGGATATAATTGTTAACTTATGTTAATTTATGCATAAAAAGACGTAGTGGTATTAGTATTACATTATAGGTAATTTAAATATCCTAGACATCAACATAGGACAAGCTTAAGGTAAAAATAATATTAAGCTCAATCTGGAAAATCACAGGTGCTCTACTTCGATCGAGACTTCTTTTCATAATTTCGATTCCAACGATGCATACATATTATATTCAGAAAGCAATGTGTCTGCTTACCTTTTTACTTAAGATATTCCTGAATAATATGAATAGGAATAATTGCAAAACAACTGATTGCTGTTTCTTCATCAAAAATATTTTTAGATATGCTTTATTAAAAAAGTTATCACCAAAGTTATCACCAAAGCCCATCCTGTATATTGATTTCTTCCAATTGGAACAACATACAATATCTCATTGTTATATCTTTAATTGTTATTACATAGTGTTGGTATTTATAGAACATCCATATAAAAACGACGATCTGCTGCATAAGCCTCGTCATACGCATGGACGCTGTTACCTAGTTCCTTAATATCCAGGTTTTTTCTACTTGTTACGAACCAATCAACAAGTTCGGGTCCTAGTGCATCGCATATCAGTACATCTTCCTTCAGAGCATCGAGCGATTCATCAAGGCTTAACGGTAATGGAACGCCTTCTTTAACGTCCTGAGCCGGTGGTTCGATTTCGTTAAGTATTCCATCAATCCCAGCCGCGATATGACACGCCAGCACAAGGTATGAATTTGAAGCTCCAGAGCAAACTCTGTTCTCTATGTAGGTACTCGACTCTTCATCTACCTTTACTCGGAGCATTTTCAGCCTGTTACGTATTCCCCACGATGCCATTTTTGGGATGAAGGGAAACGTTGCAAATCTCCTATAGCAGTTGACAGTCGGTGCCATAAAAGCTGTGAGCGCTCTCGCATGCTTGCAAATTCCACCAATCCACCATTTAGCAATATTAGACAACTTGTCTTCTTTGGACGGATCATAAAATGCAGCTTTTTCGTCGATTGTCCAAAGGGAATGGTTAAAGTGAAGACTATTCCATACGTGACAATCCGGAGAATTTTTGAATTCCTTGAAAGGTTCGGAAATGAATGTAGCGTGTAAGCCATAATGTTGACAAATCTCCTTAACAGCATGCTTGAATATGAAGGCATTATCAGCGTATTCCATTCCAAACCTTGGCTCCAGGGTGATCTCAAATTGACTAGGTCCAAATTCGGTGTGGATAGATTCCACATTGATACCTAGCCCCGTGTCCGAGAGTTGATCAGATATATCAAAAAGCATTTTATCGTACCTTGCTTGTGCTGTTATGCAATAAGCGTCTTTTTGGTTATGCCCTTTTAGAAGAGTGACCTTGTCGTCTTCTGTTACCATGAATTCAAATTCACTCGACGCTTTTATTTTATACCCCATGTTGGCTAGTTTTTCTACCTGTTTCCTACATGCGAACCGACTACATGCCTCTTGAAATGGATTTCCCTGATCTGGCCTTGTTCTCCATTTTGTCTCGCCTAGAACGGATGCAACACGACGACTTGACATCTTGCTACCCCATGCCACATGATGAAATGTAGACGGTATCACTTTAATTACACAATCGGCAAATGTCCCGAACCCTTCCATAGGGTGCATGCCTGAACTCGCAGAAATGGCATGGATGCCCTCAAACATACCAAGTCCATGGAAAGCGACCTTTTCGGTGAAAAACTTGGAAGTTACTGTCTTACCGCGCGATATACCGCCTAAATCAGCAACCTGCACTCGAATGAAATCATATTTTGAAGCTTTTGAAATCATTTCCTGAATCTCTGGTCGCTCTGAGTCATCACTATGTTTTCCGTCTTGATCGTTTAGCTGGACAGCTTCAGCCATATTAACTTCACTAATTCACGGTATAACTGCTGGAATCCTAGCCTACCTTTGTGCATGCATTTGTTCACAGTACATAAGTACACTAATGTGCACTTTGAAACCTGTCATCATTTTAAAAAGAAGAAAGCCCTTGAACATTTTAAAGTTCTTCTAACATCTCATGAGAACGTAGACTCCCACCAGAGCGTTGACCCATATTATTTCTAAGTCAAGTAATAAAACCAGGTACGATTAGAATCAAGGCATTCACCTGCGAATCTTGAAAATCGGAGACAAAATGCTAAAATAGAAATACAGGTTTTACGAGGGCAATTACGTGTCAAAATTAAATGTTATTCAGTTGTGCAATGTCAACAACAGTACGAGAACAACTGTAAAGATATGTCTTTAGCTAGTCATCGAGAATCGAGATACTTCTAGGTCATGCATGTATATGTATTTATGCTTCTCTCAAATCAGTAATACATGAATAACGTAAGAATAATATAATATAACATATATTTATTTATTTGCATTTGGGGCTTAAAGTAAAACGGAAATCCATTCTCCATTGATTTTATATGAAGAAAAGTTAACTTTAGAGCTGCCCTGAAATACTGGTATTTCAGGGTGTTGCACACCTGAGAGAGGTGACAGAGTAAAGTACCAGCAAGACTGCAAACATGTCAAAGCTGCTCGAGGGGCAGTTTAAATGTTTGGAATGAAATAATAGTGCAAAGCAAACCTCCCGTGGTATTGCGTTCAGGCATACGTGGATGCGCTGAGATAGCCGACAAGGCGGCCAGTGCCGCGGAATAGTTTCGTGGATAGCTATTCGAGGCGATACCACAATGGATTAGGAGGTCATACAACGTGTAATATTATTAATATGAAAATGAACGTTTGTTTGCACCTATCAAGTCATTCGTTTTGTTCTTGTAATCAATACAAGTTTAAAAAGACAGGATATGATACCATTTGGTAAGAATGAAATATGGAGAATGAAACCCCAAACAAGCAATTCTGACATTATGTTATAGAAACTATAATTTAATGTCAGAAATGCGAGCCCCAAATGGTGGTAAGTGTTGTGATAAGTGTTTTAATTGATGATATATTATATACAGATGGACTCGGGCCATGAACTTAATGGCACGAAGATTAAGAAACTACAAAACCCTTAACTAACAAAGATTGCTTGTATGATGATTGATTGCAATCTAGGGTGCTATAGGTCCACTTGCTGAATGATAACAGCTGTATTGTATTTTTTCATTTGTAAAACTGAATACCAACTACTTTGCGAGAGAATGAGCATTTGTTAAAGCGATTTGTGCTTCTTTAATAGTTTTACTAGAAGTTTTGATATATCGTTTGTAACTATCGCTGGACCATCTACCCAGCGTTTGTATTAAATGATCTTCTAAACGAGCGTCAGAAGCACAGGTTGCTGCTCCAATTCTAAATGAATGACCACTGTAATCGGAAGCATTGTAACCAATGCTCGTCAAAAGTTGTCTAAACATAGACAAGAAAACATCTCTTGTGAGTGGAGAGTATTGTTTTGTCACAAACAAAGATCTCTTGGGGTATTTTACCTGTTTGGCTTTATTATACTTACTCATCGATGCCATTGGACATACTTGAGCATCTGTCTTACATAGCAAAATGTTAACCCCAACTTTGAAAGGATTCGTTTTTGAACATTTGAGATGGAGATTTATCTGATTGTTCAAGATCGTTACGTCATCTATACAAAGTTCAGTATTGGGATCGAATTGCTTTGTCACAGTAAATTCACCTAATCT
This sequence comes from Owenia fusiformis, assembly GCA_903813345.2. Lineage (NCBI taxonomy): Eukaryota > Metazoa > Annelida > Polychaeta > Sabellida > Oweniidae > Owenia > Owenia fusiformis. Next base: position 12,297,940 of record CAIIXF020000006.1, on the reverse strand, counting down.
CAAAAACGCGAAAAGGGCAGTGACGAAAGATGTTTCTAACATTAAGTCAGTAAAAGAATCAAAGAAGCCCTCTCTAAGCCTCCGACATAACTTTAACAGAATTTCATAAGTTAATGGTAATCTTTTTCTTGGTTTATTCACGGTTTGTTTTTTGATAGATTTCATGATGATCTTAAGCCTAGGTAATGCCTAGGTCACATAGCCGCCGGGCGCCGGCCGATGAGTAGTCATCGGCCGATTCCTAAATCGACCGGGCGCCGGTGACTTTTCACCGATGTCTTGATCTAATCGTGAGTATGGTCACATTAGTACAGGCATCGTACGGCGCCCGCGATCAATTGAATCTGAAAGACATCGCACGGGTATCGCAAGGCTATCTGCCGATGACCGTACGGCACCCGCCAGGACATCGGTCGATCTACAGGCCTCTAGATTTATACTTAATCCTTGCATGACCCAGAATGACTGTTCCACATGGCGTGAATGCAAGATTTGAAAACGAAATACTTCGATAGACAGGACTTCCAAGATAATAATGTTTTCATGCAATAAAAATCACAAAAAGAAGATCCTCTTTTGAGTAAATAGGTTTAATATTTAGAAAAAATGCTGACATGGGGTCCCTATTCATCATTTTTCAAATTGTTTTATTGATATTTTTACTATCATGGGTACTTCAATTGAAAGAAAACATATTGTTTTAATAAAAACACTGTATTTATGCCCAGAAAGTACTCCTGGTGAAAGATATGACCGTCTAAAATCACTTGCCATACTGCACGTGGTCTTTTCATCAAAGTGCACCCTGACCTTAATTCATTTTTAGATCTTTCATATAAACAAATACTATGTCATAACTGTCCATCCGATGCTATTAGCAAAATTCCATACTTCTGCATCTTTCTTTTGTCTGTTCTCTCTTCAAAGAACTTGGCAATTTTTCCTTCTATTTCAAGTGGAGTACCCTCTTCCCTAGACACATCTAAATCTTATCATCCACCAGCTCACTAGCATTGTTATTGTCTTTTTCCACTTGCTTCCCAAGGCCTTCCTCATATATGGCCTATTTGCCTTTGTCCCCTCTATCCTTAGCCTTTGGCATATTAACTGTGATTGAGACAGTGAACTTTCGTATTAAAATTGTGACCCTTGAAAATACTGTACTCACAAAAACATTCAGAAGATTTTTAAAATAAATGATTTGTAATGGTATCTGCATGAGTGAATACGCATAAAAATGTATCACTCTATTCAATGTGTATGACAGAAATACACGATTAATGTCAATATAAGGACGACTAGATCAACCCACCCACCCAGCCATTTAAATGTGTGTCATTGTTTTACAGTAGGCCTAATCGTTCCATTTGTTTTATAAAAAATCTCTGACAGTGTGTAGTAATTATAATTCCTTATCTCATTATTTTTAAAACCTTTATATCACTTTATAAGTAATCACTATTAAGATTTATCAAACAAATCAGCACGCAAAATCCCAGGATGACCGTGCGATGCCACCGGGCGCCGTAAGATAATCGTACGATGACCGGACGGGACACGGCCGGGTAGGTACCGATGAGTTTGGTTGAGAAAAAATCGCCAAGACATCGGCAACTTTTATCTCCGCGATAAAACTCTGCCGGCGCCCGTACGATGTCTAAAAATCGGCCGATGAGTGGCGATCATCGCCCGGCGCCCGTACGATGCCCGGGCTCGCCGGCCGATTTTGAACAAAAAACTCATCGGCCGGGCGCCGTAGTAAAAATCGGAGCCTATGTGACCAAGGCATAAACAAACCCCCGAATTACTAATAAACATATCAGTGTCACTGTATCTGTGCTTATATATTCAGATACCAGAACCTTATACCACAAACGTAAAGATTTATGGTACTGTGTTGAAGTTTTAAATTTGTATGGCAGTGTGTTATAAACAGCAAAGGTGTTTTTTTCATTTAAGGGCGGTAATTCTAGATCTGAGATAGAGCCACACATATTATTCATTAACATAAATTTCTTGAAACAATCAAAACCAGTTTTGTATACGCCCATTGTTTTAGAGCTCACTGTAGACTCCCATAAATTGTCAAGCTCTGCTCTTAACGCCATGTTGGCAACATGGGATTTGGTAAATTGTCGATCCTCTTGGCTCGTGGGAATCGTTTCAGGAATGCCTGCAAATTAAAACAGGATAAGTGATCAGCATACAAATTGTTACTGGATGATAAATGTTCACTTCGTACATAAAAATTGTTTGTGGCCGCGTTCCAAGTTATGTTTCGCATCAGTTTCATGATATATAAGCATCTGGAACGCCCTTTGTTGAGAATATTTACACTCGCTAAATTGTCACACATAAATTTTATACGTAATGATTTCCAAGATTCGCCCCACAACAGAACTGCCACAGCTATGGGGAACATTTCTCTGAAAGCCATGGAAATAGTTTTGTTTTCCGTCGCAAAATAATTTTCTAAATCAGTTGGCCATGATGCACTGAAATATTCGTTCCTGTAATATCCGCCGTAACCTTTTGTGGAACTCGCATCAGTGAATACGAGCAAGGCATTAGATGATATAAACGAAGGGCTATAAAACATCGAGGTGCAGTTCCATTGTTGCAGAAAAATACGCCACATATGTAGATCTTCTCTACAGCTATCATTTAAGTGAACAGTGTGGAATAGTTCTTTAACTGTTGTTGACAATTGATGATTTGCGATCACCGAATGGATTCTGTCTTTTAGTGACGTCACAATTAGGTCACCCAGCTTTAGATGCTTGATTTTGAGAGATTATCTTCTATATTTCGTGCTTTATTGATTTATTTTTCACGAAAGCGTTCTATTTGACTAGATCAACATTCATGCTAAGCACATACCAAGTCTAAGGTCTTACTGACATGATTTAGATAGCGGTTTAGCGCCCCCCGATTTTGACAAAAACGGGGGACGCTTATAGGCATCGATGTTTAGTATGAATTTCACCCAAACTTCGCATATATATAGACATACTCATGATCTAGTCACTAATAGGCATAAATATCCGACCCATGGTTTTTATATAAGAAACGACAATATTTTTAGCTCAAAACTGCCACGTGTCCGCCATTTCGTGATTCCATCATGTCTAATATCATTTCTATATGACGTCATACCAATAAGACGAAATACGTGTCCGCAATTTATTGCGTTGCGTGGTATTCATAAAGCTATCCGCAAATTCATTAGGTGTCCGCAAGTAATTTCCGTGTCCGCAATCTATGTCCATGACGACCGTGTCACTTATTAGGGCAGGGATGTCAGTTTGACCCATTTAAGCTATACTGTCCCTTGAAAATCCTCGGAGTCACATTTTTTATCAAACAATGGCCATAATACCGGAAATTTAACTTCTAAATCATTGTTTTACCTCGGGATTTTACCGGTTTTTACATCAAAATTTTGTAGCGCCTTGCATTCGTATAGTAAAGCCGGGCAAAGGCAAAATGGATCTAGTATCTTCTAGAAATTAAAGGGAGATGGTTCACATTTCGGAGAATATAATTACACCAATATACCCAGGGGCGTAGGAAGGTGTAAATTCAACACTACGCCAAATGAAACAATTGTGTCAAATCTTCAACATTAAAATGTTCGAATGTTTTTCATCATATAAAATCACCATGGAAAGCCGATCTTCTAACTCTCGACTCAACTCATTCTCACTTTTCTAATGTAAATGTTATTTTTCTCGAACAATATAGACGAAAAATTTCCACATAACAATGAGAGATTTTTGACCATTTCTGAATAAATGAATTAAGATACATATTATTGTCGGATTCCATCTGAATCGTGCAATACGGCAATACAGAGTAAAGAAATCGATTAAAAAAAAATTCGTGATCAATGATACAATTAACCCTAATGTTTGCAACCTTTTACAACAATAATTTGCAAGACCAAATTACCCCCTTCCACCCTCCACAGAGGTCAACGTGACTTAGGGGGTGCCAAAACCTTTCCAGAACTGAAGGTGTACTTTATGTACTTTCAAAGAGTCGAGGTATCGCTAGAACTTACCCTGCGTGCAGAGTCTAGTTAAACTACAAGAAGAAGACGAAGCTCTCTTTTAAGAAGTGAAGTCAAACGAATGCAAAGGGTAGCTAGAACTCATTGAAATCAATGGAACGCATTATTGAATAATCAACAATTTCAAGTTTTTTTCTCTAACATTCATATATCAAGAAGTACGTACCAATAACAATTAGTGATTTAGCAAGAAAATAGATAAATGCTGTATAGGGCCGAATGTTCGTGAATCGCGTCCTATTTACGAATTTGAGAGAAAAACAATTTTTTCTACTACTTGATGAATACCTTTGCAATTTTTGTGCATGTTTGAGATATCAAAAAACTAAATCGACCCTAGGTTTTCTACTTTTTTATAAGGAACACAATGAAACAAACCCGGATCGAAAATATAGAAGGACGACCGAGAAAATCGAAAAAAGTGACAAAGTACTGGATTTGACCTAGTTCTTGACCTTTGACCTAGATAAAAATTTGACCCAATTTCCGAGGAACTAGATACTGGACCTAAATTGACCAAATGATTGACTTTACTGAAGACCTTATGGTTATTGAGAAAACTGGTTTAGAAAAAGAATAAGAATAAGAAGAAGAAAACTGACGAAAACAATAGACTCCAGATTTCATCTGGAGTCTAATAATTACTTTGACTTTCAATATTTTAAAACTAATCCAATAAAAAACGTTATTTATCTGTGGTCCAGGTTAGAAAAATAGCATAGGCTTTAAAACCTTGTAAAAGAGTACAATTGTCGTGTATGTTCGGAATTAACCTTCTGTCACCAAATTTTCTCGTTCTTATGCATTTTATGAAGCAAATGTTCTCACCGGTCTTTTCTAGGTGCATTAGTGCACTTTTGTGCAAAACTGAAAAATGTAGACAGTATGGTGTTCCGCAACCTTAAAAATCTTAAAAAACATACTCCGAACAGGTTGCTTTTACATCCATATTTGAACGTCTATATCACATTCAAAGGATGGGTGTCATTAAGGGCCCTTTTTAGCCCCCAAAGATATCTGATAATAATGCATATCATATTGAAGAAAAATCATTTGTGCTTTATAAAAATACAATTTCAGCAAATTTTGACCATTGATGTTCACAGAACAGTCATTTAAAGATCATATACCATTTTGGGTGTTTTTACAAAAAAATCTTTATTTATTGTTGTCTAAGTAAATAGCATATAAATATTAACCAATTTAAATATATTAAAATGTAATATATGAAATACTGAAGAAAAGATACGATTAAAATTATTTTCATGGAAAAGCACATAGAGCAATATTGACAAAATGCAAATGCTATTTTGGTAGGTTCTGGGCTAGCAATGGGTACATTTCAACTGTGACTCTAATGGATTACTATTGAGTTTTATCAACATCACAGGGCAACATTTAAGCAACTTAAATACAAGGAAAATCAAAGATTTCCTCTCATTTCTAAAACGAGGAACAAAAGCATGAATTCAAAGGAAAATAAATGATGGCCTGTGCCAAAATATGAAATATGAGAAAGTTGTGGCAGTAAAGGATATGTGTAGGATATCATATGATTTTAAATGATTTTATCTTTATCTCCGAGTTGATATCAATATCTTGCCAAGTTAGCATAGCGAATTAGCGCAGATATTGATATCAATGAGTTGGATTAACACAATATCACGAAAATTCATAGGATGTTCTATTTTTCCCATAGTTCACCTCTAGAACTAAAAGCATATCAAAACAACATCCATTCATTCATTCATCCCCTTGTCATGAAATCACTATGTAACAAAATACATTATATTGGTGGTAGTTTTCAAATCCCTGCCAAAAGGTGGTATCTGTGAAATATTTTCCGTATTTCACAGATATCACTTTTTCCACGCATTTGCAAAATATCATAAATATGTTTTCATGTTACCTAACAACAGAGCGGAACAGAGTTCAACTATGGGATAAAAAATAGGTACATAATTGAATTACCACTCCAAAAATATTAAATATGAGGGTTTAAAGAAAGAATATTGAATATGAGATTCAAAAAGACAAGTGGCCTCATGTCTCACAACATCCTCATACCCCAGATCCTCGATGTCTTATATACTTGTATACTGTATATCAATGTTATTTACTGGGAGGATTAAATATGGAGTGTATAGCAATGGTCTATACGATATTTCCAGATGGATATTTTTTCCCTAGAAGCGGAACCCAAACTCAGTCATGACATAGAAGCTAACTTTTGCAATTAATAGAAACTTGTTTTTTATTATATTTTTGTGTTCTCTATTTGAGATGAAATAATATGAGATTCATTTCTACAAGAGGATGGAATGAATGTGAACTTGTATATTGAACTATACTCCTTTTCTGAATAAATAGAACAACATTTTATCCAAGCCAATTAAGAAAACCAAGGCCAATGAGTGTAATTTATGCCCAGTTAAACTAACACAATAACAACTTTTTGTATGGACTCACTTATTATGTAAGAGTGAATTGTATTACTGTTTACTGCATTAAATGTCAAGTATACTATCTGCATTTAATTTCAAATGCCTATCTCACTTATCGAAGGTATACAAGAAATGTTATTTTGAAACAAATTCAGCACAACAAAAACCATGTCCACATAATATGACAAATCCAAGATGGCTGCCACAAGTTTAGATCCATGCACATGTGAAGAAGTTAGAAATACACATGGTCCACAAGTTCCATCCCCAATAAAATGGGAAGTTTAAGGTTTTCACACATATCAACTCTATTCCTATATACTTTATATTTGTGGTAAGGCTTGTGATCTAGGTAAACTTAGCATGTTCATGTACCTCCTATCCTCTGAAGCTAAAAACAGAAATAGTGACTTCAATTGAGAAAAATTAATCTTATGGGCTCCAAATACATTTTGAGTAGTTGTCCGGCTTAAGTTAGATACAACTGATAATCTGAGATTGAAAATTATGTCAAGTTTAGTCCTCAGCCTCTCATAACTGATAACTTCGAGGTAATTGTGTTGTTACTGCAAAAACCTCTATTTCTTCATCACAAATCTACCATCTTTTGCATCTGTCAAAACCCTTCATTTCGTGTTAATTTTCAGACTTTTGCTTGTGCCATCATTAAATATATATATTCAACTTGTTATTCAGAATATTTTAAGAACTTTTCATGAATTTTTTTATTTTCACACTTTTGAAAAAATGACTAAGTCAGAGAATGGCCTCTTAATGGCATGTCCCCTTTTTATTTTTTCATTGGGAAACTTAATCTGATAAAAGAGCAATACCAGGTTTACACATGTACGTATTACCATCACTGAAAGGTAATGTTAAGTGTTTTTTCAAGAGGATTCATTACACTGAATTTTCAGAGAGTGACTTGCGGTAAGTACAGAGGTACCGCACGATAATGACGTAATTCTCGCGGTACCGCAAGATATCTGCGGTGATGCTGACTTTGCGGTCCCTTTGTGAATTGGAAATAGCGGTACCGCAGTGAGTTGCGGAATTGCGCAGGCTTGCGGAGCTTTCATGAATTAGGCCTCAGTATCCATAAACAAAATTCCTGAATTCTGATCGCAAAAGGTCAATTGTAACAGATACGTGACAAACGACCTCCACATCTGTATTATTCTGCTGGCATATGACAAATGACCAAGTAACGATAGTAATTCACGTTTTGTCAAAAAGGTTCTTGATTCGAAATTGTTCAATAAATGGATGATTTGGTCAACTTTCTCTACGGGTAGGCTGCACGTAAATGTCTCGGTACATATAATCACTCCTAAATATTCTAGCTTCGTTACAGGTCCAATGCACTTATGTTGGGATAATGGAACATTCAAACGTTTGAATATCATGCGCATTAAAGCATTAGTTCTTTCTCCATCATCTTGGGGTTTATCGATAGTAAGAAAATCGTCCAATAGGTGATAGCAGTGAATCACACCATATTTATTTGCTATCCAACATATAGCTCTCGATAACGTATCGAAAATAGATGGTGAAGATCTTGATCCGAAAACTAAACGTTTGAAAACATGGTAAAGTCCCTCTCATTTGATACAATGCAGATGCCATTGTTTCGGGTCAATTGGTAGAACTTTAAACGCATCTGCTATGTCAAATTTGCATAGTTTTGAATTGATACCAGAGTCTAAGATGGTATTATCAATAGTTACATATTTTAACGAGCAGTCATCTTTATCTATTAATTCGTTTAAACTAGGATATTCTGAGCTATTATGAGGTGAGGATAGATCGACTATCAAGCGTTTCTTTTTCGAATATTTACCCTCTGTAATTCCTATAGGATTCACACGGTATGGTCCTTCAAAAGGGGGCTGTAAATATCCCCTTGTTAAATATCCCTTTTCGATTTCTTTTGATATGAGATGAGATACAGTTTGAGGTTGAGTACGTGCAGATAAAAGATTTTTACATTCTAATGTGGGTAAGTTTAGACAGGATATCTTGGTGTCGAAGCCTTTTTCCAAGCCGTCTATGAAATATTGGGAGAAACTTTTATCCGGATGATCTCTAAGTTCCCGTGATAACTGTCCAATATCAATAGGTGTGGTCGCTTCCATAGAGTCACTGCGAATTTCCGTCATTTTTATCAGGTCGCGCTCTTTTAGATGACGTTTCTGATGGACGCGTTCCTGCTTTTGACGACGATTTACACTGCATCATCGGATGGCTTTCTTTGCAGTTAATACATACTTGGGCATTAGGACAATCATGGCGGAAGCAACCTCTTTCCCTGTTATAGTTATTACAAACTTCCTTTCCTTCAAAATAAACAATGGTATTACCTTCTATTATCATTGTATTTTGAAGGATTGTCGGAAGTAGCATACGATCGCTTGGACTCGGCTCCTAGCATGACGTTTTGAAGGAGCGTTTTATCACGTACTGCCCAATCAACCTTTATGTTGTGGTTCAGTAGAGCCGCAGATGCTGTCATGCTAAACTGCTTGTGGTATTCGTAAAATTTCTCACCGATCAAATTGTGAATCCGGACGATGTCCTCTTCTTGATACGCTTCCAGTTCACTTCTACGTTGTTGGTAGACTGATGTCATCACGCATTTATAACGACCGAACGCAGTGATGAACTCTGAGATTGTCAAATCTTTCTTCATGCGAGGATCTTCATTGCGTAAATTTATTTGTATGTTCTCTACCGTGACAGTTCTAGTTGATGCGGCGTCAAAATTTTGTATCAGTAATATGTTCAAATTAACATCTTTACCTTCTAAAATTGCCTTTCTCGTGGCTGGGGAAATTGCGTCTGTAGCTGCGGCCGGCAGAGATTCCATAGGAACTCCCGATGGTCGAGAATAGGCCTTGTGTAGAAGTGGAGGCACTTCGATCTGCCATATGTGTTGTTACATTATCTACCTTTCCGCTAGTTGTTGAACCGTATCATTTAATTTTGAAAACATATCAACCATGTCAGAATTTGTAGGTTCTGTTGATGGAGGTATATTGAATTGAACTTCCGAATCACTATCACTATCGTCTTCCGTTTCTTGGCTTTCCTCTTGCATACAATTGTCCTCATAAAGTTTCAATAAATGCTTCTTTGATAATGTAATTAGAACTTTTATATTGTTTTTGTCTAGTTCTTCTACGAGTTTTGCCTTTGCCCATTTTGTATAATCCTCCATTTTGAATTACGTTAAGCCGTGGAAGAATATTACGATGTTGACTATTCCTCCACAAAAACGAAACTGAATGCCAGTTAACTTACACAGCTAGTTGTACTCAATACATTAAGTATGGAATATAGCGACATCTATAAATCGCATCATAAACTAAAGTTATTCCAAATAACTAACATATGCATTTTAAAGGAGTGGTATCGATATGGAGAACTTTTTGAACACACGTTTCTCTTAATCCAGTCATGAAAAATCTAAAAACTTAACACATCGTCAATTTAATGGTCATCTTTTGAATGGTAACAATATAATTTGAAAAATGTATATATATGCTTTCTTCTATATTATTTTAGAAAACACATCAAACACTTGTTTTGGTATCATGTTTCCAGAGCAAAATGAATCATCTTTCCGAACCTCATTGGAACAAAACGACATAAGCACAACATGTTTAGGTGTCTCAATATTGTAATTGTACAAAGGAAATTTTGGTTGATTTGAAAAAAGGGTCTTGAAATAAAGGGTTTATCTTGATTTTTATCTATTTTGGGGGGATTTTGCTTTAATTTTTTGAATGCCTTTTTAAAATCAACCAAAAATTCCTTTGTATAACAATCATATTGAGAGGTCTAAAATCATGTTGTATATGCTATTTTGTTCCAACAAGGTTCGGAAAGACATTTTGTTTCATTCTCAAGAATTGGTAGAAAGGAGCAAAAACAATTGCACTAAAAAACAAAAAAATGTTAACAAAATCAGTTATATAAAATATTTTTCGCATTAAATTGTTAGTGCTACGGCCAAGCCCATTTGTGTCCAAAACACCTAGATTCAATTTGACTTTAGATTCTTGTAGGGGACCCCAAGGCATGTAAAAAAAAGTTTGTGAACCCTTGCAAAGCAGGCTCAAAAGTGCTGAGTCAGCAAATTTTATCATTTTCGAGTCGGCGTCTGACCATATGCTTGAAACTATTTAATATCTCATTTGAGGTTGTTGCAATTATAATGAAACATTATTAATATATCAGTAAGGCATGTATGAAGAATTCCTGAAAGTTTGGGTCTTATCCAACAGAATTTGGTAAAGATATGGGATAATTTGTCCCAAAAAGTACAGGATTTCTCTTAAAAATTTCTTAATCAGTCGATAGTTAATCCGTCATTTAAAAAACAGTAAGGGCCTATGTTGTATAAAACCTGATTAAAAACTTCACTGATGATGTTAGCAAATATTTCTTGCATTAGTTTCAATAAAAAGTACAAGCATCTATTTTTTCTGATTTTTCTCTTTACCTTCCCTTAAAAATTCAAGAAAGGGGGCGTGGCACCTTACACTTCAGTTGTTGAACTTGTTGCTAGGGTCAAATAGAAAATGTGTATCACTATAGCAAAATTTGTTATTCTAAATAAATCTTAACACTATATGTGACATCATAATATGCTAAATATATTCATTTTCTACCATTTTATATTTTTTACAGCTCATCTTTGCCATACTCCATGAAACTGTTTGGGGTATGTGTGGTCAGCAATAGGAAATACATGTATGTGTACTTATAACATTCAAGTTCAAAATTGTATTTCAGATGCCATTCTATCCTAATATTGTTTATGTAGTTATGGTATGTTAAGAATGAATTATGATGATTATATGTTATATTACACTCCCCATCATAAGTTTTGTAACTGGAAGTCCCCCTTTGAATCACTTATCAAAGCTTGTCATGCTGTTTGGCAATTTTAAACAAGACATCAAGCTTTTGAAATAAAGCAATAAGGAACAAAATCGAGGTTCAAACATTGACAGACGTTGATATGTTATCATATGAAAACTTGCAGTTGCAAACCTTATGGAGGGGGTGTATATGCTTTGTATTATATGTGTCATAAATTGTTTAGTTGTAGAAACCTGAAGCCAAAGGAAATAATAGTGCGTTACATTCTCTCCAAGTGATCAATTTGACTGATTTCACTTGTCTGCTATGGATATTTTAGTTTTACACGAACTGAGCTGGCCAGTGCCATTCATAATATCTTCAATAAACTTTTTCTCCTGCATTCAATGCATGACCACATGTTACCACAGAATCTATAGGATCCTCGTGGAAGAGTCATTCCCTGGTAACACTTGGCCTTGGATTGAATGTCTTTAACTGGTTAATAGGTTTGTTATGAAGGGGGTTCCATGATAACATATGGTCTTGGAAAAACAGATTCCAAAAGTCAATCGAATAACAACTTTGAAGTCGAAGATGATAATAAGCTCAATTGCACACTTACACTATTATACTTACATGGAGGTGATGACTCAGACATCAGAAAGAGCTTATCATAAATAAATGAAACTGGACAGAAACTTAATGAATAGTTCAAGAATACTTGACTGGTTGAAAGAGATGCTAAAAGGTAATTCCACTCGACAACACTACAAAATAAAAAGACCTCTACCGGTATAAATGATGATGTCAAGAAAATGAACACATGTTGCACAAAGAATTGTGAAAAGGGAACAGAGGAACAAATTCTATAGTTTGTGTATAATAATAATACATGTACAACTAAAATAACCTTAATCAACAAGTGAAATTGATTCCAATAATCGAGATTTTAAAAATCTATTTCTATATTTTGGTGAATATATACAAAGGAGGTTACTTCACTGGTGCTACTTAACTCTTCTATCCACAGGGATACAATTGTTTCCTGTACAATGTACAATCAATTCCTTTGATACTATGTGAAGTATCAGGTGCTAGACTAGGGATGAAACATTATCTCCTATTCTGTTGGGACAACAGGGACGTAGCCAGCTTTCTTTCAGGGGGAGGGGGGTCGATCCCGAGGGGTTCACTGTGTACAAAATTTGGCGGGGGCCTTAGGCTAAACCCTCAGATATCAATATATTCTCATACCAAAATGTCAAAACGAACCAAAACAACCTCAAATTAGGATATGTGTAACTACTAGACCAATTCCATACCATAATTGTGAGATAACATATTTTCCATGACCATTCTCATACCAGAAAGTTGAAAAATCTGACCATTTCCATCCCTCAAAAGTCATAATGAAGGGGCATTCTCATACCACATCCTAAAATTTGGGTCCATTACCATACCAAATGTCATAATGACTGTGGCATAAAAAAGCCAAAAATTAAGATCTATCTTGAAATTTACAAATCTTGATTGAACTTCCTTCAAAGTAGTGCTAGAAGCTTAAAATATAGAGCATTTTAAAACTCTGGCTCTTAATCATTAGTTGTTATCCCAACGAACGAAGTTCGGTAGGGATATAGTGAAGCCCTCCGTCCGTCCGTCCGTCCGTTCGTCAGTCCCGCAGTCCGTCCGTCCGTCCGTCTGTCCGTCCGGAAGATAACTCAAATATTAGTTGACGGATTTTCTTCATATTTGGTGGAAAGATGTATATTGATGAATAGTTTTACGCAAAAAAAAGATTTTTTCAAGATGGCCGCCGCTTTAAAAATGACCGAACTTTTTCGCAAAAATCATAAATTTTTTCTATCTAAACCAAAGTAATTAATATTATTGTTTGAAATTTTGGTAGTATATTCGCAACATCTATCTATTTCACATATATTCAGAAGGGATATATTCGATCCCTTCAAAGTATGGCTATATGATACTCAAATTGAAGGAATTTTGGAGTAGATCGCAATTATGGTAATATTTTTTCAGATTTGTACCTCAGAAAATTCAAAATGGATTTTTTCAAGATGGCCACTGCTTTAAAAATGACGGGACTTTTTCGCAAAAATCATAAATTTTTCATTCTAAACCAAAGTAATTAATATTATTGTTTGAAATTTTGGTAGCATATTCACAACATCTATCTATTTCACATATATTCAGTGTTTTTCATCCTGACCCCCAGGGGCCGTGTATGGGGGGTCAGGAAAATAGAAATTTTCGCTGATTTTTAGATCTTTCTGAAGTATAGCTTTATTATATTCAAATGAAAGGCAATTAAGAGTAGATTGCAAATATTGTTTCTTTTTTCTGATTCGAGCCTCGTAAAATTCAAAATGGCTGTCTAATGTACGATTTCGCAATAATTTTTCGATCCCTTCAACGTATGGCTATATAATACAGTCAAATTGAAGGAATTTTGGAGTAGATCACAATTATGGTATTATTTTTCAGATTTGTACCTCAGAAAATTCAAAATGGCTGCTTTGCAGGAATTTGCAATTCTAAAATCTAAATTTTTCAATTTTAACCAAAGTAATGAGTATAATTGATTGGAATTTGATAATTGATATTTTGTTCATTGGGATTTGCTACTCCGCATAGTTGCCATCATCTAGTTACATTTTGTTATTATTCACATTGCTCATTATTTGCAGTAACAATAGGAGTCTCGTTGCAGTTTACATAGACCCTATACTATAAAGCATGTACACCCCCTCCATAAGTTGGGCAACTGGAAGTTATTATATGAAAGCATATGAAAGTCTGTCTATTTTTAAACCTTGATTATGTTCCTTATTACCATATTTCAGATACTTCGATTTCATATGCCAAAAATAAACAGGCTTTAATAAGTGATTCAAAGGGGTTCGAGTTGCCAAACTTATGATGGGAAGTGTTATCATTCATAAACATAGACCATAACTACATGAACAACATTAGGAAAGAATGGCACCTGAAATACAATTTTGTAAAATGTTATTAGTACACATACATGTATTTCCAATTGCTGACCACGCATACCCTAAACAGTTTTATGGGGTATGGCAATGATAAGCTGTAAAAAATATAAAATGGTAGATAATGAATATGTTTAGCATATTATGATGTCAAATATAGTGTTTAGATTTATTTAGAATAACAAATTTTGCTATAATGATACACATTTTCTATTTGACCCTAGCAACAAGTTCAACAACTGAAGTGTAAGGTGCAACGCCCCCTTTCTTGAATTTTTAGGGGAAGGTAAAGAAAAAAATCAGAATAAATAGATGCATGCACTTTTTATTGAAACTAATGCAAGAAATATTTGCTAACATCATCAGTGAAGTTTTTAATCAGGTTTTATACACCATAGACCCTTACTGTTTTTTAAATGATGGATTAACTATCGACTGATTAAGAAATTTTGAAGAGAAATTTTGTACTTTTAGGGACAAAATATCTTATATCTCTACCAAATTCTGTTGGATAAGACCCAAACTTTCAGGAATTCTTCATACATGCCTTACTGATATATTAATAATGTTTCATTATAATTGCAACAACCTCAAATGAGATATAAAATAGTTTCAAGCATATGGTCAATCTCCGACTCGAAAATGATAAAATTTGCTGACTCAGCACTTTTGAGCCTGCTTTGCAAGGGTTCACAAACTTTTTTTTACATGCCTTGGGGTCCCCTACAAGAATCTAAAGTCAAATTGAATCTAGGTGTTTTGGACACAAATGGGCTTGGCCGTAGCACTATGTTGTCAATCAGTCAACATTACATAAAATACCGTGTTTTTTTACAGAATGTTTTCAATGATTGGTGAGAAAAACATTGCCTTTCATTTGTGAATTACTTCAAACTTATGAAAATACCAAGACGAGGCAACTGAGAGATACAAGACATTACATAATACCTGCAAAAGCTAGCAATTCATTCCGAAGGTCAACTATTTTTGATTTTTTTTAACATATTATTTATTTCCTTCATAATCAAAAAAATACACAAAATATCTACTACCAATCGCCATAGGCATTCTATGTAGTTTGAATTACAATAGAGGACTAATTACAGTAATCATAGATGGTTAATTGGTAATGTGAGAGGTTGGGAGGGAGGGGGGGGGGGGTTGTCACAAGATACAAATAAGAATAACATTAATTTGATGGAAACTTATAACAGGCCTGTACAAATTTCATCACTATATCTATCAGGATTTTCTGAGAATCAATGGTGGGTTCATTTTCATAAATTAAGTATTTGACCTCTTCTGTCTTACTAGAAGTAAGTTGAGTATCAAACAATAAATTTTGTTCACGAAGTGCAGTCATCATTTTATTACGTTCATGGGTATGGCGAGGGCAGGTTAGAATGAAATGCTTTGTGTCTTCAGTAGAGCCACAGAGGCATTTGTTGTCAATTATTCCAGTAAAATGATGAGTAAAGAAATGGTCTTTAAGGGCAAAATCAACTCGAAGCCTATTTAGCAGTTTTTCGTTGGTTCTACTTAAATTTAGTTTTGTAGTTGGTATGAAGTTTGAAATAGGGATAAATATCTGTTTAATAGAGCTTTTGAATCTAGAAATGGTTTGAATTTCACGAAAAGTCTGGCTTAGCTGGTTCCAATCATTTATAAGTTTTAAAACTGGTGTTTTGGAGAGTCTCATTGAAATATTTCTTGGGCAGGAAAAGGGTAAAGAGTGTCTTAAAATTCTAGTTGCTTGGTTGCGATGTTGGTCAAAAAGACTATGGACATAATAAGGCACTTCCTTTCTTACAATTTTGAACATCAGTCTTAGATTTTTTCGTGTCTTTTGTCAGTAAGCGATTTCCACTGTAAATATTTTAAAGTTTTTGAGGTGTTAGAGCCATGCAGTACCCCAGCACATATAACAGCAGCTTGGTAGTGGATTTTATCAAGCTTTGACAAGGCCGCCAAGGATGACGATCCGTAAATGGAGCTACAATAGTCAAAATGAGACGCCAAATATGAATTATACATTATTTCAAGATGGTGCGACTGTATTTTGTTTGATATGAGCTTCAAAGGATTTAACAGTTTTTGAACGTTATTAGACAGATAGTTTATATGGTCATTAAAAGTCAAATTCTCATCTAAGATGAAACCCAGGTGCTTGTGTGATTGCTTTTGGGGGATCATTTCACCATCAAAGTAAAGCGGAGACATTTGAATATTTTTTTGTCGGGTTGAGCGAAAAACTAAATGAGCTCTTTTAGATGCTTTAAATTTCAATTGCCAGGTTCTAGACCATGCACTTAAAAGATTTAGGTCATTTTGGAGTTGGCCAGTTTGATTACCAGAAGGGTGAAAGAAGAGTATAAGGAGGTATCATCTGCATAGATGAAAGTTTTCGAGGTCAGAGTGTCAGGGAGGTCATTTATGTATATCAGAAACATCAGGGGTCCGATTATGGAGCCCTGAGGCACACCGGAGTTTATGAAGTGGTCAGGAGAAAAGTTTGATGTGTGATCATCTACAGTGACACAGACTTTTCGATTTTCTAAGTAAGAAGAGTAGAGGTCGGCTAATTTACCTTGAATTCCATATGATTTCATCTTGTGAATGAGTAAGTTATGCGGTACAGTATCAAAAGCAGACGCCACGTCTAAATAAACAGAATTAACACAGTTACCCTTTTCCATTTCGTTAAAGATATAGTCAGTTATTGCTAAAAGTTGTAGCTCAGTGTTGTGTCCTAGAGAAATCCAGATTGAAATTGATAAAGAAGGTTATTTTCAAGTAGATGCGTTAAAATGCGATTATGCACAACTTTTTCAAAAATTTTAGAAAAAGTGCTTAGCAAAGTAATCGGTCTATAATTCTCAACTTGAGATCTATCAGACTTCTTATAAATTGGAGAAATGTTTCCAAGTTTCCAGCAACTAGGAAATTGGCCACATGCAAAAATCATGTTAAACAATTTTGATAACTGGAAAGATAATGCTTCCTGGGCTATTTTTGTCATTCTGTTATTAATTTTGTCAAGACCACAGGCTTTATCGCGATCAAAGGACTGGATTATTTGAAGAATTTCATCTGGATTGGTAGATAAATGGTCAATTGATATTCCAGTTCTATTTGGAAAATGTGGAAGTGCATCGTTATCCACTTGGTTTAAATTTTGATATTTTGAAGAAAAAAAGTTAAGGAAACACTCAGCTTTTTCACCCTCAGTTGTAGCTATGTGATCTGAAAAATTGCATTTCAAACTAAGGAGTAAAGCATGAATAGTTCTGGATAGAAAAGAATTGACTATGTTCCAGTATTGTTTTCCTTTACAGGTTGATTCATTAATCTGTTTTACAATATTTTCCTGGTAATTTAATTTTGCCTCTTTTATTAAGGATTTGACCTTTTCAGCTTGAGCAGTGTAGTTGTCAAAAATAGTTGTGTCATTTTTTGATTTGGTTTTCCGATAAAGTCGTTCTTTCTTAATAATATTGATTTTTGAATGGAATAAGAATATGGAATAATTGACACCTTGACATGAGAGGAGGTCAACCGATATCTTCAAAAGATTAGTAAGAGATTACAGAAGCCCTGTCTCCATGCTATCCACAATAAAATGGTAAAAGAAATACCTAAAAATGTTGAATGTGCTTTTAACAAACTCAGAGTGGGTCTTCTTTTAAAATCGCAGATATATGAACATACAAGGTGGGTCAATAAAAACTGGAACATTTTTCTATTTATTCAATTTCCTTTATTATTGCAGTTCAGTCCACAAAAATTTATATAATGGTGAAATGATTATTTGTGGAAATGTTAAAGATAAAAATATGTATGTATGATTAATTTTTGCTTGTCATGGTCATGATCTGTATACTGCGTGCGTCATGAAAAATTTCCAAATTTTCTCTGCTTGAGACATCATTGCTGAGAGTACAGTATCTCATACATATATGCCCTTCAAATGGTATCAACACAATTTCCATCATTTAAAACATATATGTACAGCGTTTTTTAGACTATTAATTATGACTAGCCGACTTCAGCTTTTTTCAAAACTGGCACAATATGTCTCAAAACCTGTCATTTAAACCAAGCATGGCTGTCAAATACAGCTCAGACTGATTGTTAATTAAGGTAGTCTCAGGGTCGGAAGAGGACATCTTTAGTAATGAAATGCTGAGCTTGTATATTCATATTTACAGAATGACAATGAATTGTTTTTCAATTTTCTAAAGTATTAGAACACATGACTAACAAAAAGTTACAATCGATGGAAAAATGTTCCAATTTTTTTGACTCAACGCAAGGGTTTCTTGAACTTGCCCCCCACCCACCTGTATCTGCTAGTCATTCATTGCTAAATTCTGAGACATATTGTGCCAGTTTTGCAAAAGAGTTGAGGTCAGTTGAGCTATATTATTCAAGGTCTTGTTTCTCCTAGAGATAACTACATGGAAATTGTGTTAAGACCATTTGAAGGGTACATATTGATCCCTTTTGTAAATGTGGATTACCACAAACACCTTCTCATTTTATTTTAAATGTCCTTTGCTTGTAAACGAGTGCGAAACCTAATTTGCAGGACTGTGAACTTCAAATCAACATCTTTTTATTCAGAATTTGAACACAATTTACAAAATTCGGTTTCTTTTGTATGGTGATGAATATTTAGATGACTCATTAAATAAAAAATTAAGAGAACTAATGGGTCATTTTGTGAATTAAAGTTTGAGCCAAATTGATCAGTTTGGCTAATTTTTACATGCATGTGTTAACTCATCCCTGGCCTATGGGATTATAGTTACTTATATGAATTATATCACTACTTTCATGTTTATGTATTCCTATTCTTATTAACTAAAATGCAGCTTATGTTTTCATAAAACTTTGGCAATCAATTGCTTGTATATTAAAAACCTAGTGATAATAGTATAACATTATAGGTAATTTAAATATCCTAGACATCAACATAGGACAAGAATAAGGTAAAAATAATATAAGCTCAATCAAGAAAATCACAGGTGCTCTCCTTCGATCGAGATCACTTTTCAAAATTTCGATTCCAACGATGCATACGTATTATATTCAGAAAGCAATGGATAGTTGATAGAAAATTGATAGTTGGTAATTCTTACCTATGATAGAAACAGTAGCCCTATTTACAGTACACGCGACATTTCAAGACGTCTTCGCTAAAACGTTTTAGTAAAATCATGTTGAGTTTACATCATCATATTCAAGACGTCTTACGAAATATGATTGAGTTTACACCTGTTTTTCTAAAACGTCGTAGAGATATGTAGGCATACATGTAAAATGAACAAAGCAGTTCAACACTGTTTGAAGGACGATTCAGTCAACATAGCTATTCCGTTCCCGCTATACTTCTGCTAAAGAATGCATCGGTTTCAAATAATATGTCCTAAAGAGAGCATTGTTAAAAGCATGAAAGAGGGTAGGAAGAGTTTGTGCATATATTAGGATTATGATAGAACACGAGGCGAAATAGTTCTTTTCGATATTTTTGGATGATATTGGTAACAAAGGGATGAGACAAGAGAAATGACCATGCTACACATGTAATCAGGAAGTTTCAAATTTTACGTTCAACGCAACGCATAAAACCGGGCTAAGAGCTTTTAGCTAAAACCGATGGATTTACACTTGCTTGTAAAACGTTTTAGCTAAGCGCTCTTAGCCGAGACATCTTGAGAAAATCTGGATTTACATTACATTTGTAAAACGTTTTAACGCTAAAACGTTTTGGCCAAGACGTCTTAAGGTTCTAGTGAAGTCAGGTGATAAGAGTGAAAATGCTGTCAAGTGACAAATTCTGAAAATCTGCATTTGCCAAGCAAGTTAATTCCCCGGGAAAAAGTGTGCATTTGATACAAGTGATTTGATTGCTCACTGCTGACCACCATCGGTGACAAATTCATTATCCAATCAAATCACGTGTTCCAAGTTTAAGGCCTTTCAACTTGCGAGGCAAATGTAGATATCTATGGTTGTTTTATATGCAGTATTATAACATACCTATGTTGGTATATGGTGTAAACTGTTCACTAGACAGCGATCCAATATAAGTTTTGAAAAGTCCGCGCCTGCTAACTTTCTGATTGGTAAAGGCGTTGGGGCGACTACGCGCGTACATACCAATCAACTGAAGATACTCTCAGACCACTCATCATTATATGTAAATACAGATCCTTGGTGTCTGCTTACCTTTTTATTAGGATATCCCTGAATAATAGGAATAGGAATAATTGCAAAACAACTGATTGCAGCTTCTTCATCAAAAATATTTATTAAAAAAGTTGTCACCAAAGAAAAAATATGGACTTTTTGGCCTATCCTGTATATTGATATCTTCCAATTGGAGCAACATACAATATCTCATTGTTATATCTTTAATTGTTATTACATATTGTTGGTATTTATAGAACATCCATATAAAAACGACGATCTGCTGCATAAGCCTCGTCATACGCATGGACGCTGTTACCGAGTTCCTTAATATCCAGGTTTTTTCTACTTGTTACGAACCAATCAACAAGTTCGGGTCCTAGTGCATCGCATATCAGTACATCTTCCTTCAGAGCATCGAGTGATTCATCAAGGCTTAACGGTAATGGAACGCCAACTTTAGCGTCCTGAGCTGGTGGTTCGATTTCGTTAAGTATTCCATCAATCCCAGCTGCGATATGACACTCCAGCACAAGGTATGAATTAGAAGCTCCAGAGCAAACTCTGTTCTCCATGTAGGTACTCGACTCTTCATCTACCTTTACTCGGAGCATTTTCAGCCTGTTACGTATTCCCCACGAGGCCATTTTTGCGATGAAGGCGTATGTTGCAAATCTCCTATAGCAGTTGACAGTCGGTGCCATGAAAGCTGTGAGCGCTCTCGCATGCTTGCAAATTCCACCAATCCACCATTTGGCAATATTAGACAACTTGTCTTCTTTGGACGGATCATAAAATGCAGCTTTTTCGTCGATTGTCCAAAGGGAATGGTTAAAGTGAAGACTATTCCATACGTGACAATCCGGAGAATTTTTGAATTCCTTGAAAGGTTCGGAAATGAATGTAGCGTGTAAGCCATAATGTTGACAAATCTCCTTAACAGCATGCTTGAATATGAAGGCATTATCAGCGTATTCCATTCCAAACCTTGGCTCCAGGGTGATCTCAAATTGACTAGGTCCCCATTCGGTGTGGATAGATTCCACATTGATACCTAGCCCCGTGTCCGAGAGTTGATCAGATATATCAAAAAGCATTTTATCGTACCTTGCTTGTGCTGTTATGCAATAAGCGTCTTTTTGGTTATGCCCTTTTAGAAGAGTGACCTTGTCGTCTTCTGTTACCATGAATTCAAATTCATTCGACGCTTTTATTTTATACCCCATGTTGGCTAGTTTTTCTACCTGTTTCCTACATGCGAACCGACTACATGCCTCTTGAAATGGATTTCCCTGATCTGGCCTTGTTCTCCATTTTGTCTCGCCTAGAACGGATGCAACACGACGACATGACATCTTGCTACCCCATGCCACATGATGAAATGTAGACGGTATCACTTTAATCTCACAATCGGCAAATGTCCCGAACCCTTCCATAGGGTGCATGCCTGAACTCGCAGAATTGGCATGGAAGCCCTCAAACATACCAAGTCCACGGAAAGCGACCTTTTCGGTGAAAAACTTGGAAGTTACTGTCTTACCGCGCGATATACCGCCCAAATCAGCAACCTGCACTCGAATGAAATCATATTTTGAAGCTTTTGAAATCATTTCCTGAATCTCTGGTCGCTCTGAGTCATCACTATGGATTTTGTCTTGGTCGTTTAGCTGGACAGCTTCCGCCATATTAACTTCACTAATTTACGCTATAACTGCTGATATCCTAGCCTGCCTTTGTGCATGCATTTGTTCACAGTACATCAGTAGACTGATGTGCACTTTGAAACCTGTCATCATTTTGAACATTGAACATTTTGAAGTTCTATTAACATCTCATGAGAACGTAGACTCCCACCAGAGCGTTGACCCATATTATTTCTAAGTCAAGTAATAAAACCAGGTACGATTAGAATCAAGCCATTCACCTGCGAATCTTGAAAATCGGAGACAAAATGCTAAAATAGAAATACAGGTTTTACGAGGGCAATAATGTGTCAAAATTAAATGTTATTCAGTTGTGCAATGTCAACAACAGTACGAGAACGACTGTAAAGATATGTCTTTAGCAAGTCATCGAGAATCGAGACACTTCTAGGTCATGCATGTATGTAAGTGCAAGTTAAATTCAAGCCGCTCTAGTTTTGCCTATTCTTATCGTTCTGTAATTTGATAACATTTGAAGTGTCTCAAAAATAGCTACGGTGTCCAGGGTCGTTATTCTAAACGAGTCCATTTAAAAAGGTGTACGTTTTCAAACGATACATATTAGTTGTACTAATACATGTAGGTTTTTGATTAAAAACAAAAACTAGTGTTTCCATTTATTCTAGTTGGATAATTTAAAAACCTTTCTACCTAAGACTTACTGGGAGTTTAAAAAACTATTCAATAAAACATTCGAACTAAAACAACTTCCTACATTGCGATGTACAAGCCAAGGTACACGCCCGATGATCGTACAAAATGGATGGAGGGGGAGTAGGCGATTTTTGCAAGAAAACTCAACAAATTTGGAAGTTTTATTTTTTCAAGAGAAAATTTACAACTGAATTGCCAAATGAATAGGCGCAATGCATGGCAAAATATGTTAGGTCTAGTATTTTTTGAACTGATACGCTTCTAAGATATGAGATCTATTAAAAAGGCGCATCATTACTAACGTGCAAAAGTCAATGTTTTTGCTATAAATCAGGCAACAATGGTCTACACGACCTGTAATAAATAGGTATAAGGGACGTTATTATCACAACACTAATGGCATTGCTCACTTTTTAAAGTTAGTTTCCATGCGTCATACAAAAAATAATCGAAATAAATTAATATTGGATGGAGGGGGGAGTTATATGTCTTTACGATGAAACAGATTCACAAGAACTCGTGTATTTGAAAAAACTAAACTCAGTACCCCCAGTAAGAAACTGGATATTATATCTCTGGAGAATGAAAAGGGGGAAAGAATAAATTCAAGTAGCATGCCTTATCATGTCTTATATACACGTTACTCCCCCCTCCATCCACCCCCCCCCCTCCATCCAAGATTAATTTATTTCGATAATAAGGTAGTTTAAACTCTAAAATCACTCTCCGATCATTTACAAGAGGACAGATATGTGTATTTTTCATTGCAATTAAAATAATTCTTCTGACGATGATAAATGGAGAAAATAATATTACAAGGGTCGTTCAAAAGGTTTTGCACGAAAGCTCAAGAGAAGAGATTTTATTATTTGTACATGAATTTCCTACGGGTATAGTTTTACCTATCTTACATTCATATCTGAAATCTCAGGACCATACACAATGTACATCCTGAGATACATTGACTTTAAAATTTGAACCAAGGGTCCCATGGTCCATATGACATTATTAAATTGAATTTGTTTTGTGAATGCCTTGAAAGGCTAAAATTGTTCAGCCAATCTTTGTTCTTTGAGCAGTTATTAGTTTAATATATTATAACTGATTTATAATCAATCAAAATATGGAGCCTTCCTTTGAAGTAATGCATTTATATGCATTCTGTCCAGTCTTTTAAACCATGTCTGAACCCTCCTACCTATATGATGTAAAGCCTTCTGATAACTACAGCTCCCTTCAATACATTTTCCTTTGTCTATTTCTATTTTGGAATACTTAGTCATCACATGCAATATGTCTTAATGCATGAATGAATTTAACTTGTGTAATACAGTTTTTCCATTCTCTAAAATTCATTCTACCAATAGCTGCTTCAATTTTATTACTTTCTGTCATATTAACGTCATTAAAACAGGTGATTTATCAAAGATGTTTGAAAGGTATGTTTGATCTTTTTGAACAACCCTTGTAGTATATTTGATCTGTACATAAAAAGCCACATTATCAATCTTTTAATTGATTCCATTTGTTTCATTGAAAGAAATAAACATCCAAAACTAAGAGTGGATGGTGAGAGGCTAATCTATAGTTCATATTAACCCAGACGTCCTAAGGTTGAGTGTTCATTTGTAGGTCGACAGAGTCAGTGACAATTATATGCGTGCTGTCATTCTGAATTATATTGTTTGTCCTCCTGTCAGTCATCCATCTGAATGCCGGACATATGTCATACACAGTTAATTGATTAGATTCATATTTGATAGAAAGATGTATATAAGTCTAGACGGTTTTACCCTAGAATTTTTGGGGGTTATTTCATGGAGCTCAATCCCAAATTCTCTGAACAGTTTTCATGTTTGAATCGGAATAAATAATGATAGGCCATTCAATATGGTGGAATTCTACAACCCTTGGACAGAGTGTCCGTACTTAAGGTTCTCACCTTCGGTTCGAACAAAATTCTGAGTTTTTGTCTAACCCTTTTTAATTTTAAGATTCCTCCGATAATTAGGCCTATGCTCAAATCATCATCTTTATCAAGAGTACGTCCGGTAGTACGTCAAATACAAGATAGCCATCCATCTTCCAAGAAATAATGAAAATCCGAATGTTAAATGCAAATAGGACGTAACATAATAAACATGTGAATATGTTTTGGTCTTTGTGATTGCTGCTTCGTGGTGTTGCCGTTTTATTTGTTTTATCTTATCTTTGTTCCAAACGTGATTTTATAAATACTTTCTTCATTTTAATTAAGAGGCGTCTTTTCGGCAAAGGCATGTGTTTTCACTATCCTAGTCGCTGTCAAATGATATCACGGTGCTGATGACTGACGCATCACCCTTGCTTAACAATACTTACTTAATTGTTGCCACTTTATTTGCCAAAAATTTCAGGTGGATTGAAATAATCAAAGACAATAAGCACCTACAGGGTGCTCAATAGAAAATGAGTGATTTTTGTTGAAATGTACATGTCTTTAACAAACCCTCGGAGCCTCGCTTTTGACACCAAATTAGCATTTATAAAGCTGATGCGTATGCTATAGCCACCGTGGATGTTGAGACTTTGAGCAATGGGCTTGGCATCAAAGATTGGCTGGCATTTATCTTTATACATTAATTACTTTGTGTAGAGAACAACCTTCTCTGAATATTATTGAATATAAACAACATGGCAAGTGAGTCAAGTAAGTTACTTTCTTTCTATGTATTCAAACCCAGAATATGTATCCAAATTTCGCAAATTAAACAAAACAAACACTTCGTATAACTTTTCCATTCATGCAATACAACTTGACTAAATTCGCTCAAATTTTGATTGGGCAAATTAACCATAAAGCGCAAAATCAAGAATTGCTTTTCAATTAAGACTTAAAGAGTAATGACGTACTTCCTTTTGGACACTCACTCTTACAACGGACTATTTAAAGCAACTACTACGCTCGTTCATCATTTTTTCATTTTGGGTTAACATTTAACGTTGAGATCGTTAAACCATGATTTTCAGAGCAAACCGACATTCGGATCGTACTTCTTGGTTTAAAGGGGTCTGGAAAAAGCAGCACTGGAAATACAATTCTGGGATGGAATAGATTCAACGAAACAGCGAACTCGGCCTCTGGAGTTGAAAGCGAAGTAAAACAACTCGGTCTGGTTACTGCCACAATTGTGGATACACCAGGACTTAGTTCTTCCGAAATGTATATGCATGAACGTTTAGATGAGATCATGGCAAACCTACGTGAGGAAACAGAGCCAAGTCCCCATGTTTTCTGCATTATCCTTACCACCGAAGCATTCACAAATGAAGATATTAAAACGACCGAATTACTGCAGAAAGCTCTTGGTGAAGTAGCAATGCAACATGCCATACTGTTATTCACACATGGTGATGAATTAAAAGGTGACCGTAACGTAAACATAAACGAATTATTTGACCAAGCGCCCAACGAGTTAAGGCAACTCAGAGATATGTGTGGAGGAAGAGTTTTTGTCATCAATAACCGATCGTCAGATTCTGATTCCGAAGTAAAGGGCCTCTTTAACAGTATCTCAAAATGGAAATTAGACTCGGTAAAGTTTCATGGATTTACCAAAGGTAAATTACGTTTGTGATATAATTGAACATTTTAACAAAATAGCACCGTAATTTTATGCTGTGTTAATTGTTTCACATTGGGAATGCTATATCATTTGCTGCGATGCATCGGCCGGCGCTCGGCCGATTAAGTATTTTGTTCCTTAAACTGAATACAATTTTGAACAAAACACTCAATCGGCCGGGCGCCGGCCTATGAATCGGAGCTAATGTGACCCAGGCATAAGTTGTGCAACCTAGATACCATGCCCAAGGTTCATGGAGAAACAATCAGATCAGATGTGTCTAATCATAAAGCATTTCTCGTTCATGAAGTCATTTTGGAAGTTCATCTGAAAAATTAAAGATCGTTGAAAGAATTTGGGAGGTTTGCAATTTAATAGAAAACTAAAAACACATAATGCGTTCATGTAAAAAATACAGTACTGTATATATAGAAAGCAAATGCTCGATAAACTTGAATCACACGGCAAACCAATTAAACACCTTTTCAACATGAAGGACGATTCCCTTTTTTCAATATGGTATGTCTTGTGAAAATAAAGAAATTGAAATTGTAGCAGAATTTATTCATAGATGTAATATAACATAGAAGGGTGTGATATATGACATAAACAATGGACGCGTATCACAATCACCATTCATGTGCTCATCCATGATACATATTTATTTGTTCATTTATTTACTTATTTATTTATTATGAAGTATTAATTGTTTGTGTTGTTACCAAACTTTTTTAGAAAAAATGCATGATTTCCGCATGCTTTAAAATAATTAAAATAACAAGTTATTTTGATATTTATATGTTATAATTAAATTGACCTGCCTACCCTTAATACAGGTTACCATGGCAGCCTTATCTCATTGATAATTTGAGATATAGCTATAATATTTTAGCATTTTATGTGTAATTACATAATCTACATTTTCTGAAAAAATGAGAGGGATATGTGAAAAAATCACAAAATGAGAGCATTTTTATCAGAATATAAATGTTTTATGTTGTATTGATATATTGTAAAAGTGTTTACTTTGTGTACACTTAACCCTTTATGGGTATGCATGTGTAATAAAGTTCATAAATCTAAATCCAATCTGATCATGGGATGGTGCAGTTAGATATGGAAAGTACTTTATTACTTGTGAGAATGTTAAGTTAACCTTTCAACCTTGAAATTCACTTTTTAAGTAATACATCATAAGTATTGATTGGTGCTAAATTGTTGGTCGTCTATTGTTTTCGTAATTGATCAGAAGTCCCTCATTCAGAATTTAAGGGTTTTGTTTTCGTTAAATGCCATTTCATTGATTATGATGATTGTAGAGCCACCTTTGTTATTTGTCGAATTCGTGTGGTTGTAGATCTAGATAAAAAGAAAAAAGAGAAAGAGGATGAAGGAGACGAAGAAGATGACGAGGACGCGGAGGATGGTGAAGACGAAGAGAATGATGAGGACGAAGAGAATTGTGAAGACAAAGAGGATGATGAGGGAGAAGAGGATTGTGAAGACAAAGAGGATAATGAGGGAGAAGAGGATTGTGAAGATAAAGGGGACGATAAGGAAGACGATGATTGTGAAGACAAAGAGGACGATGAGGAAGAAGATGATTGTGAAGACAAAGAGGATGATGAGGACGGAGGGGAATGTGAAGAAGAGGGTGATGGGGATGAAGATAATAATGAAGAGAATGAGGATGACGATGAAGCAGATAGTGATGAATAAGTTGATAATAATGCTGGTCAGGACAAAACTGAGGAAAACAAAGATAAAAACAGCACCGATCAGGAAAATAACGAAGAAAGTAGCAAATATGGGGATTCAAACTAATACCGTAAAACCCATAGTGTTTTGTCAAAATCAAAGCATCATTTTTAAGTTTATGACCAAAGTAATAATCGATAACAAAGGGCAAAATGTATCACTGGTGTGAAACCGGCGTTTCCATGGCAACGCCAATGTTGTCACTAGTAAATTTAGGATCTATTTGGAACAATAAGTCGGATATTGACGATGTTGCGATCAAATGAAAGAGAATCGTTTCTTAAATCGAGGCAGCTACATTACTCTATGCAGACTGTGCTATACGAAAACAAGCGGTGCGGATATCATGTGCGCAAGATGCGGATATT
Source organism: Owenia fusiformis (assembly GCA_903813345.2). Taxonomy (NCBI): domain Eukaryota; kingdom Metazoa; phylum Annelida; class Polychaeta; order Sabellida; family Oweniidae; genus Owenia; species Owenia fusiformis. The sequence continues at coordinate 12,269,264 of CAIIXF020000006.1, read as the reverse complement.
AGCGGGTATTCTTGAATTTGATTTCATGATATTTCACCAACTAAGGCATGTTGGGCACTCAATTATATTCATACATGATACATGTTTAATGTCTCCTAATAAAAAGAAAATTGTGTAAATAGGTACTCTCTCAAAAGCAAATAATTTGATATTGCAGCTGTTAAATCACAGCGTAAACAGTATTAATTCAATATTGGTGATCGAGATGACATATCAATACAAATTATATCTGCATTTTGAAAGTTGAAAGGTTTCTATGTGATTTTATACAAAATAGGAGACATTAAACAAAAATGTGCTACACCGTTTGTTTAAAGGTAGCACATATCTGATTGTTTTGAATTTGTTAAAAACTCACACAGAAAGTTTATGACTTTCAAAATGCAAAAAAGGCTGTAAACTTTGTAATAAAGCAACAATTTTAAATTATTTCTATGGAGAAAGAATGAATGCTAACACCCCAGTCACATTTCCTACGGCGACCTTGCGGTCTATCATTTCTGCGGCCAGTAGCTTTTCTACGCTCGCCGCAGAATTTCTACGCTCTCATACTTTTGCAGTCACATTTCCCACGGCAGCCGCACGGTGAATTTTAAATTTCTATTGATAAATAATAGTTTTTTTCATTTTATTTACATCAGGACAATTCAGAAATGTTATTCATAGTGCTAGGATGTAATATCAAATGGAAAGTGATCGTGAAACATTAACAAATGATGATTCGATCTTGTTCAGCCAGTTGATTTCTACGGGGACCTCAGAAATGAACAAAAATTATAACTCCGAGTTATAATTTCTACGCCTTCCCTGCGGCCTGTAAAAATCTGCATTCGCCGTACGGAGGCCGCAAGGCAAGCGTAGTTTTTCTACGCTCGCCGCAGAAATTCACCGATTTAATTGATCTGCGGTCGACCTGCGGAATGAAGAATACAGCTACAAATTTTCCCTTTTATTAGGTATCCTCTACAAATGGATGACTATACTTGAGTACCTAACATGCCTTTGTTTATAAGATATCAAATATTCAAACTCAAAAATGGCAGTTAATATCCGCACCTTGCGCACATGATATCCCCACAGCTTGTTGTCGTATAACACAGTCTGTATAGGGTGTACATAATGTACATATTAATTACTAAACAATGACACGTCTGAACCGCCTTTCCAATGGGTGCGGTTCTCAAGCATGTGGTGTCTCGGAGGAGCCCACGAGGTTAGATTACACTTATTGGCAACTATCAAATATACCGGGTCGACTAAAAAGTGCCCCGCCTTTCCCAAAGTCAAGTTACCATAGTAACCATTATTATTGACCAATTAAATTAGAGATGTTACGAATCGATATTTTAAAAAAAATTAAATTTTGAAATGAGAGCATTTTTCCATGAACTTATTGAACGACCTGGTATGTCAGTCTCGAAAATACACTTTAGTAAATGAATTATAATATAATGATAGGCTCTAACTAATAGTACAAGAGAAAACATATATATGCTTCTATTACAACCAGAATTTCTTGAAGAGTACATATTTTTCTATTTGAAAAGCATTAAGACCTCCTTGCTTTCGTGTATTATTGCATATTTTCAATGACGAGCTATCCAAGCCTAAATAGCTTACTGAAAAATTGAGTTCAAAATGAATGGAATAATTTAAGTAACAGTCCTGTCAATATATGACATATTATAAGAAATAACTACTATTTATATGTTGAACTAACAATTAGTTTAATTGATTATAGGAAATAGACCGTTGTTGCATTTTTGACATTATGATCAAAAAGCTCAATTACTGACTTGGATTAAATAGCAAAGTATTAGTCATATATTGGGCTTATACAGGGTGGTCAAAAGAAGTGAAGCATTTGGAAGACTGTATATAACTTCGAACATAAGAGATGTCATTTTCTAATATGAAGTGTGTTTTGATCGTTGGGTAGTAGACGCTTAATGTACATTGTACTTAATCTACATTTTTGCTCTATACTTTTTAAACAGCCATGAATTTATAAACTATTTTGGTGGTGGACGTTAAGCATTATGTTTCCGAAATAGTGAAATTGTAGTCTTGCTTCAAGACCCTGGACTATCTACTGTACACAACTGAATGGACAACTGTGGTGCTAGAAAAAAAGCCATGTTCTCAGTCTTGAAGCAAGATTAAACTTAAGTAAAATTGCATCTCAAAGCATATTTTGATCAGAACTGTTTCAAAACATAAAGTATGAGAATGCTAATTTCCAGTTACAGGATTTTTTGTAAAATAATTCAACATTGATTTCAGTATTGATTTATTTTGCTTTCTGATAACGATTAGAATTATCGCGAGAAGCAAAAGTAAGATGGGGTCAGAGATGTTTCGGAAAATGCCCAGAACGAATCGTAGCTAGAAGGGAGGTTGCCTTAAACATATATTTAACTTTGATTGGCTTTATGTCAGAGTACCTCCGGCCCTGATGTGTAATTCATCCTGCTCATTATTATTTGATTCGCATAAATGTCATTTAATAATTGAACAATTTCTATAAATATTCATCGCTAATTCGCATCAAGTATATCAGAACACAATAACTTGGAAAGATGCAGCCTTTCGCAGTTTTGGTATTCGGATTGACTTTTGGGACTATTCTGGCAATAGACGATGCTTTCAAGTATAGACAGAATCCACCAAGTATGATTTTATGTTTTTAGATGTGTATGTCATACAGTTATATAAGACTATTTTAAAAATATTATTTAGCAAGAAATATGTCTGCTTATTATAAAAATGATCAATTTATTTGATTATTATCGTTAATTATACAAGAACATCATACATTCAAAAACATTTCTATTAGATCCTGATAGAATATTTAGGCCATCGATCAGCACTCCATTTTGCTTCATTTGGTCAATATATATTCGTGAAAAATTAACTAACTTTGCCTCAACGAAATTGTAGATGAAAAAGTACTATGGAAATCTAACATATAATTTTTCGGTAAGAAAGTAAAATTTCAATCAAATGGTTTTCAGTCTTAATTCTTCTCAATTAACTTGAACAACTTTCACGTTAAGTAAAAAATAAAAAATGGGGTGCCTATCAGTCGTACCTTTTTCTGATGACTGGATAATGTAATATGTAAGATTTGTTTAACTAACAAGGTCGAAAACCATCGCAATGTACAGACGAGGCCCGCAATTGTGGTAATCTGAATGCCGGGTCTTGTACCAGAAGGCGCAACGAGCGCTTATGTTGCGCCACCTGTTGGCGATATCTGGTACAGAACAAGAATAACCCAAGAGGTAATTGATTTACCAAAAAATGTTCTTATAGAGAGTGTTTCTAGTCTAATTGATAATAAACATAAACATATTGACTACACAAGTGACATGGCAGGCATACATCTAGCAAGGGCGAACGTAATACCCTGATCGTTCGCAAATTGGCGTTCGGTTTTTTACCGCATCCGATTTGAATTAGCCAATAAACAATAAACATGATCTATACACTATTGTCTAATGAAGACCAAACAAAGCCCCGAATTTAATATCTATATTTATTTTTATATACATCCAATCCGAGTTAGTGTGGAAACATCTTAAAAGTTTGGCACATATCTCTGGGATGATATATATCATGTTGAATAATGTTAAATCGACATTTAGATTGCCCATATGGTTAGTGTGGAAACATCTTAAAAGTTTGGCACATATCTCTGGGATGATATATATCATGTTGAATAATGTTAAATCGACATTTAGATTGCCCATATGGTGACAGTGCATCTAACTGCGCAAGCTTGTCGCCAAGAAGTTGTTCGTCGTCAAGGAATAAAAGAATATGCTGCTCTACTTGTGCCAGATATCAGACTGACGATCGGGGTAAAGGAATATTGACACACCTAGATGCTTACGACTAAGACCCGCTTCAAACTACATCCAGAATTTGTACATATAGTAGTTTTTGTCTCGTGAAATATTAATTTTTCAATACAAACTCCGCTAATTGATATTGTTCTTTATAAGATCAATATTGAATATTTAAAGATTTTGATTTTTCTAAATTAAACACACCAGATTGTCCGTATGGGGATAGTGCAAGTAACTGTGGGACCCTGAGTCCAGGCGACTGCTACAGTGCCAACAATAGAGATCTGTGCTGTTCCACTTGCAAACGGTTGGAAACAGGAGATCCATGTAAGCTATTTTGAAACTTTTCGTAGAATATTTGCATATATTCTGATATGTTAGTTTAGCAATTTATGTATTCAAATCTGAAAGATGATAAAATATTTGTGATCTGCAAGATACTTGTAAAAGAGTGCTTTGGAAGGATCTGGCAAATGATTATATTCACGAATTTTTGAGCTCCCCTGAATCGAGACACAAAAACAAAGGTAAATTGATGTACGTATATAGTAAAATGAACCATACGAAAATACAGTTACAAATACAAAAATTCAAAAAGTATTTCTTCGAACAGAGAGATGGATTCAAACATGACCGTGCTCTATTCAAATTTCTCAACCAATCAGAATGCAGCATAGCCAATATAGAACGTTCTCTAATTCTCCATAGATGCACGACCATGCTCTATTCAATCTGCAATTTGCATTGTTTTGAGTGACGTCACATCTCAGCTGCACATCTGGGGCTCTGTCCGGGGATAGCTGTTCTTTTTTGACTTCAGCATGCGTATTCTTCCTTCATGCCCGTTCCACAGACACGGCTTTTACTAATTTTTATGTTTGAATCGGAATAAATAATGATAGGCCATTCAATATGGTGAAATTCAGCACTCGTTGGACAGAATGTTAGTACAAATGCACTCACCTTCGGTTCGTGCTTTGTACAACATTCTGTCCAACTCGTGCTGAATTTCACCATATTGAATGGCCTATCATTATTTATTCCTTAATTCACGAACGGCAGATTTCATGATATATCCCCAAATACCTTTATTTATTCAAATAATAAATAATATTAATGAAAGGACCAATGATCGAACCTTGGTTAACAGCATTATTAATATAACATTATTTTGGAATCTTCCAGCTTGTAAATGGGGAGACAATCCACGACAGATGATAACAGATAACACGGGCAACCGACTCCCATGCAGAGACTACGCCTTGCACATGGGCTTTGATTTCTGTCGAATGCTGAACGCCGGTGGAAGACAGAACTGTTGTGTTACATGTAAAGGACATTTTTAAACTAAATAGACTAATATGGTGTACTGTAATCTAATAAACTTGAAAACATGGAATTTTAAGAACCATATGAATTTTATTATCTTACAATTTTTCATTCTGAAGATTAAAATGTATTACAAATTCAATTCTGTTCTTAAATGTAATTCTACATAAATATCAGACATCAGAATTAATGCTCTTGTATTAGTTAGTATAGTAGACCACTCAACAAGCGCAGTTCATGGTAATATACAGCATCCATTATCTATCTAGTCATGACCTTTCTTATTTGACGATTTGCATTCTTGCTATTGTTAAATACTTCAATTGTGGATTCATTAATATCGTCTTCATTTGTTTCCAAGGCTCTGATTTGACTCATTGTATCATTGCGACGCTGTTCCTAAAGATCATCACCTGGAATGTAAAACATTATAATATTTTCAAAATTTTGTTTAGACGAAATCGATTGTGCAGTGACATTATCGTGCCCTGTATCAAGAATCTAATATCAGCAAGGTTCATATAATAGTCGGGTAGAGAAATCGATCATTTTGTGGACTGGATAGTTGTTCAACAGTAGCTACAATGGTCATGAAATTTTTGTCAGGGAAGAGTCAAAAAGTTATGGTTATCAGATCGAAGAAAGTATGAGTTTAAAACATGGAAAAAGTTAATTCTGTAACATGTTTTGATTAAATAACGTGATAGTTTACCTATTCAAATATTTCACCTTAATTTCACTTCTACAGAGTGTTTCATAATGACCGTCCTCCGTGAATCACCAATCCTAGATGGCACATCTCCATTTGTCATATATCATATTAAAGCTCATCCAATTCTGGACTCCTTGAAACAACTTTGATTAAGCTCGGAAGCTTTTACTTCTTGTTACATATCATTAAAAAGGTGCCCATTTGATCTTTGGCATAATTGAATGTCCAAAATTAATCAAGAATCTTTATAAAGTAGCGGTCACACTAGCCGTGTAAGCCCACCGTTCGCCACCGTGTGGCTAATTATGGCCAGACGGCGATGGCCGGCATGGTCACACGGTGGGCCGTTTCCCGGCCGTTTGAAAACGTTCAGGGAACGTTGCCGGCCATCCACACCCGGCGAATTTTTTGAGCATGCCCAAAACTTTTTCCGTTTGACTAACGTTCGGCTGCGAACGGCGATAGCGGTATGGGAATGGTATGAGAACGGTGCGGCCGTTAAGGACACGTTCACAAGGCGGTGATGGGACGATGGGGGACGTTGACTCAATCAGCGACGGGTTGCGAACGACAGTTTACCGCTTTGGTACCGTCCAATAAACGGGCTCCCAACGGGTGTTTGAAATGTCATATTAAAAGCGTTTTCACGGTACCAGCCGCTTAACGCCTAGGTAACAGTCCATTGACGTGTTGACGGCCTTATAACGGCTTCATAACATCCTCCTAACATCCTATTACCGTGAATTCGAAATCGTACCGTCTAATGACGCAGCTTGTCACCGTCTTCTGCAGTTTCTGCAGTTTTTTCCTCTTCGATTTATTCACTCTTGACCATGTCACACTTTTGGTCGTGTCAGACTGTCAGTCTTCATCATGGATTGTCCTGAAAAGGTTCGTTTAATGTACATGGTTGCCATTACTCAGAGAGAGCGGAATGAAATTGACTTAGAAATTTGCAATCACATTCGTCGACATCAGCAGGAAAGGGCAAGGAAAGGTAGAAATGTATGGTCGAGAGAATGGGTGAAACGTCGCAGATAATTTGGCTTGTATGACCAGTTGATGGTAGAGCTTAGGAGGGAGGATCCACAAGCCTTTAAAAACTTTCTCAGGGTGCCTCCGGAGATGTTGGATGAAATATTGAACAGAGTTGAGCATCGCCTTACCAAACAACATACCAGGCTACGGGTGCGAAGTACAGAGATCTTCAATACAGCTGGAGGATACTACAACTACAAGGGTTTCTACTCTGTTGTGTTAATGGCGTTGGTAGACTCTGACTACAAGTTTATCTGGGCCGATCTTGGTGGTAAGTGTTTCATGACAAAAAGAGACCATTTATAAACAAAACGTCTCTTAATTCAATGAAATTCAGTTACACATCGCAAGTTTATTAGTTTAAATTATTTGTTTTAGACGACCATTACATAATTTACACAAAACAACATATTTCTTGAAGACAATATTTCGTAAATGTTTTTGGATTTTGAGAGACGATCGGTGAATCAAATTAAACTTAGAGCGAGCATCAACATTCCCTGGAAAATTTGTGAAATGTCAAGATAAAGTATGACGTTAAAGTCTCACAACGTTTTTGAATTTTTCTAGAAACATGGTTAGAAAGAATACTTCAAAATGTTCTATAAAGCGCATGGCACGTTTTTAATTAGGTGAAACTGAACGCTGTTCATTTCATAAATGCAACTGTTCTGTATTTTTAGGGAAGGGGCAGCGTCTGATGCTCAAATTTATAATGCCTCAGAGCTCAAGCAGGGCATAGCTGATGGTTTCCTAAATCTCCCCGACCCCTCTCCACTCCCAAACGACAACCAGGAGGTACCGTATTTCTTTATAGGAGATGATGCATTCGCCCTCACACCAAACATGATGAAGCCGTATGGTGGCAAAGGAAGGAACGTGGAAGAGCGTATATACAACTACCGTCTGTCAAGGGCACGTCGCTGTGTAGAAAACGCTTTCGGGATCATGGCGAACCGTTTTCAAGTGTTACTGACGACCATGGGCCATGCTTCTTCAACTGTTCGGTTGATTGTCCGGACCTGCATGGTACTACGCAATCTGATGCGCATGAGGTATCCCCAAATGCAAAACCAACTCATCAACCAGCATGGTGATTACGCACACCCAGCTGGACATTGGAGGGGAGCTAGAAATCTTGAAGATACACAAAGACAGGGGGCCCGAATCGTGACAACCGGGAAGGCAAGAAACAACGCAATCTCCTCCGGCACTGGTGTAACTGCGAGGCCGGGTCTGTACCATGACAAGACAGGAAAATATGAATACGTACACTCCTGGTCATGATTTTTCCGAGGATATAGAGCAATTGAGACTTGTTAGGTTATACAGGGTCAGACAAAAAAGGTAACCCAAACAAGTTTTAATAACTCAGTCTTCTAATATGGGTTTTAAGCCATATTTGGCACAAATGAATTTTGTTCATTGTTCTTTCATTGGTCTATTTCGAATGATCAAGCTCGTAATGGTAATTTTAAAAAACATGCTCCAAAATGGTCATTTAAAAAAAACATGCTCCAAATGCCAAAACATACCAAAATAACATAATCTGAATTCCCAAAATTGTACCTTTGTGGCTTCACTAAAACAATAGAGCAGAAGGAAAATGAGAGAAATTACACAAGATATTTGTGAGTGTGTTGTCAGAAAACTTCACCCGATACGTTCAAGTTTGCTTTCAAGACAAGACCGGCATTTCGGGCATGTTTGGTAAAATGACCATGAAATGTTCACCGTTTTTGAGTAGACCAATGAAACTTATATTGAATAAGATTTAATTGTGCGAAATACGATCTTAAACCCATACTGGATGACTGAAATATAAAGATTTGTTGAGGTTACCTTTTTGGATCACCCTGTATATCAATAATTACACGTTAAACATTATCTTCTGTGACAAGCAATTTGTTTTACAAAGACATTTGTGTTATTTAGTTCTTATTTGCTATACAAGAGTAGATGAAAAAATTTCTAACCGTTGGCTCTAGATTTTATAATAAGAGGGGTTGGATCCTAAAACTTTAACACAAGACAGGGTAGTTAGTTTGCTTGAAACTTCTGATCTGGATTGGCCAATACAATTAAACCAAAAGTCATTTTTATAGCAATGATAGTTTGTGTGATATGTGTTTTGAACAAGGACTTTCACATGATGAGGATTTATGCCTGACATTATATACTTATTTAGTTTCGATTGCACTTATGAAGAGAGTGGTGAGTAGGTAAACTAAACTTATGATGAATACACTGTGGAGGAACTCTTCAAAATGTTACGTAAACGGATCCGTTTACGTAACAAAATGTCGCAGCTACGATTTTACTTTTTCCATGAATTCTCAAGATGTAAGTAGAATGTCCACGACATTTTTGGCAAAACTGTGTGGCAGCAACATATGTTTCAGAAAATCGTAACGTCTGCGATCGAATAATCATAAGACGACACAATCATCGATATACTTCTCCACTTAAGTTATGAAAACGGAACGTTGAAAACGGTTAAATATCTGCACTTTTAACAGTTCCGTATTCATAATTATAGTGAGGAAAAATGTTGATCATGTTGGCGCCTCGTGAACTATTCGTTCACAAATTATTAGATTTTCATAAACATATGATGCTGACACATGTTTGTACCAAAACGGTCGTGAAGATTTTGCCTACAACTCATGAAATCTTAAAAAAGATAGATCGTACCTTCGAGGTTGCGCCATTTTGTTACGAAAACGGATCCGTTCTCGTAACTGGCTTTACGAGTTCCTCCTCGAGGACAGCCTGTCCTTGGAAATGTATTGTAACGTTCTGCTATTCTCCCGGGGCACTGCTAAATGAAAATGTGCAAGAACAGAAGTTCTGCCTAGTTAAAGACACCGTCATTTAAAAATGATTTAAATGAGGGGTAAATCCATGAAATATGTTACAGTATAATAAAGGACCTTATACACCCTCCATTGGGATCTCCCCATGGGAAAAAAATGATTCATCTGATTTTTCAAAATGAGTATTCTGCTTCAATTATTACATTTATATGCACACTAGTATCTTGTTGACCTATATTCAGCACTGTATTGATGTACAGGCCACTTATTAGGGTCATAATTCAATCATGAAGTGTAGAGGCATAGATTTCAAACCAGGAAGTATTTTTGTGTCTGTCAAAATCCATTTACATCCTACGCATTCCTGCATCTTATCCAAATATGTTACTACATAATGAAATATAATAGTATAATCTTTGGTTTTACAAACTTGTATGATAAAGTTGTTTTTGGAGCATTTTTCTATAGCCATTTTGCATGGAAAAATTATGAAAAAATGTACAATCTTTTAATTTTAAGTATGACCTGAATCGATTGCACATTTGATGAGATAAACCATTTGTGTCGTATCGTGAAATTATTAAGTTTGCAATCGATTCAGGTCATAGAGTATTTTTGGTATTTCTGTGATAATCAATGAAAACCAATGCCCTCAATTGGGATCTGCTGATATCCTCATGTTAAGTCAATGGTGCACAGCCCCATGTAAGTCAATACAACCTTACTGAACGAAATTATCCCTATCTCAGCTTATGTGTGTCCGAGCACTTTAATATTTTCCAAAGTATTATATGACATTTTATTCTTCATGTTACACCTACGAATGATTCATTTTGACCATAGCGATATTTGCCAATAATTGCACCCTGTCCTTTAACTTGTAAAAAACGAAACGGTCGCTGTTTTAATCATGACGATCTTGAATATGAATACAAATGAAACTTTGTCATGATATATTATCTAGTCCTTGTCACTTTGCCATAATGTTATACCCACAATAAATTGAAAAGAGTAGACAGATGTCCAAACATACAGACTAGTCCCAAAGATGAGTGATTTATAGAGAGCGGTTTCATGACGTTTTCAATGCGGTTTGGCGGTACCAATGCGTTACCAATGCGTTCCGACCGGTGAAAACCCGGTGAAAGGAAGGTATAAACCCGTTGAAAACACGGTGACAATGGTAAGCCACTACTCTTTAAACACGTTAGCCCGGTACTAGGTCGGTATAAAGCCGGTGCAGACCCGGTATAGCACGGTATAAACCCGGTCATAAATTCAAAAAGAAATGCGACCGTCGATGAATCGTCACCGTCTTGCCATAACTAGCAACACGGTGGCGAACGGTGAGCTTACACGGCAAGTGTGACCACAGCATAATAATTAGATTAAGGGGCCAAAGGAATCTGTGCATGGGGGTGGTCATTATGAAAAACCCTGTACATTAAGTAACATCCCAAATTCTCCGGAAATGAAATGGCTAAAGGAAAAGTAAAGCCAAGATATTACATTAGAAATCTATAAGAAATCTGAGAGCCCTCTATATCTGTTGATACACGTAGTACCAGAGGCTAATGTCGACTCAATATAGCTTGTTTGGTAAACATGATATCGGAGACTTTAAGCTGGCGAAATTTTTCACAACGTAACCGCGAACGCTGGTCTCGTATGTCAAACAATTATATTTAAAACACAACCTTTATTCGAATTTATGGTCGGACAAAAGTATGATGTTACTTTATTACCTTGAAGTACACATTATACTTATGTCCGATCAGACCACTTCCTGAAATTTGACAATTTTCTGTAGCCATGTTAGCCTGTCCCGTCCCCCATTGTATTCACTCCTGCGTGAAAATCCATCATATTTTGTCTTACCTTGCTCTTTTGAACTTTAGGCTGTTTTGGTTTAGGTTGTCTTGGTTTCCTTTTTGTTGGTTTGTTGGATACAGTTCTTGTGCAAGTAACCGATACTGTCTCAGTAATCGTCCCTCCTCGACATGATGTTGAAGTCCTTGCTTTCTTAATAGTGTTCTTGCAAACATTCCTTGATTGTTTCACACCGCCTGTGTGGACAGGTTTCCTTGCAACTGCCTTTACTTTGATAGATTTTGGCTTGCCCATCTTATGTCATAAGATCTGATCCTGGTAGTATACCGACGCGCTGTTTAACGGTTACTTGTAAAATATTTGCGCCAGTATTTAAAAAAACGACTTGACTTGAAGGAGCGTCTAATAACAACTTTTGGACCTCATATATTTAGAACTCACAAGTACCTAATAAATATTGTAAATATGCACATTTAATAGATGGCATAAGTGTTACTGTACTGTATTTTAAGGTACTTGGTGGACCCAGAGAGAAGATAAGCTAACTTCCGCGTATTCCTTCGTTTCGACATATTATGCCACCATTATCTGAAAACGACTTATCGAGGTACATGTGTATGCAATGGTTTCATGAGAGCCAAAACTATAGGTCATAGCAGTTCACTAATTTTCTCAAGTGGGTTGTTCTTCACACCTATGTCCCATTGGTTTATGTATAAGTATTGCTGCCTTAATATATATCACATTTAGTCATTATAATTATTTACAAAATTGATTTGAATTTCAATAACTCGAGGTTTTCAATTCCGATATTTTCTTTGAAATTTAATCAGGAGATTTTTGAAGCAATTTTTACATATAAAAGTAAACAATTAAAGTATAAATTAGACCCACGGGTGTTTTCGCCATCTATTTTCAGTCCTTAAGTCCATTGACACAATATTCCTTAGGCTTACACCCTTCGTTATCTTGATATTGGGCAACACTACAAGTCATGTTAATTCAACAAAAGCTTGATCTCTTGTAAGAACTTGAAATCTCATGAGAAACACCTCCGAAGATGTATCATCGAAATATCAAACTGATTCGATTTTAAAGTAATAGCCTATCATTTTATTAATTACATTTTCATATATTTTATAAATATAAATGTACAGGTGTATTTATTCGTTTAGCCCACCCTGTACATATTAATAAAAACAAAGCAGCGAAGCATTAGCATACGTCACGTGCGATCACCGAGCACGGATACAAAACATGCCGAAGCTTTTGATTATAATCCATAGAGTAATTCGGCATCTACCACTGATTGATTTTGATGTTTCGGAGGCTCTTTACGTTTGGAAACGTCCTATAAGTTCGCCATTTTGCTTTTGCTGTATATTAAGCGTCCACAGTCCCTTGCCTAATGTCTATGGTCATCAGTGAACTGCTCATAATACTCGAACTGCTTCATGCGTCACCTTTATCAACTCACTAATTATTTTTACTTGGATTGGTTGTGAAAGCAATTGGTTCGTTTTCACCATTTTCAGCACTCGCACTAGATTCTTGTAAAACAGTTTCTGAAGCACTTTGCTTTAAGTTCTGAGTACTACTTTTTGGTGTTATGGCGCCCTCTATATAAGGTGCAGGGCCAAAGTCATAGAGAGAATCGGACGCATGCATGGGCGAGGATACCTGAAGCTGCAGGGACTCTTGCTGAAGTTCCTCATCCAATTCATGAGGTTTTGGTAGCTTGGAAGCTGAACCCAATTTATCTTCTTTGAACCCAGGTTGCATGCTTGCTCCAAATCCAGCTTCAACTTGAATCGTCGTGGTGGGGGATGACTCATGTGAGCCGTGGGGAGGCTCCACGTTACCAGAATGGGACTCCTTGGAACTAGGGGTTGACTCCATGGTAATTTTCACCTGCTCTTCTAAGATTTGATGGTTGACTCACTGTACTGAAAAAAACAAAGATCTACTCAGTATTCAATTTGGGAATATTGACCGAATGTTTTTGTACAATAACACAATAATTTACAATACTTGAATTGGACACAACCCAATGATACTACAATGCATAATGATGAGATAATGCATACTCATCCAATAACAAAATGATACAATAATACACAATGGTGGTACAATAATGCACAATGGTACAATAATGTAAGCGATATAAAATATACAATACTACATAATGATACAATGATACATAATGGTACAATAGTGCATTCCAACGATACAACAAAACAAAATGATACAATAATACACAATGGAACAATAATGCACATGATATATAATATTTTCCAGATGCTGTCAGACAGTCAAAAAATCCATTTATTTTCTCACTTGGCCATATTCTTAAGTTTTACCCCCATATATAATAAATTTGGCCCATGACTTATCTACACCTCCTACCTTTCGTCAGAGAGTTGAGTAGAATTATGTCCAATTAGACATCTTTTTCTTCCTAATCCTCTAAATTTCAAAATGGTGGATGATTCAAAAAATTAGGATGACATGACAAGTCATTATGCTTTGTAAACTTGACCATCATACTTGAGATTGTTAATTATATTTATTACATCTTGTGAAATTACATATGTTTAGAATAGTTTATAAACTTGATTATCACATTTCAATCTGTTTATTTATTATTTTGGATATTTTATCACCACTTCAAAAAATTAACAATAGTTCATTCATGAAATTCATGGAATTCTAGCAAATTCTTGGAATCTGACGTCACTTGAACAGAGGGTGAGGAGAAACTTTTCTCAAGAAAATGACTGAGTTTCTTACTGCATTTGGATCCAATTTCAAGAATGTGCCTACTGACTAGGCACACATTTGACTTCAAAAAATAAGTCATGTAAATATGAGTAAGTAGACCAAATGATTTGATTGAGGGATTAGTACTTTTTCTAAAAATTGATTTTTTGACTGTCGGACATCATCTGAATAATGTTTTAATAATACACAATGATACAATAATATTGCACATGGTATAAAAATACCCAATGATATAATAATACAACAAAACAAAATGATACAATAATACACAATGGTACAATAAAGCAAAATAATACAACAAAACAAAATGATACAATAATACACAATGGTACAATAAAGCACATGATATAAAAACACACAATGATACAATTATACACAATGGTACAATAATGCTCATGATATAAAAATACAAAATGATACAATAATACACAATGTTACAGAAATGCACAATGATACAATAATGAGCAATTATACAACAAAAAGCAATGATGTGATGATACACAATGATTCAATAATGCGGAATGATGCAATATTAGATGATGGTGCAATGATACACAAGGATAAAAATGTACATAATACAACAATGCCCAATAATAATACACAATGATACAATTATACAATTATAGTTAATGATACAATGAAACACAATGATTCAATAATTAATGATATGATGATACAATAATGCCAAGTGGTACGATAATACACAATGATACAATTAATACATAATGATTAAATAATTTACAATGATATAATGATAATACAATAATACAACATTACCCAGTCATACAATAGTGGATGATGACCAATACACAGGGTGATACTAAAACAAATAATTATTCAACAATCGAGAATGATACAATAATACAAATGATACAACCCTACAATGATTCAATAATGCATAAAATCATACTGCGCAATAGTAATATCATGTGATGTAATGATGCATACCGATATAATATGGATAATAATAATACATTAATGCATACACAGAATGATACAATAATAAACAATGATACAATATGAAACCATGATTGAAATATATACAATATTACACAATGATACAATGATACAATATTGCAGAGTGGAATAATAATACATCTCAAGGATACAATATATTTTGTCCACACACATACAATGATTTAATAATGATGCAATAAGTACAATGACACACAATGAAACACACTGAAAATTATCATTAATTTATCCACAGAACAGCACGATACATGTACACAGGTATTATGCAGTATGTGTCCCTAAATGCAAAATACTGAAAGTATCGACACGTGCTCATCTAATGAATGCGATTTGAATGCGTTACACCTCCCGAATGCAATCCATGGAGACCACCCTTGTATGACTTATAAAATAATTTCATCAAATTATCATCCATAGTAAACAAAAATGTTGATCGTGCCTGAAAAATAGTGTTGTACTCTATAAAAGCCTTGTTGAGTAGCTTGTTTACATTTGAATTCACCTTCAAATCATACCCTAAATTCTAACCCACACTAACCTAGCTAAAAGCACAATAACCCACACCACAATTAAAGCCACAAATATAACTTATCCTACGTATGTTGACGTACCGACGCCTTGATAACGTATTTTGGTGTCGTCCTTGTCTAAATCCCTCGTATTACAAAAATAGATCGATCGTAATAATAACCAGTGGCAAAGCAACTTGGATATTGATCGACCTTCACCTTCTTGCAGATACGTAGACTTATTGCATAGGCTGGCGTTGCACGTAGTCCTTGTGTTATGATTGTGATATTAGACTACGGGAGAAATTGAAATATCATTTCTTTGGTAGTTTAAATATCGCAAACCAATGTACCTTGGTCCTATAGATGCAGTTCACATATTGCTCTCAGTTCATTCCAAGCATAGAGTTAAAGTTCACGAAGATCTTATTCTTGGTTTTCATAAAATTTCATAAAAGTCACTCAGGGAGTCACTCATTGGATTTAAGTTCCTTTGTCATCATATCACATCTTTAGAATACTACAGAGTATACTAATTACTCATTAAGTTCCTACAAGTCACTCGATCATTGGTTTCAGCTCCTGTTGATCACTCCTTGATCTTAGCTCGTTTCCCATTGGATTCAACATCACCTTTCTATACCTTGCATTGGGTGTTCATGAGCAACCCTTTTGGCTTATTAGTAATAATTATGTTATTTGTTTTTATTTGTCTATTCCTTATTAATGGTTTATCGGAGGACGTTAGCATGGCCGTCAGATGGGGGAGGGGGGAAAAGTTCTGAATTTATTTTATGTTCCTCTGGCATCCTCACCCCACCTCCCTCTTGGGCACAACCCCCCTCTTGGACACCCCCCCACCATACACTTTAAAAGTACCCAGAAAGCACCAAATAGCATCTTAAAATTGTAAAATTTTCTAGGGGGAGTGGGCCACCTCTCACCCACCCTCCCCCCCCCCCCCATCCACACACAAAACAATTGAAAAGTTCTGAATTTATATTATGTATTGGCTCAGACACTTTAAGTGCCCAGACATCATCAAATAGCTCCTTGATATAGTCAATGTTTCTGGGGGACTAACACTTGCCCCCCCCCCCTCTGGTATTCTCACCCCACCCCCCCCCCCCCCCTCGGGCACACACCCCCCTTCGAAACCATCCCCCACCCCACCCCCAAAAAATAATAATAATAAAATTGAAAAAATATGATTTAATCTTTTTTATTGACTCATACACTATACACTTTAAAGGTGCCCAGAAAGCACCAAATAGCACCTTAAAGTTGTAAAATTTTCTAAGGAAGTACTGTAGGCCACCCCTCACATCCCCCACAAAATAATTGACAAAAATTTTGAATTTATTTCATGTATTGTCTCACATTTTAGGTGCCCAGACTTCATCAAATAGCACCTTTATATGGTTAATGTTTCTTAGGGACAGATATGGGGAACAAACACTTGCCCCCCCCCTATGGCACCCCCCCCCCCCCCCAACCCTACCCCCCCCCCCCCCCCCCCCCCCCTTGGCACCCCCCTTTGACACCCCCAAATTTTGTAAAAATTGTGATTGTTGTTCATTTTTTATGTTGAAAGCCTATGTTTTATCTGATGCCTCCCCCTGATAAAGCATATTTGGCTTGCGGGATTGGCAGCCATACTAAATGAAAGCTGCGCATGCGCACTTCTTGGTCCGCCATTACTGCAGTTCGAGTGAATTTTTGAAGACCTACATTTCTTCGTCAAAATACTCTATTATACAATGGAAGGAAGACTTTCTTATCTAGTAGGTTTGCTGCTCCAGCTGTTGGTGCTTGTAAATGCACAAGAAGGTAAGTGTTTTTGTGCCGATGGTGTCTATAATTGTTCATTTTGGATTCGAAAAAAACTTGGCACGGATAAAATTTGTTCAGGCCCTTCGTCCTCCCAACTTCACTCTTGTTCCCACTGAAGGCAATTGTCTTTGTTTTTATTTCTCTTGGAAAAGAACTATTCTCATCTGTTCTTGTGAGTTACATGGGGAGTAAGTCACCCCCGGGAAGTCACACCCTGCCTATTACATTCTATTATATTTATAGATGTACTGCATGATACTCGTTTGAGGGTGTGTGTTACTATATTTGCACATAGCTATCTTTAGGAGATAGATGTCTCAGGAGATAGCTTTGTGTAAACTAAGTAAGGTGTGTGACTGAGGGCAAAGGGGTGTAACGTCGACGTTTGGGGTAATGTTGACATAAGAGACGGGGTAACTTGACACTTACGTATTAGAAGTAGAATTTTCATTTTCCACCATGTTTGATTTCGGGAAAAATTCAAATCTCGCAAGATATCGATCCATGCGGTAAACAAAACATGGCTTCCCCTTAGATCGGAAATTAGAGCAAATAAACAATAATGTGTCGAAGTTACCCCACATGTCAAAGTTACCCAAAAATGGCGTTGACATTACACCCCTTCGCCCTCATTGTAATTAGAAAAGCTCTCACTTCACTACTTAGGTGGGCTGCCTGTTTTCTCGTTTCAAGACCATCTCTTCATTCCACATTCTGGTCTTGAAGATCAGTGATTCTAAACTTTCCAATTCAAAAGCCAGTAAATATTGGCACTATAAATAAATAAGCTGCCCATTCATATTAGCATGGGCTTCTCTTGAAAGTCCATGATTCTTTTTACTGGAAGCATTTCAAACCTTCATTTATTTAGGTACAGGACTACAATCCTGACTACCATCATGTTACCTCCTTACAAACTTCAAAATAGTTCGCAAATCAGTTAAATGCAATACAGAACTGACAAAAACACTTTCCCTCAATATGTTTCCCAATCAGAAACCCAAGGTATGCATTGGCATAGCCAGGGCCCCCAGGACATTTGGTGGCTACGCCCCTGCCGTGTAATTTATACAGTTAGTCTCCATAACTTCATGTTAATGAAGTACATTATATTATAATTCACATGAAATGCTTGATCTAAATAAATAACATGACAAAGAATGATCATGTAATCATCATATAATGCAAATGTTTTCAAGTAATATTTAAAGATTTTATCAGAAGTTGATTTTAAATAATGGTGTCAATTTGAGTATAATGTTTTCGTTTAGAAATAAATTCCTAAGAATTTTGCTCTATGTTACAATTTACAAAGAGGAAACATTAAATTTGAAGGAGCAAAATTCAACTTGTATAATTTTTTATTGCTCAAGTCGTCATTTTTAATGCCGGCTAAACGATTCTTAGAAAGAGCCCAAAAAATGTTCAGGAAGCAAAGCCAACATATAATTTGCAAAGAAGAAATGGAATTCTTGAAGTAGTTGTCTGATTTTAAAGAGCATATTTGCTCCTGGCAATTTTGAGCCCTGCAACTGTTTTCCTGTTCTATTCTAAAAAAATATGGCTGTTATTTCAGGCATCGACATCAGGAAGGACTTCAATTCTGGCTTACATGTCGGAGTGTCCCTTGCGTTATCATTCGGCTTTCTGGCAGCCTTCTGGGCAGGTGTTCACATCATACAGTTTGCCTGCAAAAACAGACTATCGAAGCAATAAACTTCAGAACCATAGGAAATTCCAGAATATGAGACATCCAATCAGTGGCTAAAACAAGGCAGCAGTGAATGTACAATAAATTATGCAAATACTAACATAACATGGCTGGTACTGGTGTTAACTCCCATGCTTGGATATGGAAAGCTGTATATCATCTATATTGAGAATGTGTTTACCAGAGTAGTTATATATGATCAGATATTACAGCGGTATAAGCTAAGGATCCAAAACTACAACAGGAGTTCATCAAACCAGATGCTTCAAATATAAGCAACACTGCTTGGCTGTCTCTGTTTCTAAATTGGATATAATGTAGATGATAACATATGTATATTTGATCACCCTTAGACACACAGTGAAATGGTGGCAGATGGAGTCCACCAATTAACTGATTATAGTATGAGTATTGATTATTGTAGACTAGAGAGAGAGAGACCATTATTATATAATATGCTCATAATAAAGATTAACATGGACATTTACATCGTATGATAATGGAACATGTATCTACATGTACCTGTATTACAGGCAGACCTTATTTAAATTAATCAACATTTATTATATTATATATTGATCTTAGCCTATCAGCAGTTTCTTTTCATTGTATAATTCATTCAGAATCAGAAACGAACCTTTTTAGTAATCTCAGAATGACTTTCACTTGTTTTATCATATCTCTCACTTTTAATGTTCTTATTGTCTGACTAGATCTGTTCTTTGATATTATGTTTCGAATCTCTATTTCACAAACTGTTTTATTCATGTCTGTAATGTAATACTCTAATTTTAGTTATATATATGCATATATCTGTATAAAGTCAACACATAGAGCATGTGATTTCTAAACACTGTGTACATTTAGTACAAAGATATATTGAAATATTGATCAGTTCATGTACCACTGCCTAGGGGATCAGATACTAGATTTGAATTTGAATTTTGAAATTGTTGATATGGTGACCATAAAATTCACACAAATATTGTGCTATTTCATGCCAACCAACTCACTTATTTCATTTTCAATGAAACCAATTAATAAATCCATCTGATTTGTTAATTGAAATGGTCTAAGTTGTGTCTGGTTCCCCAGTCATTCAGTACATATTGTTGTATTATAGAGGATAGATCTGAACATTTACATATGAAAATTTGTACTTTTATTCTGTTACCTTGATTCTTGCATAGAATGTTTGTACCTGTGTGTTATAGATCAAATAAAGTCATAATCTGCTTGTTTAGTTTACATAACCTCTTGTGTTCTCATTGAAGACAATTTGAACAATTTTCCATTGTTTAGAAT
The DNA here is from genome assembly GCA_903813345.2 of Owenia fusiformis. NCBI lineage: Eukaryota > Metazoa > Annelida > Polychaeta > Sabellida > Oweniidae > Owenia > Owenia fusiformis. The sequence goes on along the minus strand of CAIIXF020000006.1, from coordinate 12,248,574 downwards.
TACATGCTAGGCTCTCCATATAACATAGGAGTGAGTTGGGTTAACAGGAGAAAGCAATATGCAATTGAAAAATGTAATGTTTTATCTACTTTAAGGGACTAATTGTTTAAATATGACGATACTTTTCAGCTGGTTAAGTAAGAACATGAAGTCCAAAGGTCTAGTTTTGAGATGAATGGGATGGTGTACTATTTGAAAATTGAAATGTTGATTAACCTGTGACATGTATGAGGTTTAGTTATGAGGCTATAAAGTTGAAAACTCCTTATATTTCATACTTCTGGTGAGGATGATTTAATGAATAGAGAAATTTATTTCTGTATGAAAAAATCAATTATTTAAGATTCATGAATACTGAATTGGAATACTTTTTTGGTCGGATTTGCTAGTCTGTGGAGTTGACTTTTTGGATTTCAACATCCAGGGCCTCATTTAGTCATGTTTTAGCTAGATATCAATAAGTACATCATTGCGAATAGAGTATAATTTGCCATATGGCCTCAAACCTGATCATTTATCATATAATCTCTACTATTGACACAGATCAAAGTTTTACATGTTTTATGCTCTAGGTAGTTTTTGCCTAGACTGAATGCAAATGGGTTGAGGTACATAATTTCAATCTGAGCATGTCTTTGAATAATTGTAATGTTGAACTGAAAAGTATGTTCGTCCATCATACTTAACTCCGTCAAGTGAAACAACTTGCATTAACCAGTGCCTCAAAAAATTTACAGTTTGGAGAACCTGGTATGTAAGGTTGAATTGAATTTTTACTGTGAACACTGTATGCCATAAGTATAAGTTTCGATATATTTTTGGCAATTTATACTACCAGGGAAATGGATTCACTTTAAACTTACTGAAGAAATAAGAACCATTACTGCCATCTTTATATCTACCTTGTGGAAAATATTGATTACCGTTGTACACAAAATGCAGGTTTTTACTTGTAGTCCCCGGGCTGATTTTTAAGAGCTCTAGATAAGAAGTTGGTTTTCCGAATGTCCAAAAATCAACTACTACATATAATAGTGTATATGTAGTGCGTCTACACATATGCTCCACACTGGATTATGTAACATTTTTCAGGTAACGGGGGCTTCCACTAAAAAAAAATAAGGATTTGAGGAAAGATGTATTGACTTAACATGGAGATATCATCATATTCCCAAGACATGCCATCATAGATGTTTATTTCTGGAAAGTTACCTTCTATACACGTCATTACCCTTACTATTGTACAATGTTTTTAAATTTATTAGTTCAAACAAAGTGACACCAAAACATAGCACAAATTACAATTGCAGACATTTGCATCCTCTGGGAACAATCTTTTGACACTTTCCAAATTCTATATTCTCTTATTAATCAAAAGAACTTACACTACTAATGATATCATATTTGAAATGCAGTTATGTGGTTAAAAAATATGGGTATACAGTTGATTTAGATGGTCAACCTTGTGTGACCTCATTTTAGAGGCAAACGCCCCTATCACAATCAAAAGTTAATATATTTTCTCAAGGAGGGCAGTCAGTACCTTCAAACCGTATATTTATTTTCTTGTGGCGGAGTACAGGTGTAACAGAGTAGGTGGTCCTATCAATTTTTGGTCCTACTCTCAATCGATTTATATGGGGACCTGATTACAATTATTTTCCTTATTAGACTCCAGATGTAAATCTGGAGTCTATAGCTTTTGTCAGTATTCTTCTTCTTCTTTATTATTCTCTACACGTTTTCTCAGTAACTAGAAGACATTGAGTCAAGTCCTGCATATGGTCAATTTAGGTCCAGTATCTAGTTTCTCGGAAATTGGGTCAATTTTTTATCTAGGTCAAAGGTCAAGAACTAGGTCAAATCTTAACGCTGTCTATTATTTTCGTCATTATTTATCGAAACAACTTTGTCTTTTTTTCATCATGTAGCTTAGAAACAGCCCTTTCATAAATGTGCCATCAGATTTTTGATTACTGTTACAGATTTTGAGATATGGCGTCCGGAAAATAGGTCAGAACAAAAAAGTTCTCCAAATTTAACATGTGAGTTATGAAATAAGTGTAAAATGATCTCAGGAATCCGAATCTGCAAATCAAATTTGGATTGGACTTCCGGTTCGGAAGTTATGGCGTTTTGAAAGCTCAAAAATCGCTAAATTTGGTGCCCATGTTAAGTCAATGGGAAAAAAGATTTTTTTGAAGTGAAGAATACGAAATGTAGACTGATTTAAGCTTCGTATAATCAAAGCCTTTATAAGAAGGGGACTTCAAAAGCCACATAGCTTCAAAATTTGGACACCAAAATGCCTAGGTCAAAATCTAGGTCAAATTCAAAGTTTTTTCTTATTTTTGCGATTCTGACACTACACTTAATTATATTCTACGAAATTGTGTATACATGTAGCCAAGAGTGTGCTTATAGCGTTAGCCTTTTGCCGTCAGAAAGTATTTTGACCCACTTTTGAGATATGGTGTCCGAAAAGTAGGTCAAAATAAAAAGTTCCCCAAATTTAATGTTTGAGTTAAGAATTAAGAATAGAATTTTCTCAGAAATCTGAATCTGCAAACCAAATTTTGATCCGACTTCCGGTTCCGAAGTTATGGCGTGTCCAAAAAGTAGGTCAAAATAAAAATTTGCCAAATTTAACATATGAGTTATGAATTAGGGGTAGAATTTTGTCAGGAATCCGAATCTTAAAATCAAATTTTGATCCGACTTCTGGTTCGGAAGTTATGGCGTTTTGAAATTTCGGAAAATTGATCTGATGGTATCCTTATAGAAAGTCAAGAGTAGAGAAGAAAATATTGAAAAATTCGTCCATCCATCCTTCCTATCTGATCCTATCCTTCCTATCTATCCTTCCTTCGTATCTTTTCCTTCCTATCCTCTCCTATCATATCCTTTCTTCCTATTCTGTTCTATCCTATCCTTCTTTCTTATTCTATCCTATCGTTCCTTCCCATTCTATCCTATCCTACCTTCCTATTTTATCCATCCATCTTATTCTGGATGACTCGGCTTATTCTGGATGACTCGGCTTATTTTAGATGACTGGGCTTAAAAAAGTCTAGATCTGGAGTCTGAAATTGAACTTCGTTCAATTTCCAAAGTCTAGTTATTTATAGGCCTACACAGTCGGGGCCAGTAAGGGCCGTAAGAAAATGGGACCATAATCCCTAGGGGACCATAATTTCTTTTACACCGGACATCGACACTTCATATTTGGGGCAGTTTATTATCTATTTGTTATCGTACGAGATATCGTACTATTGTCATAAAATACGGACTGGGTTAAGGCACAGATCCGGAGCCAGATCTAGCCCCTATTGATATTTATTGAGCCTAGACACAGGAACTTATCGTGGGTTAAGGAGACACATTTCTAACCTTCGTTGTTGTTGTGAAAATTTTGTTGAAATGATGTTAACTCATTTAATAATGTCTTATGACGTCATTACCACCAATAGAGATGACGATTGTGATGATGTTGGACTCAAACAAAATGGTAATTTGAGTATGGCGGCTGCGATCACAACGGCTATTGGCTGGAGGAAGCATCATAAACCTCAAAGGAAGACGACAAAAAGGCCTAACTTCGACTATGAAAATGTAAAGTCAGATCGGGATTTTGTTCTCGATAGCAAGGCATTAGCTTACAGGCCGAGTTTGCTTCTTCCAGATTTATCCGAGGATGGGAAAGCATTTTTCAATCTTGTCCATAATGGAGATGTCATTGACGTTATTGATTTCATTTCCCATCAAGAGAATTTCGATATAAATTGTCAAAACTACCAAGGATTCACTGCACTCCATATTGCTGTTAACAATGAAGATGTTCCGATGGTAGAATATTTTGCTCAGTTCGATGAGATCAATATTGGAGATTGTGTTTTACATGCTGTCCTAATCGGCAACTGCCGAATTATGGAGATTCTGCTGGATAAATTAAAGAACACCGATCGTTCTGAAACCTATTTGCCTGATGACTACGAAAGCACAGAGTTCTCAGTTGACATGACACCCCTGATCTTAGCAGCCCATCAACAGCATTATGAATGTATCAAGGTTTTGATGAAGAGGGGTCATCGGATTGAAAAACCACATTCTCCGAAATGTTTCTGTGGAGATGTTTGTCTAAAGCTGAAAGAAAGAGAAAGTCTTGTCGAATCTATTGCTCGTCTGAACTGCTACAAAGCACTGGCGAGTCCGGCATACATCTGCCAATCATCGGACGATCCCATCCTTACTGCATTCGAACTAAGCCTTGAGCTCACCGAGTGTGCATTTGTCGAAAAAGAATTTCATAAAGATTATACTGACCTAGCAGCTTCGGTAAAAAAATTCCCCGTGCTTTTACTAGACCAATGCCGTTCCACAGAAGAAGTTGAGGAACTTCTCGAGTGGTCAAAAGATGGTATAGATGAGGGTGGCCAAACGTTACGTTTCCCAAGATTGGACAAAGCCATGGACTGCCAACAGAAGGAATTCGTGGCGCACCACAGCTGTCAACAAGTTCTGCGTATGGCCTGGGTTGGAAAATGGATAGAATGGAAAGCTTATAATGATCCACAGAAACTTGCGCATGCGATTTTTAGAATATTCACACTTCCACTCGCATCAGTTTTTTATCTTGTGGCACCATATACAAAGCTCGCCCAATCCCTAAAATCACCGATGAACAAATTCTTGTATTACTCCGCCTCGTACATGGCCTTCTTGGTCATGTTGTTTATTCAAAATGATCGGGATAGAATGGACTTCGTAAGGGGACCGCCGAATACTGGTCTGGAATGGGCAATTGCAATTTACGTCTTTGGTCTGCTCTGGAAAGAGATCAAGCAAGTCTGGGGGGACGGAATAAAGAAATACCTCTCTCAGAAGTGGAATTGGTAAGTACTTTAGTGTGTTCATCAAGAAAGACCGTAATCTGAGCTAGAAAACGTATATACTATTCCCAGTATATATTTCATCTGTATATCTTTCCATCCTATTTTATACTACATCGTAACGTCCGTCAACTAAAACTTGTATATCCTTACATACCGTATTGATAATTTCGTATATGTACATTATGTTGTTCTTAATAAAAGCGACGATTATCACTGTTGTTTTAGGTACGACATGATAATGATGATGGTCTTCCTTCTGACATTCATCCTCTGGGTCGTAGCTTATCATGACGTTCGTGTTAATGGCAATAAATTCCTCGAACGTAAATACTGGGAGATGACAGACCCTACTCTCTTGGCGGAATGCACTCTTGCCATAGCCACCATCATGGCTTTCGGGAGGGTGCTTCAGTTCTTCCAAGTCAACAATACCCTCGGTCCACTCCAAGTGTCTATAAGTAAGATGTTCATTGATGTCGGCAGATTCTTGTGCATCTTCTTCATCGTGATATTTTCCTTCTCCACCGGCCTCAGCAAGTTGTATACATACTACGGTGGCCAACTTATAATTGACAGCAATGGAATAAAGAAACCTCAACTTGGTGCTTTTACAACATTCACAGATTCTGTCAAAACTTTATTTTGGGCTATATTCGCAATGTCGCCAATAAATGCTGCCGATGTTGTCATATCTCCATATACCAAACAGGATGGGAATGAGACTATCGTATACATCAACAAACACGAAATTACTCAAACTGTTGGTGCTCTCATGTTTGGTGCTTACCATGTGATTGCAATCATTGTATTGCTCAACATGCTGATAGCCATGATGACCAATTCCTACCAAATGGTATTTGATAACGCAGACGTGGAGTGGAAATTCGCTCGGACCGAAGTGTGGCAGAGCTTCCTCGAAGAGGGTGGGACACTCCCTCCTCCATTTAACCTCATTCCGAGTCCAAAAAGCTTCAGCAAATTTGCCAAGTGGTTGGCTTTGAAATGTTTAGGTAGGGAACAGGCTCACTGCTCTTTGTTGAAATGTTGTTATATAGATGACGAAAATGCCAGAAGCTTGGAAAGTAAAAGGGAAAGCTACCAACTGTTGATGAGCAAACTGATTCAACGTTACCTTGGCCATAAGAAGATCGCCGAAAATAAACAGGAACACAACGACGTTGACACCTCCACTGTGCATGATAATATTCATCAAGAGCTGAAAGAACTGAAGCAAATGTTGAAACGATTTATGGGTGAAAACACGACGAGGAGTTCGAAAACTAACTTAAGGAGCGATAGAGAGTCTAGTCCTAATTCTAGTACAGGCTCTCTTATCGAAGTATTTTTATGAATGATTCGAACATGACAAATACGACTTTCTTAGGATCAGTGGATTTAACTCGAGCATAAAATCGTTCTCGATTATAAAATCGTTCTCGATTTACGTCATTCGTAAATATGAGTATTGCATGTAAAAATAATTTGTAACCCCCCCCCCCCTTAATTTAAATACAGAGGCAAACACATGAATATTGTTCAATACATCAAATAAATAATAGTTTGTTTACATGGTGAGCTATTGCAATCATTCACTCATCTGTCAATCCGTCTATCCGTCCGTCTGTGTCTGTCAACAATAGTGACACATAGATAATGCACATAATTTCATAATTGCCGTTTCAAGGATAGGTTTTGATATGGTGAACAATGTTTTTGTAAATTACACGGTATTTTATGTAATGATGACTGATTGGCAACAATTTAATGCGAAAATTATTTCTATATATTCTATATAACTGTTTTTGTTAACATTTTTTTGTTTTTTTTAGTGTAATTCTTTTTTGTTCCTTTGTACCATTTCTTGAGAATGAAATAAAATGTCTTTCCGAACCTTGTTGGAACAAAATAGCATATACAACATTTTCTTAGACCTTACGGTTATACAAAGGAAGTTTTGGTTGATTTTTTCCAAATGTTATTGTTGCTGTTCAAAGGATGACCATTAAATTGACGATCTGTAAAATTTTCAGAATTTTTTGATGACTGATTTAAGAGAAACGTGTGTTCAAAAAGTTACCACTCCTTTATGTTTCTTCATTATCAATTGAGAAAAAGCGTTCTTATTTTTAAAGGGAAATTAGAAATTGGAATTATTTCAAGTTGCATCTTTCCAACAAATGTGAAGAAAATCTGTCAACTAGTATTCGAGTCATCTTCCGGAAAGACTATATCATAGTAAGGCCGGGCATGAAAAGTATTAAGGTATCAGGTATTTCAAGTCTGAAAACACGCGAAAATTTTGAAAAGCAGGCCCATTTTCTTAATAATTTGGCCTTAAATAAAAAAAATAAGGCTCAAAAAGGCCCATCCAAGGAGGGGGGGGCTGCCAATGTATCATGCAGGACTTTGACCACATGTTACTTCAGAATTACGAACCAATTTCACCTTAGCCAAAAATAGAGATATGGTGTAGACTACACCGATAGTGCTTGTACGTATAGAGTCGGCGGTTGATCTTTTTACCTGTGAAAAAGACTAGTAACAGAGGCTAGAGGCAGATAGATCAGCCTACCTCATCATCAGACGTCATGGAAACGGGAATACAGGCATAGGTTTCGCAGGTGAGTCAACGTGGCAACTTTATTTTAGAACTCATATCAGGAACTTCTGTAAATGCTTCAATTTTGAATGAGATTCGTTGTGTACATAGTGATATTGTAACCTAAATTGTGGATAGCTAGTTAATAAAGGTAAGTTTATTTTTGCATGTTTTTTATCAACGATAAAGTCATATTATTCATCTGTCCGTGGGACCCCAAAACTTTATTTTCTCACAAAAAGACATTTGACTGATTTAACCCATAAAATCATATTCATTTTATATACGTATTGACAATTGGAAAAATTGAGAAAGGATGACAATAAGAAATAAAAACTGTAAGGACTAACATTCTAAAAACATCCAAGAGAAAAGACAAAACTGAAAACCTATCATGGGAAAACGTTGTGAGGGAGTTCTAGATATTTTCACGATAGGGCCATATGCTAGAAAAAATGTGAATGCACGATGAGGTTGATTTGTAAATTATATAATTACATCATGTTGATGCCAAGTGCCAGTGGCCAACAGGCTTGACTTCAATCAACTTAGCTGATTTAGGTTGTTGTTTTAGTGTTCAAGATATTTACTTGCCTAGAGGGAGCAATTAATGATGTAATGCTTTGGCATCACCAACTTGGTATTGACATCATTTGGTGAGACATAATCATGATTAGGGAGAATCATTTACATCATCAAACAGGTATGACATGATAACATTCGTATGACATCATAAGATATATAAACAGTGACTTCATCAACTTGGCAAGACATCACCAGACTGGTATGACATAATAACATTGGTATGACATCATAAGATATATAAACAGTGACTTTATCAACTTGACAAGACATCTCCAGACTGGTATGGCATAATAACATTGGTATGACATCATAAGATATATACACAGTGGCTTTATCAACTTGGCAAGACATCACCAGACTGGTATGACATAATTACATTGGTATGACATCATAAGATATATAAACAGTGACTTCATCAACTTGGCAAGACATCACCAGACTGGTATGGCATAATAACATTGGTATGACATCATAAGATATATATAAACAGTGGCTTTATCAACTTGGCAAGACATCACCAGACTGGTATGAATTTGGTGTGAACAACATCAGCCTTGCGATTGATATCAATTCTAGACGTTGACATCAAATGCTATTGACATTGTTAACTTGGAATTGAAAGGGGTGGTATTGATGACATCAGTCATTCGGACCACCCTATTACCTCACATTAATGAACTCGAATGCGAATGTAGGATATGACGGTTTCCGTGACCTTACCTCGCTATCTAATCAAGCAGCTCAGATCTGATTACAATATATTCTACATCCCTGTACAGTTTTAGTTTATCAGATGAAGATCTGGGATACAAAAAATATGTTGTGACTGTGAGTTGAACTGCCTGCAAATCCTCTGCATATCCTGAATTTTCTGCTAGCCGGAATTCCATGACGTGAACCCTGAATTGCCTGTTTAACATGAACTCCCCGTATACCCTGAATTCCTTGTGAACCTTGAATTCCCTATATACGCTGAACTCTCTGTATACCCTGTGTGAACCCTAAATTCACTGCATACCCTGAATTCCCTGTGAGCCCCGAATTTCCAAATATTTGTGTAAGTAATCACATGGAATCTTCAGAGTACAGGCTGGTACTGCCTACTGCATTCGATATGACAAAACATGCAAGTATGTAATGTTTGAAGGGCATGGACAAGAAAGAGCAACTCGCCCGACCCTACCCAAGATTCGCCAATGAAGGGATCAAAAGCTTAGCCAATATCTCCCGAGGGAGAACTTAACCAGGTTTATCTCCCTTTACTTGATTTAGTTGAGTTGATTTACATGTGGTGGTGTTCCAGAACTAGCTGAAGTTCTAATCTGTAACATGGCTAGTCTGCGTGTTCATGATTAGCCAAAGTTACCTATTCAAATTATTTCATATCGTTTATGCAGTATCATTTTAAAACATGTATTTTCAGTGATGCCTTCTATTCCGGGATCTTTATACGATTGTTTGTGGTGAAAACGCAAATGGTGCTCCGCTCATTCCTTGCCAAATCATCTGAATTCCTTCTTACCAGGCAAGGAATACTCACAAGGTTTGCCTTACATGTAGGTGGATCAATTGCAATATTTTTAGATTTCAATTAGTGTTTACCTGTATACCAGAGGTGTAGGAGTTGCTCTCACTGTTTCCCATGTTCTGAAATATGATGATGACTGGTGAAATTCGGAAAAAATTCTCATGAATATTCTGAAACTTTCTTGCTAATATTCTATTTGTTTGTTTTTATTGCTTGCCAATTTGTTTGATTGTTTGTTGATGTTGCTTTATAAGAGAACTTGGGCACTACAGAATTTTAGAATCTCTTTGCACATGTTCTCAGTTATATCACTTAATTTGCAACATCAAAATATCGAGCTTAATCTTAGTCATATCATCCAAGTATAGTATATCATCTAATTGTTACCATCAAAGTATAGTATATCATCTAATTTTTATCATCTAAGTTTATCATTTTATTTTCCTACCCAAACAAGGAGATTTTGGTTCAACATTTTTCCATTCGAGTTCGAGTTGTTAATGAGAGAGTAAGAGCTATAAAGATAGTTCAATCATCTCCAGAGATAAATATACCGATTGCTACAGTTGGACTTCCACGTACCTATGCACCAAATAGGCCAGGTCATCAGCTAGACCTTTCAGTTGCAATTTTCAACTTTTACAGCCTATATGGAATATTTCCTCCTTTGGACGAAATGTTATTATAGTCATTAACTATGCTGACATCACCTTGGTCATCATCCATGATGACATCAACATTGTCATCATCTTATTCTTTGACATAATCTTTGCTGACATCTTTTTGAAACCCCTTGTCATCATCATCTTTGTCTAGAAAGCCATTGTGTCATTGACCTATAGTCTAGCCTAACCATGTAAACACCACATCAATTTATCAAAAAAACAATCCTGTTTGTTGTATTTTTGGCAACTGGTTAAAAACTCCGACCAGCTAATCTGCCATTATGTGACTCATCCTGATAAGACTGGAATACACCCCCCTTCAATAGATTTGGCAATAAGAGGCCCCCATTTGATAGCGATTTAAAGCCCGATTTTTGAACCTTAATTTTTTTCCAGGAATGCTCAATATTACAAAAAATCGAATGGCTTTGATATTTTGTAGTAAAAGGAACGTGGTAAAAAGGAACTTTTGGTGAAAAATCTTTCGGAAGGGGTGAAACCCATTATCTTGGGCATCTAAAGGTGAATTCTACAGAAGGGCAAAAAGGTGATCGAGGAATGTGATGAGAGTTCGATATATTACATGTACATACTGTAGTGTGACTATGATATCTTGATCTAGTCCTGATGCCAAACTTCATAATACTCCAATTGATAATATCTTGCATTCGTTCTGTAAATTTATATAAGAAACAAAAATATACATTGACATTTCACATAAAGGTCAATGGAGAATTTCAAGCAAAATGGTTGTACATATAGACCACCTGTATTACAAGTGTGAATCCCATTCTTGGAAGATCTCGGCTATAGCTTGTTTTGCCCTGGGAAATAAAACGGAATTGAATTGATATACAAAAAAATCCCGTATAAGATCCCGTATCAGCCAAAATCCCGTATCAGATATCCCGTATCAGAATTTCTTCATCAAAAGTTCCGAAAATGTTATATGATAAATATAATTGCATCATTTTATGACACCATCGTTAGGCGATGACAAATCAAACTTCAAAAAATATCATAATATAAACAGGTTATTGATGTACCTCGAGAAAATATGATATTTCCCTCGGAATAAAATTCATATTCCATCACTCGCATTAAATAACCTCTAGTTTATTTATCAATATGCCTCTGGTTTATATATCCCCACATTTATTGCGGCTGTATATTGCTTAGAAAGATAAGATGTATCATATTGTGTCAAGGTTGATTGGATTTGCACCTGGCTATGTTCTTCATATCCCTGCAATAGAGCCAATAGGTCATGGAATCCCCATGAACGACGATAAAGTAAAGATAACGGGCAATGTTTTTCCCGGTATAGGCACAACATCGTTTTCTATATAACTAATTTGAATAACTTTAATTCAAATCAAAAATGCTTCAAAACTGAAAACTTCCTCTGATCAAATGATATGTTAATAAGGGCTAATGACTAGTATAGGGCCTATCCTACTCCCAGTCACACTGCCAAGTGGACTGAAGTGTTTGGCTGTCAAAACATGATTCCTGTGATACGTAACGTAATCAAAATGATCAATGATACCCTAATATGAGCTTGCTTTCGGTATGATGCCTTAATAGTTAAGAATAATTTTAGAATGGACCCAAATCATAGAGAGATGATAGAAATATATGTGTGGCGCAATCCAAAAATAAAGCAAAATAACAGTAGTGCAATCCAAGAATGACGCACAATGACCGTAGTGCAATCCAGGAATAACGCACAATGACCGCAGTGCAATCCAAGAATAACGCACAATGACCGTAGTGCAATTCAAAATAAAGCACAATGACCGTAGTGCAATCCAAGAACAACGCACAATGACCGCAGTGCAATCCAAAAATAAAGCACAATGACAGTAGTGCAATCCAAGAATAACGCACAATATATGTTTCAAAACTCTAGAATATAGCACGATTACTGTGACACCATCCAAATTTCAAATCGCAATTCGTGAAAAAACCAAGATTTAAGTACAAGTACTTTCAGACAACCCAAGAAGTTATGATGAACGTGAAAGAGCCATGAGAATAAAATGAGAATAAAACACAATCACACAATCCAGTGGCACAATCCAAGATATGACAATATAGAATCCAAGATATGACAATATAGATATAGAATCCAAGATATGACAACATAGTTTCGTAACGAATACTAATTGTAAGATGAACTGGTTTCAGTATAAGCATTTTCTGATAATGATAACAAAGTTCTGTAAGTCAGGAAGTATTCTGGATGCTTTCTGGTGTTCTGAAGCATACCTGAGTCTATATTGAGATACTGTTATCCGACAGACTTGTGTTTATAATACATGGAGGGTAGCATGGGGTCAGCATAACTGCAAATAACTCCCCAAGTGGCTTCTTGGTAACTTACCTTTGCATGTACAAGACCTCGGCTCGGGAAAATATTATTGAATCTTTTCATAGATTTCTCTTGTATTTAGAGCACAATCAGGCAAAAAACAATGAAGGGAATCTCAAACAACCCATACACCCCAAATATGTCTTAGATTGCTTATCATTTTCGTCGATTATACAGAGAAATATCAATAAGAGCGTTTGGTCGGGTTGATATTTTGTATTTGGGTAACTGAGGAACATCACTTATCACTCAAAAAACTAAGCGCATGTTCCAAACAAGAGCTGCTTGTATTATTCTGACATCACAGTGCTCAACAGATCCCCTAAGTTAGCAGTTATCTATAGTACGAGGTTAGATTTATTGGATTATATTGGTAAATAAAAGATAATGTACTGGATTACCTAAAGTGATTCACAGAACCAAGGGATGTTAAGAATATTTAGGGTAAGTACTTTCCCGGGTTTCATGTGAGTGCCTACACTTCCTCAAAAAAATTTGGCAACTGAAAGTTTAGCGGTTTTCACAAATTCATCATATATCTTTTTTGGTATATTCACCAAGTATAGAGTAAAGCAGGTTAAGAGAAGAAATATTCTGGTAAAAACAGAAGATTCATGCTTTAAAACGCTATCTGATTGGAACTTCCGGTTATCAAAGGTATGGTGGGGGTGTAGATCTGTAGAAAGTATTGGGTCTAGCTGAAGAATCTGACTTTAACAATACTTAGTAAGGATATATTTTCTATTAATTTAACAAATAGTACAAAACCCGGACCCTTTCAAGGTATAAGTTGTTTGAGAGACTTCTCCTTTCGGAAAAAATTGGATAAACAATTATGATGCTTAAATATAAACACTGTCTTGTACTTTTAGCCATTGGTTGAGCATGACCACAGCAGAATGAGAAAATATATGAAGAAATAATTTAGAATTGAATAATGAGATCAGAATAGTTATCTGTTTGTTATTTTGAATTAATTCAAGATTCATGTGTGATATTGGATTAAAGGTTAATACCATTAAGCTAGGATTAACTTCTAGGGATTAACATCCTAACTTAGAATACTTGTTCCAGTAATAGGTCATGATTACTTATCTATATGGCTTGTTAATGCTTCCATGCAATGTTTCATTAGTGAGGGGCGGGTCTAGCAATAAATTGAAAATGGGGTACTTTTAGGAAATGTGTATAGTTTAACAAATATTTCAAAAATTGAAAGTGAACTGAGAATACGATATGGTAGAAATAAAAATTGTACTGATAGCGATATTCTCATACCGCTTATAAAAGGGAGATTAGCTACGAGAACGTATACGTGTACGTGTTATTATGAGCCCCTGTGATAACTATTCTTTTCTCAATTGGTTTGTCCGTAAAGACGTTAAACATTTATTGCATCTTATGTCTGTGGTCAAGAACTGATGCAGCGCACCAACTGTTCCCCTTGGAGAATACCAGGTACAGTGTAGTCATGGTAACAGATCATTGTTAAAATAGAATACTGAGCAGGTATCTTTATCTGTTGCTAGGGAAACTGGTTCAGCTTTACCAGTAAATGTCAGCCGATGATAAGGTCCACCTCCAAGCACAGAGCCTGTCGGTCCAAATGTAAAGTTATGATCGTTTTTTATGGTCGTCCGATTTTTATGTAGCACCAAACACAAATACGTTACAGTGTGAACAACAAATTAAGAAAACGGAATAAAGTTGTATCTTGCAATTTTTGTACTTTCAGCGTTATGTCTGTGGATTGGGAGCGTACATATAGGTGTAACTAGCATTGGACACCAGTATCACTTCGGAATACAACATAACAATCATATTACTGAGAGAGCAATCACCCAATGAACATAGCAATCACCCAAAAGAGGCTCTTTATGCTATGTACAGAATAATTACGGATCTGGATAGAAATTGAACTAACAAAATCAGCATTCGGATTTATTCTACTTTAGTATATAATAATACCAGAAAATAACATTATAACGTTTAAAATGGCTGATATGGAAAAATATCGAGCTGTTTTTAATTTATTTGATGACAATAATGATGGGTTTATCAATGCTAGAGAGCTGAGTGATGTGTCTAAGAAGTTGGGATATGCCCTGCCAAAAGAGAAGATACAGGTGAGCTACATTGGCTTTATACTTGAAACCTGCTTGAAAATTAAATATTTTACGATCTGTATGGTCTTGGATTTAGAAAGGAATAAGATCATGGGCTTTCAACAAAGATTCAATACATATTTCAGGCCATTCTTGCCAATCTACCAATCTGCCAATCTCGTATGTCCCCTATTTAAGACCATAGTTGCTAAGCTGTACCATGCCTCGTCTATTTCAGGCCATCCTTGCAAAGTTATGTCCTCGATTTCAGTTTCAGACCATCGTTGCTAAGATATTTCTTCTTTTTCAGGCCATTGTTGTAAAGCTATGTTTTCTTTTTCAGGCCATTGTTGCTAAGTTAGATGATGATTCCTCAGGTGACATTGACTTTGAAGAGTTCTATAAAGCTATGGTGAACATACGAGGGCCTTCCAAAAACAGTACTGCTGCAACCAATGGTACCAATGGCACTAATGGTACTCCAGAACAGGTAAGGATCATATCTCACGAGGCATGATGGGTAACCATTGTAACATTAGTGGACTACAAACGTGCAAAGGTCATATTTATTACACCAAGTAATTCACATTTACTCAACATAACCCAGAGCAAAGAATTGTTTTATTTTGCCCTTTTTGATGATATAAGCACCGAATGATTTTAATGAGCAGAACAATTTGTTACTTAACACGCCATCCTATATTTATAACTCTGCTAGCATTTTCTTATTTCCAAGTTCCATGTTCACTGGTAAACCTAAAACGAATACCTGAACACTGGTTGGTTAAGAACATATATTAATTTGTTATGCTATTTCATATCCTCCTTTGGATTGATAGAATTGTTCATAAGTGGAAACATGATTAATAGAATATCAGAAAAAGTTGACAGTTGCTGGATAAATCCATGTAGAATGGAGACATCAAAGGGATTGTAATGGCTATAATCATTTGTGATTGTTCAACTCTATTACACATTTTGATTATGCCCTGTTATCTGGGAAGGGGAGGGGGATTTCAGAACTCATATAATATTAAAGGTGCTAAGGATTGAGGTTCAACTTTTCTTAGACTTGGTCAGAGTGCTTCGTTTATCCAAGACATGCAATCCTTTAATTGTAAAGTATAAAACACAAAATGAGAAAAGCCAAATGAATTTATCACATTCCAACCAAAGTGTACTGAAAGTAAGCCAAATGAATATGAAGTAAGCATATTAACATATGAAGTAAGCATGATTATGATAAAATGTAAATGTATTCACCAATTGTACAATGGGAGTCACTTGCCATTTTTCACTAATGCGCATAAAATATAGAGACAAGTTGATGGTTGATGGTCAGTTCTACAATACGTTCTCTCTATAAGTACTTCTTTTATTTATCACCTTTTTCTCTTTTTATTTTGAAAGGTTATTTGGCACTTCTGAAAAAAGAAAGTGGACATATCCTTTTCAATTCTATTGACTTCAATGAGATTTACATCTTCAATAACCTCCCTTTTACATTCTGCAGACATGGACCTGAAACTGAAAGAAGGGGGCAAAAATTGTTAGCAATTCATTTCTGGACCATTTTTAGAAATAAGGTCTATTTCTGAAAATGAGGCCCAAAAAGGTCACAATTGCTCAGAATAAAAATGAAAGATTGAGTGCTTTGCGTTCTTTGCTGCCACTTTAGTTTGTTCGCTGTTTTCTGATATTGGATCTTTTCATTATTGATTATTAAATAATGACCTATTATTTTTTGTGTGCTGGTACCATGTAAACTGTATCAATATCTCCCATTGTCTCCTAAGGGAGAAACCAGGTGAATCTCCCTAAGATTTCCTCATATGTATTCTTCGGGTCATGGCCAGGCCTCATATAACCTCTATGTTCTGAATATCCCAGACATACATGTATGTCCTTATTGATATCTACTGTACCATCATACTAACTCATCTCTGTGGTTTTCCTTCCAAAAATATCTACTAGTATACATACAAAATAGAAGATAGAATGATGTGAGCAAGTAAAGCAGGCAAACTGAATGTATTAAATTCCTTATTGCTGTTCCCTCTGCATGACTGCAGCTGAAAGTATTTGCCAGTGAAGGTCAATCAATAGGAATGTTTTTCTCTTGCAGACTCCATCTCCCATCACAGACAAGAAACTTGACCTTGAGGAACGGAGAAGACGTCGTCGAGAGTTACGTAATCAGGGCATCGGTAGGTTGATTGAATACTTTAATTAATTTGACTATAATTATGGCAACTGCGTAGCTGCTAAGACTTATGCCATGCGTGGTGCATGATGTGGAGGTGAAGTACGTTGAAACACATTGGTTTGTTTACATTATACTTGTAACATTCATTTCATGAAACTGCTTACTATGCTTTTATATGGATAAGATGTTATCCAAGTGATGGTATGCCAGATAAAGTCAAAGAGTGGATATCATATCTTAAGTATGCTTCCGCTGCAATGTAAGAATTAATGGAACTTTATCTCACATTCTTTTTGAAGATAAGATGATAGGTTGAGTTATCCACATGTTTTAGAATGTCTTAGATCATATAATAACATATAACTATATCTACAGGGTGTCAAATAAGTCCCGTCCCCCCCCCCCTCTACAGCCAAAACCAAGATATTTGGTACCAAGTGTGATTTATCATTGGAAAGGTCTTCCAAAGTTACGTTGATTGGCATATATCTGACGCATGTCAATCAATCTCACAAATTTTTACATTGTATCAATTGAGGTGACCATATGCCTAGAAACATGGCAATTTGGCATATTTGGCAGGATTTTAAGAATCGGGTATAAGAAAGGTCAAGGGACCATAAGATGACTAAATATGTTTATGGCAATGAATTTAACCAATTCCTGGATAGGGTTAGATGTGTAGAAAATAGAGGGGCAAGGAAAGTGCTGAAAACCATTTTGTAACAAGTGGAATGCGAAAAAGATCAACTTTTTGACGTATTTCTGAGGTCATATCCTTGTCATTTTGACGCAAAAAAGCTACTTAAAGGGGGGCACGTAAACTATAAAAGACATCATAAAAATATAGGTAAATTTCATCCAAAATACTTGAGAGTTGGTGAGTTAACATAACTTTGGATGATATTTCCAATGGTATATCACACTAGGTACTGTCTGTTAAGGCTTTAGCTGTAGCAGGGGGGACGGGACTTATTTGACACCCTGTATATTAACCCGAAGTGTGACATTATTATAGGCATGCTAAATGTCTAGACCATGCATGCTAAATGTCTAGACCATGCATATTAGATTCTAGACTATGCCTTCTAAATGCCTAGACGATACATGCTAAATGTCTAGACCATGCATGCAAAATATCTAGACCATACATGCTAAATGTCTAAACCATGAATGCTAAATGTCTAGACCATGTATGCTAAATATCTAGACCATGGATTCTAAATGTCTAGACCATACATGCTAAATCTACAGTGGATACATGCTAAATGTCTAGACCATGTATGCTAAATGCCTCGACCATACATGCGTAATGTCTAGACCATGCATGTTAAATATCTAGACCATACATGCTAAATGTCTAAACCATTTATGCTAAATGTCTAGCGGATATATGCTAAATGTTTAGATTATACATGCTAAATGTCAAGACCATGTATGCTAAATGTCGAAACCATGCATGCGTAATGTCTAGACCATGCATGCTTAATGTCTAAACCATGCATGCTAAATGTCTAGACCATGCATGCTTAATGTCGAGACCACACATGTTCAATGTCTAGACCATGCATGCTTAATGTCTAGACCATGCATGCTTAATGTCTAAACCATGCATGCTTAATGTCTAGACCATGCATGGTTAATGTCTAGACCATGCATGCTTAATGTCTAGACCATGCATGCTTAATGTCTAAACCATGCATGCTTAATGTCTAGACCATGCATGCGTAATGTCTAGACCATACATGCTTTATGTCTAGACCATACATGCTTTATGTCTAGACCATACATGCTTTATGTCTAGACCATACATGCTTTATGTCTAGACCATGCATGCTAAATGACTAGAGCAATCTAGAATCTCTGATTCTTAAATGTAAGTCAACCTGAACGAGAACAACAGTGTATGATAGTTCTGGAGTTGATGGTGTGAATAATAATCTAAAATTCCCTTTACCAAACAGACTAAGGCGTCATTATGATATGTTATAAAATATATATTTGCCAGATATCCCTGGATACTCTCACTTTTGAGCCTTGATTACATGCAAGTGTAAATGGTGAAAACTTGGTAAATAACATCTGTACATATTTGTGGCCGTGACACCTACAGAGGTATATAAATTTTTATGTACAGTATCTCTATTATTCTAAACATCTAAACAAGATAATTATATTTGTAATAGATGTACAAACAACTGAACAGGTTTTACATATCACTTTTGTACCAAGGCACAAGAAAAGAAATGTACAAATGCATGGAGGTTAATCTTTACTATAATACACCCCCCCCCCTTATAAGCTTGGCAACCAGAAGTCCCCATTGGACACCACACTAAAGCCAGTTTATATTTGAATCTTAATTTGTTCTTCACTAATAAAAATAGAAAGGGATCACAGAATTTAAGAGAATATTATAATATGATCTCTTGGTGCTCAAGGTCATTCTTAAGATCAAGGTCATAAAAAGTTCCTGAATATATGTGATTCTTTATTAAACTTGTTTGTTTGTTACAGGCTCATCTGGAGAGGACAGTAGCAGTGTGAGTAATTCACTGGTTGGGAGCTCACCAACCATGTCTGAGGAGGAACTTAGTGTCGCCTCCTCCAGGAGTGTCCAGGAGTCTCCCCCAGAGTCACCCGCACCCCCTAGCTCTGACGGTGATGCACCTCTGCCCCCACCACCAAGCTCTGATGGTGATGCACCCATGAGCGAGGAGGTCAATGCAACGACTGATGATGATAACTACAGTGGGGGTTTCAGTAAGGTGGATTATATTTCTAAACCTGTTGAGGAGCCAATTGAAGCTATCCCTGGGATTAAAGTTGAAGCTGGGTTTGGAGCAAGTATGCAACCTGGGTTTGAAGAGGATACACAAGCCTCCAAGCTACCAAAACCTCATGAATTGGATGAGGAAATTCAGCAAGAGTCCCTGCAGCTTCAGGCATCATCGCCAATGCATGCTTCCGATTCTCTCTATGACTTTGGCCCTGCACCTTATATAGAGGGCGCAATAACACCAAAAAGTAGTACTCAGGACTTTTCACAACCTGTTCCAATAGAGGAAGACATTACACCAGAAAATAGTATCAGTGCAGAAAATGCTCCTATTGCTTTCACCACTAAGCCTAGTGAACCTAAATTGGATGATAAGATCATAGAAGATGTAGCACCAACTACAGCACAAGATACTTCCAGTGAGCAGCCATACAGCTTCCAGCCAATCAAACCTGAAGATGACACTGTCAATGTTGTTGATAGTAAGCCATCTGATTTTGGACAAGAGGAGATTGAGCCATATGTACCTGACCCTGACAGACCGGCCACACCAATCACATATGAGGATTCGTAAGTTTGGCACATTCTGTCATCAGCTAACATGTACAATTTGCAATCTTCACCCATTTATTTCAAATATTCTTACCAATAGTTGGTAGCAAAATAACACAATTACCACTATTAATAGGTTTATGATGTTTTAACTTCCGTTTTCACTTTTCTATTGAAATTCATCAATGGGCCTTGTTTTTAATAAAGTTGCACATTACATTATTTATTTCTTAACTATATTAACAATGTACGTACATCAGTGACCATTATTATTTTCAGAGGTTTTTCCTTCGGGGCTATGGATCCAGCTGATTTCTCACCCTCTAATGAACCTCTCCCTGATTGTAACCTTGGTTACAAGCCTGACCCAGACAGGCCACCTACCCCCATCGAGTCACAAGATTCGTAAGTACAACTCAGATGAGAAATTGAATGATCAGGGATTTTGCCATTGTTTTCCCCTGAAAAATATTGACTAATTGTTTTTCCTTGAATAATGGTGCCTCCAGTAATGTCTGTTTCTTCCACATTATTATGACACAAATTAAAAAAAAGAAACCAAACAAACAACCATATACTTTTTCATTTTCAGGGGATTCTCCTTCTCAGAGATGAA
The DNA here is from genome assembly GCA_903813345.2 of Owenia fusiformis. Taxonomy (NCBI): domain Eukaryota; kingdom Metazoa; phylum Annelida; class Polychaeta; order Sabellida; family Oweniidae; genus Owenia; species Owenia fusiformis. The sequence continues at coordinate 12,227,673 of CAIIXF020000006.1, read as the reverse complement.
ACCTGGTGATTATGAACCCGTGAAACGTAAGTAGCCATTTGTTATGCTGGGTAAGTAAGTAGTGAATAAGTCATATCTGTCTAATAAACTCAAGACTTTTTGTCCATGGTAAAATATAAGTAAATCATAAGTGACTGACAGATAATAGAAGTATTAATATAAGTAATTAGTATGGAACTGTATTGCTTCCAGTTCATTAACCTATATCCTTGTATATTAAACATAATAGAATCTACATGATGCCTCGCATGTGATTTTAAATCACTCTTTGGAATTGTATACTGGTATTGTTCTTTTCCCTCTAGGTAAACCAAGTGTAACACAGAAGACAGAACCTGTGAAGCCCATAAAAGAAAAGAAGAAAAAGAAGGAGAAACGCAAGCCAATGAGCTTCTCAGGTATAATCTTTGAGCTCCTATTGGCTGATGTGGTCATTGCGCTGGTCTCTCTCTCACCGCGGAGTCTTGTGCATGAGGCCACCAATGATCAGGGTGTGTAGAAGCTATGCTTGCTCTCACTGCTTCTCTTGCAATATCACTATTATTTGGATCATCAATGATTCCTTTTTGGTGCCTTCACTGCATTCTTTAACAGCTTAAATATTAGTCTTGCATCAAGCCCGGTTCGATGCACTTTATCTCTACTCAGCTTTCCTTGTCATTGTGTGATTGAAGGGGGAGGGGGAGGGGCTTGAAGCAAGACTACATGAATGTATGATATCAATTTTAGTGCTATAGAATATTCATACTTATTTCTCATTGAAGCTATCAAAGCGCTATTTCGAGAAATCACTTTACTTTTGTACTGAGTGGATCATAATCTATGATGCTTTGGGAATAGGATTTATAAATGTATATAAGCATGATCTGCATAGATACACACACATATAAGCATTGTCTAGTGTAGACAGACTTGCCAACCTCCCGTTTTTTTACGGGAATCTCCCGTAAATTTTTTGTTTTTTCCGTAAAAAATACCAAACTCCAGTACCGTTTTCTCCCGTAAAAAATATGGCCGTAAAATCTCCCGTATTTTTTTGAAATCTCCCGTAAAATCTCCCGTATTCTGGTATAACTCCCGTAAAATCTCCCGTATTCTTGGTATAACTCCCGTAAAATCTCCCGTTTTCTGGTATAACTCCCGTAAAAGCTCCCGTATTCTTGGTATAACTCCCGTAAAATCTCCGTTTTTTTGCTGTCGAAATCTACCGTATTTAAAAGGAATTTGACAAATCTGTGACCTTGATTATTGCAGGCACGCTTCTTTCTTTTACTCCAAGAAGGATTGGCTCCCATGGTTCACTATCGATACTTTTATAAATAACTTAAAATTACTTCATTCCCATGATTCAAATTGCTTTTCTGCGATCAGTTCGGTATAAGTTTGCGCACCAAATGTCCACAAACGGGGGCCAGTTCATATTCTGTCATACTTCTGTCGGGAGATGTCGGAACGTCGAAGGTACGATTTTTCTCCTTTCCTTATTTCACACGTTGTAGGCAGAATTCCCACGACATTTTTTAACACAAACGTGTATCAGTATCATATATTTAAGAAAATGTACATATGTGCGAACAAATAGTTCAGAAGACAACAGAATCGTCGATTTAACTCTTCACTTAAGTTACATAAACGGTTGTTCGCAAAACAGTTAAGATCTGCACTTTTAACCCAATTAACCCAAATCGTTTATGTAACTTCAGTGAGGAATTAAATCGACGATTCTGTTGTCTTCTGAGCTATTTTTTCTCAAACATGAACTTTTTCTAAAACATATGATACTGATACATGTTTGTGAGAAAAAACGTCGTTTGGATTCTACCCTACAACGCGTGAAATAAGGAAAAATAGGGAAAAAAGAATAATCATACCTTCGACGTTCCGACATTTTGTTACCAAAACGAACCGTTTCGGTAACCAGCGTAATCGAGTGGATCACCAGTGCCTTAGCATACAGTGAACGCCACAAATACATTTTACTTAGCTTTGATCAATTCGTTTCCAAAGTAATAAAAACTCCTGTTTTTTCAAAATCTACCGTAAAAACTCCCGTTTTTTCAGAAACCTACCGTAAGAACTCCCGTTTTTTCCGAAACCTATCGTAAGAACTCCCGTTCTTTCAAAAGCTACCGTAAAAACTCCAGTTTTTTCAAAATCTAAAGCAAAAACTCCCGTTTTTTAAAAATATACCGTAAAACTCCCGTTTTTTCAAAATCTACCGTAAAAACTCCCGTTTTTCAGAAATCTACCGTAAAAACTCCCGTTTTTTTCAGAAATCTACCGTAAAAACTCCCGTTTTTCTTCAGATTCTACCGTAAAACTCCTGTTTTTTCAGAAATCTACCGTAAAAACTCCCGTTTTTTAAAAAAATCTACCGCAAAAACTCCCGTTTTTTCAAAACCTACCGTAAAAACTCCCGTTTTTTCAGAACCTACCGCAAAAACTCCCGTTTTTTCTGAAATCTTCCTTAAGAAAGTCACGTTTTTTTAAATTTACCGCGAAAAATACCTTTTTTAAAAAATCTCCCGTAAAAACTCCTGTTTTTTTCAAAATCTCCCGTAAAAACTCCCATTTTTTTTCAAAATTTACCGCAAAATCTCCCGTTTTTTTAAATCTCCCGTTAAAACTACAGTTTTTTCAAAAATCTCCCGTAAAAACTCCCGCTTTTTTTCAAAAAACTCCCGCAAAAACTACCGGATTTTGAAAAAAACTCCCGTAGAAGTACCGCAATTTTTTTTAAATCTCCCGAAAAATTTTCGTTTTAGGTTGGCAAGTCTGGTAGAGCATCTTGTAGGTGATTCACAGCAATTAGAGATACAAGTATTTAGATACTGTTCATACAATTTAATAGTTTCCACCAGGTTCAGTCTACTTTACATGAATGTTGTCAGTGTCTTCCTCCTCTCCCTTATTCATGCAAGGGGAGAGGAACTAAAGGAAGCATTGACACCATAGATATACAGGGTGTCCATTAAGTCTCTTTACAAGGGTTAGAGACTGTAAATTTGTAATTGTAGAGAGTGTTTATGGACACCCTGTATATGTACATGTATGTATATATATTGGCAACCCTTTCCTCGATATTGGATAGCCGTGCTTAAACACATGGTCCAGTAGGGGAATTCATCTTCGTTCCCGTTGGTGAATGCAGTGAAAACCGAGCATGCGAAGATGAGGGGACTTGGTGTTGCCAAATTTTTTGAAGGGGGTGTACATTTTTTTAACTTTTTGAAGGGAGTGTACATATATTTAACTTTTTGAAGGTGGTGTACATACATTTAATTTTTGTTTGCAGCCTTCATGAAAGCATTCGGAAGTGCCATAGGATTTGCTGCTGTTGTTGCAGTTTGGTTGTATCTGGTGTTCTTCCTTTAAACAATATGTACAATGTGCATACAAGTACAATGCATATGAGTGTACAATATGAATTGTATACAAGTACAATGGATATGAGAGTACAATGTGTATACAAGTACAATCTACTACACTAGGACAGTTGAACAATTGGTAAAGTGATTGTACTGAGAACGTAATAACATTGGCAATAACCTACCACACAAGGATACAAGAGTGACAATCAAAGTTGCCTGTTTATAAAAGAAAGATCCCTGCAATATTGGGAGACCATATATTTTGTTTATTATTCATCAAATACAGTTCCTCGCAGTACAAGCCATAAAGAGAATCTTCCAAACACATCAGGATAGTATAATATGAAACGAAAGCATGTTGTCTGAAGGAATTAGAAGTGGTAGAGAGTGTAAGATATTTTGGAAGCATTTAAAATCAAAGAATATTGTTAAATTGTGACCATTTGTCAAACTTACTCTCCACTCATCTCTATTCCTTCTAGTCTTTTCTTTCTCATACAGACACATGAATAGATATTTAGATGGCGTTTATTCTTACTTTGGTACATGTGTACAGAAATGTAAATATCCAGTTTTGTTCTAGTTTTGTGGCTTTACATTTGCAAGTTGTAGAATTTTTACAAGATCTCTGTATTGTTTTCATATCTCACATTTTGAGGTGCAATATTATAATCATTGTGCAGTAAAAACATGTACCCGATATCTTGTTTTACATCTATTTATTGTTTTTTGACACATTTAATCATTTATTACTGCTAAAAACTGGTTCTACTGAAAATTATTTTTTTGGACAAAAGAAATTGTCTTTCTTGATCATCATTACATACTAAATATTGATTCTCATAAAGTCTGGTAGTCTTCATGAATATGCATTAGGCATCCTATGTACATGCCCCTTTATAATTCAAATTATTTGGGTTGCGTGTCATTCAAACCTAAAAATACAGACAGTAGTACAACATTTTGTAGAAAATTACATTAATATTTTAGATGCAAAACGTTTAACCTCTAGTAATTTAGGGAGTTCGACCCATGTTATTTTACTGAATATGGAGACTTGGTGTATGCCAAATTGAATACTGACTTGGGATATGCCGAATTGAATACTGACTTGGCATATGCCGAATTGAATACTGACTTGGCATATGCCGAATTGAATACTGACTTGGAATATGCCGAATTGAATACCGACTTGGGATATGCCGAATTGAATACTGACTTGGAATATGCCGAATTGAATACTGACTTGGAATATGCCAAATTGAATACTGACTTGGAATATGCCAAATTGAATATAGAAACTTGGAATATGCCAAATCAGTCATTGAAACTTGGAGTATGATGAATTGAATACTGACTTGGAATTTGCTGGGAGTTTATTGTTGTTACTTAATTATGAGATGTGACTTCTACAAATGTCACTCCAAATGAGTGTCTTGAATTCTTGTTTTGTAGAAACATAATAGACAGATGTTTTAAGGGGATGCAATCACAGATTTTTAGTTTCATATTTTGTGTGAATTTTGTTTGTCACATCAACTGTAAATAAATATATATTAAATAAACAAACAAAAAGTGATTTATTGTTGACAAATACCATACAATATTTTATTTCTTAAATAGCTTTGTTAGTTTTTTCGAACTAAAATGACAAATATGACTTTACATATCAATTATCATACAATTGTACAAAATAGTTCATGGTTGAATCAGTATACAAGATGTATACCTTAAGGTAGGCCTTACCATGCAGCTTTGCCTTAACTCCTCTTTTATGTTATACTGTATACATTATATATATATACATAGATACTGGATTTCATTTGTTCATTTGTAAATTCATCAAAACTTGGTTTCATAAAAATGTCTTAAGACTGATGAGTATTTTAATGTTCATCAGGCAAAACTACATGATACCCTATCACCCCTTGTATGAATACAAAATATAAAGTGGAAGAATCTTTGATCTTGGTTAAGGGGTGTCAGGTCAGCTATAACATGAATTAAATGGCATTTAGGATGATATTTGTTCGTTTCTTCATACAAGTCTAGTTGATATATTTACAATATTTTCTCTGCTCATGACTTCATTGAATGATCCATCCATGTACAATATGATTGAATGATCTGATCCTTCCGTGAACAATACATGATTGAATGATCACCCAAATTAAAATATGAATGATAAATTGACAAATTACTAAAAGGAAACATAAAATGAACGAAAGACTCGTGTTATGATATCTCAAACTAACCCAGTCTCTAGTGCCAGGCTGAGACAATTCTGCTTCAAATTCACTAGACAGTTTAAATATTTTTGAAAACAAAATGCCCCAGCCAAACACTTCAAAATTGCACATTTGGGTTGTAAAATCATAAATAAGTAGGATAATAAATTAAGTTAAAATGAAAACTTCAGTAGAACTGAACACCATTAAATTCTATTGAAAGCAAAGAACACCAAAATTGTAAACTTATAGCAGAGTTATTAAATGAAATCTTAACTAATTTTTAAACAAATTCTAAAATACTAAAACAGCAGTGAAAAATTTTACAGATTACATGTATGTATTTTGTATGTATATGAGATGGCTCAATATGAAGTATAGCTTATAGTAAGATTTATGTACAAATTGTACAATATAGCGAGACATTTTACATTGCGATTTATGGGACAAACCTGAATCTATCTATGGCTTGTAGAACTAAATGGTGGGTCTAATAATATATTAATAATATAAATGTCCCATAAAATACAATGTAGATGCCACGCTATAATAATCAGCTTGCCAGTTTTCTATTTTATGACGATGATGATACAAAATGGTTGTTTTATACCAACATCTCACACGTTTGAAGTCATTTAGCAAAAATTGCATTTAGCTGAACCACTATAACTAAAACTGGCAACTGACTATATTGACGACATTGAAATGTATTTTTTTTAAATGTTGAAATGTGTGAGTGTTGTAGGCTAATTAGACCTTACAAATAAATCAACTAAAATTTCCACCTAAATTATTATCAAAATATTTCAAACAGATAATTTTGGAACTAAAAGATAACCAATGTGCTATAATAGAGAGCAGAGTGACTCATTTGTTATAGTTTCCTGGCCCACAATAGTAAGACAAAATTAATATTCTCAGTGTGAGAAAACATGGAGTCACAGCAAGCATACTTTTCCCTATAAACTATGTAAGCTTTTGTGCAAAGTAGCACACAGTTCAATCTTTACGATGAAACATGACATTCTGGACCCTTTTCAATGTATATATTGGACCAACTAAACCTAAATAAATGAACTCTTAACACATCATTTTGTACACTAAAGTTTGATGACAAATAATATAAAAATGCAAGACAACTATAATAATGTTTGTATATAAAATATATCACTGTATATTTACATGTTCTCAATTATGAATCACTCTTATATTTTTCTAATCTCATATATAAACAAAATGCCTCAAGTTATATTGCTGTTTCTGATATTACCATAGCAACTATGGTTACCATAGTTCTGTACTTGCCATAGAAACAAGCTTTTGCGTATTTACATTGCTACATAAGGCAGTTCTAAAAGAGCTAACCCACACATATTAGCTGTAGCTATTCATAATTAATTAGCAACCTCTAATGATGTAGATAGCTAATACCCGAACAAAGTGGGGCCGAGTTTATGCACATATCTTCAGTATGTATTGGTTATTTTACATTGGTTTGCATACTTGTCTCTGAACTCAAGTTCTGTTTGGATTTCATCCATTGATTCTGTCCATTATATGTCACATATATTGTGATATGTTGGCTTTTTGTAGCCTATATTGGCTTGTCCTAGCCCATATTCTCTTTATATCCCTATGGATTTCACTGATGGATGATTATGTTAATATATAGGCACTTTAGTGTCTCTATGTATCACAAATATCAGTGTACTTCACACCTATTGTTACTCTTTCAAGAGGTCCTACCCATGCCAATGTGAGGACCCCTTCACAGAGCTATAATTGGGAGTTGTACACTGTCTCACATCTCTTTGTGAGTTCGGTATATATCTGCTTGTAGCAATATCATGTTTATAGCTTCCCCAGAAGGATTGAGCCATGTATTTTATATATAGATAGCGTTTTCTTTCCTAGGTGGTTGATTGGATGGTTGTTGAGTGTTGGTAACAGGTTGGGGCGGGCTCGAGATTCCTTCTGACCAATCAGAGTTTGCAGAGTGGGGAGATGAGCTAGACCACTCCCCTGGGGAGTCTGGGGAGGGGGTTAGATAATCTGGTAGGTGGGTAAATGGGGGTACCTGTTGTGGGGGACTGTCACTGATGTGACTGTGTTGTGAGGGAGGGGTGGGGTATTGCTCTAAGAGGGGGTAAGGTGGATCATACTGTTGCTGGGACACCTGTTGTGGCTGCTGAGGGAGGCTAGATATCTTCTGTTGCCGACCACTCTCAGGAACTTGGCCTACAAACGGAATGTTCTCCGGCATGCCCACCTGGTCAGTCCGAACGAAGTGAAAATCTCCCATGTATCGCTGTGGACTGGGGACCTGGTTGAACTGGTTATGTGCAGCATGTTGCATCATCGCCTGATGGTGAGCGGGCGATGTTGGCAATGATTTCTGTTTCACAGGTGACATTGCCATGTGGTTTGGTGGTGAAGTGGTAATGGCCATGGTAGTAGGGGGTGACATTGCCATATGGCTATGTGGGGACATGGTTGGTTGGCTTGCAGGGCTGTCCTGGGAGGTGATGGGGGATTGACGTTGACCCGCAAGATGATTGGCAGCAGCAAGTGCCGCCTCATAATCAATCCATTCCTGCTCCTGCGGAGGGGTCATATGCTGACCTGCCATCTGGTGGCTAGAGTTTATAATATGCTCATCTAGTCCATTCTGAGACATTGCACAACTAACAGGAATCTGCTGGTCTATAGATGAATGAATGTTTGCTTGGGACAGCACTAAATGTGCGTTACATGCACTTTCATAAGATGGGGGGAGATCCATAGATGTTTGAGGTGATAGTGCCCCCTGTGATGCCCCATCCCCACTACTAGTGGACTGTCCATTAGGCCCTGACGTACTGTGCCTTGCGGCCTTCTTCTTACGCACCTTCTTCTGCACCCCCCGCGGTGAGAGGGGACCCCCCACATCCTTGACAGGGGTGTTAGGATTTGAGCTGCTACTCGAACTATGCTTTGAACTGCGTCGCTTCTTGTGCTTCTGCTGCTGCATTAGATATGGCGGGGAACACACTTGTGGAGATCGTGCCATGCCACACATACTTGGGCTCTCCAGTCGATAATTATCCAGGAGACGAACAATATCATTGTGCATGCGCTCTCCAGCAATATCCCGGGGTAGACGATCCATGTGATCTGTGATGTCACGGTTGGCATAGTGTTCCAGGAGAGTGCTAGCAGCCTCATAACTGCCTTCCCGTGCAGCTAAGAATAGTGCGGTTTGGTCCTGCAATTACAGACAGAAACATTGTACATTCTCCATATGAATAATGTACACAGAGTTATATTGCATGCTGCATGCTATGCACAAGAATAAGTTTTTAAACTTCTGCTTCTTAAAATCATGTCAGTTTCTGTTACATTAGAATGTATCTATGTGTAACGTTCTATTCAATGGCTCATATTGTAGTCTGAACTGAAAGCTTATGAGTTCAGTGATTTTTATAAAATAAATGAATTTTTAAAAATACAAATAACTGCTCAGTTGACTAACCTGTGCATCCTGAGCATCTCTGTTTGCTCCATGAGTTAGCAGCACCCTGGTAGCTTCAATATTGTTTACAGCTGCCGCCCAGTGCAGGGCTGTCTTTCCTATAATAGCACAATCAAACATAGAAAATTAATTAGGCCCTGGATGAAGCATAGCGTGGATCAAACACAATAAACAAATAAACAAACAAAAATACAATTCTAAAGATCTTATTACTATATCACTACATGACTTTTTAACTTTGTTAGTTGGGAAATTAAGCCTGAAACCTATCTTTCAGATTGGCATGCCATTATAATAATTCAATCATTTCTAAGTTTAAGATTGTCATACCTTTATCATCACTGGCATTGATGTCTGCCTCTGCTTTAATAAGGTCTTCTACCATCCCCTCTATGTTAAGTCTGGAGGCCAGAATCATTGGGGTTGCTCCATCGTACATCTTGGCATCAAGATTAGTGGATCTGTTGCGTAAAAGGATCTGGAAGACCCCTTGGGCATCACTGGCCACAGCTGCATGAAGAGGTGTCCTCCCTGTGTTATCAACAAAGTTGGGGTCACTACCAGCATCCAGGAGCCTCTTGGCAGCATCGGCTCGTGAAAACCTGGCTGCAAGATGAAGGGGAGTTTCACCATTTCTGTCAGTACATTTTTTAATATCTGCTCCCTTGTTCACGAGGTCAGCAATAATTGCTCCAGCGCCATCGTCCTCCCCACCCTCAGCTGATCCAGAGGCTGACGTGCTTTCCGACTCCTCTGTTCCTGTAGAGGCATTGTCCTTGGATGTGTTGTCTTTGCTGCGGTACAGTGTTACCATCAATGGTGTCATGCCATCTGGAAATAACAATAGGAAATATTATTCCATCAGTTGCCAGAGAGCAAATCTTGAACTCAATCATTAAGGGATTATCACAATTTTATAAACTTTAAGGGTAAGTATTTCACATCCACTAGTTTTCATTTCCAATACTCTATGAAACCTATTGCTAGGGTTATCATATAGATGGCGTACCTGGTCCTCTGACATCTACATCATCTTTCTCCATGTGGTCATCTTGTTGGGGTGGGGTCATGTCCATGATAGAGTTGGTAGGTACTGGTGGGTAACCTGCAGCCGCACGGTGCTGGTCCGTCCACTCTCTTGTATCCATCTCAATACGAGGCTCATGCTCAATCTGAAATATCCACTACAATTATAGCTATGCTACATCAGCGATGGAATAGGAGTAGAGTCCCCAAAAACTTGTTTACCTGATTAATGAATTCAAAAATCTTGAAGTAGCTTGAATATCCATTGTCATAACTTGATGAGGTCTCTTTCAATGAACCATGGAATAATATCATGAAATGAATCCAGCTAACTAAGAGATGTTTAAAATTAGAATATTCATATGTCTGGCCTTCTAGTAGTGATAAACATCTATTTGTGTTGCATTATAGCTAAATTTAATTGAAAGAGGAAAAATCGAATTGGAAGTGGTAAAACAACAAATAAAGTACATGTATATAGAATGACAATACAACTATAGGCAATATACAATAAAAGGCCCTTGGGGTACTAACATTGACAAACAGTGCTACAAAAGTTGTGTTGGGAGACGCCCTAACAAAATACACAAATTCTGTTCACAAACAAAAAGGTTGTATCAGAACATTCTACATCAGAATGGTGATATGTAGATATTGAGATTAAATCTTGTTTTGAAATCATAAAATAACCAAATGAAACCACAATGAAATATCACAGTCTAGATAATAAGAATAATATCCAAAATCTACAAAATTTTAAGTCTACTAGGCATAAGACATCAATGTCTAAGAAACACCACAAACAACAGAAATAAATACAATTTTCCGGGACCAACTTACGAGCAGTTCCCATGAATCCTCATCATCAGCTTCAGAAGCCGAAGGCTTGCGAGACAAAACATTGGTGTTAATAATATTGGGAGAGGGAAACAGGAATGATGATAGAAGTATTTAAACTTCTCTTGACTTGCATATCTTAGGATTAATATCTATATAAAAGTTAAAGCAGATAGATTTTGTCGCAGTCTGTGACCTGAACTCCATAATTCTCAAATAAACGTACATGAAATGTGTAGATAAATAATAAGAATTGAACAACACAAAAAGAGTTAGTTCAATTCCTATTAAGTTCTTATTTCTGGGAATGTTGAAATACAAATGAAGCATAGGTGTGTTTGGTTGATATATACCTTGATACGTTTTGGACGTGGCCCAGTTGGAGACTCGTCATCACTCCAGACGCCACTAGGGAGTCGCTGGTTGTCAATATGGTCAAGACCATCCATTTGTGATTGTTGGGGAGGCTTCACATTTCTGCAAGGGAACACAGGGTTAGTTGCTGTTTCACTATTAGTCAATATGTGGCTAGAAGAAACCAATGGAGGTTCATGATGCAGTATGTACAGGGTGACCCATTGTAATTGATACCATTTGGCTGTACAGGTAGGATGTCAATCTCATTTGGGAGGATATCAGAAGCATAAACAGGTATCATGGTAATTTAAGTGCAAGTTGGTCAAAGTTCTGCATATTTTTTCAAAGCAATTTCAATCTTGTAACAAAACACATCAAGTTAATAAGCAAGGGGCTCATGGAAAATATGATGAGTATAGCAATTATAACCCTTACTTCATCTCATCGCCTTCTGGTCCTCGTCTTGGTGCATTGTGGGGTTCACTGCTGCCACCTATTCTGAGAAATCCCTCGGGGAACCATGTTGTAGCTCTAGTTTTGCGACGATTGTTAACCACAAGAACTCCCAATATAATCAGGATGAAGATCAGACCACCAATGATACCAATTGTAATCTGCATATAATGTGAATCGCTGGTTGGCGCTGGCTTATTTCCTATAGATGTGATTTCCTCTATGGGTACGGAAGGATCCCAACCATGTTTTATTGCAGCTGCCAGGAACTCCGCAGCTTTTTCAGATGTCTGGATACAGTCTTCATAAAACTCATGACACTTCCTATTGTCAAGTACCAGATAAACTTTACTCTGCATGGGGACCATGCCTGTGGGGGTGGGGTTCACATCTCGTTTACTGCGGCGTCCTCTAGCAAAGTATGATGACAACGCACGTTTCACCCTATTTGGTACTGTATCATCTGGGTAAGGGAACACCATAAGTTTGCCTTCCGAGTCTTTCTTAATTCTCACTGTTGTTTTCAATAGATGACCAAGCTTACGGAGGAAAGCAGTGGCAGTGTTTAGGAAAGCTTCGGGTGAGACTCCAACAATGAGGACCATGATGCCTTCAGCTAGTTCCTCATCACCTTCTTCACAGTCGAGACCGTCCCAGTTGCACTCCTCAGTATTACACCCAATGTCACAATGGCCGTTGTCATAGTGATTCATGCAGTAGGCATTGTAGACTGGGTTACACGACTCAGTTGGCTGACTGCAGTCATAGCCGTCAAACAAACAATCGCGGTTGTTACATGCTTCATCACACTCGTTATTGTTAAACACATCCCAGCAGTGGCGGCCGTTTGATCTTGCAGAACAGTTCTTGAATATCTGCTGACCATATGTACATTCGCCATGATCAAAGCCACAGGCGTATGTATTACATTCCACCTATAAGAACAGTCGATGAACAATTAACAACATATCCTAAGAAATAATCCACCTGAAAATATGGCAATATTTCAAAATCAAAATTTATATAAGCAATAATATTTGTCAGATGAAAATCATTCAGAGACAGTCAATCAAAATATAATTATAATTATAGTATGTGTAAAATGCATATTCCTATCCGAATAAAACAGACTTCAAATTTATAGGGAATTATTGACTATTAAGTAGAGTTTGACATCCTTACATCACATTTGCCATTGTATCCTTTCTCATCACATTTGTTCTGTTCACACTCCTCTCTCTGAGTTTCTATGGGAATGGGAGTGGTGGGGGCAGGGGTGTAGTCTCCCCCTATACCACCAGGAAAGTTTGGATCAAACAGCTCACAGTTTTGCCCTGCCCATGTCTTAGTACACCAGCACTCGTATTTACCTTCAAGTTAAAAGAAATTTATCAGATAAAGAGGTACATATATTCAATTGAACTAATGATATATAAATACCTTCAACTGACTCGAGATATTTTTTTAGAAAAAAACAATGGTGTGTACTGGAACACAGCTGGAAAATACAACTGTTTGATGTGTAATTGTAAAATGATTGTGAATTATGAGATTTGTTGGAGTCATATAGAGTCGATGTGGGTTAAAGGGAAAGATTATTTGAATAATTTTCTTACAAATTTTATCGTAGCAGACACCCTCGTGTTTACATGGATTAAGGTCACCACACTCGTCAACTGCGTCAATCTCACAATGTTTCCCAGAGGTGCATGATGGGCAATCACATGTGTAGCCGCCACTGTGGCTTGGCAAGCAGCGTCCTCCATTCTGACACGGATCACTAGCACAGTCAGAATTCATACAGTCGCATAATTCACATGAGTATCCAGGTTGGCATTGACAGACAGGTCCATGCTGTCCATTGGTGCAGACTCCTCCATTCTGACAGGGGTTGTTGGCGCAGTAGTCTCGCTTGGTTTCACAGTGTTTATTCACCCAGCCTGGCTTGCAGTCGCATCTATAGTCATTCACTAGCTGTACACAATGCATGGTGCCCTCACTTGAACATGGGTTGGACAAACACTCGTTGACATCACCCTCACAGCGCTTACCCACGTAGCCAGCAGGACATATACACTCATAGCCTCCTACCTCATCAACACAGGTCCCACCATGATAGCATGACCCTTCCAGGCAGTCATCTATATTAATCTCACAAAGCATTCCCATAGCTCCATGTGGGCATGAACAGTGGAATGCGTTCACTAGGTCATGACATGTAGCGCCATTTTGACAAGGCTCCTTAGCACAATCATCAATATCAAACTCACAGTTCATTCCCTGGTATCCTGGGGGACAGGCACACTCGTAGTAATTGATCAGATCTCTGCAGGTTCCTCCATTCAAACATGGGGTGGACTCACATTCCTGTATCTCTGTCTCACAGTAACTCCCAGTGTACCCTGGGCTACAGAGACAGCGATGCTCATTGGCAAAGTTCGAGCATGTCCCGCCATTCTGACAAAGCTGCTCCACAGAGACACCTTTATTAGCTGCGGCAACTGCACATGAGACCATTCTAACATCACAGAGGGCCCCAGTCCATCCAGATCTACAGCTGCATTCAAATTGGTTGCCAGCCTGGTTGCATGATGCCCCATTGCGACAAAGGCTCTGAGAACACCAATCCACATAGCTCTAGCAACAGAATATCATAGAGTATTAATACTAGAGTAAAGTATTTTTCAGTTTATTTAGCTACACCAATGTGTCATAATGCAAACACACAGATAATTCAAAGTTCTGATATCTTTGGAAAAATTCAGCAATGTAATGGACTTTGGCCTTTGGGCGGCTTTGGTCACATTTCCAATGAATTTGACTGACTAAGCTAATAACACAAAATGATCATTGAGAAACATTATAATGAATATAACTGAATAAGACTTCACTAAACTTACCTCACAGAGTGGACCATTGAAGCCATATGGACAGTGACATTCGAAAGATCCATCTACATTGAAACAGGTGCCTCCTGATCTACATGGGTCATCATCGCATGGATTGATCTGTGTCTGACAGTTACTCCCTGTGTAGCCAGGAGCACAAACGCATGTGTATGAGTTCTCACCATCAATGCAGGTGCCATCATAGAGGCAGGAGCTACAAGTAGAACAATTAGGAGCATGTTACTCTGAGCGAAAAAATTAACAATCATTTACATATTATATAAAAATACAGTTTATTCAAACATATCATTTCATTCAAAACTAACTAGAAAGTAATTGAGTAGAATTAAATGTTTTAACTGAAATGACCTAAATTTAATGATAATTTGAATTCAAGTGAGACAACTCATTGATCTAACTAATTTATTTTATTTATTTATCAGTGATTTAAAACTAATACAGTGAACTTAAGTGAACTGAGATAAGTAAGGTGTCAATTATTGGGCTACACGTAACATAAAATAATGTTTCATTAAACATTAACATAAACATTGTTTTTAACATACTTCATGGCTTCACAATGATGATCCAAAGACATACCTTGAAGTACAATCATCATCGTTTGTGTGACACTGCACTCCACTGTAGCCAGCTTGACATGTGCATGTGTACGAGTTCACATAATCGTGGCAAGTTGCGTCATGTTGACAAGGATTTGAAGAACATTCGTCAATATCATCATTGCAATGCTGACCACCAAAACCCTCCACGCAGAGGCACGTGTAGCCTCCTATCTCATCCCTGCAGGTTCCACCATTCGCGCAGGGGTCTGAAAATATGAATGACGATTACTTATTATGAATCCCATAAAATCTATGTTAATCAACAGAATCCTATGTTTTATAATATAAATACACTTTAATCTTGAAAGTCCAACCAAGAAAGGAATATAACTTTTCCATATTCTCTGTGAAACGCTCTGAAATGCTATGTAGTTGAGTTGACATACCTGATATGCAGTCATCGGGGTTTGTCTCACAGTGTTTGCCAGTGTATCCTCGGGGACACTGACACTCGTAGGACCCCCTGTGGTTGACGCAGACACCATCATGGCGACACGGCGAGTCCTCACACTCATCAATGTCTTGTGTACATAGACGACCTGCCACAAAAAAGTAGGGAGTTATATTCAAGGAAACAAGGGAATGAAAAAAGTATCATGTTAAATAGTGCAGAACATTTCTTCACATTGCTTTTTTCCAGTATATGACACATCTTTTATTAAACTGAATAATAAAAGCAGAAGCCTTTCATAAAATAAGAATTGCAAAAATAGGCTCTAAACCCATGTAAATCCACAATACTGATGTATTTCCCTAAAGTGCTAAAACTACCACATATTATATAATGTTAACTTACCAGAGAATCCAAGTGGGCAGTTACATGTAAAGTCTTCATAGTTTCTCTCAGCTACACACTGTGCTCCATTCTGGCACTCATTTGGATTACATGGATCCATCTCAATGTCACAGTTCTTGCCAGTGAATGGTGGCTCACAGATACACCTGTAGTCATCCACCAGGTCTATGCAGTTACCTGAGGTACATGGGTTGCTGCTGCATTCATTGATGTTGATGCTGCAGTTTTTACCTGGGAAAATGATACAAAGTAATGATTACATCTCTTTTGTTGTTTTATACATACACAAGTCTAAATCAACTGAACACCTACTCAGCCAAACAACAATCTTTTTATTCCCCTTATTTGCTTCATGTCTGTTTTGTTTTATTTTACTTATAACTGCATACATTGTAAAGTGACTTATAATGATTATCAAAATCACACGATAGCCTTACCTGTGAATCCCGCAGGACAATTACACCTATAGGTCCCCAGTTGGTCAATGCACTCTCCTCCATGCTGGCATGGGTTGCTATGACATTCATTGATCTCTGTGTGACACCTGAATCCAGTGTAGCCATTGGGACACTCACAGTCAAATCTGCTGACGCCATCTACGCATGTCCCTCCATGCATGCAGGGGGAACTCTCACATTCATTAATCTTACTCTCACACTGGTAGTCATAGTAACCAGATGGACATTCACAGTAGAACTTATTGATGCCATCGGTACAGGTACCACCATTCCTACATGGGTTTGAGAGGCACTCATCAAGGTCTATCTCACAGAGGGTGCCCTCAAAGCCTTCCTTACAGAGGCAGTAATAGCTGTTGATGCCATCCTGACACGTGGCCCCGTTACGGCATGGGTTGCTGGCACATTCATTCTCATTCTGTTCACAGTTGGGACCTGATGTTCCTGCAACATTCATATGTACATTAGGAAAGGATTCTACAATGATTCATTATGAGATTCATACAGAACTGAAATAATCATAATCGAAAAATTAAAACACTAATTCTTATTTCTTTTTTGGATGCTAGCACTAGAATATTACAAGATAGCCCCCACATGAACAATCCAAGAGCTGTAAATGTAACTCTTAATTGAGGTCTAGGGAAAGTAGTTTGTACCTTGTGGGCAGCTACAGATGTAACCATTCCTGTAGTCTCTGCATGTTCCACCATACTGGCAGGGGTTGCTAGCACATTCATCAATCTCTGTCTCACAAAGGTTGCCTGCGAAGCCATCAGCACACTTACAGGTGAATGTTCCTAATCCATCCATGCAGATGCCACCATTGTAGCAACTGACTCCCTCACAGTCATTCTTGTTCCTCTGGCAGTTGATGCCCTCATAGCCTACACACAGACATCACAGGGTTCAATATTTTATAATATACACAGGTATGACATGATACCCTGGTCACAAACACCACAAGGTTCCTTATTTTTCATAATATATTTAATGTGTAAACTGACTCCACATGTATGTTTTTATAAATATTAATGAAATTCATTTGTAGATAAAATTCATCATTATAAAAAAGGCTACGATATATTGTATATATTGTTAGTTATGATATGAATAAAAATAACTATACTAATAGGTGATGTAGTTGTATATTCTTACCTTGCAAGCACTGACATCTATAACTGTTGATCTCATCTACACACCGCCCACCATTCAAACATGGGGAAGATGCACACTCATCTATGTTGATGGAACATGTTGCACCAGTGTAGCCCTCTGGGCAATCACACTTGAACGATGCAATCTGAAGACTGTCACTACATACACCTCCATTCTGACATGGATTCGATGAACACTCATCAAAGTCTTCTTCGCAGAATATTCCAACATAACCTTAAAATATAGAAATATTACATGAGTATTACAATGTGTATTCTTATTGGAAGAACAGTAAAACCTAACCTGTACATAACCTGTACATCCGAACATCTCAATGTGAACACCTATTTCAGCCCAGTTTTTTAATCTGCCATACACTACCAGATAATAAAACCTTTGAAAGGTAAAAACCTGCAAATCCAAACACTTTTTGCCAGCCTTAGTAGTTCAGTTGAGTTCTAACAATTGAAAAAGGATTCAGATGTGATCAGAAACATCCAATGAAGTTAAATGAAGGTTGTGAAAAGGAGATAACAGTTTTGTGAGCCTTATTAGCATTCAGACAGACAAGTTTTACTGTACTGCATATACTATAGGTGCCTTTATTTGGTTATACATGTAGTTTATTTTTGGGTTGAGTACTTTGTCTTCAATAAGCCATTCTAAAATGTGTGAAAGTTGAAGATCAGTGTACAATAATATTATTTTAAAGAGATGATTAGTGGAAATTAACCTTAATATTAAGATAATTAATCATAAAATTATAGTTTATCATAGTTGTCTTTACAATAAAATTGACAACATTATTATTTTATTCATAAATACAACATTTGTCTTTGATTATTAAACTATTTGGCAAAGATTAAATATTGGCTTTGAAATGTATCTCAAGTACTGTATGTTATGCACTGAGATTTGTAACTTAGCCAAGTTTATTGTGGGAACTTTCTCTGGTGGATCAAGATAGGCTCATATAGTTATGTTATACCTGGGATAGTAAATAACTCAGTCGCCTATAGGTCAAGTACGAGACAACTAGGTGTAGTTAAGTCAATCTAGATTTCTCAATAAGCCATAAAACACTTGGTTATATTACACATTTTATCTCCTTATTAGTTGAGTTATGTATGCTTTACATTTCTACACTATCTAGAATTTTATGTTATTCTTATTTCAGGATTCCTCACAAATTCCTCCCATTTATTTCATTAGTCACAGGTATCACTGATGTTTCATTTCAGGACCTCGTACATCCATTCGAGGGGAACATCGCGATAAAAACCTTTTGAGGATTTTTAACAATTTTTTACAATCTGTTTAGATTTCAACACTTGATAATGGACTTGAAGTAGTTTGATATGTTAAAATTACTTTGTATTGTTCAAACATAAAGTGAACATGTTCTCTAGTGCATATCAAGGGCCTTAAAACACAATAACTAGTCGTAACACACATTTTCCCATGACACACATCAATTCATTATAACTTAACGTAAACATCTTAGCTGTCAGTTTTATTTTTCTAAAAAATGTTTGATACACTATGAGAAATTTTGAATAAAATAACAAACATATCAGACCAAGTTTATGAAATGTGATTCCACTGTAGCTAAAATCTGGATCTGGTGGATGAAAATGAACAATTTAAATCTAGAGACATGACATGTATCAAGTTAAAGGTTAAAGTCTGGTCAGAAAGTCTTTGAATAACTAAAGTAAGACCCAATTCAAATACTCTGCATATTTACTTTTTATAGAAAGACTTCCATTTACATAGTTCATTTGAAAACTAGGCCTATTATGTTTGAACTTTACAAGAAGTTCAAATAATCATTTTTAGCATTGATTCTTTCAAACAAATTCAGTTCTAACTATATTAACAGAAGCCGCCAAAATATCAGGGGTCCACATTTAAATCTATAAACTACTGGACCTTATCACATATGAAAGAATGAGGTACCAACGGGAAACATATACCACCCGCCAAATTTCCATGTATACCACCACTTAAACGAACAATTCATACCAAGGTAAACTTTACAAAGGAAATCAATTGAAAATCTGTGAAGCGATTTGAAGATTTTTCAAGTTATGATGCACATCTGTGACACCTTGGCCATTTCTTGGGACACTCACTAGTCTACTAAATACAACAGAATAAAAATAGACCATCTGCCTTTTGCTAACATACTTCCAATGGGATAAAGAATTTGAGACATCTAGCAAAAACTAAAATGTATCAATAGCAGAAAATTGAACCTTTTCATCTTTTATTACATTTATGATTCCATTTAGAATAAGTCAATTCAAAGATATACTGTCATACATGAGTCATAGATCATAAAAAAGGTGTATCCTAGAGAACAATGGTGGAGACTAGACTACAGACCTGCTAACAGCTGTTACTTGAAGACAAGTGCTACAGGGTGTTCCTAAGGTGGCTCGGACACACTGGACAATACCTTAAACCCATCACCTAGCAACCACTTCCAAATCAAGATAATTCATTCCCGGAATCAGATAATTTCAAAGTCTATCATTCAAAAAGAAAATCAGAAAATCTGCCAGTTAAAATATATTCAAAATTCTTTTAATTCCTTTGATAGAATAAGAGAAGAATTTAAGATACTGTTGAGTGAAAATATTTATAAGGTATGCACTTAACACACGGTTTGGTAGCATATGGACGACAGAAATATTTCTCATACTCGTGAAATATTCTCAATTTTTGCCTATCACAAATATGTGTTTTCTATACACAGATGTAAGCTGAAGATATTCACACACAAAGATATGATTGTTATATCCTCAAGAGGTCAGCAATGAAATCAACTCATCACATTTTTTATGCACCCTTCCAAATTAAAAGTGCTTTAATTTGAGTTGAAAAAACAGAAATTTCTGAGTGATTAATATTTTAGTCACATTCATTTCCGGCAGGTTTTGATGAATTGATTTTTACTATTCCAGCTGAATCTTCAGCAAGTTGACTCTAGAGACCACTTGGTATTCAAAGAAAAATTCCTCAAAAACTACAATTTCCATGAAATCATAAACAAGGCCCCTCAAAATTTTGTCTTAGATTCCATGAGAAGATCAGAAGATTATATGGGAAATCTATGGAAAATAAGTGGGGAAATGTATGAGAAAATGGGAGAAATATAAAAATATATGAGGTAATGTAAAGGAAAACAGATGGGAAATACATGAGGAATAGGTGAGAAATGTATGAGAAATAGGTGGGAAATATATGAGGAATATGTGAGAAATGTATGAGTAATAGATGATTCCTAGATGAGAGAGTAGAGGGTTCATCAACATTGACCCAACCATCTGTCAGTAACACAGTCACAACAGCAATTAATTACAACATAGTTTTTATCATAAAAAATCATGATGAAATGGCTACTTGTTACAATGGTGTATATTTAGAGGGAGCATGATGAAGCAAACCGTGTGTATTAATCACCAGATTAGAGAGCATCACACACATGGAGATATTTGATGAATGTATACTATTATCAAATTGTCAGGCCATCTTTCTCAATATTGTACTTTTGTCAAATTACATTTTAGAGCACCAGGAACCATGTTGAACTGTGAGATCAATATGATGTTTAGGTCTAGGATTAACATAATTGTGAATGTCTCCTGAGTTATGGTCCAAGACGGCTGTGTGCCTCTGATAAGACGTAACTTTAATTACAGTTGAAGATGAATATGTCTATATCTTAGAATACACTGCTCATAGTAAAAAATATACTGGGACTGAACCGGATACATATCAAGGAAGGATTCCCTACTTTTCAAATAAACTAAGGTTTTTCTTGTAATATACTGTACCAAAACGTTTATTGTCGTTATGCAACCCTCCTGTTATTTTCACAAGTATACAAGTTAATATTACATGACTGACTTTGAGTTTGAGTTTGAGGACAAACATCTGTTAACGATACAAGCCAAACTATATTTCAATTACAAATAATTAAATAAAATACTCAATTCAAACAAAGCATTTAATGATAATATATCAGTGAATAATAAGGACATTGATGTCCAGAACTTTCTAAGTAAACAATATAAATTAAAGAAAAATAAAAACTAAATATCAACAATTATTTAAGAAGCTAACAATGGATTAAGACTGAATTGTTAATCAATCTATATAAAGATGTTGGGATCAGAAATACACAATGTGTGACTTGTGCCTATGCATCGATTTGAAATAAACCTATTGAAATTTTGATGTTCCCATGGAAACAGAGGGAGATTTCTTCTAATGACACATGCCTAATCAATTTTTATGATGTATTGTCTCAACAAGGATATACAGTTCTTTAGGGTCAGAATTAAATCAATATGGTTGAAGAATCTATTAGATATCTATTGTTTCAAGGTTTGGTGTCATTCTCAGACACCTGTTTATCCTTAAACCCTTTACCAATTCAGACCTATAGCAATAATAAAGACGACCCATTATAATGGTACTCTATTCCCATACAGAAAGGATAGCATTGGTATATATGTAAGCAATAGTGAAATTGTGACAGCAAATCTTCAAATACTGCACACTTTTAATGAAAAAATCCAATTGTGCACTGTTTAACCTACAATTTTGGTACATGGTCCTTATGAAAGACTTGAAAGTAGGTGTGAGAATTGTGCAAAAAATGACTTTGTGAGCTGGATGGAGTTTCTCTGTATTTTTCATTCTATTAGGGTTTCCTGCATAAGGGATTTCGCCTGCGAAGCATAGAACTCTTGCGAACATATCTAAATATTGGTCCGAAGAAGACATACCTTGAATTTTTTAGAAAAAATAGGCTAAAAATGGAAACTACAAAAAGTCAAAATGTTCAACTCAAACAAAACTCTAGCTATTTAATATTAACACTATGTATTATTTGATGTTTTTCAGATGTTTAAGGACCTTCATTAGTGTACTAGTGTCTAGAAATAAGATAATTAAGGACAAAATATGGCATTTTTGATCATTTTCGCTTTCAGCAGTAACATATAGTTCCTTATATCTTAAGTTTAATGTTCACTGGTTGTTGCAATTTTGATCAAATCTGTTCTTGTACATGTCTTCTTCCATTTCAGATACAAAAAATGTATATTGGACCACCAATGGTCATATTAGAGCTTTCAGATCTCCCCTACCCCATTTATTATGAAAAATTACTGAAACATATGAAAATGTAAAATAACTTGAATTTATAAACTTTAACAATGTTGTAGTTATTCTATATCAATATTATGTATTATTTAATGTTTTTCAGATATTTCAGAACCTTTATTGGTATCCTAGTGCCTAGAAATGAGACATTTAAGGACAAAACATGGCCTTTTTACCATTTTCGCTTTCAGCAATAACATATAGGACCTTATATCTTGAGTTAAATGCTAACTGGTTGGTGCATTCTTAGTCAGATTTGTTCTTGTAGATGTCTTCTTTCATTTAAGATATAAAAAAATGTATAGTGGATGACCAATGTTCATAGTAGAGCTTTCAGATCTCCCCTACCCCATTTATTAGGAAAAATGACCGGAAAATATTAATAAAAAGTAAAATAACTTCAAATTATGAACTTTTACAGAGTTGTACCGATTCTATGTCAATACTGTATTATTTAATCTTTTTCTTATGTTTCAGGACCCTCATTAGTATTTTAATGCCTAGAAATGAGATATTTAAGGACAAAACTTGGCTTTTTTTTCATTTTCGCTTTCAGCAATAACGTATAGGTCCTTATATCTTGAGTTTTATGCTGATTGGTTGGTGCATTCTTGGTCAGATCTGTTCTTGTACATGTCTTCTTCCATTTAGGATAGACAAAATGTATATTTGACAACCAATGTTGATATTAGAGCTTTCACGTCTCCCCTGCCCCATTTATAATGTAAAATGAAAAAGTAATTTCAAAACATAAACTTTAGCAAAATTGTAGCTATTCTCTATCAATACTATTTATTATTTAATGTAACCTTCATTTGATTACATGTTCCTAAAATTTGGCATTTTTAGCATTCTGCATTTTGCAGTAGCATATAATTTTCCACAATTATAATTCTTTGATGATAGATTCATATATTGAATCTGTCTTCTTTGATTTAAGTTAAAGAAAATGTATGTAAGACAACGAATGTTTTTATTAGAGGACTAAGATCTGCCCTCCACCATTTAATAAGAAAACCAACACAAATGTTATTATTGTATGTTAATATTCTTAAACTTTTCAAAAGTTTAGCACATTTATTAGCACACTAAAATCAAAAAATGACACATACATGTAAATGGGCAAAATGACCAATATTTCACTTTCAGCAATAGTTGTTTATATTTTTAGTTGAATGGGGATTAGTTGACATATTTAAGATCATATATATTCAATTATGTGTCTTGTTATCTTCAAAGCATGGGAAATGTGTTTTAAACACAAATATACATATTAGAGATAAAATTACTACACTACCAAATTTTTAAAAGATGACTCAAAAAAAGAATAGTGCGAAATAATTTTGTTATTTCACAGTTTACTCTCATATGAATCAAAGGATATGTCTATTACATGATTGTTCACAACTCTCGAACTTAATCCAGCAACAGCCTGATTTTTCAAATCTCCCTGGTTCTATGTTAGAGCTGCATTTAAGTCATTTTGAAGGTCTAAGCTGCTCGTGACACCACAAGCTATATATTCAGATATGTAAGATCTCTAAATAATTTTTATAGTTCTGAGAAACTCATCCTGAAATGTTTTCCAACAATGTGCACTATGTTGTTTATTGCCACATGGACAAGTAGCAATACACCCTTGACTAGAAACTTTGTATATGCAATTTTCCCTGCCTTTTGCCATTTTACATTTGCGAATTGCCAAGGACATATGTTTCTTGTGTTGCTACGAAGGTTTGTTTGTGAGTACTGGTACAAGACACCCATCTTTGATATATCTTCAAATAGGTATTGCACTTTGAGATTCAAATAGTAATTTAGAATGCTACCTTGAAGGACATAAGAAACTTTAAGAGCTCTTTTTAACTCTCATCCTTCTTTGCAAGCAACATTCTGTATCATCAGACTGAATACAAATTCTCTCAACATTGAATTACTTTATCTTGTCTGCAGCACTGTAGTAGACATGGGCCATAAGGAGAGTGTCAACTTCTTCATGATCAGTATTTGATAGATTGTTGCAACCATCAGTTTTGCAAAGTTCAATAGCAGCTCTGCCATAAGTGAAATTCATCCCATAGAGATACAGGGTGTCCGGAAAGTAAAGATACAAACACTCTAATTTTAATAGATTTAGGTTTAGATTATAGAGGAACTATATTACAATTCATCTACCAACTTTTATAACATAAACGTGTTAAATTTACGATTGTCATGGTTACGGTGGTCAGGGGTGGTCAGGGGTATGCGGAGCAGTTCCATGATATCGCTAAATTATCATAAATTGCTGGAATTTAACCATTTGAAACAGTGTTTATTATTGTATTTCCTATCAATGTTTTGTTTTGTTCAATATTGATTCTTGCTGCCATAGTATTCTCTTTAGACTAATGATATCACTGATGCATATCATAACTACAAAATAAAAATATATAAAGTCACTAACCAGTATAATCAAAGAAACATTATTTAAGTGCTTAAAAAAAGGTCCCTGGATTAATAGGAAAGTCAATAGTGCACCTCCTGAATGCACCAATTCACAAAGCAAAGAAAACAAACCTTACAAATGAATGTCTTGACATTAAACCTTTTTGTACAATGGCCCATATTACACTGATAAGGTCCCGTTGGACTCCTACATTAATGAAAATCATAAAGCAATATTTGTTAGAAGTTCAACAAGAAAATGAGACTGCTTGAAGCCTATTTTATCAGTAATCTGAGAGATGGACATCAGCGGTTTTGTCAGGTCTTAAATCTCAGGTCAAGATGCACCATGAATGTTTAGATAATGTTGGGAAATACATAATACTGGATAAAAGTAGTAATGTCAAATGACCAAATAATGTTACAGTACTACTTCTTTTGCTGTTGTGGTACATAATTTGATGTATAATACAACAGATGATGGAGTGTCAAGATGATATGAGCAGGAGAAAAAAATTATAAAACATAATTGTGACGCTGCTCCACATACCATTGACTACCGTTACCATAACATTTTGAAACAAATTGTCATGACAGTTGCAGGATTAATTGTTCTAATGTCATTCTATAATCTGTAGCAATTTCATCTTACAACAGGTAAATCTATTGAAATTAGAGCATTTGTATCTTTATTTTCTGGACACCCTGTACAGTAACCAATATCCATCATGAACTTCCTAATTACACCACACGTAGGTGTAATATGGAAATCACCAAGCCTTTGACAACATTGCAATTGATATGAGGGAATTCAACCAATATGGCTTGATCACTGGTTATAATTATCACAGTACTATACCCCATTATTTTTAAATATATTCCAAGTGTTCTACTATAATTGCATAGATTCATGAGCAGTTTGCAACATATTATAACCAGAAAAGCCCAATGGACAAAGATAGAGAATACCCGCCCCATTTGCAACTCAACTTTAAATGTCTAATTTTGAGACTTGTATACTCATGAAGTTCCTGACATATCTGAAAAATAGTATTGAACTAGAATAGCGACAACTTTGTTAAAGTCTATACTTTGAAATTGTTTGGTTTTTATATTTCTGGTTATTTTTAAAATAAATGAGGTAGGGGAGATATGTAAGCTCTAATATAATGACAGGCTTTCCAATATACATTTTTAAATACCTTAAATCAAAGAAGCCAGGCAAAAGAACAGATTTGATCAAGAATTCATCAACCAATCAGCATAAAACTCAAGATATAAGGAACTATATGTTATTATTAAAAGTGGAAATGATGAAAAATGACAAATTTTGTTCTTAAATATCTAATTTCTCGACACTAGTATACAATGAAGGTCCTGAAAAAATAATTATAGCATTCAATAACACATAATGAATGGCTACATCTTTGTTAAAGTTTATACTGGTAGTTTGAAGTTATTTTTTATATTTTCCGGTCATCTTCCCTAATAGATGGGGTAGGGGAGATCTGAAAGCTCTAATATGAACATTGTTTGTCCACTATACATTTTCAGTACCTTAAATGGAATAAGACATGTACAAGAACAGATTTAATCAAAAGTGCATGAACCAGTCAGCATAAAACTCAAGATATGAGGATCTATATGTTACTGCTGAAAGCAGCATTGATTAAAAATGCCAAGTTTTGTCCTTAAAGTCTCATTTCTAGTCACTTGAATACCAATAACAGTTCTGAAAAATATTAAAACATTAAATAACACATAATATTGATATAGAATAGCTACAACTTTATGAAAGTCTATAATTTCAAGTTATTTTATTTTTTCATATTTCTCATTTATTTTCCATAATTGATAGGGTAGGGGAGATCTGAAAGCTCTAATATGAACATTGTTTGTCTACTATACATTTTCTATACCTTAAATGGAAGAAGACATGCACAAGAAAAGATTTGATTGAAAATGCAACAAACAGAAAGTATAAAACTCAAGATATGAGGAACTATATATTGCTGCTGAAAGCGAAAATGAAAAAAAAGCCACGTTTTGTCCTTAAATGTCTCATTTCTAGCCACTTGAATACTGATATAGGTTCTGAAATATCTTAAAAACATTAAATAACACATAATAGTGACATAGAATAGCTACAACTGTGTTAAAGTTTATAATTTCAAGTTATTTTATTTTTTCATATTTTTCGGTAATTTTCCATAATAAATGGGGTAGGGGAGATCTGAAAGCTCTCATACGAGCATTGGTTGTCCACTATACATTTTCTATACCTTAAATGGAAGAACACATGTACAAGCACAGATTTAATTAAAAAAGCAACAACCAGTCAGCATTAAACTTGAGATATAAGGAACTATATGTAAATGCTGAAAGCGAAAATGATTAAAAATGCCAAATTTTGTCCTTAAATGTCACATTTCTAGACACAAGTATACTAATGAAGGTCTTGAAACATCTGAGAAACCTTACATAACACAAAATATTGATATAGAATAGCTACAACTTTGTTTGAGTTGAACATTTTGACTTCTTGTAGTTTCCATTTTTAGCCAATTTTTTCTAAAAAATTCAAGGTATGTCTTCTTTGGACTAGTATTTAGATATGTTCGCAAGAGTTATATGCTTCGCAGGCGAAATTGTTTATGCAGGACACCCTAATAGAATAGAAAATACACAGAAATTCCATCCAGCTCAAAAAGTCATTTTTTCCTTAACGGAGCCTCTTAGAAAATTTTCCACCCCGAGTATTACATGTAACTTGACTCCTCCGAATCTGTCATTAAGAATTCCTAACAACAACTATTTTAGTATTGTTTTGTAAACTGTTTTCTATTGTATTTAGATGCAGCATGTTAAATCTGCTATTAATTGATTAATCGTGAGAACTCTGTAATTTTTCAATGTTGTCAAGTTTCGTATTCTGTCACACTCAAAATATTACAATTAGCTTCAAATGACTATCCATTTTATATTTTTTGTCCAATATTTCGTACAATTCACAAAAAAAGAATTTCTGAAGGGGACTTAATTAGAAACATCAATTTCTGGAACAATGGCTCAGTAATGGCCTTCAGCTTTCTGCTATGCTAACATATTACTAAAGATTAACAGATAAAAATTGATAGAATGTATCTCGGGGATAGCATGGAACATTTTAGAAATACACTGTTGTCAATTTTCGATGATTTTTAATTGTATAATCCAAGGACATGAGAAAAAAATCAAAAAACAATTTTCTATAAATATACTACAGTGGCCAAAAGTTTGTAATACAAACATTTTGAATTTATTTCAAGCTATATAAAATTGACCAACGATTAAAGTTGAATAGAAAACATAGTTTTTGTGCGAAAGTCAATTTATTAAAACCTCTCTCAATTAATTAAACTGTAAATAGAAGAAGACTCGGCAGATGTGATTTGAAAGGTGACCCGTAAAAATACATCTTTCTAAATATCTAGAGGTAAACCTTTATGAAAGCCAGTATGAAAAGAACTTTACAAATGAAATGTTCTATTCATTTAAAAGTGAAAATACTTCATAGAACAGGAGGGATATAATATATGTATAATGTGTGATATGATAACTGCGAGGTCTATTAGACATTATCATTATACCTCCATTTTAATATAATTTTGACTTCTATTCTCTGAGTGTTTCAACTCTATCTACCTTGTTAGGTAGTTCATTGAATATTCTGATAACTAATCAAATAATCAGAGACAGAATTTTTAACTGATCTGAATCTGAAAAATTCATTGTTCATATGTCCTTGGTCGAGAATAATTTTTAAGATAAAACATTTTTGGCTTGAACTTACCATTCATGCAGACACATCTGAAGGCACCTCTCTGGTCCAAGCAGGTGCCATCATTCTGGCAGGGAGAGCTGGCACACTCATTGATGTTTGTTTCACAGCGAGGCCCAGCAAAACCCAGGACGCAGTCACAGCGAAATGATCCTGGGACATTAACACACGTTCCTCCATGCTCACAGGGTGAAATGTAACCTGAGGTGGGAATAGATAATGTAATCCTAATGTATGTAATGTAATGTAATCCTATTTTCTTTACTTTATTGCTATATTTACTGTTATTGAAAATTGTATATCGGATGTACGTTTGGCCCTAAAAGGGCATCAGTACTAATAAAATCCTATATCTATCTATAGATAAGATAGGGGTTTAACAAAATCATTGGTGCAATTCTATTACCTTAAAGTCTCTAAAAAGTGAGATTTTTCATGTTTCTAACCTCCCCAAACATTACATAGAACTAAAGACTTATTTTCTGAACAATTACTTTGAAATACAATTTTATTACTAATACTTACTTGCGTCGCATTCATTGATGTCCTCCGAACATGCAATTCCAGAGTATCCGACCCTACATGAACAGATGAAGGCCCCATTGATGGGAGACGTATCGCACACTGCACCAGCATTACATGGGGAACTGATACATGCATCATCCAAGTGGCAGCGCAATCCTGGAAGAAGAGTTCAAAAATTAGAAATCATAGGGATCAGGATACAATACAATATATAATACAAATAAATAGTGGAACATTTTATAGGATAATCTCATGCTTTGGGAGGTTCGATCAAACATGGAATTGGTTGCACAATCGTGACAAATACAGAACAGCTGAATGCACAAACTATATTTCTTACAACCTCTAGATTATAAATGATCTCAAAAGTTTGAGAAACCACCTAATAAAATCAAAAGGCAAGTTAATTTTCACATGCTACATTTTATTCAATTCAGGTAAATCATTATTGTGGATGAACTTCTAGTTAGTGTGATAATGGGGTGATATGCAGTTGTTTGCCAATGGGTACCAACAATAAAAACAACGCAATATTCACTTAAGATTCTTGGCAGCAAAATGAAAATCCCAATGTCTTTATATCTATACCATATTTGTGTTTAATTGTAAAGGAATGTCTTGGTTAATGTTGTGACAAGGGATCTATCAAGTGCCACAAAACTTATTGTACAATTGCTCAGTTCATGGCCTCAATTGCTATAATTGCTCTTTGTTTAAAAATAATGGCCCACTTTGTATTTTATGGTTTTGACTGGACTATAATTATGTACCATAGAAAGTGAAGTACACTATTTGGGCAGATATCTATTTGATGTATAATCTTAAATATACATCTTGATGGCTCATTAGATTTGCTTAATGATGTATTGTATATGACTGGATATATCAGAGCAACACTTTTGTTCACATAGGAACCACATCTTTGTGTTAAGTTTTCAAATGACTTAATAACAACTTTAGTAGCTTTGTTATAAGCTACAATGGTCAGATAGTCTTGATCCTAAAACAATATAGTTTCTATTATTGCTAATGGATGTATGTTAAACAGGAATAAATATAAATGAAGAATATGGTTTTTTTTCTTTAATTAATATCACTTTTAGGACTATCAGAAAAAATAATAGAATACTCCAGATTTTATTTCCTCATTTCTACTTATTCAACTTTATCCAAAGCAACCCTTAAAATTATTCATCTTTGATTCTTTTATTTTTGTTAATTATTCTTTGGGAAAGAAAACACTGCATTTCATAAGTTAGGTTTGTTTAATAACTTCACTGACAACTGAACTAGGGACATCAATGACGATGCTCTTTCTTACTTGAATTTTGCCATTTGGAAATCATTAAATTGAATGAAAATCATGAATCAAATCAGGAAGTAATGTTTATTTCCTGTGGACCCATTTGTTTTTTCTGGTTAGCATTACAATTGAACATGCTTAAGACAGTCAGCTTTGGACATAGATCATGGAGTAGACTGAAGGACCTCTTTGTCAGGTCAAGATTCCTTTACTTGCCTTTTTTCCAGATTTAGGAATCTTGAGATGTGACCCTAAAGGACCAACTTTGACCATTACATATTTAGTGTGATTTGTTGCTTTTTCAGTTATATTCAGAAATTACAACTCATACCAGTTTCCATCAAATAATTCTAAGTCATTTTATAATAAGTACATATTAGAAAGAGTTCAATTCTACTTCTTCCGGTGCCATTTATCATTAGAGTTCCATGCGATCAATCTTCCCTGGCCATATTTACCAAGTGGAACATGGATGGTCTTTGTCTAATTATAAAAAACCAAAGTGTGTTTATCAAGAGTGTTTATGAGAAAATGGCACAGTGATACTCTGCAGATCACAGAGCCAGGGGAGGGTATTTACCAAATTCAAACAAATATCAACTGACATTTTAATTGTGTGAACTGAAGGAACTCCCCAGAAACCTCCCAAGTCACAGCTAGCACCGATTGTCAACATATCATAAATATTCTAAAAGCTAGCAGTCTGAACTTTAAGAGCACAGTGAAATTAGAATAACATTTCATTGAAAAAGCTGGAAACCTAATATCAACAATTTCAAAGGTTCGATTTTTTAACCCAAACATCATTTATGTTACATATTCTTGAAAAATCAATGCAAATGTTGATGAAAAGATATCTAAAGAAGAACTTATTCTATTTTTCTCGAGGATCATTTGGTGCTGTCACTACCTTGAGCTTCATAATGAACTAAAGATTTTGACCAGGGGCCGAATTGAAGCCTACAATTAACATGAGACCAGAGGTGGAATTATCACCATTATTTCCCTGATATCATCCTGGGATATTATCATTGGCAACCGCCACTAGCTTGAAGTGAAAACTGTTTAGATTTCATAGGAGCGTGTCTCATACGTGATTGTTATTGTTTTAATAGAGGGACACATGATATAGGCTTATCAATACCAACTCCTGGTAGCTCAACAATCAATTCATATTAATATACACATTCAATACCACAGGGGATAAAAAACTGATTCAAAAAATCTCATAATCGCTATTGAAATACAATAATAAAACGTGCATTGTCCATCCCATGCAAAATCAATATGAGATACTATACTTAAAATCATACACTCAAAAGTGTTAGCTCAAAATCAATTTAATGACAAATCCGGCCATAGCCACACCTTTGAAAACTGTCATATAATGGAGATATGTTCTCTGAGAACTCGTTTAAATCAACATCACCATTACAGATATATTCATATTACAATTACATTTTTAGAGAGGCTCTAATCTGCCAGAAAGATGCATTCAGAATGTGAGAAAGAAAAAACATTTTCTTCTCACTGAGCAATCTTTCAAAAATCCCCTAGGCCAAGACTCATCATTCCTCAACTATTTCAAAACGTTCATTCCTAAACAACGTATAAACTCGATAAGATCTTCATATTTCAATTGGTGTTTTTTATAAGCGACTATTAAGCAGACATAATGTGTTATTTGTACATCATTAAAATAACTAGCACAGGGTATGCTTCAAACAAAAGGATGTACCAAAATGATGAATTATGATTTCTTAATTTGACGATGTGTTTTAATTGATCGCTTTAGCCTATGGCACTCCATCAATCTTTCCAATATATTCTTGTGGTGTATGTGACCAAATATGATTCAGATTTTTATCAACAGTTCTCTTGGCATTCATGAACTTTTATTTTCTCAAACATAATCAGCTTTGAATATGTCGTCAGATATTCTGTGTCTATTATGATCATGTGAACCAAAACTGATCAATGTGTTTATTTCATAATTTATCAACATTGTACTTTATTCATGACAAGACTCGTAAACACCTACCTTTCTTTCCAGTGGGGCACTCACAGAAATAGTAACCCACTCTGTCATGACAAGTCCCTCCATTATAACAAGGCTGGATATCACAATCGTCTATATTCTCTGTGCAATCATCTCCAGTCCATCCATTGACGCAGATACAAAGGTATCCCCCAAGTTCGTTCCTACACGTCCCTCCATTCTTGCATGGGTTGTCCCTAGCCTGACATTCATCAACATCTATCTCACAGTACTGACCTAAAACCATAGAGAAAATCTTTGTGATTATTTGAAGCGTTATTTCAACGTCCATCTTTGTGTGGGTGATGGGAAGGAATGCAACAAGGACAGGAAGAGCTTTAGAAAAAATTAAGATTGTTTTATAATTTTATAAATAACAATGTGCATGTTTTGTCTATCAATATCATAACTTGACTGTCACAGCAATTCAAGCCACCCTTTCCATATTTCTAGACCCCTCCTTCTATTACACAGCTCTTCACTGTTGACAGTCTTGACTCAATGGTTACCTAGTATTTCTACTACATGGCTAAACCACAATAAAAACACAATATTATGGGAAGTTCAAATATGAGCTTATTTAATCCTTACATATGATCAACGTTCAAAGATCTTTTAAAAAATAACACAAATGCTAGTCGCTAAATATGAATCAATAAATCTCTGTCATAATTAACAATGAACTGTGTCTCCTCATTGGGAACATCAGAGACAACAAGCCTAATGCACGCCTAATGCACACCTAATGCACACCTATCCATTGGCCTCACAATGCTCCTCTAAGTACTTGGAAAAATATAATTTAGAATGTATGAACACTTCAGCATCTTCACTTCTCAAGTTTTTATATCATATAACACATGCAGATTTTACTTGAATTATGTTTTAAGATTCCAGGAGCATGATACACTGTATTATATTGGAGGCATAATTTATAAATTTAGATTACTGTCATGATGCCGGATTTCAATTAAAACTGTCCAAAATCAATATAAGCTTTTTCTATGGTACTCCTATGATGTTTGCTCATGGGAAAGACTGCAGTAGAAATCAGTTGAAGTTGTACAATATGTGGTAGAGGTACAATATGTGGTAGAGGTAGTACAATATGTGGTAGAGGTAGTACAATATGTGGTAGAGGTAGTACAATATGTGGTAGAGGTAGTACAATATGTGGTAGAGGTAGTACAATATGTGGTAGAGGTAGGCTGCAGCAGGGAATAGTGAAAGAGCATCATGGGTAAAATGGGATTGGTAGAAATGGGATCATTTTGAACAGTGATCATTGAAATGATAAGCTCATCATTGAATACAGGATCATTCAGAAAAACCATTGTTAAAATGGAGTTGTTCTAGAATATCTATTCATTGAAGAATGGGACAAGTGATGAAGCGACTACTTAGAACAAGTTTTGCTTTGAATTCAATAGAAACAAGTCAATGATCTGTCTTAAAACAGGAAGAAGCCCAAAAAGTATAGATTTGTGAGAGAAACCCATATCCTCTCAACAATTAACGATTATATGTGAATGCTTCGCTTTGAACAATACTCCTTTACAAGTTGAATGATGTTGAAACTTGTAATAAATATACTATTTAAACAAGACAGGTCGATCAAAATACCATAAAAACTTCCATACGACGAATTGTGTTTTTTACAGTTGCGATACAATGGATTTAATTAGAATAACATAGAATTAAATACTTTTTATTAGCAATTTTGATAATGACTTTAATCAAAATATCATGAAATCAAATTAGCATCAAATCAATTTTTTGTAGTGACCACATTATGAATAAATTTATGATAAAATAGCTAGATGTTGATCTGGCTTCTGCCTATCAGACAGCAGTAAAGACACAATAGTAGTCATTTTAACCACATTCAATAATCTAGAACGGCCATACAAAAGCTCATGAAATTATTTATACACTGGTGACTCTAACACATTTCACAGTTCAAGAATCCTTTTTTAAAATGCCACTATACTTTATTCATGAAAAAAATAATTGGGACAATTCTGATTAGAAAGATAAGAGGAGGCACTCAGGTTGATCTGTCCTTTTATTTAAAATAAAAATCCTTAAATCTGATTGGTTATTATTAATCACATGCTTCAAATGAAGACTATGGGTAGATCTGTTCTCTGTGGATGGAGGTATATTTTTTATTTGACAAGACATTCTGGTATATTTTCCCACGTTGTCTACTCCCCTGGGTCTGTTGCCCTAATACTAACAATAGGACCCTAATCTCATCTAATAATAGAAACATACACTTTAATCACCCCTAGATATTATGACATCAATATATGACATGAATATATGACATCAATAAATCTACCCTTGAATATATAGATAAATTGTTTATTTCCTCAAATGATATTAACGTTGGCAAGGTAACTAACCAAGAATTTCATAAAAAATTATTATTTTAACATAAAATAGTTATGATTTTGGTGAATACAATCAGATTTTGATTTCTACTGATGAAACCCCTTTAATACAACCAATTTTGATAATATGCCCATCCAATATAATCACATGAAGATACTTAAAACTACAAAAAGAAAAAAAAATAACCACAGGAGCCAGTTCTAAAATAACATCTGACAATAAGGTCCTAATGAATCATTACTATACAATATTCAAATTGTTGTATTTGCCAAAAATTTAGCACTATTGACCAATACACGCACCTGGTAATTAGAGATTTTCCATGGTATTTAAATATCTAAAATCCCGAAGTTATTAATAATAAACTTTTTAATGAATTTGATATGGATCTTGCTGACCTGTTCAATAGCACTTAAGTTCTGGGATAATTGTAGTTCAGTGTGTTTACTTTTCATAAAAAATATTTGTTATTAAAGCAAGTTCATGTCAAAGGATTACCTTTTAGACTGTATGCAAGTAAAAGTGTCAATTCACATGTATACCGTGATAAACATAAAGAACACGTAAATAAATATGAATAAGTTCCAATATTTGCCAAAAATATGATTGTTATAAAAATGTTTCACAGGCTGCACTAAACTGAACTTTATTTGTAACAAGTTTAGAATTTAGTTGCAAATACTTGGAACTCATTCAAACTCTA
This sequence comes from Owenia fusiformis, assembly GCA_903813345.2. Classification (NCBI taxonomy): domain Eukaryota; kingdom Metazoa; phylum Annelida; class Polychaeta; order Sabellida; family Oweniidae; genus Owenia; species Owenia fusiformis. Next base: position 12,191,576 of record CAIIXF020000006.1, on the reverse strand, counting down.
TAATAAAATCACCATTACATACATCAGCCTGGTCTATAATACTTTCACCTGTTCTATTATACCATCTATGTTCTATAAACTGTCAATGTTCTATAATATTGAAATATTCTATAATACTATCAATATATTACGGATTAGCTTGGTCAAACTTATTATCAGTTTTAAGTCTTCTTTCATCAGATCTTCTCTTCTCTATTTTCTTTGATGTTTTGCTGATTCCCATAAACTTCCAAGTTTTATTCAGAGATAACACTTCTATTGGTTGTTAAATAGAGTTTAAATATGAGTCTCAATGTTAAAATAACCATTGAAGAAACCAAAAACAATCTATTATTTATTGTATGTATATATCGTTTTACATATCAAATCTCTATGCAGATGCTACTATTGAAAAATCAGTGTCAATAACACAAACCGATTTTTCATCTTTTCCTTGAGACATTTTCTGAGCATACAAACCTTGACATTAAAAGGAAGAAATCTTTAAATCAATCTACTCCCAAGTCAAGTATCTTGGTTTTTTAAAGTAGGAGACATAGAGGGAGGAAATAATAAACAAAAGGAGAAAGCTGACACCAAAATGTAAAACCTGACACCAGGTATTGAGATTGAATCACTGACCATTTGTTTACTCTCTATACATCTCAGTATATCTAATACTTCTCAATTTCACATTCTTATTGTTATAGCTTTTCTATGATTCTCTTTTAAGATAATGTGAGTAAAAAAACAGCACGTGAAATATTTTGTTCTTCAAGAGGTAGGTTATCCTTTATCGGGGCAAGGTTAACACATTCTGTTGATACATACATGGATTTGGTAGCATGTTGCCAAATATTGGAAAACTGGTTTGAGTCGTCTGAACACTAAAAATATATTTTTTGAGAAATAATACAGCAATGTTACAAAATAATTCTATGACAGATGAATCCTCAATGCATCTCCTATGCATGCTTATGAATTAAATATGAATAATTGTATTAACAGTCAAATATTAACAGATAAAAGATGTGTTTGATTTTTTCTTTAAAATAAGTCGTTTCCATGAGATATAAAACATGATGATTTTAATATGTCTAAAATATCATAAATATGTAAAAATACTAAATTCTGATGAAGTCAAGTTGATTACAAACAAACAAAAAAACAAAAAAACTGTAGGACATTTTTGTTGAATTGGTTTTTTTCGGTTCCCATAGGGATTATGCCACAACCCTTATAAAATATTTCAAATCAGTCTTCAGATTTTAATTTGTACATCATACTCAGTGAAAAGTTCTAAGGCAAGGTGGGAACTGTTTCACGTCAGTGGATTTTATATATTTTGATCTTACAACTTCACAAAAATCAAAATAAATTATAAAGAAATGTATGATAGTGATATTCTTGGTAGTATTGAGCATTTTGAGATGCGCTCGCTAACCAATGACTAGATAAAATCTGTTACAATAATCCATGACAAAACCACACTCCGCCTATTATTCCAAGACAAGAATTCACCACAAACTTTAACGATCGGTCTCAAATCATAACCAACCCTAAATGTGTTAAACAGTGGTTAAAACTGCGGTGGTATCATCAAGGATGTCACAACAAACTGGGATTAAAATTTCAAAGGGGCTTGTGACGCTACTGATTGCCAACAACCGGTTGGCATTTTACGTTTCAGGCCTGATTGATCGTACTAGCATTGCCATATGCTTGTTAGTCTCTGGTTAATTACAAAGGGCTCATTTCTTCTTTTGTTTTTCAATTTAAATCAAAGCTCATAGCGAGCTATCTTTAAAACAATCAGCTATCAAACATTCCCCATAGTTATGCAAATTGCAGAATCATAATTCATATTCAGGACCAAACTAAAACAATGCATAGTCATGCGTATGGATATTCAAAATAATGACTTTAATGAGCTCAAATAAAACATATCCCCAGGAGATTGAAACCAGTCTAATAACCAATAACGCGCACTGAAAAATGATACTGTTCAATATTGAGCATGTTGAAAAATGATCTCATTATTACAATTCTAACACCTGAAAGGGCAACAAGACCAAGGGCAGATTACAAATTGTTTTTCAATTAATCCTAAATGTGAAATTCTTCTATGATAATCTATATATATACATATGCATTGATCAGCCCCCCCCCCCCAAGAATGTAGTTCTAGGCTGCAAAATTTTTGAAAATAAAGTGGAAAAATGTACCAATTTTTCAAGTTTGTACAAAAACAATACAAATAGCAACACTCATTTGCATCAATGGGGGATCACTGACATGTAAGTATATATGAATGTGTATGTTCTCGTACCTCTCCATTTGTTTGTACATCTACAGGTGTAGGAGTTGATGCCATCGATACAGCTCCCTCCATTCTGGCACTGATGGTCCACACAGTCATTGCGATTAGTTTCACATTCTGATCCCGTGAAAGCTGCAAATATAGAGATACAGACATTAATGTGGTGTGCCTAGTCATTGTGAATCAAATGTTTACAGATATGTGTGTGTATAAATATATATATCATATATGAGAAAAAATTCACCTGTAGAGACAGATTTCCAAAAAGAATGACATTCAATAGAAAAGCAATATAAGATTTTCAGGATTCAATAGTTCCACTGCTAGAGTACTACCATACCCCATGCATCGTGCAATCAGTCCAAATTCTAAATTCTATCCAATGTTCTTACATGTTGCTCTGTTTTCATACTGGATTTACCCGTAGGGCACACATGATCTTTCCATTCTACAAGCTCAGTTTTCTCAATAAACATTTTTCTTTTATGCTTCAACAACAGTGTAGTTATCCCTTGAAAGATATTATATGTACTTGGAAATATATCATTAGTCAACATAAAATAAAGCTTGACACTGTTTTAACAGGACACCTCATTGTCAGAGTGAAGTTAAGCCAAGTGATGGTAATTTTTGAGATTGCTTTAAGTAATTTTATAGGACACTATTTGCCCATTGTCTTCTAACACTTGTTTTTAACTCTAACACTTGAGCGTAGTATCAAGGTTAGCTCCCAACACACAGCAGTGCATTCTAGCATCCTAAATGTACATTTTAACTTCTTACTTTTTTCTACATGAATCAAATGTATGAATAGTGTAGGTATACTGAGTGAAAATTTCAGCCAGATTGACTGAGAAATAAAAATTTTAGAGTACTTTTGCAAGAACTTTATGAACGCCCCATAGGTATACGATTCATGTATATCCCAAGGTCAATAGAAAATTTTGAAATTATCATTCAGTTATATTTAGTTACAATTCATTGAGAGATCTCTTATTTTCAAGTATATCAAGTAAGTCAATTCTCATATGTCATCTAAGTGACCCACATCTATGGAACCCAACATCCAGAATACTCAAAATATGATTGGACCCTTTCCCTCTAGATCCCTGGTCCCTATTTACCTCCTTTTTTGTCAAGTGTATTGTTCTACCAAACTAAGCAAAATTTGTTATTAATTGTGTTAAACTGAAGTATTTCGAACTGTCTTTAGGGGTCACATTCACACAATTATGACACTCCTTGCTATCTCTTTGAGAAAACATTCTTGTAGATGTGACAGTAATGTAAAAACAATTGTTGTATGAAATGATATGATCACGCGAGTAGCAAGATAAGATGTGTTATGTTCAATATACATATTTCAAGTAAGTTGTCACTTAATCAGGCAAGATGACACAGATAGACCACCACAGATATAATGTCACATGATGTATATAACACAAAAACACCCCCTGTATAAATGTAGGTATATAATATAAACATATGATACTGAACTAGATCTTATTAAAATGTCACCACTCCAAGAAAACTGAAAAAATGGTACAGAATGCCAATCACAAAAAAAAAACAATAACTTATCATCCTCCTATCAATAGCATAAATTACATGCTAACTTACCACAAATCACAAGTAACAGTAATGACAACATATAGACTGGTGCTACCATTTTACATCAAACAACCAATCAACCTGTCAATCAATCAATCAATCAATCACGTCCAACCATTGTTATTAAACTGTTGAAGTCTCAAATTTTCTCATCCGTAGAAGAAACTATCCAAGGTATGATCCATAGTGGTATCCATGGCCTCTACTATCTGCTGAACTCTTTCAAATCAGAATGATCTTGACTTGTCTTAGTATTCCTTTACAGAGCAAGGCAGTTGGGCCTGAGTATGGCAATAGCAGATAATAGAATACTCAGTTGCTTGAACTATTTCAGGCCATGACTCTTATGGTAGATTAGTACCATTCAGTAATAAGTTGCAATTGTACAATCAGATACAGATTAGTGAGATTAGTTTAATCCAGTTGTAATTAATGACTCTACAGGTAATCCACAGGTATGTAATCCCTTGATTAGCCTAAATCTAAATGAAACCACATGGAGAAACGACACATAATTCATATGATCTGTGTAACCGATGTCCTTTACAGTATTAATAAGTTTGTTAACTAGATGTTACTAATTACAAGCTGTGCTAAGAAAGCCACAATTGGATAATACCAAGATAGCATATATATGTATCACATGTTTAAGTACTAAATGGAAAGATGCTTTCAATCTTAGATGCAAATTATATTAATAGAAGAATAAAACAAAATAATATGATATTTTTTGCTCTATTTCATCAACTTTCTCTAGAAAGCAAACATTTTATCCTATTTTGACTTATTACATAAAGCGAAAACAATTTCACATTTCTAATACAACAAGTTTGTCATCTTTACTTCAAAATGACAGCTTGAAAAATGATCTCTCACAGAATTTTGGTAGCAGACCACTAAAGAGGCAAAAAGGCCAATGCCCACTGTCTCAACCACAGACAATCTATTCACCTACATCACGACAATTCAGACCAACCGTTCAATGAACAGTGAAAAAACCTTAATGAGAAGCCTACAAAGTACATCTTGTTCAAGAATGCAAAAATGACATCTCTGAGATAGTAATATTGTTTCTATGGAATACTTGACCAGTGTAGACTGCAAAGTGCAGCATTTGCAGGGGTTCCATAATGTCTAGTGGTCACCTCAACCAGGCATAAGACATATCTATAATTGAGTTGAATTCCCAAGGTGTCCTATAATAGGCCCATTGCTTTATGAGTCTAGAAATGAGCTATGAGAGATATTGCAGACGAAGTAAGACAAACACATAGTTTGTCCTCTACATAATTTTGTTCTATTGTATTAAGACTAAAATGTATGGATATGAAATAAACAATGTCTTGCCTTAATATAGTTCGTTTAAAATATTACAATTTTGTTTTAAATAGAAAAAAGTACACTTTTAAGGTCACTATGCTTGTATTAAAAAGAAGTGAAATAAAATAGTAAAAGAAAAGAAATAATATTGTTCATAATCCAGTTCTGGTCTTGTGATTTCTCTTTCCACATTTTTAGAAATGACATACCTGTTGTGGGCTGAACTTAATAATAAAAAAACATACATTTTGATCACCTGCTGATCCTGTACATTGACATTATATGTGCCCAACCCCAGGAGTTTTCTCTTGAAAATATACTGGCATGGGTATCCATTAAGTCCCTTTACACTTTATACATACTTTATATTGAAATTGTTAAGAGACTTTATGCCCCTTTATGACTTTATGTCCCTGTATTATAGTTCATTGATTCTTAGAAGCCCATACTGACACTGACAGCTTTTTTCATTTGAGATTTGCAGTTATTTCTTCATAACTTTTTAGGTAACTTTATAACATTGCATGACTGGGGTACTGCTAAAAGACCAAGTTACCCTGACACTCAGAGAGTAATAGTACTCTAGATGAAGCTCTCTTAATAACAAGCAAGACCAAACACTTAAAAGGGTAAGAAGAGATTTCAACCATTCAACATCAAGGAGCAAAATCACTTCATTCCATATAAAAAAGCTACTCGGATAAGTTATAATCCTGGCGTGTAATTCCCAGTAGTAATTCCCCATATTGACTTTCTCATTACCGCATTTCCTAATATGAGATATAAAGCCTAGACAGCTATCAGTGATAATTTCTATGATTGGATTGTCGATATTTTCATTACTAACATAATCTCTCAGATGAAGGTGTATTTTATCAGCCTAAGTGGAGTAATCTAATTTAGACGAGGTGAAAATGATCATTCGTTAATAGACTTATAAGCCTAGCCTTGATTTGTTTTAGCAGTTTTCTGAATCAATTGCAGTATTATCTTTTATTTATTAAAAAATAAGAGATAAAACTGATCTAAAAGTAAAAGTCTATGGTACATGCTATGTGTTCATTGAAGGCAATACTAGTATATGGATCTACCTGGAAAAGTACATGACATTGTAATATTACCAACACTACCACATGAAAGAAGAAAAGAGACAGGGAATTATGTTGTAATTATTAATTTTCATAATTACTTTTTTAATCTTCAAAGGTCCATCACATCTATGTATTGATGCTGTATTGAAGCCCTGTCAAAAAGGTTGATGACAGATCCGTCGATATTCACAGGTTTGTCCAATGATCTTTTAGACCCAAAATGAGTATAAAAATCCACAGATTGGGGAGAGTCACACATTGAATTATAACTAACTAATTATTAACTAATTTTGATGAGTAAAAAGAATTGTGAATATTCCGAAAATGGTTTGCAACCCTGAGAAAAATCCTAGAGTGTAATAAACTATTTATAAGATCTACTGGGAACATTTCATCAAACTGAGCTGAGGTAAACAAATGCCAAATATACCCCTTAGAAAATAAGTGTTTCAATATTGAGATGAGAAGATAGTGTAAATAGCCTCCTACCAGTCAGAAATACTCAGGTGCAATGTAAGATGTCCAAGAAAGATTATCAACAACATATAGAGTTTAAAGGACAGGAATATCTTTTGTCAAAACAGCGAAACAGATTTTATTGATTTCGTTTTTTTGGTGGTTTCACCAGCAGGTGGGTGAGAAACCTATGAGATTGTATCAAAAGAGGGTTCATCTTTAAACGTATCAGTATCAGGCATCATAAAAAACATAATGATCTCGGGGTTCAAATTTTGAAGCCTTTTTACACAGTCATAGTCTTTTTCAATCTGTGTTTTTAATATGTCTCAGTCTTAACCATTCTGCCTAAATATTCATAAATTTTTGCAATGCAAATAATCTAGGTTAGAAATTGAGTAATCAAAATTTTTTAATCAAGCTCTGACAACTTCTTAATTCTCACAATTTCTTAATCAGAACAATTATTTCTAATAAAGAAATGTGATAAACATGCATTAATGTCTTAGGTCTCTCCTGATTAGTTGATTGGTTATTATGATTCATGCGTCCATTACTGACCATGTTAACATGAGAATGATTGTGTAATCACACTGACTGGAGTGTCACACTGCTAACAACATGCCTCTCTGCATGTTGTAATAATGTTACCTTTCAATGGGATTTCACCAAATATCCAAGTTACCACATTTAACAGAGAACTTAAATGCATGACTGACATTTTTGAATTGTAGTAACTTCTTCTGAAATATTGCCCCCCCCCCCCCCCCCCCCCCGCAAAAACAAAACTTTTAGACAAAATACACACTTTAGCCTGTTGATTTTTAATCAATGTGATACTACCTTTGAGATATCACCTACCCTGAGGTAAGAGCCTAACTCTATAAAGCTCTGTGGAAGCAAAATCAGATCGAACTACTGGAAAGGGTAATGAACCCCTGCCCCCATCCTGTATTGATCACTGAGTATAGCTATGAGGGTATAGGACCTCTGATCAGATTGTGATTATACAGGACCTGGTTTTATTGTCCTTCAAGCAATCCGGGTTATATTGTGTAACTTGTATTTTTACAAGATGCTTGAAGCCAAAATCAATGTTTCATAACAAACTCACATGTCTTGAATAACCTGTTTTCCGAGATAATACATTATCAGATTCTTATTTGCAAATATAAATTCAGGGGTCAATCTAAGTTTATTAATGAAAAAGAAAAACTTGCATTTATTTGCTTTATATACCATGGTAACCAACTGGTGATGTAAGCAACTAGAAATGTTTCACATTTAGAGAGATCAGGGTAAGAATCTAGATTGAGCTAATAACCCACAGAGAAGAGCATATCTAGGTTGAGAGATGACTTCCTGAATACTCAAATTACATCAAATTATTATGACAACCAACACAAGGGGTCTTACTCTAACAACCCGAGGGGTCTTTATGAGGGCATGAGATTTCGGAAAAAAGATGATGATGATCGGATGGTGTAGAATGATTGCCATGACATAGTTGCATGATCCTGTTGTGTTGTAGTAACTAGCACAACAAAGTTAAAGGTGAATTTAAAGCAGCGCAATTACACACAGACTTGTTGACTGCCTCTCTGTAGGTATCAACATTTTATTACGTGATTTCTAATATGGCAATCTCCATTAATTAGATAATAAAACCATTATCATCTTAAGTTTGTTGATTATTGATCAAATGGCATGTCTTCACCAAAAACATTAACATGAAACAAAGCCTATTAAAACCTCAACTGTGACTCGCCAATTTCACAAAGGGGTAGCACTCTGGCAAAATGAATCCACAGTTTGACTTGTCAAATTAGCGCAAATGACACATATCTATAATATAATACTAATATTTTCTAATTTAGGTTTTTGAAAGAAATCAGATTATCGATAAACAGGAAGCGAATCCCACCAATGGGATACACCACTGTCGCAAATACTTTAACATTCAGGAAGTGACGTTCTAGATATCAGCTCTATCGGAAGTTGATTTATTTTTACCCCAACACTCTAAAATAGCTTATAATTGATATGTTGCACATAAGGTGCTGGTTGATCAATATGTCATGAATGGAGGCTTTAAAAGCTTCAACTAATGAAGGAAAATAATGATATCGGATAACGATTTTAGTTGAAAAGCATTGAATGTCATAATTTCTATACACTTCTGTCCAAATGTCTTCCGAAATGTCAAAATATTAATTCGATAAAGAAGAATAAAGAAAGTTGGAAACAACTGGATATCAATTATGTACTCAAATATATAGTATTGTTTTATCCAAGCAACCAATGCAAAAGACAATTGTGAAAAAAATATAGGACAACTGTGAAAGAATATGTTGAAAGGAGTGATTCTATCAACAGGTCTCATACAACCCGAACCTCCTTGATCTAAATGCATTACATCTTTACTAATATAGGTCCATCAAATTATTCTTCCGGTCTTTTACATAAAATTATACTTCGTGACAAATACATACAACAACCAAAAGCATAAGAATCTTAACTTACCTGAAGGGCAGTCACACGTGAATGTGAGCTCTCCCGTCTTTCGACAGATGCCTCCATTCTGGCAAGGAGATGGGTCACATGGTACGAAAGGGAACTCACAACGTGATCCAGCATAATCGGCAGTACATAGACACCTAAACAGAAACAACTCTGTATTACACCTCCATACAAAATGATTAACCATTGCTTCAAAAAACAATTACTTTGGAAAAAGGTTACCATTTGTTCAATCTGAGGGGTGACCAATAAGTAATGGATGCTTTTCCATGTGTTTTCAGCCTTTATGTCACTTAGTCTGATGGACAATGTCTATAAAAGTTTAGTATACAAAAGCTGGTTGCACAATCTTGAACTGGGTTGGGGGTTAGAGTTAGACTGTTTCATTTAACAACACTTACTTGTAGCTACCACGAGTGTTCTGACAAGTGCCTCCATTTTGACACAGGAAGCCTTCCATCATACACTCGTTGATATCACTGGTACACGTGGGGTCATTAAAGCCAGGGGGACATGTACATTTGTAGCCTGAGGCCAGGGACTGACAGGTGCCTCCATTCCTACAGGGCTGAGTGGAACAATAGTCTACCAGTTCACAATAAGTCCCTGCAAAAATTACATGAATAGGTATTTGAAAGTCTTTGAGTCTACTTGTAGATTCAATGTTGGTAGGTCTCGATAATTAAGTCCTTTTGGCTACCTTTTTTCTAATATTTCTCCATGAAAATATAACCAAGATCCAAAAAGGCGAGGCAAATTAAAATAGATGAGGCAAACAGGTAATTATACCACACGTATATGACATCATTTTTCTGTAGGCCTTTATACATCATAGCAGTTATTCTTGATGGGAGGATGTAACATATTGTCCTTGAGCCGAGACAGTGAATGCCCGATCTTGAAGGACGGTAACATATTTCTATGGAGAGAAAATAGCACGTAACTCTGATCTACATGTACCATGTACTTTTAATAGTATAGACATTGATCAAATATTGATCAGATATTTATGAAATACATTGTTGCTGATGGTGCCACCAACGAATTGCAGACTTTATGTCGCACTTTTGTTATTAATATATAATAAATGGTGATGATTTTCACAATGGAAGTGCCAGAATGAAACTTGAAAGTGTCAGAGATACTCTCAATTATTAACCAGTTTGCTAAAAACAGTGACTTGTCACATTAATAATGAATTTTTTTGTATTTATATTATTTATTATCAATACCAATCAAAAATGTACAAATACCTTTGAAGAATTGGTTCAATATAGTAGACGACTATTTTTAGAAAATCATCCAATATCCATGGCATGAATTGATAAATGACTTTAATGACAAAAGGAGAATGATCTGGTATATATATTGTTAAATGATGAAATAAATGAATTGTAACATATTTTCAGCATTCCGAGTGATTAATGACGAGGCCCCATTATTTTAATCGCGACCTATTACGCCTGGTGTGCCAGAGCAAACAGAACTTACACATCAATGTTTGCAGACTGTAAAAAATTCTACTAGAAATCATTATCTATAAATTATCACATTCACAGTTAAATATTGAGTTAACACTTTCATAGTTCACAATTATAACAAGAACACAAATGTGTACAAAATGTCCCCACCAAGTGGTGATCCCGTGAAATGGTTATCCTGAAAATGAGTAGACAAGACTTTACCAACACAATTTGAGGACGGAAAATCCAAAGTGGCCACCTTAAAATTTACCCAGAATGCCAAAAATTTAGTCAGTTCTAGATTTCCATACTAAGAACCACCCCTGAAAATTTGAAATTGATCCGTCACACAGTTAACCAGAAAACATGTAAACAAGACTTTACAGACAAGATTTCAGGATGGAAAATCCAAAATGGCTGCCTTGACATTTACCAAGAATGTCAAAAAACTAATCTGTTTGTAGATTTTCATACTAAGAATCATCCCTGAAAATATGAAATTGATCTACCAAACAGTTCACCTGACAACGGGTAGACAAGACTTTACAGACAAGATTTTAGGACAGAAAATCCAAAATGGCTGCCTTAACATTTACGCAGAATGCAAAAAAAGTAATCAGATGTAGATTTTCATACAAAGAATCATCCCTGAAAATTTGAAATTGATCTATCAAACCGTTCTCCTAAAAACGCGTAGACAAGACTTTACAGGCAAGATTTTAAGACGGAAAATCCAAAATGGCTGCCTTGACATTTACCCAGAATGCAAAAAAACTAATCAGTTCTAGATTTTCATACTAAGAATCATTCCTGAAAATTTGAAATTGATCTACGAAACAGTTCACCTGAAAACGAGTAGATAAGACTTTACAGACAAGATTTTAGGACGGAAAATCCAAAATGGCTGCCTTGACATTTACCCAGAATGCCAAAAAACTAATCAGATCTAGATTTTTATACTAAGAATCATCCCTGAAAATTTGAAATTGATCCACCAAACGGTTCACCTGAAAACGCGCAGACAAGACTTCACAGACAAGATTTTAGGAACGAAAAATCCAAAATGGCCGACAATAAAAAAGTCCTTATGAGTTTTTGCTGATTTCTTTTTACAAAATTATCACATATAACTACTGTTAACAATAAAGTAGGCTTTTACAGCAAAGTACATCTGAAATTATTTATAAAGCTACTAAATAGTTAAAGTATGAAAACTCAAAAACACCATTCAATATGATACAAAGTATTATCGCGCGCTAACTTTTCTTAAGACATTCAAAATGGCTGACATGACTGAGCTAGCAGGTCCAAAACCTAATCAGATCTAGAATGAAGTGAGCTGAACAAGATGTTAAAGTTTTAAAAGCAACTGTGAAGCAGTTTTTCTTAAAGTTTGCAGACAAGGATTTTAGCATTCGACTTCAAAATGGCCGACAGGAAGTAGGTATCGAGTTAATTTTTTTTCATCCACATCTGTATGCACTCATAAAATATCCCTGAAAATTTGAAGGTGATATCTGTAGCGGTTTTGGAGAAAACTGCCGGACGTACGGACAGACGGACAGACAGACGGACAGACAGACGGACAGACAGACAGACGGACGGACGCGCCTAGGCCGACAATATGGCCCCACACTATGTGGTGGGGACATAAAAAGTGACTCTTTTGAGAATATTTAAAATTTTATCAGCTTAACATTCGTTTACTTTCAATTTTGAGCTAAATCATACATGTACAGTAAATGGATTTATTATTTCTATTATTCAACTTGGAAAGATATATGATCCCAATGGATTTTTTTCGATTATTATGTAAAATTATAATGGCCCTTGGGATGGGGACAAAAGTAAAACAAAGAACATTATAACATATCCAGGGTCTTTGTTTGATATGAACTCTACCCTAAAATCTAGCCTCAGAATTGTAATAATTGATACTTATAAACTATCAATAGTTCTGCACTCATTATAGCCAAGTGTTTTGTTTCATAGATTGTTCAATACAGATCTAGGAGATCTGATATCGACTTTGACACTTTGACACTTGTGGCAATTCGTAAATGAAGATTTTAGAAAACAACATTCTACTTTAACAAAGTTCAAGGTTAAACTTCTAATTTTCCCATTATATTCATTACACCCATTTTTCTTTAGTTATTCTCCCCTCCCTTATTCCACCCCCTTCCCTACCTCTTATCAATTCCCCTTTTCTAATCTTCTATTCTACCAATCCATATCTCCCTACTCACCCATTTTCACCCTTAACACTTCCCTTTCCCCCACTTACCCATTCTCCCCGAAATACATGAGCACTGGTACTGGGTGAGGCTGCCCAGTAAGGTGCAAGTTCCTCCATTCTGGCACGGGTTGTCATAGCATGCACTGGCCGCATCCTGGACACCACACATAGAACCAGTGAAGCCTAGAATACAATAATAATATATTAGAACACCACTTAATCATATAGCATTTGCAAGCCTTTCATTAAATACCGACAAGCAAAACAAAAATACTGTTCTATGCCAAATTATTTTTACAAAGCATTTAGGTAATATACATGGTTATCTTGAAATGCTATATTAGGCCTTTGAACTTGCCCAATAGGGCTTAAAGTGATGCATATCCTGTGCCTTAATATATGTCAAAGAACCTTTCAATGTGACAATGATTTTATGTGGATGCAGTTTTAGCATGTACAATATTTCACAAGTTGCATCATATGACTCACCTATAGCGCATGTACAGATAGGTTTGATATCTGGTTTCGTTTCGTCAACATAGCAGGTCCCACCATTTAAGCACATCTGTTGTTCTGATTGGCATGGGTTGACGTGCTGGCAGTAATCCCCAAAGTATTGTTCCGGGCAACTGAAATATACAACAAGCAACTTATTATTCAACTTGGTATTGATAATGTCTTTAATCATGAGGTCACATTGGTGAAAATATACCTTAGTACAAAATCAGTTAAATGGTTGTGCCACTGTGCCATTTCACCAGTAGTCTCATGAGAAAATGCACATTGGAGACGTCTGCTTGAGCATCAATGCATTATGGGAGTGATAGAGATGTGGTCTCAGGAATAACATGCAAACTTGAAGATAATCACTGCAATATAATAAAATAACTGAATACTGATCTCCCATGTTTGTAATCTGAATGTCAATTCAGAAACAGTATACTGGAAATATACAATCCTACATCAAGTTTCAGAAACAACAATAGGTGCAACATTCTATGGCCAACTGTTCCTAGAAGAGACCCATGTATCAACCAAGACCTCCACCTGTTATGTTGCACCCTATCTGTTACAGTTTATCTCTCAAAAACATTTGTTTGCCTATTTAGTGCATATTTTCATGTGTTTTACACATACTTAAAATTGGGCTTAACTTTTAAATAGGATAACCGTCATAATTGAGAATTCTACATCTCTAGCTATACCAGCAAGACATGACGACTGTATAACATTGCAGGGTTCTATTACCTCTGGAGGTTAACTTGAAGCCAGAAGGTACTGCTCTACTTGAAATTTTGAAAATATCCATGCACCTAACAGAAAACCCATTTGCACCTACTGAAAAGGAGTTATCATGAAAAATTGGCATTGTCTGACCAACTGAAGTCAGAATCTTGAAAATGAGAATTTTGAACCTATTTCAACAAAATTCTGGTCTTAACACTGGAGTACCTTGTGATTTTCCCACAATAAGTCAAACTTTGCTATTCCCGTTATGCATTCTTGTACTAATTACTAGAACAAGCACGAAGAAAACGATACATCATCTTCTTCAAGAATTATGATTTAAGACTTTTTCTGAACTTTCAAAGTGACCACAACAAATCTATTTCACAACAGTTAGGTGAAAGATTTTACAGATCACGCTTTGTAGTAGAATACAGTTTCAAACCTCATTCAGAAATATCATCACAAGGCAAACATTTGAAGAAATTGTACACTCTTGCCATTTGGAAAGTGTTCAGATCAACAAAAGAAGTTATTAACTTTGAAGAATAATTGAAACAAAAACAACTTTACTCTGCCAACGGCTCAATTCATAACATTTAATGTTTGTTGAGATTTATCTACCAGGAGCGCTTCCTGAGTAGATTTACACTTTTCTACAATAGTGCATATTTTAGAATTCTGTCCTACTCAAACGAGACTGTAAAAGTGCTAAATGTTTTCCATGTTTACTTGAGTAAAGTAATTCAAAGTGTAATATATGATATGTATAAGTTAACGTAATAGGATAACACTCTAAAAGCATCTTCATATAACACAGGTATAGTACTACAAAACCAGAAATTGCCAAATTAGTCTTAAAGTAAATCATATCAGATATGAAGAACCTTGAGAAAAAGCTTTGAACCTTAGGCAAATACACAAATTTTCTTCTCTTATTACCAATTGAAACATTTCCTTTACTTAACTTGCTACCAGGAATTCTCAGAACTATGGATCTTATTCTGGGACAGAAATCTCAAAGTTTAGGAGTTTGGGTAAACATCTTTGATCTTCTTTTTGGAGAAATCTAAGTTAATATCCTACAACATCTTTGTTAATATCTTGCAGGGAAGATGCAGGAAGGCCAACTTGCACGAGCATGTTGAAATTCTATTTTGAATTTACTGGGATCAGCAGAGTCAGAGAGAACATGACAAAAGAAATGTATGATTAAAATATAAGAAGTATAAAATAAAACAATCCATCCAGGGAATAGCCTTAAACTCAATAGAATATAGGTAATTTTGCAATTTTTAATAAATCAGAAATCAATATACGTATAGCCTCCATGTATATCAATGTATGTTCATATCTAGCTGAGTTCGAGGATTGGATCATATCCGGCAGCCTTGGGCAGAAGGGCTCCCCAGTAAGTGTCATCTTTATCTCAAAACCACTCCAGTTGCAAAAACATGACTGAGTTCTGGTAGATGATACATACAGAAAGTTCAGGTAATGTCAAGGTAAACTGTATGAAGATTTATAATGTTTCTAGGCCAAGTAATGATAAAAGTGTTGCAACCATTGATAACAACTTCTGTTTTGGAACTGCTGAATTAAAATACTACGAACACTATGAAAACTCCCACAATTCTAATATTTCTAAGTATTAAAATTCAATGTGATATTTTGAAGAAATACAATTTGAAGTTTTAGATTAAACAACTGTAGAATCTTGATTCCTCGTTTTGTAGAATATATCACTTGTTAGATATTAGAGGGGATGCATACATTCCCTTGTTAACTCAATATCAGTTAAATATCAATTCGCAAACAACGGCAAGACTTAAACATAAATGGGAAGATAGTATAATGCCCCATGTAGATTGTCACAAATTCAGATCCTTCACTGTTCATAGTTGGACAATAGTGGCACAAATGTGACAATATTAAAGAACTCCAGAAAGGTTGCACTATCTTCTGTCTACCAGGCAAGAAAGTCATTAATTTACTGCCTGCTTGCAACATGGACTGAATTTCGATTCCTTTAATATGGCTTCACATTAAGATCAGAATCCTATGCTATAAAATATTGCATCTCTGAAGCAACATTTCAGGAAGTTTAAAATTTCTCTAAATTCAAGAGAGAAAATCTTTTTCTTATTGGAAATCAATTCAATGATTCCGAATTAGACCCCTTATATGGTACAAATTATAACTAAATACTACAAAGGCGGAGTTCCTGGTTTGTTAAGAGCTTTCAAAGGTTTGGAATCAAGAATAACATCCTATTCACTATAAAAACTCACTTGATCCTATAATTCTATTGTTTTAACATTCATCGGGCTTAGTCCTTCAATATGTAATTTCCGAAAATAAATTTACCATTCTGCTTACAGAATACAAAACTCTTTATTGGAAATTGAAGCATGTTATTTTGAGGAAAATGGGGGGCTTTTTGAGTGCAGGGGTGAACTTAAGATATATTGAACGTCAAAAATTCTACTTCTTTAAAACAAAAGCTGTAATAGTAAGGGACCAACCATTAGCAAAAGGAGGGGCTAATTTTTATCCTTATTCTTTTATCTCCAGTCAAAGCCCAAAATATTTTTTCATAAATAAGAAAAGTGATTACAACATGAGATAGCAATATATATCAAGATATGAAAAAACAATATATTCCATGACATCACACAAGTAATATATCATATGACAAAGAATAACAGTATATATCATAATATATATCATGACTTGAAACAACATATCATTATTTGGAAAAAAACAATATATACCATGTCATGAAAAAACAACACTATATAACATGACTTGAAAACAACAATATCACAACTTAAAACAACAACAAAACTGTATATATCATAACTTAAAACAACAACAAAACTGTATATATCACAACTTAAAACAACAACAAAACTGTATATATCACAACTTAAAACAACAACAAAACTGTATATATCACAACTTAAAACAACAACAAAACTGTATATATCACAACTTAAAACAACAACAAAACTGTATATATCACAACTTAAAACAACAACAAAACTGTATATATCATAACTTAAAACAATAATAATATATATCATGACAAGAAATAATCAATCAACAAAATAATTAGGAGGTTTTCCATATGCAGGTAGTAAAAGGCGCTTATTCTCCCATTAGTACCTCATAAAAAAACACAAATGACTTTGTTAATAATCATTTAATCATAAAAAAGCTACCGACGTTTCTATTAACATAAGAAAACAATCAATTAAAATCACAAACAATTAGATATTTATGTCACGCTATGTAAAAACAGCATTCTTAAAAAATTATATTATTTGTTTTATTGTCTTAAGTATTTTACATTCTTGTAGATGTAATTAGTTGAAAGTTGTGTATATTATCATAGCCATGGTATTAGTATATAACCTGTGTTGCAATATGTTACGTGTGCGTGCAGTCCCGACAGACAGGTGTTTAATGCTGGCTATTTTCCCAAGGTGTTCTAAATACCTAATGTTCCCACGTTTTTAAATCAGGGACGTGTCATTTTGAACTCGCTATCTTAAGTTTATAAAATCAAAGGTTAAATACTATTCAATTGTTCTTAATGATTCATACAAATATAAAATAATAGATGAGATTACATTTGTGCATAAGTATTGTTATTGTTTTCAAAATACGTTTCTACTTTACCAATGTCCATTATGTTTCTATGGCGGTGTCTATGCATAGAAAATGACAATCCCTAGATGATCAGTACATTATGTGTCAATTAGTGAATTTTATTGGGAATGACATTAAAATCTCAGAGAGTCATCATAAGTCACCCGATCCAGTATTAAATGTTAAAGCACCCGGGGAAATCTATTAAGTTACAAATGATAGATATGCAACAAGCATAACATTAATCTGTGACCTACATGCACATAAAACTTGTCACCAAGGATAAAACTGTTTTTTTTCATAACGCTAATAGAGATGAGATTAACAAGGAATAATCTGAGCTACCTAAATAGGTATAACTCACTGTCACATTAACTCAATGTCACATTAACTCTGTCACATTAAGTATATCAGTCATCATGCTTCATGCGTACACCTCCTAATGTAACATAAAGCCATGTTTAACTCAATATTGGTGAACCTATTCAAAATAAAGGATTTAATATGATTGGCACTGTATATGACTTGTGACTGTATCTAGGGTAAGGTCCATGGTGACTATTAATGGATACTGGACCAGAAATTATTGCTTTGAACGTGTGCCTTTTGTTTCCAATATTTGCGATTTCAATACTCTCCTGCTTTACTCTATACACTTTACTATGGGTATTATGTGTTATATATTAACCGACCAATCAAATGAAAGCATTTAGTGAGACGGCAGGTGTGCGCTTTAATGTTGTTTAAACTTTGCTACTCAGTGAACAGTCATCATATTACCAGTTTTCACTATAACTTTTTGTCCCAAAATATTAGTAATTTATAAAGTATAGCATAATAGCAGTTTTGTTAACATTGAAAGAACTATGATTTACTCATTAAATATTTAAAAAAATAAATCATTTCATGAATTCCTATTTAGGGGAGTTAGAATGAGCTTTACAATTCCAAATGTTACATTTGCCTAACTAATATGGAATTATAGTAGATCTTGCAGTTTAAACTATTACATATCAGATCTGGACATAAGAGCTTAGTTTTGTTCAACTTCATATCAAGGT
This sequence comes from Owenia fusiformis, assembly GCA_903813345.2. Taxonomy (NCBI): domain Eukaryota; kingdom Metazoa; phylum Annelida; class Polychaeta; order Sabellida; family Oweniidae; genus Owenia; species Owenia fusiformis. The sequence continues at coordinate 12,172,635 of CAIIXF020000006.1, read as the reverse complement.
GCCATATACATAGATCCCAAGCATTTTAAATTTAACCTAATTTTTTCCATGAAAAATATTTACAATACTATCTTACAATATTAAGCAACATATTTCCCTTTCTCCCAGTTTTAAACCAAATTAAGTCAGCAATGATGAAGTTATATGACCTATTTTTAATAGCATTTTGAGGCCTTGAACAAACCTCAATTAATATGACTGTTTAAATTGCATAAGATTTAATTATAAAGCAATTTCAAGTTATCTTTTAAATGCGATATTTAATTAGGAGTGAACTTTGCTATAACCCTAACACATGGTGTAATAATAAAGTTAACCTATCAAACAATTATTTGCCTTAAAATACAATATTCACTCTGCGTTTACAACTGTGGGAAATGACTCAATTTGGAAGTAAATCCATTTAACAAATCTAGCTTCCAGTTATTCCTATATCCTTCTATATCACTTCCAGATCAGTGAATGACTAGACTTGTACAGGATTGGGTATATAACGGGGGGGGGGGGGGTTCAGAAGGACTTGAAGCAAGGTACTTATAATAAATTATGTGGAATCTTCCTTGATTTATAACCCAGTATGCATTGCAAATTTTGAAATTAATATCCAATTTTTCTAAGCTAGGTCATATTCTAGATCAACACCCCTTACATCAACACTCTCATAAAATGATAGAAAACAAACAAACAGCCAGTAAAACACTATCCACGCAACAGCATTTATTATGGTTAATGGCATATGTTCTGGCTTTAAGAAAATAAATACATGCAGTCAGACAAGAGGTTGGTTGTCACTGGGAACAGTTGGCCTGTTTTAGAAAGAACTGGTACTTGTAAATATAAATGTTGTCTTGCTTGTGTAGAGCATATGACTGCATGGCAGCTAAACCAATAGATGGGGATAAAATATACATTTACAGTTTGACAAAATCCTCTTTATATGACAAAGTCCTCATTTATGTGATAAAATTCTCATTTATATGACAAAATCATCATTTGTGTGAAAAAGTTCTCATTTACAACATTTATGTGTCAAAATCCCCTGAAACATGGGGGCGTTAACAAACACTTTCAAAAAGATGTAATAATAGTAAGAGAATAGTTAACTTAAGAATTCCTATCTTTTACAATGTTTTTAAATGACCCTCAGACATGACATAACAACATGACATATCCATAACAAGAAAGAAGTTATCTAACTTTAGCTAAACATTGGCAAGTAAAATGTACCATATGCTAAAGTGAAAAATTGTGGTTGGTTCATAATAAATCTACAACTATAATCTCATCATTTTCAAGCATATGGCAAATGATGATGGGGCTTGATGGCTTACATAATGTTACAATACACTGATCCTATCACAGGATGATTGCAATGTGAACTCAGTAATGACAAGGTGGATTGGTAAACCATGTCTAGCCTAAAGACCTTGGCTATCATTACAATGTGAGATAGGAGAAAATCACAAGTCTGATTGCTTTAGAAAGCTTTGAACTTGGATTTTAAATGTCAGTCCATTTTGATAAATTTGTATTTTTAAGCGTTTAACATTTCTAGAGTGAATGCATGATGTCTTTGCACAAATATTTGAACTGAAAATGTATCAATTCCAGTGAATCTTCTTGTAAGCTCTTCTCACTCCCTTATAACAATATACCCCTTTCAATGGTTTGGTTTTGCTCTAATACAGAGCTACTGGTAGTATTTGGGCCTCGGGGTACTCTTAAAGCAAGTTTGTCATCATAATCCACCATGTCATCTTTGTTTTCTCAAGGCAGAAGATAGGGGATGAGATTAGTGTGATTATGCAAGTTCCCAAAAAAGGATTTCTATCATAGTTCTGAAGACAAAGTGAGAACAAAGCTCTTAAAAGAAGTGAAACAAAACTACATTGTATTATAAAATGGGGATCTAAAAAAGGCAGGCTATGATATTGGTCCTGATGTGTTGACAAATGTATTGAGGACAGATGATATTTGCAACAGGCTACACATCTGACTGAAAGTTGTACTGGAACATAATGGGGTACAATATAGAAGACAGATGTTCTCAGACCCTGCTGTCCTCAACCTACTTCATGTTCAGGTTTCAATCAGACTGGACAATCAACACTTGGACTCCTTGCAGATCTTATAATAACAATACACTTTCATCTTTATCAACATGTTGACTCAACCCTCATAGGACTTGCACACATGTAGAGGGGGAGTATCTAAGGATAAGAGACAGATAACTATAGTTTCCAAAAATAATTGTGAAAAATCACAAGTGAGAAATCACTGTGATGTAGGACATGATTTTATCTCCATTTAATATTTGATGAAAGTAGGACTGAGATAGACCAGTTCTCTGATCAAGGGTGTCAAATGCTTTATCAAACTATTGAGTGGCTATAATTAATCCAGCTGTAAATAATTTCATACTGTAATTTATGGCTTTTAGGCTATTGTTGAAACAAGGCTGGTTCACCCTGGCTAAAGATAGGGAGGGAGGCTGATCAGTGTCTTGATACAAAGTTTCCCCTTCCTCTCATTCTCCTTGAACCCATAGGGTAGTTGTTAAAGAGTTTAAGACCTGAGACAGTAAGACTAGAATTCAGTTATAGATTGTTGTCCAGTTTGTATAAAGATCCTAGAAGAAAGTATATTTGAACTGTCATTTTTTCAAATATCTTCTGCATCACAGTCATCTTTTAGGATACTTATAACAGCTTAAAAATAACTGAATTCAATATAAAACATTTAAAAGTGGAGACTTGCACATATAGGCAAGGTTTATTCATAAATGCCTGATTAACCTGTACAGGCCACTAGGTATTGTCAAAGGGGACAAAAATTGAATTCTACATGAAGGCTTGTTTAATTATTTTAGACACACATTTATGCCCGCAAGCAGAATGAACTATCCGAGTGTCTTGAATGGGGTGCTCTGAAACATGGTCTACGATGTGTGTTGTCAACTCAGAGCTGAAGGGCTACGGGTATACAGATGTTTCGGTCTCCACATTCTAAGATCTCTCTAACTGCATAAATTGAGCCCTTTGTGTTTTAACTCTTTCACAATGTAGTTGTACCATAAACATGCATAAATGTCAGTGTGTCTTAACTATAAGAGAGCTGGGATTATCATTATCAATATGCCTCCACAATTCTCAAAATACACACATACATAAATCACAATTGTATTTTCATCCTTGCAATGAACAATTGAAAAGTTATGCATTTAGACAAATACGCGTATATTTCATTAAATCAAAAATTAAAACCTTTAAGTTTTTGAAACTACTAAAAAGTGAAAAATGTGCAAAATATTTAGGTTATCTTGAAATGTTTTTGAGGGAAATCAGCTCATTTAAGAGTTTCGTCACAAAACAACAGAGTATAAATTAATTTTCTCAAGTAGGTAGCAAGTATCAATACTTGAACAACCAATGGTCGAGAATTGATGACGATTTATTACTAGAGACATCATGTCATGAAAATTAATCAACAATAAATTTTTTCTAAAAATTTCAGACCAAACCTGGCTGTTTTTAATGCTACTGTTATCTACAACAGATTTTTACCTGATACCCATTTGCATATATATCGGACAAACCAGTGACCATCTTCAAAAATAATTTTTTTATCTGACAAAACATAACCTGAAGTGTGAGATCATACCATCCCATACTATGTAGATAAAATGTACAATTCTGAAGTATCATACAACAGACACTTATATGAACATGTAAACCTATACAATATTCTCATAAAGGCTACCTCATATATTATAACACAAAACCATAGATGGCGTTCAAAACTAGAAAAGATTAATTTTGGACATCAAATGAAGATTGATTTTGTTGAATACCATTATTTCAACATTGTCATGAAAGTTGTTTACATCATCAGTTGCCATTGGAACGTGGATTCATTCATTGGAATTTTGTACAAATTGACAGAATTCACAAGAACAAGGATATATCATTAGTATAAAGTATGCATAGTGTTGGAATATGAGTTCCCAAGCACTATAAGACTCCTCATCTGCCTCTAATATTCCCAATATGTTATAAAGTATAGAGGAGGTAAGAGGCCTGAGAAAGTCTAGGGAAGAGGCCCAATTAGCACTGTAATAGCCACCATAAGGCACTAATGCAAGAGATCTGGGATGAGAAGCCACTATAATGTAATAGAAATACTATGCAGTAATTAATCAAGACAAATCTATTACATTGGTCAGACTGACAGCTAACTAGTGTTCAGTCTTTCTATTTTTAAATATAAAATTGTTCTACTGTTCAGAGGTTTAGCTGGTTTTTCATTTATTGTTGTTGCTTTTTGTGCTTTCTATTTGCAAATCACTCTCTACCAATATTTCCAACATTTTCATGCAACTTCAAACTGTTTACCAAACAGGGGCAATGTGCCCCTCCCCAATATCCTAAAATAGAAAAGACGAACAGGTTCAAGTTCTTTATCGTGCCTCCCCGGATGCGGATTCTATTGCGGTTCTAGATGATATACTACATCATCAGATGTAAGCAATTTTGCTGATTTTGACAGGCACCTAACATTTTAGTGGGAGTTGATTAGCTGTAGTAACACTATCTACCTGATGATCTATTACAGCACAGGTACGCACAGGTAAACTACAGGTAAAAACCACAGATGAAAGTGAATGGGAAAACACATTAACGTCTTCCAGTCTGTTTCAGGGATGTTTTTCACTTCTGCTAAACAAGCTTCAAACTTTATTACAAGTTGGCCTAGTTCTATCAGTTGAAAAACAAGATACAATTTCTACTATTAGCTCACGTCCGTCTTGTTCTAGAGCTATTCAGTTTGACATTTCACCAGAATCTTTTACATCTCACTTTTGCATAAAGGATGAACTGGGGATTGTTACCCTTTTCAATTATCTAATTTAACTTCTTTAAAAACCAAGTGAGCTTATATGAGCTACAAAACCAACTGGCTCCAGGGTAGTTGAATGTAAAAAGCATCCACAAAGAATGTAGGAGGATGTAAAGGTATTTTACACAAGGAGCTGGGTATTCAGAAAATTCCTGGATAAGGACCATGTTTATCCTATATGTGATAGCAAAGAGGACAGTAATGGATGCCTGGATGATGCAGCTGTCTATTGTGTTGTCCAGAGAGAGATGTGGCCTGATATATTAGCCAGATTAATGGCACTAACAGTTGTTTATTCATGTAAGCCAACTTCATCCTCAACTTCATCAATGGTCAGAGCAATCATATCAACATCTCTCCTGTCTTACACCAAATGGTAGCCATCTTGTTTAAGGATAGACAGGTGTACGGATAGTTATGGTCATCCATCTCCTGCAGGATGGCTGCCAGTGAGAATGTCAAGACATACTGAGCAGGCCTTAATTAACTTTAATGCCCCTGTTGATCTTGGAGTAGTTACCATGGTAATCCATGGCAGGGGCCTTGAAGAACATCCATTGGCCTTTAAGATGGATAATGTTTATATGATGGCCTTCTAGCTGTTACCTGAATGAGTTAGTGTACTACTGGCATACTTTCACAACTTTCCCACACTTCACTTTACCCTGGTTTACGTTACAACCCCTGCATTTGATGACTGGTTGCTATAGCAACATAGTTTTTGCATCCAGCTAAAATCGTATTGAATAAACTTTGCCTACTAAGAGTCTACAGGAGATAATCTGATAAATTGTAATTCAAATCTAGCTTTGATAAACAAGGTAGACCACGTATGAAAGGAAAATGAAGAGTTGAAAAACAGTTTATAGTAAGCTTTGTTGACAGAGAACTTTGTATGCAACCTCCATAGACCATGCATGACGATATCCAGACCCAACAAATCAGGAGCCATCTGTAAAATATTTTTTGTAGTCACAGAATTTTTTCTTCTCTCTCTAAACCTTTGAAGAACTAATGTCAACAGATTGCATATTTGTATACTTTAGTATGTCATCAATATGTCTGTTGACTGGAATCCTTAGTGAACTGTCTTGTCTAAATGTTGAGTGAAGAAAGTAACAGTTTGTTGACATATTTTGTATGAGCCAACGTTTGTAAAACACAGGGGATTACAACAGAACACCCAGGTGGAGAAAACATCACCATGGTAATAGATGTATTCCCAGAATGCATCACAAATATGCCATCCCAGTCATATATTTTGGCATGAGTATCTTTTTTCAAAATTAGCCAGAAATAAGTTGGACCTCCATTCAACCTTCATTGCAATAACATAACATTCAAAGCTAAATTGATGAAGCTCATTCAATTCAATTCAATTTTAAGGTATAATCTTATAATTATAGGACATGTATTATAACAGTTTCTCAGGGCAGAGTGTTGAATGCTAAGAATGATGAGTATACACCTGTAGCATCCAGATTATCCCGACTATTCCCATTACTATCATTTCATTAACACCTAAAATTGCTTTCCTCATATCTTAACCATCGAACCATCACAGAGGTATTCCTATCTCACTACACACTACTGATACTACCAGATGAAATGCATGAGCCACTATATTGCAGTCCCTAGCATTTTGGAGTCAGTATAACAAGAGAAACATTTTATAACATGTAATGCATGCACTTTTCAAAAGACTCCTTTTGGAATCCATGCCAGAATTAAAAAATCTTTGTACACCATAACTGAACAGATCATAAAACCCATACTAGTAAAGTCTCCTTTTTGCATCTAAAAAGCTAAAAGGAATTAAGACCTGATATTTTGTATGACACAAAACAATTGCATTGATTGATAACTGTGCATCATTTGATTACTTTAACAGTTAGACCTATCAGTGGTAAATAACTCAATCAGCTGCTTTTTCACTTTTAAAAAGGTCTTATTGATTATGCCTTTGCAAAGAGTATTAAAAAAGGGTACGCTATAATGTTACAACAGTTTGAAGTTTAAAGGGAAACTGATACCAATCTGTGTTTGTATTAGACTTTACAGGCCTGAAAACTAACTACACATTTTATCTTTTTTTACTTCTAGGGTGAACTTAAATCTTCCACATGAACTGTAATGAAATATTAACGATACAAACCACATTCAGTCAAATGTTATTGGTAAGTAAAGTCAACGGGAACAGAGGGTTAACCGTATAAGGTCTTAACTGGTTCATCTGAATAAAATACATCCACTCGCGTGTAAATGCTCAGCAAACTCACGCAGAATATGGTGTCAAACACAAAATGTATGCTTTAAACACTGTATTGGGCCTATACTATATACAAAATCCATTGTACACAAATATAAACTTCAATACCCGGTCTTATTTACAAAGCTGCCTGTTAATATTTCGATTATTTATTCTTCTATATTTCTGTCCGTGGGTTCTTTCATGAGCACGTTTCTCGCATACGCATTCACAAAGCTGGAGCCGTGCCATACTTCAAATGTGAAAAGATGTTAAGAACAGATTTTCAATTTGAAGTTTTTAAATGACATTTCTACAAAACTTGCCTAAAAAGGACCCACCATATTGCCTCCCCCATGTGGCATCCTGGTAGTACTTACGGGTCTGTGTAAATAAGTATTCTGGCGTCTTCATACAAAAAACTTAAGATTTTCCCAAAGTATGGAGAGATTCCATTCATTCAGTCAACGCTCATATGTACATATGTCCTGTCACAAGGATGCAATAAGGTCTAGTATTTCAGGCCTTGCTTCTCATGTGACGCTATACCACATTTAACATCTGCAGCAGAATACTGCAAAACAGCACATGTCTAAGTAACATAAAGAAACTAATCATCAGAACAGTCATATTTTCTTGTTTTCTATGCAAGGTCATTCCAATTTTAGGTAATTACCACAACGCCTCTCGATCAAAGTGACATTTTACAAGCACAGAAACACATAGCGCACTAATCTACAAAAGCAACATGCACCGTTAAATTCCAAAAAATGTTAAAGAAATATATTCATATTTCAGCACATGCTGTTCTCAATCAATCTAGTGAACTGGCCTTTATTGTAAGATACGATATATTGAGTAAAAAAGTGTGTTCATGTTGAATATTAAGACTAGGGGACTACCATCCAGAGTAACTTAACAAAAAAATACAAATGTTTTAGGTCAGTTTTCATGAAATATGTTGAGCAAGTAAGCAAGTAAAAAAAATGGACCAGCGTTGTTAGATAATGGAATGTAGTGTTTTCTATCATGTTTAACTTGATTGCATTTTTAAATGTTGCCAAATATGATTCCTGGTCTTTTTGAAATTGGAACCCAATGAATGACTATTTCTGTTCTTCTCTGCTGCCATTTGTAAAAGATCATTTCTTGTTCAGAAAATAGTGTGATATTAACAAAACTAAAATATTGTAAATGTATCATAAACTTCCAGTTTATGCTGATGTAACATTGAGCAAGGTAAAGAGTGTTTAGATCTGTGAAAAGGCATGAGTGTGACAGATGAACTCAAAGTCTAAGAGCAAAAACTGAGATAAGTTCTTGAAAATCTTCAATGTCTTATTCAGAGCACTGGTGATTTGTGTAATACTATACTATAATCTCATTGTTATTCTGCACGGTTGCTGCTGAAGTATACACCCATTCACTACTGAAAGTGGCATAATGTCTTAAGCAAATGAGGCCAATTTACAACAATCCACTTCAAACAAAATAATCAAATCACTACAACCTTTTTAACATCCTCATTTTTATTTCAGTGAAACCATCCAGAAGCAGAAATACTTCAATGAACAGAGCTTACTATCAGATTTTAATTTTCATCAGAGAAAACGTGAAATCTTTGAAAGTCATAGATCTATAACAACACAACGGAAATTAATTTTTTATCTTATCATGTTCAACGCAATGGAGTTATTACGACTTGGTCTCTGAACAAAAAGACTACCGTAAACGAATAAAAAGTTAAAACTATTTTCCATATAAGCTTCTGTTATTTTCAGTAGATGAGTAAAAAATAAATTGCTAACTGAGTCAGGTCAGTGTGATCGAGTTTAGCTCACTACAGAGCTGGAGCAACTACCTTAAATTAGCCTCATTAGTTTCTAAGGGGGCATCATGTTATCAAGTTAACGCATTGATCTCATCTTTGCTTTCATTCAGAAATACTATTGATGTCGAAGCTACAGTAACAACTGAAGGCCACGATCTTCCATAAATAAGAAGCTTAGGTGGATACTATAGATCTTCTCTGGATGCGTTGTATAAGTTGAGGTTCAGTGTTTTAACTTAATTCAACGTTAATTTGTTCATGTTCTACAATTTCCACAAATATGTTGAAAATATACAATACTATGGTCTATTAAGCAAAGTATTTTCAAAGTTTTTTATTAATGATAAGCCAGTGATATACCCCTCAAGAGTTTCTTTATAAATATATCTATACTATGTGTTTTAATTTTTTCAATTATTCAAAGCCATGCAAGTTTGACAACATGCAGGTACTGGTGGAGTCAGTACAGTAATTTTCCGCATGGATGACATCCGAAAACATGACATTTGAAAACATGACATTTCAATATTACTTTCCATAAGGTTTCCACAACTGAGATCTAAGAGGCTCTACAAATAACTCACGCACCAAGAAAAGTTAACTGATTTAACACAAACATTCAAGAGCTTTGTTTAAACCATGCTCCTAATCAATAATATTTTTCTAATACAATCGCATCAAGTCTCAAAGTAAACCTTCATTAACTCTTAAAGTTGTTTAGGCTTCGTATTCAACCCTCTTTAGACAAAGTGTTAACCAATAGATTTAATAGACTGTTTGATATAATTTTACTTTTGTTCGCCAAGTCCCTGCACAGGGCGTATTGAGATGAATAAATTGTGCAAGGGAATAGCCTTTGTCTTTAAGTAGAGCATATGGGAAGTTTGTATTGAAGAACACATGCAGAATGCATTATATGTGCCTTTGAGTAAATCTGAGCTTATGAAATAACTTGTGTTCGATATATGAAGTAGTTGTGCAGCAGTTTAAGCAGAGTTCAGGCTCATTCATGTGTAGCTGGGACACCTTTTCAAAACTACAAACTCATAAAAAATATTGAAATTCTATTTGAAGAATTCCTATAAAAAGTCACTATATGCGTCTATGTGATAGCCCAGCCACTATTCTTTTAACCTCATTCAACATAGCATTGCTCAGAGAGGGCAGGGTTAATTCTTAAAATCGCGGATTCGGTAGTATTGAATCTCTAATAAAGATGGCGCGAAAGTTTTTCCTTATAAGGTCAAAATATTTCCCATGATGCAGTTCGCGGGGGAACAAAATTTTTCTACCTTGTTTTTCCCCGTTGGTTTAACATGGGGATTTTCATACCCATTTTTCAAGCGATATTTTCGATCGAATCTCCATGCGATCGGAGAAAACAAACTATCAGAAACAATTAGTCTTTTAATAATCTTTATATAACATATATTTTTTTTCATTTTATTGGCTCCTAACGGGGTGAAAACAATGATTGAAAATGGGAGTATATTCCGGAAGAGAAGAAGTCACGTGACTAGTCGCCATATTGGAAAAAGCAATTCCATTCGACTTTCAACACGTTCATGCCAATATTACCGCACTACAAACTGTAACATCGATGCAACAACTGAATAAAAGTACTCATCTTCATATTACATTATAGAGTTACGTTGAAAACCCACAAACAACTGAGCATTTGACCAAAGAAGACACGTCGCTATTATCTAGGTCAAGTTTAGTGGTTCGAAAGCAAATCTTACATACTCGTTTCCGAATTTTGTTGTTAATTGTATAATCTTTTATTGATTAAATCTGGTATACTGACTATTAATTCAATGACAAAGAAGAAGAATTCCGATGGTGTCATTTTTTTATTTAGCTTGCGGGTGTAAAAACAAAATTGCGTAATTAATTTGATTTAGAACTTTCGGGTCTCACAAATAGCTACACGAAATGCATCGTTGAAAAATATTGACCAATCAAATTTTGTCCTTTTTGAGTACATATATGCACCATATATGCGAACGTTCTGATTCAAAGAGCGAACAGCGAAATGGAGAATTCTGAACTCTACATCTTAAAATGAGGACCTCCTTATTTCTCATCTTAAAAGAGAGCTTCATCTACCATTAGAGTATTCAGGCTCCAGAGTTCTAAATATAGATGTCAAAAAGAAAATTAGGTGGATGGAAGTTTTTGGAAAACCAGATGATGAAGGCGCCTTTAATCATTCAGTTGACATCTTGGAAGAAACAGAACAAGACAAATGACTTTTAAAGGTGAAATTGTATACTTCAAATCCTCCCACTCATGCTTTCTTCCAGCAAACACCAACCAGCCAACCAACCAGCAATAAGAGTCTGAGAGAAGATAACACATGAATTGACTGATAACACTGTCCTCAAACCTATTACTCAAAAGCAATGAAACAAAGTCATAGGTCTTTTTCAAAAAAACTACACAATGAGATTTCCAGGTGTGGTGTTGTTGGCATAATATTTCATCTTTGTAATAGAACTAGGGGAGTCACTTCAATTTTCCCTTTCTTCAATCTTATGAAAATGCTCATTTATATGTCGTTCATTTCTTACATTTCTCAACAACTTGGTTTGTGACATAATAACTTATTTCCTTTAAAATTGTTTTTCTTCAAAAGCAACCATTCTTCCCCTGCAGCCCAGATGAGGGTATAACTTCCTTTAATCTCCCCACAACAAATGCTAGAAATACGTATCATATGGAAAAACCCACTAGCAATAGCAGATATATTTCAGTAATGTGTTTTACAACAGAATATGGTGGGAACCAAACATCTCAAGATATAACCTTCAAGTAGGTCATATGGTGATATATAAAATAAGAAACAAAATTTGATATAAAATAATTTGATAAATAAATCCCTTTAGATGCTGAGATGGTGAAACAAGTGCTTTATCCAACAATCTTGAGAGAGACAGGAGAGATGTTAAACCATAATGTGAAAATCCAGAGATGATATTATATATGAGGGAGTTGAAGAAATTTTATGATTCTTGCCGGAGAACCAGGAGAGCTCAATATGAAGCAACAAGATACATTCATCAATACATAAATGTGTTATGGGATTAATAGCTATAAGCAATCATTTAGTGGTAAATATTAATTGAGGTGTGTATTATAAACAGAGGCCAAGAATCAATCGTACAGCGTTACAGGGATTTTGATCAATATAAAACTTGTTTGTGGTTCTGAATAAAGAAAATGCTGGTGGCCATTTATAGCTTATTTGAAAAAATGAGCATAACAAGTTCAAACTAGAAAAAAAACTCTCCAGGGTTGTAAATAACACCAAACAAAGCATATTAAATCATAAGCAAATGACCTCCTTGCTTCTCTGAAAATGAAGTGTAGGCCAAGGCTATGTAAAAGTGACCTATGGGTAGGGGACTCCTTTGAGATTAAATTCTAGATGGTAAAAAACTACTCAGTGTGTTAATTCTGGGTATATAGTGCTTCCTCTTGTGGTTCTGGGTGCCATTGATCCCGAATGGTTGCCATAGTAACTACTAGGGTATTGTTGATATATGCTGATGAAAGAGTTAAGTATTTCCCCCTCCATGCATTTTCCTCCATGTCTAGGCCTCTAGAAATGTCAAGGGGACTTCACTTCTTAACACTTTTAATGCACAATATCACAATTTCATGTTAAAGTTGTATAACTAACTTAGCATCAAAGCATTACATACTTGACTGACACTTTGAGCACTTTACCCTCTCTCAGTGGTCTTGCAAAACCCTAGAGATTTCACAAAATGGGGCTACATTAATTTTCAACTTTTCCTCATCTGATATTTCAAGCTGACTAAGAATTCAAATTGTTTTATTAAAGGTTATTTCACATATATAAAATAATTTCTATAAAGAAACATAAGCATGAGAATCATCCATATTCTAAATCAAAATTGGTAATTTCTTCTACTGAATATAAATATGTAATAGGTAAAGTCAATATGGATCATGATAGTAGTTTGGTTATTTCTTAAGTTACCTATCTATCATATTTTCTACTTTTAAATTGGTATAAACAACTTGAACACTATATTTGTATGAAAAATGGGGAGCAATGCACAAACGTTTGTAAAAATCTGTTTTGACATTTTGCTGTTCTTTCATTGTAGTAAGGGTTCTAATTCAGTTACTTGAAAATCCAATGAAAATTTTCAACAGCTATATCCATTTTGTATCTCAGAAAGTCAGGCCAATCAATAGAGCTGAATGTAACAAACTTAAAAAACAATACATAGTAAATATTGTGGGTACTGGTGCTTTGTTATGTTTCTTTCTAGAATATTTGTCAACGGAGGCCACCCCTCAACTCACTGATATCGCTTTAGTTGCTACGGTAGTCATAGCAACAAGAAACTATATGTGACATGCAAATGTTTTTAAAAATGAGAATCACAAATTGAGAAAATGAAGCTGAAAAATCAATGTGAAAGTATTGATCTGAAGAAATGACTGGTCTTTCTTTATACAGTATCTAGAATACAAAAATAATATAACAGAAGAAATAACATGAATCCGATTTGAAGCCTGAATCTATAATTCAATGTGAAAAGGATTTAAATGTATTCTCAAATAAAGAACACATCTGCTTATTTTTAAAGTGGATTTTAACCCTTTGATCCCAGGTTTATTCCATATATAATTCAACTTGAAGCTTGTCAATAAGTCAGGTATGTGAGGGTTAATCTGAAATCACCAGTTATCGACAGATATCTTTTATAATCTCGCTTTTCTATGAAATATTTGAATTTATTGAGTTGATCTTACAATCGTATTAGAATATTCTCACAAAAGTCAATCCCTTATAGTGTGACAGAATATATCAAAAGATTTCCTACATATCAAAAAATATTGATATCAGTTTTAAATGAGCTATCAATGATAACTCAGTAACAAGTCTGCAAGTATATTTAGAAAAACATTCCCAATCACATTATCAAAAGGAACATATTTAACTTCATTTCACTTTTCTTGTGATCCTCCAGTTTAGTCTCTTATGAAAATTATATGGCATCAAATTCTAAATTGTCAAACAAATTTTTAAGTCATCGTTTATATTTTGCATTAAATCTATAAAGCAATCAAAACCATTTCTTTCAATGGAGTTACTAAATGTTCATGATGATTACAGATCAAGCAAATGAAAAAATGTGCTAGAACTCTATCAACATCAGTAAAAGTGGTTATTGATAAAGGTACTCTCTTAATTCTTAGCTCATCATGCTCAAGTAGAGTTACATATTCTAGAAGAACATTTCTCTTCATTACGAAGAAAAGGCATTTATTACTGGCACTATCAGGCAATTGTTTTGTCATTTCACCCCCAAGCTCAACAATAATATGATAATGAGCTTCTAAGAAAGAATAAGATCAATCCCTGGGAGTCAAACGTTCAATATATTAGCACTAATGAAATTGATAGTCACATTTATAAATGATATCTTTTTTCAATTTATTCTGTCAGCCTGTGTTTGATTATAACCAGACTGGAATTGGGATGAATACATATTACACAAACGGCAACATCTGAAAACAATAAAAGTTAAACACGTATAAAGAATGGCCCATAGTATTATATACTACCAACTACATTTTGACATTTTTTAATGAGTAGAAAGTTCATTAGTTTGTGATAAGACTTGTACATAAGAGTTGTGGTATAGAAAATTTTATAAAGTTGAAATAAATCAAAAGTAGGTGAGAGATCAATCTCATTCATGAATGTGATTTATAATCATCTAGTATACCTTATCAAATAATAAAACATATTAGTATGAATGAGTGCAAAATGCCTAGAAGTACACTTTCAAGGTTTTTCTTAGCTTTTCTAATATACATTTTGATCCACAAGTTTTCAGTTGTCCCAACTGTGTTATAACCATTTTGGAAAAGTTGCAAAGATATCTTATATATAGAGCATAATCTTGGTCTGTCTTATCTGAGAGGACAAACAATATGATATGTCCTTACCTAGTGACAGGTGGTCAGATTTGTTAGGCAAATAGACAATTAACAGGTAAAAACACAGGTAATATGCATATACCATGTGTTTGAGGTAACACATGAGAAAATATGACACAGCACAAAGAAAATAGATGTGGCCATTTAACCGATACAGAATACTTTAAATTACCATATCAAAATCATCAAAATTAAAAAATCTAAAGCACTCCCCCATAACTCATCTACCCAACAGTGTGACACAATGATGTTGATACATTCTGTATAATAGTGCCAGGTACCCAACTCCATCAGATATCATAAGGTTATAAATGAACATAGAACAGAGTTGAAAATGAGAGAAAACATAGAACGCTATCACTATCAGGAGAGAATAAATTAGCAATATGAAGTGTAGGTTGTGTCGTTGCCATGTCTTTTGGTGCTGTTACCATCTCAACCGGTTCAGAACACAATGTTAGCAAAATCTTGATATTAATAATGTTCCAAATTAGAAAACGAAGAATCAACATGTTGGGCCAAGGAAAAGCATAGGCAATACTCCACGAATGCAGAAATATCAAAAATATTAAACATGAAAATTAATTTCAAGACTAAAAAATATATTGAGAACTTATATTATTATAAGAGTTCTAATATACTTGAAACCTCTTCAAATCTGGCCTTTTCCTTCAGAAGGATATCACATAAGGGAAGTGATTGCAAGAAATTATGATTTCAGGTGTTATTGATTCTGAATAACTGAATGTTTATTTCTTAATATCATTGTTTATATAAGTTAAAAATCAGGATTAAACCTATCTAACATCACATACTTTGACCTGTGCCATATAATACTATAACAAAGAGTAAATGAAACCAATTTCAGACATTTTACCCCCTAACAAGATTTAAGTCATAGTTTGTTTAAGAAATTCATGGGAATTTTCTTTATTATACTATTTTAAGTCTCCATGCATAATCTGCAGATAATCCATTTGCTTCAATGCTTCATTAATCTCCAATAATCTCCAGAGTTAATCTGAACCCACAATGTAAAATCTCTATTAAAAGTTGCATTGTATGAGAACATTCTAAGTTTTCCCAGTGATTTCGGAATTAAACACCAGTCCCTCCTGTCTGCTCATTATTCAAATCTACTCCATTTACCTAAAAGTCCTCATAAAAAACATGATGTCTCTAAATGGAAATTGACATTAGGATCTCTCAATGCAAAAGGTCATGAGAAGTTATTCCAATATGAGATTTCCGAGGAAGAAAAAATGCTCGGAAATTAGATTATGTAAAAGTGTAGTGACGCAGCCCTCAATCCAGACCCAACTACTGTTGTGACTATAAATGAGGAAGACCCAGCCAGAACATTGCATCTGTCAATTATTAGCCATCTCTAAACATTTAACAATTCATAATTCTTCATATTTGGGTTTGTACGAGTTACATTACTCACATATTCCTCTATTTTTCACTGCTCAGCAAGCTGAAGCATGCATTGGTTGGTATATTCTCGCAAGAGCTGTTATTTGATGTCTCGGCATCATTATATTAGGGGGATTAGAGTCAACTTGCTATGCAGCAATAATGACATAACACACTACAATGATACCATAATTAGATTCCATATTTAGAGCCTCAACATTAGACACCCCACCTTATGTTCAGTTTAATGAAACTCATCCCAGACACAGGAGAAAGGCTAATATTGTTAGATTCATGAATGACAAAATAAGTTTCACAAGCTTTAAGTAACTTATGACACCTCATAACATGATTGTTTGTAATTCTGATATTTCATTGTAGAAATAGTACTTGCAGTTATAGTGGTTCTGATATGAGGTGTGGACAATGGCAGGATTACATGAAATAAATCACAATTAAATCACATTTCAATTCAGCACATACCAAATAAACCAAACAAACCAGCAATATTACCCCTCAATTATAATTCCTCTTAGACAACTTATTCCAATCATTTTGGTCAAAAATCATCAAGAGAAAAACATATAAAACCAGAAAACATGTATACAATTGTTCAACTTAAAAAAAATGTTTTCTTTTTCTAGTATTGTATTATTTTTACAGTTATATGTATGGTGATCTGATATGATTGCTGTAAGGACACACGGTTTGTAAGATGTAAGCTACAATAGACTAAACTCTTCAATAAAGCAAGTTTCTTGTTCCAATATTTGCTGAAAGTCCTGGACATTTACTCAGCTAACAGTGACCATTAAGGCAATATTCCTGCCCTCAAATATTACTCAACTATCAAAACAATATTCATCAAATAAAAAACTCACATGTGAATTTTAAAAACACTTAGTTGCCAGGAATATTGATGATACTTCAATATTCAAGAAGATGGGAGAAATTCAATGGTTATATCGATGTATAGAGAGAAAATAGTGGAATCAGTATGATCATGGTGGTATGTTATGTTTAGCAATACATTAAAGCTGGCATTCAAGAGTAGATATCAAGCAAACACTCTATCACTTCCCAGGACCATCCATCAACATCAATACATGCATGCATGAAAGCTGTGCCTTCTTAAGACTATTGTGACATCACAGATGAACCCTATGAAGAGTCATAAAGATCATACGCTGCAATGTGAGAATTGAAGTATGTGGGGGATGTTAACAGAACAAAGTTAGCCTTATAAGGAAAAATATTTTTACTTCCAAATTGATAAATAGAAGGGGAATGGGAGGGCTTGAACCATAATGAAATTAATTTTGTTTTTCACAACAAGTGCCAGCATTTGAAAACCAACCCTAATGACTGACAAAACATGAAATTATATGATGTACTTGCTTCAAATGTTGACAGACACAATTTAACAACTTTTTGGCAACAATACATCAATTTGTACTCCATTGGCTTAAAATTGACAACATATAATCTATAATTTTTTATCTCAAGCATTAAGCGTGTTGGGACATCAAGTAATAAGCGTGTGTGTTTCACTGTCATTATGTTGATGCAAGGCCAGCAGTTTTCAAACCCCATTGTTCGCCTTATATCCACAGTCCATGGTTCTATATAATCTGGCTCATGTTAATCCTGGGTTGTGCAAGAATCTGCAATATCCAGTCACTGACATTACTCAAGCCTGAGTTCACTATAGGGGCAGCTGTCACGCGGGTTCAATGGAGGTATACAGTATTAATATCATACCTAACCACAACTGAACACCGATCAGTTTGAATGGGGCAGCATATTTGGTCACAAGTTTTGGCCTAGGAGGGTCAGAGGTGCACTTTAGGGGTTGAAACATATAAGGACATCTGTTACATTAGAATATAATACACCAACAATGTATCCAGTCATACCTATTGTTAAAAGGTATTCTAACCTCCAAGTCCCCTTCCTAACATATTTCAAAAAGTATCTGTTTATATCATCCTACACATCATGATAAGCACATCAAAGATGTATTCTAGCATGGTATTTAATCATCAACAGTATAATTTCTTGATTTGACATATATAGGTCCTTTTATCCATACATATTCAACACAACTGTCAAGATTTCTCAGATGCAAGGGTTAATAGCCAAAAATGAGACAAATATTTTCCATGGTTGAGAGGCATTCACTATTAATTTAAAATTGTTCAGTTGAGCCTGCACAGGTCACCCTGGCTCTTTTTTGAAAAGGTAGAGGTCTTGGTGGTTCTTTTAATAGGTCATTTACAGTTCACGTGCTATAGAATTAGAACTCTTGAATATTGGCGGTTAATTCATGGGACACTAGCTATACCACAGAAAGTGTGACCAGATAAATATAGCTTTCATAGTAAAGAAATGAACTTCATAGCAATCACCCAACAATTACAAAATCTCCATTTGAAGAATTTATTTTTCAAATACTGACCCAGATCTGTTCATATTTAACGGTATATCTCCAGTGAACTTCATTTTATCACATATCACCCACTTATATCATGCAGCATTCATAGAATGAGAGTATCAGGCAATCACATTTATTCAAAAGTTTGTGTGGCACGATCCAAGTGCAAATTAGAGCCTGTATTATATCAAAACAGATGTCTATATAGCAGTGACTATTGCATGAAATATTTCACCTGGTATTGAGTCATATAATTCTACCAGGCCAGGGCGTTCTACCCTAATAGCTTCAACAAAATACCAGTTGAGTTTAGACCTAAAAAGTTTGTTGTGCCAAATGGGACAAATACTATTCTATATTTTGATATTTATAAAGTGTTAGTAATACACTAAATCAGGGATGTCATATCATCATAATTCAAAAATAAAATACCATTTCTTGAAGTGTCTCTCATAAACACAGTTTCATCCCATTGGTTAAACAACTTGGAAATAAGAATTATTAGCTTCTACTGGTGTTATTCATACAAACCTGATACAACATTAAAATAAAGTTCTAAAAACAAACAATTTTTATGAAAACACAACAGTTGTTAATATAATGGATTAAAACAATATGAATAGGTTTATATAAATCTCTATTAAACAGTTATTATAACAATTCCATATATCCAGATGTTCTCTATATCTTGATAAAGTCACCTGTAATTAAGGCAAGGTAAGCAGTTCACAGGTAAGAAAACATCTGCCACTAAACCTACAGGTGGGTTAACCTATAACTTGGAACTCTATACCAGTGGCCGGCCAGATTTTTGTCAAGTGACAAAAACAGTTTTTTGTTATTGTAAAAATCAATTTTGGAAATGAAAGAAGGTCAATCTCAAACTGAGTAAAAATATAAAAAATCAAAGACCAGGAAACTTCTTTACAAGCTCATTCCAGTTGTGAACTACTTCCTTTTTTAAGAATAAGTTTTAATGTTAAAAGGGTTAACCTAAATAGTAGCGTGTGGAGCTAGTACAATGCTTACTTATACCATTCGCAAGCCACATAAAAAATGAACTTATTTTACAAAGGTCCAAATCTGATGAACTTACAAATAAGTGGTTTATAGGCAGATGTTTTTGAGCTTCATGATACATACACATTATCAAAATAATGTTGGTATTATCAATGAACAAATGACCATACACTGACATATGTGTAGTAAAGCACCAAGGCCATCTATGCTACCGTATATCTTAATTTGAACTTTCAATGCTTATTATACTGTAATACAGATATATAAAAATGTTAGTTGAAAGCATCCTTGGTCCAAGTGTTTTTCATTTTATTCATATACATGTAGCAAGAAGCCTGATCTTAAGGATGAGTTGAAAGACATAAGTAGAATGAATCATATGACCAGAATTAGAAAAAACATTCCGGTTCTCTTGATACCAAAAGTATAAATACTTGTAACTGATCACATACTTGTTATAGAATATAATAGAACTGTATCATATGCAGAGTATTAATAATTAGGAAATATAAATATGACTTACTCGCAAAATGCATCACCCTGTGAATTGAGCTTGCATACAGCACCGTGGTTACATGGATTGGGGGTGCAGGATGGTACAGCTGAAATAAAATAATGGTACAGCTTAAAAAAAGCATTGTACAGCTTAAATAGCAAGGTTAACAATAAATTACAACATGTTAGCAGATTTTTATATAAAAGGATACAAAAATATAGTTTGGTGTTTCCTTGTGTTGCATTTTGTATTTACCAAATGTAGAATTAGTATTTACAAATAAGATTTCTTAAAACTAAATATAAACTGATTTCAGTTGGAAACTTTGAAATAATCAAATACTGATTCAAATGTGTGACTGTTATAAACGTTGACAATCAGAAAGGAAATGACACAATAAAACATGTTTGGAAACTTGACACACCAATAAACCTGGACGTTTAGGGAACAAATAAACTCAGTGTCATTAACCAACCATGTGAAAAATAAACCAAATCTAAATCATAGTGTACAACAAATATTTACAAGTTGTGTTTGATTGATCACTGAAGAATTTATAAAACTGGACAGAATCAGATTATTTGTGTTAAAATGTTGAGTAAACCATGATTTGTACCTATCTGGTCAGTATCAAAATACAAGCCTGTGTGAAAGTGTATTTGTAGTATTAGTTAAAGTACTCTACCTTGGATTTTGATATGCGGATGACTTCATTATGTAGGATAATATTTTAGGGCTTTAAAATTTTTATGTCACAATTGAGATTTTTGAAATTTCATTTGAGGTGCTTTGAATTTATATACTGGGTGACCCAAATGTAGGTTTATAGTTACAGTTTACTGAAGAACTATCAACCTACTTTTTAGCCACCCTGTATTTAGATGTGAGGAATGAATTCTAATGGTGAGAGAGATCTGACACCAACGCATCACATAAACTGTGAAACAAAAACAAGATCTAACTTATTGTTAGTTTTACTCATTCAAAACAAGATTCAGTGTGATAATTATCACAAGAGATTACCTTCAAGAGATTATATAGAATCCTGGCTGAACAGGCACTAGATAGGAACACCCATTTTGAATAAAAACAAATGCCAAACAAACAGAACAGGAACATTTTCAACATAGCTAATAGTGATCCCAACATTGTACATATAGATGTCAAAGATTCTTTGTGCAATAAGAACTCCATATTTAGAAACAGTACACCAAGAACTGATCAAATTCCTTTCAATTAAACATTAGTATTGTTTTACATCCTTGTTTCCCGCTATTTGTACCAATATAAGCTGTTTATAGGGCACTATAGCACCCAAGGACTTCCAGGCAAAACCACAATCATTCAAATTCAGCAAAATTTATGACATTTTATGTGAATATGGAATTCCACCCGGTTAAGTAAAACAAGTTTATTTTACAACATCTGAATTTCTACCACAAGTTTGTTTATATTACTCCTCTTTCATCTGGACGTGATAGAATATATTTTGTATACAGATTGCTCTGAATTGAATACAGGTGAACAAGGACAGATGACTTTTACTTGGTCAGTAGTTTACATCTAACTATCAATATAAGTGAAGGGTAGAACGCAGTTTATCACCCATTCTACTTTGAGGTTATTTGCTGGCTGGTAAGATTAGATGAGACTAAATCAACATTATCCCATTTTCTCCCAAAAGAGTAACCTCTAAGCTATGTAATCATTTAGGACATTGTAAAATGGAACATTTCGAGTCATCATGCAATAAGACAATGGATGAATGTTTTAATGTGGACTCAAAAGAATATAGGCCTAGGTCATGTTAAAAAATATATCTACCATAAACAATATGTTGTTCTTATTTCCAGTTTAAGAGAATATTCTACAAGACTGTTGTTCTATGCCTGACATTCTACACATAGCAAACCCACATTAGAACCATGCAGCTGTCTTTGAACAAATCGTGGCACCAACTTGACCTTAATTACTACCACATTTCAAAGGGTAGATCTTTTTAAACCCAGAGGAAATTTGCAAAGGATTTAAAGATATGGGTTCATATCAAGGGAAAGAGTTAGGAGAACCGAGGACCTGATAACTGTGAAAGGGATCTTTGTTCACCCTACACTTACTGGTGGACAAATCTTTTCAAACATGTTATATTTACCTCTGTTTTCTTAAATATTTTTTTTTGCAATTATTACTTGTATACCTTTGTAAAATAGATTACATTTGAACAACAAATATAAATAAAACAAAGTGAAAAATACCAGCGAACAATCCTGTCGAATTATCCAAGAAGTGAAAATCAAAAATGTAAAAATATCAGAGAACAAAATGTACACAATTACATAGGATGATACTGATCTAAATACCAGAGATGATATATTCAACTGTTAAAAGGAAGTATGACATCAACGTGAGACCCTGTTGAATTGTTGAATTGGTAAGGCCCATTTATTCTTAACAGCACTAATTCTAATGACAGCTTTGCCTAATTTCCACTCAATCCAACTGTTCCTGAGACTCAATTTATGGCTAGAAATGCAGACAAGTATAATCAAAGGACTTGGAATTTTACTAATTGCTGTTAATAACCCAGATATGGAATTGTTAACATACTGTGAATATATGAATGTATCAGAATGACTCCCCATGTCCTGGTTTGCACTGATGTAGTCTGAATACTAGCAGGCTAGGGGTAAATGTTGCTTGGATTATAAGGTTAAATAGATTTTCTTACAGCTCAATGAGCACTGACTCATGACTTAATACAAGTTACTGAGCAAAAAGTCAAATTAGATTTCCAAGTTCATTTCTCAACAGATCAAGCTATGCAAATTCCAATGTTTCTTTTTATTTTAGCATAATTACTTTTTATATTAACATTAATGATACCCATGAGATTATTCAGTTAATCAAAACCTAGACTAGTTCTATAATCATGTTAACATTGACATTTATATCACTGAAAAACTCATGAATATATAGGCTATCTATAAAACTAATAATTCAAGAAGATGATATTTTGACTATTCCAGCCCCAGAATGTCCAAATCTCAGATTGTCAAGAGTTATGTAATTAACTATCAATACTGACAGAGGTGTGTATTATTTTAAGAAAGTGCAGTGACAAAGTGTGAAAAACTTCCTTATGTTAATTACAAAATTAGGTAACAAGTTTCAAAGTTGGTGTTGTTCCAAGAATCTCATTCAGGATATGGAGATATTCACAGTTTGTAAAGGAAAACTAGACAGTGTGAAAACAATCAAAGTTGTATAATTAGTCTAAGAAGTGTTGGGTAATTAAGGAAATATCTCTTAAGTTTGCCCATCTTTCTTGAATTACATACCTTGTTTATGTTCTCTGTATCTATTGCATGCTAATCGCTTATACTAATTAGCTCATAGGTAATGGCAATATAACAACTAACAGAACAGATATACAAGCCTGGGAAAATCTCAGATTGATAAAAATTTTACAAATTTGTTATTTAAATCAAAGGTGATTTTAAAAATAAAATCATAGAGTCTAAAATTAACAGGTAATATAACCTCCATGGTTTATAAGATTACTTGAATTACCAGTCTTTTTAAATATTTATGACTGATCAAGGAGCGTTCGGAACATGTGGCATTTTACCCATAGATTCAAACCTCAGTGAAATCTAGCATGGCTTTACTTTGGATAATGGGTAATCAGATAAGCAAGATAAAGGCAACTACCTACTGATAACTAAAAGCCAATTCATGGGAAAATATTTTTTATAATTTTTTAGACATGCTGTATTTATTAAGATTTATGACTTTAAATCATGCACCAAAATAACAGCTCAGATTGTTAGTCATAAAATCATACTTTGTTTTTTGAAACATGTACATAAATTTGCCTCTCTTTATGAGTACACATTCTTGACCGAAGCTTGAAATACTATTCAGATATTGTTCATAACTAGTTAAACGATTCTACATGTTACTGTTAGAATAGTTTCCGTCTGTTTTTCATATGAAAACAAACGTAGAACCACAATTGCGCCTGGGTATTGATTCTTAAGCTACTTGTTACGGTTATTGGTAAAATATGCTATAAAGTATAGAATGATTCCATGGAAAGACAAAGCCACCTCTAAAGATCTGATAATCATAAGATTTCATAGATTTCTGAATAATCTTAATATTCAGGGATTATTAGGAAAATGTTGGAAGTTAGTGTGTATTTAGAATTATGATTTTCTCGATCAGAATTTGATTACCATAACTCATAGAAAATTCTATTTTGAGTGGACAAAGTGATTTATCAACAAAATTGTTGGTTCAAGTTTTCAATATCTGAGAGATGATAATAGAATGTAATATCCAAAGGCAACAAGTTAAATCATGCTAAAAATGACAGCTGGTCGATGGTGAAATTCTTTATTTATCAGACGTCTCTGATCAAAGTCACATTTTACATGAAGTAGGTAATGAACTAAAAATATGACAAATATATAATTTACATCAGAACAGTATGATATTTTTTATCCCTTATTGGTTATGTCTAGCCTCTCCGTTCATATATCACTTCACTTTGAAAATAAAATGTAATAATGACAAAATAGAGGTTGATACTAAAACGGGAGCACCGTGAAGATATATTCATCAATTTGACATGAATTTTAACTATATAATATATTAAGTATCTGATAAAAGCATGTTGTAAATGAAAAAGTAATATTCTTCATTAGATAATTGCTATTTTCACTTGTTCGTTTTTTGGACATTTCCAACAATAATGACAAGTACACAAAATAATTCACCAAAAACAAATAAACAAGTTTTAGTTTTGCATTATTCAAGACAAATCGCTGGTTTGATCTATTGGAAGCAACAAGTCCAATGAGGTACAAGTGTGGGCCCCTTTCACCCATCTGCCAAAAATCAAAATGGTGGCCATTGAAAACAAAGGGAGACTTCAGAAGTTTAAAAGTTGCCAACTTTCTCACGGTAGATTTCTACATTATATATGCCACCAAAAGTGCTATATTTTCTCATACCACTAGTTGGTTACATGAAGATAACATTTAGATATTTCATAGACAAATCGTAGTTAGATTTTTTGGAGTAATTAGTGTCACCAACTAAGCTTTATTTGCCCCCCATAAAATGTACGGTGACCTACCTTTTACAATCACTGCAAAACTTAACACTAAAACTAGTGCAAGAACACCCAACCTATGCAACATAGCTGCGCCAGAAGTACTATCCAGTATTTATTCCTAACATATGTGATTCTTTTGTGGTGTATAATCCAGACTGCTAAGTGAAAATCCTAGTTTTAAACTCAAATTTCTTCTCCCGTGAAATCTAAAATTCTTCCCGACCTCTTCAACAAAGTTAAATGCCGATCTATTTGAGAAATCACTCCGCTCAAGTGTCCCAATTTGGCACTCTGAAATCTGAAATAAACACAGGTAGTTTAGTATAACATAGTATTTATAAATATATAACAGTTCATAATTTAGTATAGAAAAATTAATACTTTATAAATTTAATGCTCATTCGCTAAATATATATTAGAACTACTTTTAGCGGAAGTACAATTATCCTCATTTCACTTATGGTAATTGAACCAATTAAGAAGGCGTGGTTCGGTTTCCAGGTTGGTTTATTCATGGGAGGCCATGCCACAAACGCATGCGAATCTATTAATTGGCTTTTAGCATGTTTTGTTGACATTTTCTGGATGAAGAGTTTGGATTTGTTTGTTAATTATGTTAATTTCAATCAAAAGATTATGAAAAATAATCATATACACAAATTTTGAATATCTAGAATTTGGCAAGCCTAAACTGCCAATCCAAGACTTTTTTTTAATGATTATGACATTTATTTACATATCTATGATCTGTCACAAGGTACACCACAACAAAACAAAGAATTTTTGTTTCATTTAATGCAATCACATCCCCTCTCACACAAATAAATCTGTATAAGAGAACTATTAAAGATTTCACATCTACCCTTTCATCCCCATAATGTAAATGATAGTATGCATTTGTGATCCAATTAGTAATACATGTAAGTGACATTTTCATTTATAGATTTTACAGTGTTCTGTCAATCTTTAAACTTCAAGAAAGAATACTGAATCAGTTTGATTTGGGTTTAATTGTATCCGGCTGTACCTGAGATTTACATTCTTGAATAGGGAGAGAACTTTTAAGATGAAATCATAACTATTTGATGAAAAAATTAATAGACATATCATGTACTGTAGATTGCCAATAATGCAAATTTCAAGTAAGACATAACAATTGATGATTCATCAAATCAAAAATTAAGGCTAGAGATGAGTTATGAGTAAACTTCTCAAAGCGTGTCACAATTTTACAATATATTTTGCTGCTTATATTTCATGATTATACAACTTATTTTTTAAACTTCAATATTTTAATGAATTTGGACCATGTTGTGATTTTTGATAACTTTTTTATCAGACAGAATGATATCTCAATTGATAAAACAATTACATTAAAGATAACATTGGCAAGCATTGGAAAGGATTGCATCCAACATTTCAATCTATTCTTTATGCAATGTTAATACACATGATTTTTCCGGTAAATACAGAGCTTTGAGCATCACCTTCTTGTCTACTTTCCATTACACTAAACAAGCAAGATGCTAGGAATTACTCGAGTCTCTATTAGAGAAGGCGTTGGCCCTAAGTAACTAGGAATCAATCAGTGGTAAATAAAATCACTAATCGTCAAACAAAAAATTCAAACAAAACTTATTATATAAAGCATCATTATAAAGGCTGTACCCCATGAATTATGATATCTGCAAGTCTTTGAACAAAACCTTTTTAAAATAAAATTTCTTATTGGCATGTTTGCATCCTCAACTAAATTGTGCTACTTGAGAAATTTATCTTCACTGGCCTGACATCTATTTATGAAAATCAAAATTAGAAACACGAGAAACTTCGGTAACATTCGAGACTACACGAGATTACTCCATTATCGCCCGCAAAAAAGAAACGTGAATTTTCTAACTCTTCAAATATGGTCCGTAAACTCAAGTTTCACGAGAAGAAACTGCTCAAAAAGGTTGATTTTATATCATGGGAAGTTGATAACAATCTGCATGAGTTAAAAGTGATGAAAAAATACTACATACAAAAGAGGGAAGACTACACGAAGTGAGTTCGATTTTGTGATTTTATTTTTTGTAAATATTTTTTTCCCATGTTTGTAAATATATTTATAACCTTGGCTTACTGAACACAGCTGGCTCAAAAGCCAGCTGAAGCACCGTTAGAATATACCGTCCTGTGAAGCGGTTTTCTCCAACTTCCAGCAGGCGCGCTGGAATAAGAAACGGTATTTAAGAAGATAATTGAATGTAACTTGCCCTTTTCATCACGCGTGGTGACAATAAGTCCTACTTCTTGTGTAATTGCAGTTAAAATGGAGAAATTCCAAATCTGGCGCGCACCATTTTTTAACTTTTTACGCATGCGTTCACATGCGCATTGTACTTTTATGCGCATGGGTATTACCGCTGAGAGATCACGTGACTATATCATATTTAGCTAGCGCGAGTTATTTTGTAGCAAATTTTTACTTTCGAAAGTCACGAGATCTCGCGTGACCTAAAATGGCTGGAATCTAAATTCAAAAGTTTTGTTGTCTACAAGAACATTGATTTACTACAACAACAGACTGTTGAAGGAACAAAATAAGGTAACAACAAATAAATTATGTATTGATTCAAATATATAGCGTATTATAAACGCTACTCAGTACAGCGTTTAGTCAAAATGGGCTCGATTTATTCTTTTCAAGTTCACATACATCCAACTTCCCAGAGCTGACTTCTGTCAGCTCGGTAGAGTAAACCTTGGCAGTACTAGTCTTCATATCACTGCGGCGGGAAAATCTATATAGTCTCAGCTTAATTGACGAGATTGGTTCTTGTCTTGCGCCATGCACGTCACATGATTGGAAAATCAAAAAACAAAATGTAAAATATACAAAACTCAGGCCATCCAATAGATCTAGTTCAACGTCGTTAAACTCAATAATGGCGTTCTTTATTATTAGGAATTTTCTTGTGGCCATTATTGAGTTTAACCTCCTTACTATTCTTTCCTTTGATGCAAGTTCTGAATCCATCGAAACCATTTTTCCGCGATAACGTGCAACTGATACTTGACAATAATATAAAAACACATAACATCAAGCGATTTAACACAATATTATTGTGTTAAATGTTCATTTATACGAGTAAAATGAGGCTACACTTACCAATCTCTAAAGTGACATTTCCGCATGTCTGTCATTGTGTCTGTTCGTCTGAGTGTCCCGGATCGTAAAATTAAACTACCAGCGAAACGAAATTGTTGTCAAATAGATTGATAATTATTATCGCGATTACTCGGGATAAAAAGATCAATTTTGAGGATAACAGGTATCTTTGATTAATTTATATAGCGCGTATATACATGCAAAATAGTTATTAATTGCAAACCAACTGTTCGTTAATGCAGTGCCGTGATGACGGTTAATTCCTGAAACGATTTGCAATTTCGATGTTACCGAAACTGACCGACATTTTCGTCATATTCCAAACCTGTCTCCAATATTTTCGTAATTATGCATCAATAGGGTCTAAGGGGGATACGGGACGGGGTGTATGTGTTTATAAGGTATGTATGCATGCTTGAATCACATTCTTTGTGTAATATTGCCATGTTTTCAGGGTTCAATTAGTTCCGCTTGTCGAAACCTGCTGAACGATTAAATTAACGCATCAAAGGCAAAATGGTCATGGAGGTTAGACCTAGCCGGGCCATATCACATGTCAGATAAGAAACGAGGCCCGGGCTAGGTCTAATGTTGTTGGACTAGCCATCCAACTATCCCGCAATTTGAATATTTGTCACGCATTTGATAGAAATTTTTTTTGGGTTGAATACGCATTTTACCTGAGTATTTTCAAGCAAAAAAATACAGCCTCAAAACAGTCTTTTCACGCGGATAGATCTACTGTATATATCACAGATATATTTCGTACCTAAACCCCCCCAAAAAATTTTGGTTATATACAATAGAATTTGAACCAAGGTGTTCAAATTGTGGGCCAAGGTGTTCAGATTTGGACCAAGGTGTGCACAGTTTGAATAAAGGTATTCAACATTTGTAAGTCACTCATGTTAGGTGTTCCAAAGTTGACAGGCCTGACAACTAAGGGATGTGTTATCTAGACATTATTGGGAAGTATGAAGTCTCAAATCACCATGGTCTGGGAATGGTGATAGAAAATCAAGATTCCATTTATTTATGGTGAGCACGGTATATTTCCCCATGTCAAACTTAAGGTGCTATGGAACTTAACAGGAAATGACAAAACAGGAAGTGACAATTTATTTTGCATTTTTAGACATTTTTTGAACAAAGATAACAGAGTTCTGTTTTGACCTGCTGTCAATTCAACTAGTTCCAAATACCATTTACAGGTCCAGGATCACAATGTTCATGGTCAGAATGACCCTAAACATGATGAAATAACGTTTTCAGCCCTATGAAAATGTGACTGAAAAATAGCTAAAAGTAGGAGAGGTCACTGAACAGAATCTTTTGAATTTTTCAGAAAATGTGCCCAATATATTGCTCTAAATGATACAATCTTTGAAAATTTGATATCATTCATGGAAAAATAAAAAAAATGAAAAAAATGATGACTGTCATTTTTGTTTAAGACAATTTTCTAAAATTTCAAAGATTGTATCAGTTGGAGCATTATGTTGGGCACATTTTCTGAAAAATTCAAAACATTCTGTTCAGTGACCTTCCCAAGCTCCTACTTTTAGCTTCTTTATCAGTCACACTTTCAAAGGGCTAAAAAGGTTATTTCATCATGTTTAGGGTCATTCTGACCATGCACATTGTGATCCTGGACCTGTAAATGGTATTTGGAACTAGTTGAATCGACTGGAGGTCAAAACACAACTCTGTTATCTTTGTTCAAAAAATGTCTAAAAATGCAAAAAAATTTGTCACTTCCTGTTTTGTCATTTCCTGTTAACTTCCATAGCACCTTAAGTCAAAGACTGCGGAGTGCGGACAAATTTTTTGTCCCCTCAGTTTTATGTGATTATGCGCCCAAAGCACAATGGTGCATAATTTACCCTGGTCTGCATAATCCATACACGTCACGAGCGCATAATGTTGCATAAAAGGCAAAAATCTCTAATTTCTTGCAATAAATGTCATCTTGGCCTTTACAAAAAATACAAGATACCGTATTCTCTCCAATAAACACACAGTGTGTTTACAAAATTCTCCTGAAGGAGATGTCTCAAATGACTGCGAGTGTTTAGTAATGGCGAGTGGCGACGGGTCATAATTGACTTTCATTATAGATTTCAACTCATTACTTAAAGGTTATCATGAACATAGTTATAGTTCTTAATATTCCGGAGACACGTCTGTAACAGCCTTATGCACAAAAATGGCTCTATCAATAACGGTAAGTGAATTATTCAATATTAAGTCTATTATCGCCTGCTCGATTAAATTGTATTTTTTCTTGACTTTTGTTTTTCAAGTTACCAGTCTCTCTTGGAAAAGTCGTGTGTGCAATTATTGAAGTGTGTGCATCTATAAGAGATAATTTGGTATAACATAAAAAACAGAAATATTTTTCGTACATATTTGTTTTGCGCATGCACAGTGACAGAGTGTATTTTGCAGATCCAAGATCTACTACTGAAATGGCTTAAGTTTCGGAACTGAAATCACTGGAAATTTCAAATGCTACTTCCTAAATTTCCATCAATTCAAAACCACCATTTTGATTTCTCACAAGAAAATGTCAACTCGGGGATATTAAAAGACAAGTTCTGATCGACAAAGAAACATTTGATAACTTACAGATTTACTCATACCAGATACCAGTCAAATTAAACTGAAACGATGGGTGCTTGGTGTACGTTCCTGAAGCAGAAATTACAACAGTACAGGCTCTATGTGTCTTATGAGTATTCACCTTTGTCTCTTTTACCCAGTCATCTTTGAAATACTTGATTCTCCATATAAAACACATTTGTTTCCCTGTAGCTTGTACTAGATTTAGTTCACACATTTGTTTTAAAAACTAGAAACAATAGGATCTTATAGAGCTGTCATTCAAAGCTCTGCTCGAGTTTTAATCAGATCCTATCTACGCCCCTGCAGTGAGCAAATAAGTAAAAGCTTAAGCTTTTTATTATTTTGTTATAAAAAACAAAGGGTACATGTTTTTTATGTATGATAACTTCCCGTTGATCTTAAGACTTGAATAACATCATTGTGAAATTTACAGGGCACCTTATAATCAACATCTAGTCATCTGGACTACATGTACATGTCACCATCCTGTTCCTGTGGTCCCAGTGCTTCGCCAATGCATCCTTGTTGCATATTTTACTAATTAGCTTGTAGAAGCCTGTAAATTTCTGATTGGCAATGTATGCTGAATTTTAAGCCTTTTTCCTCACTGATTTTCACTTTAATCATTCTCTTGTGTTTTATTTTTTCAGATATAACAAACTTTCCCGTCACATACGAGAGCTTAGCAGAAAAATTAAGGAGATAGATGTTAAAGATCCATTCAGGACTGAAGCAACTTCGCAACTATTAGAAAAATTGTAAGTATATTCTACATGAGATTAGGTGACAAAAATAATATACAGGATCAAATCCTACGTGTCTTTTGTTTTAAGTCAAGTGCCCCTTGCTTTGATCATAACAAACCAAAATAATCTCAAAATAAATAAGTTTTTCATAGATATTACAAAAATCCATGTTGACAAAACAATTGATATTTGAGATCCTCTCTCAAAATTAAATTTACTTTGTCAGACTGACACATCCCCCTCCATCTCCCACTTTCCAACAGTATACATATATATATATTTATACTTTAAAATCCCTTCAATTACCTACATGCACATTTGAAAAAAAATGGTATGAATCCTATTCAAATATGCAAAAAGTGCCTTTTATCCTTTCATTTTGGCATTTTTAGTGTGAATCGTGATATGTATAAATTTTATACTATTGATATAGTTTTTTAGATTACATGTGTTTTTTATAGATTGTAAGATACAGTTGTATAAATTATATTAGAGAAGACTCAAATTAAATCAAATATCAAAAGATGAGAAGAAATATTTGGTTTCTCTTTCCAGTTCTTTGCTTTTATGTTGAAAATCATTCTGGCATTGTATTTGTACTGATGTCTTAAAGAATTTTTATTAAAGATCTAATAGCAAAGGTTTTGCAAAAATAAATCAATGTAGTATAAAACAAATGTATGTATAATGAAGAAATAAATATATAATGAAAAAATAGATATCTGTTTGTAATATTGGTATAAACTTAAGATTAAAAAGTGTCACTATCTCTTTCACTTTTCAACAAATAAAGGCTCACGTGACATGTGACGCGGGGCAGGCAATTTTGATCTATCGTAGACCATATCAGTATCAAATTGCTGATATTTCAACCTCGTCTTGCGAGGCCATTTTGATTTGAAACATCTTGAATTTGGTGTCAAAATGAAGCTGGTCACGCCCACTTTCAGAGTTATCAATGAATCATTTACTACGACTACTATATTCATTTAGGACGCGTGTAAAGTTAACCAATCAGAAAGACAATTGTTCCATGTATGGCAGTTCATTAACATATTCAGTGTTTACTACTGCTTTTCGCGTCATGACAACACGAGTAGTAACCAATCAAGATGCCGTATTTTATCACGTGAGTTCAGAGTGACACGCTGTCTGAGGTGATCGCGATGTTGAACAATTTCTTCTCGGAATTTGTCCAGAGAAATCAGCGATTCTAAATTAAGGTAGGATCTGCCATTTTTTTCCTGTACAAGTTATAACTTATCTCTATCGAATCCTAAAGTTTTGGAAGAAGATATGAAGCGTAGGTTTAAAAACGAAGCGATTAATTTGACGATCTGATTTTGCAATTTGCAATGGCCAATTTACTGCAAGTCCAGTGCATGTATTTGACAAGAGATAGCGCCAAGTCTTGTATCTAAATGCTTGTTAAGCCACTCAAAAACAAGATCCATATTTTCTAAATTTGATAACTTTGCAGAAAACCTGTTTACATTATCTGTTTTCCGCGTCTAGATTCAAACTGAGTATGATAATAGGATCGCTGGAATCTTCAGTCAATGGCAACAGGTCTTCATTCCAGAACTCACATTTTTAGTTGATTCTCCGTCATAGTTCTTGTCTAAAGTCCCCATATCTGCTCTCTTACTGCCATACTTGCACACATTTCCCCTCCTTAAATTGTCTTCATTCAAATTACATCCTCTCGCTGATTTATATAGCCATCTCCCAGAACCCGGGAATCAGAATCGCTGATGTTTGCCATATTGAACATATTATATGTACTGTAATATATGTACATTGCCTGCTACGCGTAATGGTCACATGACTAGCGCGATACAGGAAAAATGGGGAATTTCGAAACAACAATTTTTGGGCACTTTTATTGCAAATTTCAGGTATTTATAAAGTGTTTGTGGTATAAAATATAATCCACAGACATAAATGAACATCCAAACTACATATTTCATTAAGTTTTGGAGCCTTTTTTGCTCTTAAATTAACATCTTTAAAAAGCTAATAATAGAATAATAAAAATGATACGTTGATTTTTGATTTTCTTGTGATATTATATTTCTTGATTTGTCCTTATATCTACCAGTCTTCCCATTTACTCACGCGTTACACATGTATAATTATAATCCATTGATAGATAAAGAAGAATCCCTCAAAATATCCTCTAATAAAAAAAGTATTATTTCGACATTTTTATCCTTTTATAAAAAAATAAATTTCATTTTTGCAATTTTTGTATAAGTGAAAATCAAAAATCTGTCACTTGTTTCAAAAGTAGTTTTTTATGTCCGAGTTTGTTTTTGATTTGAAATCACTTATTATGTAAAAAACAAATCAAACTTGAAAAAAGATAGTTTCCAAATAATGGTTAAGCTTTTTGTTACCTTGCTGTGTTATCTGACGGCTCCTCTGTAGAGATAAGCTGAACAAGTCGCGTGCTTCTGTTTTACCTGCTCTCTGAGGTACACCTTCCAAAAAGTGATTCTGTAAGCCATTGTGACCTTTGAATGTTTGCATAGGGTACCTAATAACATGATACTTTTGTCATTCATATATCAAACTTCATACTCTTCTCCTTAAGTGATTTTGCTATATTTGGTATATTAAGTTAAGGAATTGATGGTTGTTGAATTTTTTTATAAGATATGTTTTCTTCTCAGCCAGACACACGCTTGGCTCACGTCAGTAGATTACCTATTATGATTAGCACACCTGAATCGAACAGACGGGGAGCCTCATTTGGCTGTCACTTTACATCCATGTTTTATTTTATTCATGAGATATGTTTATTAGGGGTTTGTAGCGATGCTGATTGGTTTTATGAAGGTAGTGCTATCATGCTCTTTGAATTTGGAAAAATAGAGTTTGATATATCATAATTTGAACAGTCTTTGACGAGATATCATTCACTGGAACAGTTTTGTTTGTTGTCGTTTTACGATACTTTACAATCAGTGGAAACACGCCTGATCTGTTGCCTTTCATAAACAGCTGCAACTTAACACTAATGTAGATTTATTTTGCTTCTTGCTGTCAGATGTTCTCATTTCAATTAATGTGTTACATAATAGGAAGCATTGGCATTTTGAAAAAAGTTAAAATGTGCTCTGTCTTCGCAAACTCAAAGAAATATTACAGCTCTCCTTTTTGGTGATTTACCTGTTGAACCAAATCCTTTCATAGGAAACTTGCACCATTTCTCCTATTGGGAATTTCTCTGGGATATATGCCTATGAGAACCTATAGTTAACCTCACCTGGACTTTTTTATGATAATCGGAAGTGTAGTTTCATTGATTTATTTGTCAAGATACTATTTCTAGTATTTGCTGTCTATATGTTCTTTCAACTTTTGGTAACTTTCACATTAAATAGCATACTATTGGTGAATAACGAGAAAATGGACATGGTCCAAACACGGTCCTTTATCATATTTGTAGAATGATCTGTAATCTGTACCCTAAGCATAATTTTGAACCTCTGCCCCGGGATTCCATGTTTGCAGAGCACGGACGGAATTTGCCTTTGCCCGCAGAATTGCAGAATCAACTATTTTGGTCAATCTCTGTGGAATTCTCCACAGAATCAATATATTTTCTAAAAGTTTATATATAGTCAGTGTTATCTGTAACTATTTGACATATTTTCTCTCAAATCGGATCCCTTGTAGAAATAACCCAAAAATAACCAAATTATGTGAAGTGGAAATTTTAAGCTTTATGGTTTGATTTCTGTCTCTAAATGTAGCATGCAGTATGTATATATAAAAGGATTTATTTGTACTGATGCCCTAATAGGGCCAAATGTACATCCAACAATAAAAAAATTACAATAGAAATATTTAAAAGATTGGTGGTTGGCGATCGGTGATTGGTGTCTGCAACAAATTCTCACAACTTCCAGTAACTTAAGGCCAAGGCGAAGCTAAATTAAATAAAAAGTACAAAGAATGACTGCCATATTTTTTTGATAAAGACACATGTTTTTAAAATCTGTTTACCTTGTATATGAATTGTATATCTTGACTAAAGAAACATGTAAAAGTTAACATCACACATAAACACATGAATTGGAGGTGCATGGATCCCCAAAGCTAGCATGAAGAGTGTGAAGTGAGGCTAATTTCAAAGTTTCAAGGAGTAGCCTTGCAACAGTCACATATTTGCAAGAGTCCAAAATTTCCACAAATCATCTTACCTTTCCCAGGAACAACGAAGGAGCTCGAGCATGAAAATGTGCACTTCTTGCATTGTTAGAGTATAATAAAGCTCAAACCATTGTGAATTCTAAATATTTCATGTTCCCCATTTTGTTTGCCGGAACTTTAATGTCACCTTAACAAATACTGTTTAGACTGACTTCAATTTTTTTCAAAATCATCAGTTTTCAAAAGTTCAAATCTGACTTTATTTGTAAGATTTGACCTTCATGGTCAAAAAAGGTTAAAAGGTCAAAAAGGTATTTTTTCAACTTGCTTCAAATTGACCAATTCTTTTTTTCAGAATCATCTACAAGTTCTCGAAACACAATGACAATGACTTCAATGACATTCTCAAGGTCAAAAAAGATTTGACCTTCAATGACCTTCTCAAAGTCAAAAAGGTCTCTTTTCATCTTGCTTTTGCATCTTTGACCAATTTTCTTTCAAAATTATCTTCAAGTTCTAGAAGTTCAGATCTGACTTTAGATTTGAGATTTCACCTTTCAATGACCTTCTTAGGGTCAAAAGGTCTCTTTTCAACTTGCTTCAAATTGACCAGTTTATTTTTTCAAAATCATCTACAAGTTCTCAGAAATTCAAATCTGAAGATTGGACTCATAATATTGTGAGCAACTAGGTGGTGACATTTTGTCATGTTAATGCCTTGTCTAAAAAAGCTTGGGCCAAATCTTCATTGATGCATGGTGAAATTCTTTAAATCCTTGGTTTATAAACCTAAAATGGTCATAATTTATCACAATATGAACATCAACATAGTCATTCCATAGTATGCCATTCAAGTTTAAGACAGATTCAACCATCACTTTTTGATAAATCATGAAATAAAGTGACTATTGCAAGCTTTTAACATTGAAGTGAATGGCTGTCTGGCCCAAACCCAAAAAATGCCAATAGTGAAACCTATTTATTCAGCTTTATTCAGCTATTTAGAAACTACCTTATTGTCCTCCTGGCGACGACAAGTTATGATTGGCTCAATTAGGTTTCTCTTAAACTTGGGAGAGTGAATTGAAAACAATGCTAATTCAAACGAATGCAAAGGGTAGTAACTGGTAATATATAGGTCATTTTAACCAAAAACCTTGATATATAAACCAAAAACCTTGATATTTGCATCTCATAAAGTACATTTTGACCTCATTAACTTGGTTCAGGCCATTGACCTTGAATTCTTTGTTTCCCATTAGGAAAATTTTTCTTGTAAGCAAGGGAAAAACAAATACAAAACACAAACATTTGGCATCAATTTGTGACCTCAATTTAATAGACTAATACACGATAGTTTAGCATTGCAGCAATTTTCTTACCTCCTGTGTTGAAGAGCTCTCATTTGGGGTACAGATTTTTTACATCTGGGTTCTTCTTTCCCTTTGAAATATACAGGGTCTGATTTTGAATGCACCATTTCAGGTTTATTTGACATTCTTCTTCACATATATTTGTGCTATCAATAAAAAATATCTGTCCTCAAGACAAACTGCAAAGCTTTTTCATGTGTGTTTTGATTTGATGTTTATTTGACTTGTATCAATTGTGAAGGTTGTAACTTGATATGATATAACTTTATTGTCCTGACAATATGCAAACCAGTTTTAAGATTGGGACAATTTGGTATTAATCGAAGGACCAATGAAAATTTGTCATTGTTGACGCGATGCATTGCAGGAGATATTTATCCCTGGCCCTTTATCACTTTCGATTGATTTTTTGGCTCACACAGTGAGCCTATGGGATCGACCAGGCGTCCGTCCGTTGGTCCGTCCGTCCGTCCATCAACATTGGCCGCACAAATTAAAACTGCTATTCGGATTGAGTCATATCCACATTCATTTTTTACATATCCAGAATGCCTATTTTTTGACCTATCATCGCCATTTCCCAAGTTTGCCCGGTTTCCGAGAAATTGCGGATTTTGACGTCAAAAAGTCAAATTTTCTGTAAATACTAGACACTTTGTTGAAGTAGAACTTTCAAATAACTTTAAGTAGTTGCTGTATATGCAACTTATGTCCTCTGAAGATTTCAAAGCTCTTGGAATTACAGTTTTTGGTGTTTACTCTATAAAATTTGACAAAAAGTAGGACTTAGATATCATTTCAGGAAACTTTCTCATGTATAAAGTCAATGGCAGGTTTTGTGATTGACAAGTTTCTCAAAGTTTGCCTTATACTTGATCATTTCTTGCAATGAATTACATCATTACTAGATTTAAGCATTCCGTCCCTACATATTGCTCAATATATGTCAGCATCAAATTTTTACAGTTTTTGAGATATTTGACGTCAAAAAACAGTAAAAATAAGTTATTTTTCAACTTGCTTCAATTTGACCAACTTTTTTTTTGAAAATCATCTACAAGTTGCCAGGAGCTCAATTCTGACATTAGTTTTAGGATTTGACATTTACTTGACCTTCAGTGACCTTCGAAAGGTCAAAAAAGTTGAATTTTCAAATTGATTTTTGGATGTTAATTTTGGTCAGCTTAATCACAAAAGACCTTACTGAGCTCTGAATAAGTAAAATTTTCAAGGTCAAAGGTCATCAAACTAGGTCACACAACTGTTCTATCAAAGTTTATTTCTCAAAGTTCGAGACTACAAATCCAAATCAATATTTTTGTTTTAAAGTCAGGATATACATTCCTCTGAAGGTTCCAAACTGTGTGAGCACAGGACCGTGGGTCCTATTTTTCTATAATTCAGATTTCCTGAAAAAATCTAGGTGAAAGATATACTGATATCGAGGTGATATGTAACAAAATATGTGAAAATTAGAAAGATTGGCCATTTAGTTATTTCTAAAAGAAATGTTATAATAAAAAATTCGTTTTTTAATTTTTTCCCAAAAATTGTGATTATTATTCTATGGGAATACAAAAGTAGATCAAAATGAGTGTGTCATATAAAGAGAGATCAAGAAAATGTATTGTAGACGGTTGAAGAATGAATTAGAAACTGATTCTACCAGGTTTCGAACCCACTCTCAGGGTTTGAAAATTTAAAAGCCAGCACTTTAATTGATTGCACCATGCTGCAATTTGACAGTTAAGTTCTACCTTAACGTGGTTATCTGTAGCAGATTTAAAAATGGGACCAAAAAGTGTTCATATTGAGATGTGATCAGATGAGAGAAATTATTGAAGAAACAGGATTTACTGTACTAGTATCTAATTTGAGTAATCAGTATATTTTCATATATATGCTCTCGGTGCAAATAAACTGTAGAAATAGAATAAGAAATTAGGTAGAATCACTGCGAATGTAGATCAGAATAGATTCTAACCAGGTATGATAATAGTGAACGGTTGTTGAACAATTGTGAAATATGGTCCACACATGCAAAGTACATGTAACACAAGGCATTTTAAACCAGTTTAACAACTCAGGGGTCATGTCAAATGTGACATATGTACAATACCCATATGAGGAGAATGATAGGGGCTGTATCAAACATTAAGAACTTGAAAATAATTCCTCAACACTCAAAAACACTTTTTTCTAATTTCAGTTCTTCCATTTCCCCCATTGCTTAGCAACAGAAGATGTGATAAAAGCAAAAATGAGGAATATATATTACTTGTGTAAAGGTTCCATTCATAAA
This sequence comes from Owenia fusiformis, assembly GCA_903813345.2. Lineage (NCBI taxonomy): Eukaryota > Metazoa > Annelida > Polychaeta > Sabellida > Oweniidae > Owenia > Owenia fusiformis. The sequence goes on along the minus strand of CAIIXF020000006.1, from coordinate 12,132,823 downwards.
ATCTGAAATGACTATGAGAAGCTACTAGCAAAGGTTTCCTTGTCAAAGGTCAGCAGAATCTTCGCATTTGTAAGATTTGTGAAAATTTTGAAATTGTGTTCAAGGTACACCTGTTGTGTCTGTATCTTTTAGTAATTGGATTCTAAGAAACAAAAAAGAATATAATTTTAGCTCTGGTGTAAAGTGAACCCAGGAAATACCTCTACTCAATTATCACATCAAGTTTCCAAATAGATTTTTTGCTCAAAATGCTCCCATAATTTTACTTTTCAAAATTGTACTATATATAATGAGGGGAGAATAGATAAATATGATTTTTAAGGCTTACATATTCAAGATTCAGAAACACGTAAGTTAGAAACTTGAATGAAATTTTAGAATATGAAAACTATATGGAAGTTATACTGAATGGCAAAAAACATATTTATAAGTTAATTTCTCATTACACGAGTCATTGAGGCAATTTTAAGAAAAATCCAAGATGTTTTAAAAATCTGTTGCATCTATCTGACATGATGAGGCCACATGTGCCTCTGTACAGGTGAGACCCTTGTCAGGATCTATGTCCACAGGTAAAAATATGTTACCTGGAAATTCCTTTGATCTCCAGCTTTAATTATCAGGACACCCACATATCAACACAAATACATATATATACTTGAAACCTGACAAACTCACATAAATCACAAAAATAAAGAAATGATAAAATGTAATTTGATGCATGATAATTAACAGTATCGTTCATTCCAAGTGAGCACTAGTTCTCAACAGGTATAATGTAATAATACCTGAGATCTTCAGGTAAAACTCTCACCTGATGTTTTGTCTACACATCAGCCATACATGACAGTAATCGTTATACATGTATTCTAGTTAAGACAATTCACAGCTGATTTCTTTAAGTCTCAGAGATTTCAATAAACTTTAACATAAAGTTATCACTTGGCCTTTACCACACCTTGTGACCTTGACTGTCCCCTTTATCTTATCTTTACCAGAGCTTGGTTTTCAACACATCTTGGCCTTCATCTTATCTTGTCATTCACCACACCTTGGCCTTAACCACAGTTTGACCTTTGCCACACCTTAACCTAACCTTGAGCTTCACCACACCTTGGCCTTTACTAACTACACTTTGACATGCACCACACCCTGCCCCTTACAACACCACACCTTAACCATTCTATGACCTTTACCAAAGCTTGGCCTTCCCCACACCTTGACATGCACCATGCCCTGCCCCTTACCACATCACACCTTAACCATTCTATGACCTTTACCAAATCTTGGCCTTCCCCACACCTTGACATGCACCACGCCCTGCCCCTTACCATACCACGCCTTTACCAAATCTTGGTCTTCTCCACACTTTGACATGCGCCACACCCGGCCCCTTACCACACTTGACTACACTTTGGCATGGACCATGCCCTGCCCCTAGTACCACACCACACCTTAACCATTCTATGACCTTTACCAAAGCTTGGCCTTCCCCACACCTTGATATGCACCACATCCTGCCCCTTACCATACCACACCTTTACCAAATCTTGGTCTTCTCCACACTTTGACATGCGCCACACCAGGCCCCTTACCACACTTTACTACACTTTGACATGCACCATGCCCTGCCCCTAGTACCACACCACACCTTAACCATTCTATGACCTTTGCCAAAGCTTGGCCTTCCCCACACCTTGACATGCACCACGCCCTGCCCCTTACCATACCACACCTTTACCAAATCTTGGTCTTCTCCACACTTTGACATGCGCCACACCCGGCCCCTTACCACACTTTACTACACTTTGGCATGCACCATGCCCTGCCCCTAGTACCACACCACACCTTAACCATTCTATGACCTTTACCAAAGCTTGGCCTTCCCCACACCTTGATATGCACCACATCCTGCCCCTTACCAGACCACACCTTTACCATTCTATGACTTAAAATCAAACATTGACCCTCACCTTAAATTGACCTCTCGTGACTAATTAATATGTTGGGGCTTAATGGCTCCTAAATACAAATATAATTACTCAGTTTTAGTCCTCTCTAATATAATCATTTTACTGGATGATTCCATTGATCCTCATTAATCTAAATCTTGATATCTAAATATTTGACCTTTAACTGACATTGACCTTCATTCCTCAAGTTGTCAAAGTATTCAAGCACCAGCAACTTGGAGAAAATAGTGATTAAATATACGTACAGGTATATATATTCAAACTTGTATATCCTTGAATTTATACCTGCTATTCCTGGTTGATGATTCCATTTGTTTATTTTAGACATTCTATGGGACTGGCACCCACCAAGAGCAGTCTGGAACTGGCTGACAAGGTGACAGCTTCATCATTCTGCAGGTAAGACAATGTCTCACATGTTTCGCTATTGCAATAATTGTTATGAGTTTTATTAGAGGGTGGTTGAATCATTTGTAGAGTACCTTATTTTTTAGAAAAATATTCACTTTTGCAAGGGGCACTTTGTTATAAAGGGAGGTCTTGCAGTTAACAAAATAAATAACATGTAGAAATTGGTATAAAAACTCCAGGCAATACCCAAGGTAGAATTTCCATAGAGATGAATTCTTTGGGAAACCTACTGGGTGTCCATGAATTTCTTTTATCATATTTTTACTAGCCTTTATACATACACTTTGGCGCAAACCCAGGGCCGTAGGGAGAGGGGGTTCGTAGGGCTCGTGCGAACCCCCCCCCCCCCCAAATCTTGCCTAAAAAAAATTCGAACCCACCCTTTCTGGCAATTATGCAAACCTCCAAACTTTGAGTAAAATTTTTGCAGTCTTTCAATAATTTATCGTTTTTGATTACCCAAAGACAATTGAGTTATATGTCAAGATGGAAATATGTGAGATTTATAGCTTCATTTTGAGTAAAAAAGATTTAAAAAAAACAGAAAAACAAAAAACTTCTAATCAATAATGGGCGATAATAGGTATGCTCTTTGCACTTTAGGCCTGAAATACTGAAGTAATATCTTCAAAATGAATGCAAATGCACAAATAAAGCATACCTACAAAGTTGAAATTATCTGATTGTTGTACATAACGTCAAAATGGTCTAATTTTTGATATAAATCAGCAGAGAATTTTGAACATGTGAATGTAAAGTGACACTGGGCCGTGATGCACCAAAATTGTGAACGCTAGAAAATTCTTACTTACAACGTTCTTATTTTTTCATGCTGTAGTTAGATCAGAGAGCAAGTATAAAGATCACTCACACAGAGTTGTTTACTGATTTTTGGCTCCTATTTATTTATAAAGCTCGTTGTACAAGCGATTGAAAATTGGGAGGAGGGGGTTCTATGTCTGCTAATTTCTGTGAATTTGTGGTATGTTGGGTCCAAATTTTTAAAAATCTGCCCAAATAAATGAACTTGGTCTTGGGATATTTTACCTATTTTTTGAGATTTGGTAAACTTGAGAAAATTTGGTAAAATTTTAAATTTTAGCGAATGGGCCAAAATTATGAAAATTTGGCAACAATGAAACTTTGCCAAAATTTATCCATTATTGGCATTTAAGTAAAATTGGCAAAACCTAAGTAAAATTTTAGAAACTTGTCAAAAATTAATTAAATTAGACCAAAATTAAGAAAACTTTGCAAAATTTAAGCGAATTTGGCAAAATTGAGGTAAATTGGCAAACATACAGCAAATTTGGCAGAATTTCTGCAAATTTGGCAAAATTTAAGCAAATTTGGCAAAATTTCAGCAAATTTGGCAAAATTTAAGCAAATTTGGCAAAATTTAAGCAAATTTGGCAAGATTTAAGCAAATTTGGTAAAATTGAAACAAATTTGACAAAATTTAAGCAAATTTGGCAAAATTTAAGCAAATTTGGCAAAATTTAAGCAAATTTGGCAAAACTTAAGCAAATTTGGCAAAATTTAAGCACATTTGGCAAATTTGGCAGAAAATATTAGAACCCCCCCCCCTGACAAATCCTGGCTACGCCACTGAAACCCCTGTACCCTCTATACTTTCTGAATGGAAAATGATGTATGTTTATGTATTGAAGAGTATAAAGATAGAAACTAGGGATGGGTTATCAGAGAATTATCTCCCCACTTCATTTTATCAATGGAAATGTCTTCTTTCTAGTAGAGGTTAAGTTCTGGCAAAATATTAGCAAAAGTAGATAACGCTGTCCAAAAGTAGATAACGCTGTCCTATAGCACCTTTCTCATGTAGACTTCGGATTTGTTTCTAAGGGTGTATTCAGTTCCACATGAAATATAAATTCCAGATTATACTTTTGAACTGATGCAGGTTGAGTCAATTTCTGCTATTCTACTTCATTTATCCATGATTTGATTCGTTGGTTAATGAAAACACAGAATGAAGTCCTGTGCTATTTATTTCAAACATCTGGTGAAAGATACAAATAAGGCGGATGGTACCCTAGTAGGCACATTATTCACACAAAGAAGATGCACATGACCAATAAGCAGAAATGTGTAAATTACATATCTGGAACCCCCCACTTCACCTCTCTCCCTCCACCCGTCAGCATGGTCTAAATAATATGTAAATCTTAATCACTGGGAGTTCTACTGAATAAGTGGCTCCTCACCAACCACACTTTCGGCACACTTAGAGATGACTCACAAGTGTTTTTGAAGATTTACTGATAATTTTAATAGACAAGATTCCTCATATTCTGGTATAAGTATTTAACTTGCAATATTCATGAATATATTCTCCCGTTAGAAAAACATGTAACAGAAAAATTTGTTGCAATTATAATACACATTTTTGTGTATAACAAGCATAATGCTCTTAATGCATTGTGTGTGCACCACACTATTATAGAAGAAGATGCACATGACCAATAAGCAGAAATATATTATATATATATTATATATATATTTTTATATATTTTTGTATTTTTTAGTGTAGTTGATATGTAGTTTACCATAATTATCCCATCGAACAAAGTTCGGAGGGATATAGGGAACGCCTCCGTCCGTCCGTCCGTCCGTCCGTCCGTACGTACGTCCGTCCGTCCGTCCGGGCAATAACTCAAATACCGTTGGCCCGATTTTGTTCATATTTTGTACACATATACCCTATGGGGGTAGAAGTTCTGCTCGAAAGCCGATTTTCAAAATGGCCGCTCATTTCAAAATGGCGGCCATTTTAGTGCCGATTTTACAGTAATTTAGGTACAATATGTAAAACTGTAATAGCAATATGTTTTAAGTGTAAAAAAATTATAAAGGACATTAATAAAGCTGCAAATGTAGATATTAAAAAAGCACATGGCAGCCATCTTGAAAAATGGCGGCCTTTACTCGTTATTTTACGATTTTTGCTGTAACTCGAAAAGTAGTGGAGCGATTTTGTTCATATTTGGTATGTGAATACTATAAGCATGGCACACTGTCCTATGACACTTTTGGTAGAAGGTGGCCATTTTGAAAAAAATTTTGAAAAATGGCCGCCATTTTAACATATTTTACTATAACTCGAAAAGTAGTGGAGCGATTTTGTTCATATTTGGTATGTGAATACTATAAGCATGGCACACTGTCCTATGACACTTTTGGTAGAAAGCGGCCATTTTGAAAAATGGCCGCCATTTTAACGTATTTTACTATAACTCGAAAAGTAGGGAAGCAATTTTGTTCATATTTGGTATGTGAATACTATAAGCATGGCACACTGTCCTATGACACTTTTGGTAGAAGGCAGCCATTTTGAAAAAATTTTGAAAAATGGCCGCCATTTTAACGTATTTTACAATAACTCGAAAAGTAGTGAAGCAATTTTGTTCATATTTGGTATGTGAGTACTATAAGCATGTCACATTGTCTAATGACACCTTTGGTAAAAGGTGGCCATTTTGAAAAATGGCTGCCATTTTAACGTATTTTACTATAACTCGAAAAGTAGTTCAGCAATTTTGTTCATATTTGGTATGTTTCATATTTTATATGTGAATACTATAAGCATGGCACACTGTCTAATGACACTTTGGGTAGTAGGCGGCCATTTTGAAAAATGACCACCATTTTTACGTTTTTACTATAACTTGAAAAGTAGTTCAGCGATTTTGTTCATATTTGGTATGTTTCATATTTTATATGTGAATACTATAAGCATGGCACACTGTCTAATGACACTTTGGGTAGTAGGCGGCCATTTTGAAAAATGACCACCATTTTTACGTTTTTACTATAACTTGAAAAGTAGTGAAGCGATTTTGTTCATATTTGATATGTGAATACTCACGAGCCTTGCACACTGTCTCATGACACTTCAGATAGTAGGAGGCCATTTTAAAAAATGGCTGTCATTTTTACATTTTTTACTTATTTCACAAGTACATGTGTGCGATTTTTCAAAAATTTTATAGGTGGCTACTAAAAGCATATTATTTCTTCTGATGACAACTTGGCTAACCATTTTGAAAATGGTGGCCTTTCTGGTGTGTTGTTTTATGATATTTGCTATATATTTCGTTTGTAAAAATGCCAGCCATTTCTGTTCGATGGGATTCGCTACGCTTTGGCGTTGCCGTTGTTCTGGTTCTGACTAATGTAATCATGTTATGATACTTATGTCAATAAAAAGTTTTAAAGTTATAATATCCCTTCCCCACCATAAGATAGTGTAATTTTAATTGACCTTTTACAAGATTACATCATTTATAGCTTTTTGCTTGTATTGACAGTGAAATTTAATAGCCAAAACATTTTTTAGATCTCACCATACCATATTAGAATAATGTTTAAGTATAACCATGTTAGATCATAGGTAAAAAATAGCGCCATTGTCGATCTAACATAGGCTCTTTTATGCAGTAGTGTACATGTATTGAACCAGAGTATATTTGTCGTGATACGGGTTTCTGCCGATTTTCTGAATTTTTAGGCCCTGGATGGGCTAAACGCTCATTTTTACAAGAGACTGAACAGAGATATTTGAGGAGGGAGCTTGACCTTTATCTAGTATTTCAAAGACTATTCTCTCACTATGTGATAATTAATCATTATGTAATCAAGGGCAGCCATTTTTAACTTTAATAACTTCAAGAAACATAGCAAAAAACTCATCTATTGAAGCCTGTCATAACATCCTCTGATTATGTGCCTGAAATAACAAAATCTGCATTCTTAAGACTAGAAAAAAAGAATTTTATTTCCTTGGTCCAGTCTATACAAAATCTGAAAAAAGAAAGAACAAATGACTCTAAGATTTAGCCTTCCAGATATTTAACATATTTTAAGCATGAAATATAAAAATTGGGTCACCCTGACCTTTATTTCTCAAAATGTAGGTCATATTGTATGTATGTGTAAATTGTCTCTTTCAAAGAATTTTATTAATTGTCCATTGTCAAATACACATTTATGTATATTCTAATTAAACAGTTTTTTGATAATTTCAACTTTTAAAGTAACAGTGTATACGGTTGCCAGAGTAGAAAAGTAATCTGCCAAATAACACATATGCTACTACAACCTTAAAATATTAAAAGCCTCTGCTAACTAATTTTTGTTTGATTCGAGATATTTTTCTATTTTAAATTAGTTACACACTTTTTATGTCAATATGCTCTATTACATTTGTAAGTTCCTTTTATCTTTACTTAAGATCTTGACTTGTTTACCCATAATGCATTTCATTTTGCAGACGGCGGTTGCCAGTTGTAATGGTACGGAGTCATATGGCAGAAAATTTGAAAGCAGCTGTGACATTTATAGAACAGGGCCGTATCCTTTGAATTAACTGACTTCTCAAACATTTTTCTGATTGATTGTTGGAAGATGCATTTTGAAAATCAAATACATCTTCTATTTTAGAAATCTGTAATTTATCTAGGAATTTACTGTAAAGATAAGTGTTGTAAATATGTGGATTTTCTTTGATGTGAATAATGAATGGATTGTGGATTAATTAAAGAAATGCTCATAATGTTGGGTGATTGATTGCAAGTTAGGCCTTGGAAAGACTATTCTGTGTTTTGTGTCTAGTCAAAAACCAAAAGTATAAGGGTGCAAGGCAAACAAACAAATTACATAACTGGAAAAAGACAAGACTGAACAGACTAGATTTTACGGCAGGTATTCAAACCTTAAAAAAATAACCCAGGATGCCTCAATTTTAATTTCTAGATTACCATCCTAAAATTTTAGAATTCAGCGAAAGAGCATTATTATGAAAACTCAATTCATCGTTAGTATGATAAATACTGATGTAACATTGACTTTTCAATAGATATTCAAAGTGGTTTCTGCAGTTGGGTCAGACTGCGTAAAACCTAAATACAGTAGTTCTGAAATTTGAATATTCTGAAGCATTTTCTTGCAGACAAGGATTTAAGCATTCTGCTTCAATGGTGAAGAGGAAGCAAGAATCAAGCAAAGATGACTGCATATATTATAAAACAAGTATATACCAAATATGTTCCTGAAAATTTGAAGATGATACCTGCAGCAACTTTAAAGAATTCATTTGAACATAATAGTCAGCCATTCAGGAAGGCAGACCCACCAGTGCTAACAGTATGACGTGACAACACTATGTGTTGGGGACAGAGTCAAAACAAATGAAATGTGAACAATCAATTACAAATGAGATGTCAAATTTACTCTGTTTTTCAACTAAAACTTCAAATCCTGCTTGTAGGGGTGAAGGGAGCATTTTACAAAGAATGTTCTTCCCATGGGATTATTTTGTGTTATGTTATTAAAGTACATGGATGTTTGTTTCCTTAACTATATGTAGATGTGAGAGTAGGTCCAGAGGCAGTCACAGACCCAGCATACCTAGTCACCAGGTAAAATGTTTCACTAATCTAGTTACCATGGTTACATGTGTCCTTTACCTAGTTACTAGATAGCATGTCTCACTTTGTCAGCAGGTAACATATTTCACTTACCTGGGTAACCTATTTTATATAAGTGTACCTTGCTACCATGCAGAATGTCTCACTTACTTAGTCGCCAGGTAACATGTTTTACAAAACTAGTTACCATGGTAACATGTTTTACTTACTTAATTATCAGTTGATATGTCATAGACCAGGAAAACAGGGATTCATCTTTACATGATATGGTTCATGTTTGAATTCTGGAATTCATTCATTTATTTTAAGAAAGATGGCAGTTGTTTTCATTCTATTTAGTCTACATCATAAATGTATAACAACCAGTGCAAAGTTCATTACATACTTTATATTTCTATATTTCCTACTCAACCTCAACATAGAGCACTGCTGTGAGAAATTTCTGAGACTTGTTACTCAGAATTCATAATAATATTATGTCTTTATATTTGTAGGATGATGGAAGACTTTGTCACCTGGACTGATACTTCTGCCATTAGGAAACATGTCCTAGACTACAATGAACTGGTATGGAAATTGCATCCTTTCTTTCTCCAATGTTGCGCTGTTTTGTAAAAATGCCCTTATTGTTGTGATTGTTTACATTTTGAAACTCTCAACCAGTTAAAGTACTTGCAGTTGCTTACTTTACTGCTGAGTATGTGATTGGCAATAAAGTAAAATTCTACATTCAATCTGCTTACATCACATTCACTGGTCTGTACAAACATTATGTCAACTATAACGTAGTTAAATTTGATGAAAACAAAAAATATCAAAATCGACACTTCCCATATGCCATCTTTGATGCGAAGTTGATGGCTGTTACATTGGATGTAAACATTAAGTATATTTATTTCTAGTATTTCCAGTGTATTTCTCCAGGACATGTAATATCATACATTTCATTGTGATTTCAGAGAGATGACTATGATATGATGGCATGAGGGGTGAACAGAGAGACAGTCAGGACCAGACCTAAGCAACAGTTACGAGGGACAGTCTACAGTGGACTCATACATAAGTACTATTGTACAACATCCTAATCCTGCAGTGTTGAACAGAATTTGACTATTTTACATTGAGCCTAGTGTTTATGAAAAGTAAAGGTTCTGGATGAGATTGGACTGTTCACCACAGTATCAAACTGAACTTCATACAATCAAAAAGTTGTCCCAATTGGTCTAGGATGTGTTGTGCTCAAATTAGCCCATGCTCCATAGGCATTCTGGTCCTACCACAGGCCCATAGTCAGGGGAAGCTGGTGGAGCGAAAGCTCACCCTTGACCAGAAATTCTTTCAAAATTATACAGTTTTCACCATTCCGAGCAGTTTTTGCATGAATTTTTTGCCAAAAGTGTAAAAAATCCCCCCCCCCCCCCCTCCTCTTGATAAATCTGAACAAGTGCCATGTGAAAGCTGAAAGTGGCCTCAGGATTGACTAATGGTTATCCAAATAGGGGTATTTCCAGTTAGCCACATCATACTTCCAAATTGTAATCCCCTGGCAAATGCAATGACTTCATGACAGTGTTTTACTCACTAACAACTGTGATTGTAATACTAGTAGTAAATTCTTTGATTCATTTAAAAGCATTATGTCAAAAGATCGCATTATGTATTGAATAAAATCATATTTTGGTAAGGAATGGTATTATTTTCTGTCTGTATTATTTGATTCTGTCTGAATTGAGTGCTGAGACATATGTCCACTCTTATTTTCAACAAAACTGGATATTCAAATGTATCCAACATCTTCATTAGGAAGATGGAAGAAATATCACACATTTAATTATACCTAAAGATTCCCCCTTTTGACTTTTGAAAAGTACCAATATGCCACACTTGCTCAAATAAGGGAACGTTACCTCTGCATCATTTGCCCTGTTTTATGAAGCTGAAAATGACTTACTGCTTCAAACATACTTGTTGCACTCAAGTATGTTCTTTCCTTCAGTGGTATGGTACTGAAGTATGAAAAAGTACTAGGAAGACAGCAACTCCCCGCAGTAGCAAATCCCACAAAAATAAATGTATTTCATCAAATCCCTTGTCATTTTGGACATTGCATGATAGAAACAGCTAGGAAATAGTTTTTTGTGACTAATGGTTTTGATGACTGAGCTTATAGGCACTTATGTTGTACTTGTTGACAGACAGCTGAAATGTTGTGACACCATTATCTGGCAAAATTAAGATTTAGGTGGAAAGTTAAAATTCTATATGAAAAGGTGAATATTTTTACAAATGACAATTAAAGGGTCAATAGCTTTAATTCCCAGCTTAAAGTACCCTAAAGTGTTTTTCACAATTTTTATAATGATATGTATTTATATGATATATAACACAATGGGATTTCCATGAGATTTCTGTGACATGAATTCTTGAAGTCCCATGCTTGTCACTGAGGACATATCTCAACAGAACTATAGAGCTACTTACAAAATGTTGACAATGGATCTTCTGTCTGGTTCAATAGAGAATCATGGATGATCTGGAAAAATAGCTTTTTTGGTAGATGACTTTAAAAGATCAATTCAGATAGTATTATATATATGTAAGTTACCTATTGTATAGATGAATTTCAGTGGCAATATCAATGAGTAATTTTTTGGTAGAATTCACAGCAATTTTCAAAAAGATTCAGTAATTTATTCCTCATTTACTTGACTAGTTATCTGCATATTGTTATGGTCTCCTTTTTTTGACGGCGGTTGTCGATCGGCGGTCGGCGTCTGTAACAAATCCTTACAACTTCTAATAATTTATCAAATACTGTATAGACTGACTTCAATTGTTTTCAAAATCATCTACATGTTCAAGTTCAAATCTGACTTTATATTTAAGATTTGACCTTCAATGACATTTTTAAGGTCAAAAAGGTCTTTTTAAACTTGCTTCCAATTGAACAATTTTTTTTCAAAATCATCCACAAGTTCTCAACATTTCAAATCTGACTATGGATTTGACCATCAATGACATTCTCAAGGTCAAAATAGATTTGACCTTTAATGACCTCCTCAAGGTCAAAAAGGTATTTTTCTTTCTTGCTTCAACTAGGTGGTAACATTTTGTCATGTTAATGCCTTGTTCTCATTGTGATCCAACTATTACTAATGTTATCCTCTCTACTTTGTTATCTTTGACTTATGCTACACTACTTCATGTACTAATCATAATGACATATTGATAGTCAAAATGTTCACAAAATATACTAAACACTATTAGGAGTACTTCTCGATAGAGACATTTTGCGGCACTTGGATTCAAACCTGTATTGAGAAACAATTTCAACCGTCAAGGAACAATCGCTGTAACTACCTACCAAACAAAACTTCAGCCATTATTTTGAGCAAATAATTTGAGATATTTTGAGAGACATTGAGATTTTGACTTTCACAGACAGAGTGAATGGATTGTTCAGTAGTGCATAAATGGGTTGACTGAGTTGAGTTTAGTATGAAAGTATTAGTAGAGTGAAAGACATGCATGTAGTAGAGCAGAGTAATAACATTTTACCAATTGAGTTTTTCAACTTTTGAGATGAGATGCGATGCAATAAAGGAGAGAACATTGGCTGACAACTGCAATTATTTATTTTATCATTATTTCACAATTCACCTTCTGTAAGTGCTCTGTGTAACAAACTGCTAAATGGTCGTTCGTGTCATGTAATGGTGTTATGATGATAAAATAGGACACAATGCCAAGGTAAAATCGGTGTTCCCATAGACACGCCCGTCGCCCGGTGATCGTACAAAAGGGATGGAGGGGGGAGTTATATGTCTTTACGATTGAACAAATTCAAAAGAACTCGTGTGTTTGAAAAACCTAAACTCAGTACCCCAGTAAGAAACTGGATATTATATCTCTGGAGAATGAAAAATGGGAAAATTTGGAGTTATAAAAATAAATTCAAGTAGCATGTCTTATATACACGTCACCCCCCCCCCCCTCCATCCACTCCCCCCCCCCTTCAATCCAATATTAATTTATTTCGATTATTTTTTGTATAACGCATGGAAACTAACTTTAAAAAGTGAGCACTGTCATATTAGTGTTGTGATAATAACGTCCCTTATTACGGGTCGTGTAGACCAATGTTGCCTGATTTATAGTATATAGCAAAACATTGACTTTTGCACGTTGGTGATGATGCGCCTTTTTTAATAGATCTCATATCTTACCCCCCTATCACACCAAACTAGTTCTTACCCGTTCTTAAAACGTCGTAAAACGGGCTCAATCTGGCTGTGATCGGGAAATATGTCTGAAATAATTAGCTTCTTCGTTCTTAAACAGTCTTCAATACGTCCATCTCGTTCGCAGTTCGTTAAGGTCGGACCACGTCGGTGTGCAACGTAGTAGAACGCGTCCCTTAGTCTAGAAGGTCAACATGACCTGATTACAGAACGGTATGGTCGCCATCGAATTTTGAATCGATTCAAAATTCTAAAATCACATTCCCGTCTGAGAACGTTCATAAAGTTCGTAAATAGACCTTCGAAAGTTGCAGCTACGTTCATTCCGTTCGCACACAGTTTAAAGCCAGTTTTGAAGAACGCAGTGGCAACTTGTTTGGTGTGATAGCTATATTTTTGCTAACTCGTTCATAAACAGTGTTAAATACGTTCTTAATCAGTTTAAACACGTTTGCAATTAGTTCTACCTCGTTCTCAACACGTCCTCAGACAGTTCAACTCGTTGGTAAAACGTCCCTAGTAGGATTGAAGTACGACGGTTCCGTTCGTAGTAAGTCCAGCTCGTCGTTAGTACGTTGTCATTCGTTCTAATTGTAGAACGTGACGACCACGAGAACATTTTGAGCATTGTCTAAGTTCTAGAGGACCTACCCGTTCGAGTACGTTCGATGAAGTTTGTAAATAGATCCCAAACGGTTCTTAGTAGGTTCAGTCCGTTCGTACACAGTTGAAGCCCGTTTTCGAGAACGTAGTGAGAACTAGTTTGGTGTGATAGTAGGGTTAGAAGCGTATCAGTTCAAAAAATATAAGAAGACCTAACATATTTTGCCATGCACTGCGCCTATTCATTTGGCAATTCAGTTGTAAATTTCTCTCTTCCAAATTTGTTGAGTTTTCTTGCAGAAATGGCCTGATCCCCCTCCATCCATTTTGTACGATCACCAAGCGTGATAGATGTAATAAACTTAAAAGATCGCAATGATTAACATGAATTTAGTTCAAGTTAACAAGCTCAAAGGAATGGCTTTGATAATGAAAATCACTATGTACAGAGAATCTTCTACAAAGCTAATGTGTACATTTGCATTATTTTTGATTCCAGATTACATAAAATGCATGGCTTCCCCTTCCGAGTCCAAGCCTGAGCGATCAAATATTGTCATTCCGATTGTGACCGTTGCTTCTGTGTTAGGATTCCTTGTCATTATGCTGGTTCTCTTGTATATTTATCCTGCCAAAATCTGCTCAGTAGTACGTCAGTGTTTGAAATATAGTCCATCAAATATTCGGTATACAAAATGAAGGCCTTTGATGACCAAGTGAGTTTTTTAAACATTTCTTGATTCCATTTGTCAGCCAAAGGAGTGGTATCGATATGGAGAACAAAAATTTAACACAACGTCAATTTAATGGCCATCTTTTGAATGGTAACAATATAGTTTGAAAAACATATATATACTTTCATCTATATTGTTTTAAAAAAACACATCAAACACTTGTTTTCTTTCCGAACCTCATTGGAACAAAACGAGATAAACACAACATGCTTAGGTCTCTCAATATTGTAATTGTACAAAGGAAATTTTGGTTGATTTTAAAAAAGTATCTTGTTAATGAAATAAAAGGTTTATCTTGATTTTTATCTATTTTTGGGAGATTTTGTTTTAATTTTTTGAATACTTTTTTAAAATCAACCAAAAATTCCTTTATATAATATTGAGAGCTCTAAAACATGTTGTATATGCTAGTTTGTTCCAACAAGGTTCGGAAAGACATTTTATTTCATTCTCAAGAATTAGTAGAAAGGAGCAAAAACAATTGCATTAAAAAAACAAAAAATGTCAACAAAAACAGTTATATAAAATGTTTCTAAATAATTTTCAAATTAAATTGTTGTCAATCAGTCAACATTACATAAAATACTGTGTTTTTACAGAATGTTTTCAATAATTGGTTCAAGAGAAAAAAAAAATTGTTGAATTCAGTTCACCATATCGATACCTATCCTTTCCTTTTAAAAAGCTTCACATACTTATCAATCCAGTGCATTCTGGTACTTATCACATCTTTCTATTTTTTATTATTAACTACATGAACTAGAAATAAGAAAGAAACTAATAGCAGGCCATGATTTCACATGATTTGTTTTATTTCAAGTAACAATTATTAAGTACCGTCTTCATCATATTCAATTGTCATTTCACATAGATATATGTACCATGTATACAATGTGTGTTGTCATTTTTTTAAATGAAATAGAATTAAAAATGATTTCACATTCAGACATAATGACCCTAGTGAGACTATTATGATTTCAGGCATGGCAGGGCTTTTGAGGTGATTCCCCTTCTGGTTGTGAAACTAAACTTTTGACCTGAACAAGACCCCAGTGAAAACATTATATTGAAAAATAAACCAGACTTTAAAAAGTCCTAATTACCAAGATGGCCTTGTGCATGTACTGACTTTATGTGACATCAAAATCAGCTGAAGAAAAAATTGTTGATTGCTCGATATTATGTACCAAACTGAACCATCACTCATTGTCCATTGTGTAATGTAAAGGTTTAAAACGATTTTGCTTTTTTACTTCATTGTTATTGGCATTCATTTTTGTAACTAGAATTAGGATAATTGTGTGTCTTGTTAAATACATGTATTGTTATAACTCTATTTTTGCTCAATAGCAATAATTTATACATGATATGTAATTCTTCACCAACCATTTTTTTATTGTTATAACGGATGCAAATAAATGCAGTATACAGTATACAATTGTACATACAAACATTATATTAATAAATGCACATTGATTTTTATTCCTTTCGTATTTCCCTTGGAAAACAGTAGTATTATGGAAAAACGTATTGAATCGTATTACATGAAAAAATCGTATTGGAGCGTATTACATGAAAAAATCGTATTGTCCATGGGGAAAAATCGTATTGGAGCATATTTACCTATTTTTGGTCTCCCGATTATTTTTAACCTTGACTAATTGTTAAATGAATATGGGTTTTATTCCTCGGAAAATATGATATTGACCGAGGTAGCGCAAATAATGTGCATTTATTAATATAATGTTTGCATTATTCAAATGTAACGTTTTAGAGGGATGTATTATGGAATAAATAGGTTATTTCTGGTCGGGATTGAATATGGGTTTTATTCCTCGGAAAATATTATATTGACCTTGGGCAATATCATATGGACACTCGGTCGCTGCTCTCCCTCGGTCAATATCATATTACCCTTCGGTCAATATTATATTGTCCCTCGGAATAAAACCCATATTCAATCCCTCCCAGTAAATAGTTATAAAAATGTAAATAGAGCAATAATAGTGTGGATTATGAAATAAAATTGTGATTTTGTAAGATTCCCATTTTGTTGTAATTATAGCTCTGACATTTCGAGAAACCACATTTTTCACCAAGATGTTCTCTCACGTCAAATCATTCAAAAAAGAAAAGAAAATGAATAATAATTGTCCTAAAGTTCAATTTAGTTAATAAGGAACGATTCTCCAATTAGACATTTTTGAAAAAAATTGTTGGTCTTTTAATTTTTAAATATCTTAATTTCCCGCCATTTTAGTAACACATTTAGATTTTTAGATATCAGGATACTTTACCAGGCCTCTTTGACTTCCACTTACGAGAACCAGTTCCGACCTCGCGAATTACGTTTCAATAGTCGGGAACCACGGTTCTCACAACGTGAACATCGATTCTTTTATAGTCGCGAACCACCAGTTCCTCTCTCCCGAACATATTTCTCCACTCGCGCACATAGTTCCCACATCGCGAACAACACGGCTGATCGAAAAAAAGTCCGTGATTTTATCACCCAGTAGTAAAATTCCAATGAAGTGTTTTATTTGGAATTCCGAAGAAATACTTTCCCAATTGTCCTCATAGATTCATTGGAGAGAATTTTGAATCTCTTAAAAGCGAAATCTCACCATTTACGGCCGTGTTATGAAAATCAAATCCCTGGCTGTGTCACAGATTGTATACTCTATGTCCATGACTGTTACACCCGATAGTAGTATCTCAAAGGTAAGTACTCTGTTATATGATTTTCTATGGAAATAGGGAAGCGCGATAAGATAAAACGAAATGCAGTTATCGGAGATTATGATCGGAGGGGAGGGGTCATCCGAATTGTGAATGTGTAATCGATGGAAAAGCGTAAACGATACTTCGACGATCAAGTTAGTCACTGGAGAGTGATCCGGGATTATATTGTGAACATTTTTTTGGTCTTAACTTACTTATTCAATGTAGGTATGATGTACGTCTATTCAAACAAAAACTTCCAGAATTTTATAAGAACGCTTTGTTTTATTAGTCAACGGTGAGTCAAACAGAGGAACCAAAGAACAGCTCCGGGGTAAAAAGCGAGATACTATGGAATAATAAATTTATACTTAAGGAAGGTAAACATATACAAATGCCTTTTTGAAAAGGGGGTTGTTGAATTGTTGTTCGATTTACTGAATATAAAAAATAAATAAATAATCGCCATTCATCTCTTTATCTATTTTCACATTATTACACAAACAATTAGGCCCATCACATTAGTACCCATTTATCACATTATTATAAATATAACTAATCTACAGGATGTAGATAGTATTTGTGATAATAGCAAAAATGTTTCCTGATATACCTTAGATGCATCGCTCCAACTCCCGAGCCTAATGTTATGGACAACTCTCATTCCAATCACAGCGGGAATTTCAGTCATTTTCCTCATTGTTGATATACCCTTCGTACAAGTGTCGCACCAAACCGACGTTTAACATCAAAAATGTAAAGACTGGCGACTATAACCCAGTTAGTGATTGCGAACTTATATTTGATGAGACACAAAAGGAAGACAACAAACATAAAGGGGAGGTTCCTCAATCTACTGGTCCTAATGTCACAGCTCAATGGGGAAGGTGCCAACTAGAAGATGGTGAAACATGTGGTAGGGTGACAGGCCTGTAGCCAGGGGCGTTGGATGGGTTCGAGCGACCCCCCCCCCCCCCTCTGGCCAAAAATCTTTCAAAATCATGCAGTTTTTCATCATTCTGAGCACTTTTTGAGTGATTTTGGCCATTTTTGGACCAAAATTGTCAAAAGTGAACTCCCCCTGAAAGTTTTAAAAAAGTGACCCCCCCCCCCCCTTGGCAAATCCTGGCTTCACTTCTAAAAACAGAGCTAAAGGTAGTTTATAACTAGACTCTGCGCGCGGGGTATTCCTTAGTAAAAAAATATCTCATAAAATGTGCATGATTTTATCGCATCTGGAGTTATTGATTCCATTGCACTTTAACATTAATGATGTAATCCAAGTAGATCTAATCATAGACTATTTAATTCACATAATGTTATAATTTATAGTAGCAGATCTGAATGTTATTAACTACTGTTCTTTTGTTAATTTTGATAAAATCAAAGTATATGTAAACAATTATTCATGTTTAATGCGTCCAACGTCCCGTTCTAAAGGTTATCCAAACTATAAGTATCATATTCCATGCATTACATACAACATGGTGTATAGTAAAGAGCCAAAAATAAGAGAAAGCAATATAACAGTATCTACATTCTGAGTTGTATCTTAATATAGGAAGTTTACCTTCCTTTACAATATTCAAGTCGTTGTCACAGAAATAATTAATTGTGGGCACATTGAAAAATATTTTGTTCAAACCTGTAGTGAGTTTTAGTCATGGTAACCCCGCCCAGTATTTCAGCACCCGGATGCAAAACTTTTTATTAACAGGGTGTTCAATAAGTACTGATCAGAATTGGCACTTTCTGATCAGTTCTGACAGTGTCTTTGAAGATAGTTTAAAAGAGGTAAAGAGGTAGATGAGACAGAAGTACCAAATCGTGGAAGAAACAATATTCAAAAGCCACGCCAATGCTTCCTTTACTGTCCTAATTAAGAATGCAGATGTTATGAAAGATTTAAAATGAAGAAATTACCAAATTCATTACAATAGACTAGATGCAGGAAGAAATAATCTTGATTTACGTCAAGATATTCAAAGAAGTCAGAGATATAATCATAACGTTGCATCTAAAATGTGCTTTCATGAATTGTTTATCAATTTTGAAAATTTGATTAACTTCTAGGTCGGATAGATTCCCCATAGACTCCATGTTATAAAGTCACAAAAGTGAAATACCTCTTACTTTACAGAACAGTTAATATTTTCTTATATTGGACATATTTTTTATTTAAACTATCACATTCTCAAAGGTTGTATGAACATTGATCCACTAAAACTAAAAAGGGGACGTCCGCCATAAAGGGATAATCCCATAAAATAATTCAATATGGGTTTTATTCCGAAGGATATTATGATGTTTCCCGAGGGCCCGGAGGGACAGAGGGAAATATCATATTGTCACGAGGAATAAATCCATATTTAATCCCGTCCTGAGGAAATAAGCTATTTATCCCATGATATTCTAAGAACTCTCTTCATAAAATCATTAGTTCTGATTATCTGAAACAAAGCCAGACTATATTTAATCTACAAACTATGATAACTTAACTTTATGACATTTTTATTGTAAAACATAAACACTATTTTCAACTTGGTTTGGAAAATATCGTTTCTCACACAAGAACATCATTAAAGAGGCAACAGGGCCTATTAAGAGAAAGATGTCACTTTTTCTGAACGTTTGGCTTAACATTTTTCTTTATCAGACCTATTTTCTTAAAATGTATGGATGAATAAACTCAAGACACAAGCGTCTCGAACTCGCAACCTCGTGGTTACGGCGCCCAATCGCCTAGCCTGAACGTGCTGGCGCTCAAGCCCTCTTGGCCAACTCAACAACCCCAAAAAAGGCTGTTTTGTTAGTCGATGTGACTAGAGGCAGCAGATGTTAACGCTCAGACACACCAGAGGAAGCACCCTGCCCTTTTTCCCTTTTGGCTTCTTTATTGTATTGCGCATGTGTGCAGTATTAATGCACACATGAGTGACGTCACATCGACCGACCGATTGAGATATCTAGAATGAGACTTATAGATCGAGTTTGAGATAAAAAGAAAACAATTCATACCTGTGTAGTCTAGTAGTGAAAGGGGGTTACAGCGGCCTGTAGCTAGGCGAGTGTGATTAAAGTGATTAAAAGTGCCTCAGGTCAAATTTTGTGAAGTCGGTCAATTCCTTTAAGAAATCTATTCCAGTAGCATTTGAGTTTTTAACTTTAAATTGCCAATCAGGTCGTAAAAACCACACTATATTCTTCTCCGTTCCTTTACTTTGGGGGTGCCAGATAGTCACATTGTGTAAGTTAGTTCTTGTTTTACATGTTCTTCTGCAGGTTATTTGCTCTGGAAATGCAGTTACTTTAAGGTCACTTGATCCTGTCCCTTGGTAGATGCCATTGAAGCACTGCTTAGGCAAGGTAAGGCAGAACTGAAGTGCAGTCTTCCTCAATGTCAAGCTCATCGTATGTAAGAGACTGTTGATGATACCCTGGTCACTATATATTATTGCATGTGTCTTATTCAGTTTAGTGTCGAACAAAAAAGCATCCAGTTCTTCCCAGAACATTCCTGTAAATTGAATTGAAAGATAAGCTCAAGTAAAATAGACCAACGACCTTTCTTGTACAATCACCCAGATGAATCTAAAATTATTACTTTATAAAACCTGTTTCTTTGCACCATTGACAGACTTTTGTCCAAACCGTTTTTCTGAAAATATTCAAGTTTGGAAAATGTTCTTGTATCGTTAGCAGTGTGATAAGTTCAAAGTTGAGAAATACGTACATCTTTTTCAATTCAAAGATCTACATTTAATTTGACTTTGTGTAAGATGCATAGTCTACCATATTATGACTTGAAGATATTTTCAGTTATTTCGGCTGAGAATCACAGCGACTTAGCCCTTTAAAGTAGCAGTTTCCAAAAATATCGAACGAATTTGTTAGCATCAAAAATCAAGTGATGAATTCTTGTATAATTAAGTTATTTTGAACATTCCTCTTGACATAACAATGACCTTGTACCGAATAAATGTTCGCGACTGAACCACATCAAGAAGTTCGAGATATTTCAAAATTCTGAAATGGAAAAGGGTTGAAGTGTCTACCAGATGTCATATGGTTACTAATTAATTCATTTAGTATCAGTATGTGGAAACCATTTTAATATTACAACTGATGCAAAGTAAAATGATACGAAAGAAGTGTACCTGTTATAAGTGTGTACCTGAAAAGCATAAACCCCATATTGAATGTAGAATTAAGTCTCCAATCTTCCCTTACATAGCTAGGTTTATTTGCAGCAAATGCCCCTACCACATCGCTGCTTAGCACCTTTGGGGATTTCAATAATGGAAAGGGGTTCTTCAATGGTAGCGCATCTGCATCAAAGTTCAAAACATCAAATCCTATGAAATTAATAGTTTTCCAAACCATAATTCTTAAATACCAGATTTGTTTCAGGTCAATGTGTAAATGTTCTTTCAATATATCAGATGTATTCAAATAAACACAATCAAATTGACGATCTTGGAGGAATTTAGCGATTGAGTAATCTGGTGTATACAAAATAATTGGGAAAATCGGAGGTTTTAGTCTTAGCCTTGCAGCTATTAACCAATTCAGTAATTGGTCCATATATGATCGAGTGACAATCAAAGAACTGATAATATCTTTTTGCTTCCATTTCCTGGATATTTTTGAAATATCTCTGTAAAATGATGTTGTTTGGATTATCTCCATGTTCAGGTATTGTTTTAGTGTATTTGCAGCTCTATTCAGATAATTCTTTGATGATGAAGGCGTTTCAAAATCTTGAATTGGCTCTAATTCTGTATTATGCGCTTGCATTGCTGTCTCACGTTCGTTATTGTATGTCTTTTGTTCATTTTCATTTATTTCATCCTCTCCATGTTTTCCTTCTGATATAAGTGTAAAATTGGATATGCTTATTCTTTTCCTCGTGTCTGATGTTGGTTTGGGATAAAGAACTTGTTGGAATGATGTATTGTATGGTAGAATGAACAATATGAACATAAAACTACACATCTGTACCAACATGAGTAGGAACATCCTGTTAAAGTGTTCCGGCATTTTCTGTTAGTGGATGCGCTTCCTTGTGTTTGTCTGTGTTCAAGTATTGACTCTAAATCGAATCGAATGTTAAAAGAAGATTGATAACATATATAGCGTAAATAGGACTACTATATGGGGTGGTCCAAAAAGTTGATATTTTTATTTGACAATACTTCTTAATAATGTATAGTTCTGTTGAATTTGAAGTACGAAGAGAAGGAAGCATATGGAAACTATTCTGAGATCTTACTTGAGGTAACTGTGCTAGATTGTAATTAAAAAACTTGTTATCCCACCGAACGAAGTTATGTAGGGATATAGTGAAGACTTCCGTCAGTCCATCCGTCCGTCCGGGAAATAACTCGAATACTAGTTGACGGATTTTCTCCATATTTGGTGGAAAGATGTATATTGGTGAATAATTTTACGCAAAATAATTCAAGATGGCCGCCGCTTCAGAAATGGCGGAAACTTTTTGCAAACATTTTATGTTTTTCATTTTAAACCAAAGTAATACATATTATTATTTGAAATGTTGGTAGTATATTCACTAAATATATCTATTTCACATATATTTCGTGTTTTTCACCTTGACCCCCGGGGGCTGTGAATGAGGGGTTTGGAAAACAGAAATTAGCGTTAATTTTGATATGTTTTTGAAGTATAGCTTTATTATAATTAAAGGCAATTTAGAGAAGATTGCAAAAATTGCATCATTTTCTGATTCGGGCCTCGTAAAATTCAAAATGGCCGCCTAATGTGGGATTTCGCAATAATTTTCTGATCTCTTAGGAGTATGGCTATAATTGAATGAATTTTAGAGTAGATCACAAATATGGCATCGTTTTCCTGATTTCTGCCTCAGAAAATTCAAAATGGCTTGAGATATCTTTAACTATGGTTACATGATACTACAATTATCTCAAGTGTTTATTGAAGGGAAGAGTAGATGGTAAATATTAAATTGTGACTGTACAGATTCATGATTTAAATAGTGTTCGTTGGGATTTGCCACTCCATGGAGTTGCCGATTTCTAGTTTTTCCAATGTTTTCGAGGACTCAGATTTATACTTTGCTAATCTTCCTGACCAAAAATAAAACGAATGACTCATTTGAAATCACACAGAATTTGGCCTTACCTTTCTTACCTTCTTATTTTGTCTCAGTACAGTCTCAATGCTTCATCCTTGATTAAAAATATGAATTAAAATAGTGTAAGCACCATACACAATGTGTCTCTTTGATAGACTGTTTGAGATGTCCATCTTGTTCCAATACATGGGCTATAACTAAAAGCATAAAATTGTAACGTCAAATATTAACCTTGAAACCGGGCCCACCTTGTAGGCCTATACGCGAATCTGTAAAGGTTTCTATTTCACATTAATAAATATCACCATAGTTCAGATTCACGTTGATAACCTTTACGATCTAACCTTGGGTTTCATTTAGACCATAGACTCTTGGAGTTCCTGGACGAAAATATGGATTTCTGGATAGTTTTGGACGTTGTCCAGTATCGATAATGTATCAATTTAATTCTGGAAATGTGTTCAGCTGGAACAAATCTCCATCTTCTAGATCTAAAATTGACTATGAATTCGGAATAGCCACCACATTGGATGCCAAAGGGATTGGGGATCTGCCTTGCTGTGAATCTAATGCTTTTACTGTTGCAAAAATTGATTCTCCAGATCGATTTAAAATGTCCACTTACTAAGTGAAGCTGATCTCCATGAGCTTACCCGTTTTCTTGGTCCTGCTCCTGCTGGTGGTAGTTAACTAGTTATGCTATGATCTTCGCCGGGTGACTTAAGGTCCGGCTTGGGGTATATGTCAAACCCCGAAGTGAGTCATCTGTTTTTGTTTTCTAGATATTAACTCTTATTTCTTTTCTATTTTCCAGGATAACGGTAAGTGTGGCTACTTGTTGGAACAAAAAATAGCTATCATTGATGAACCAAGACTTAAATAGACTTAGCAACGATTTATAATGAAGTGGTCTTTGATAATATTGCATTAGATTGTCAGGGTCAGGAGTACATGAACCATGTCTCCACAAAATTTGACAATATGGCTTCGAATAATTTCTAAGATACTGTTACTTGTAGTCACTTGTGAAATTAATTGATCATCCTTTGTATAATGTACTTAAGTATATAAAAAACAGAATATCCTTTTTGAAGCACTCTATCACATAATCTAAGTGACGTATGGGTTGATATGACATCGTGTTATATTACAACCTTTCTTTTTGCATATTATGAACTAATTAATAATGACTTATTGACATATCAATTTCAATACCAACATGTAGTATTTGCATTTCTCAAAAATCAATTTATTTCAATAGTTTATTGGTACTTTCCAATGGTAAGACAATGAGATGCTTAACCTGTAGTACCACCCCAGGCAGCAATATCGGTGTTATGTACAATTACCCTTTGCATTCGTTTGACTTCACTTCTTAAAAGAGAGCTTCGTCTTGTAGTTTAACTAGACACTGCACGCAGGGCAATGTACAATGTTCTTCACTTGGAAAATTATCAAGAATTTGTATTTATATATACCATAATTCTTCTAAGTAAACAAATGATTGAAAATTGGACACAGCTTTATTTTGTTGCCTAACGGGCGTTAATATCTTTTGCGCCGTTCCTCTACTTACCTTGAAACCCTCAAGCCCATAACGATTGAAAAGACTTGCATGAGCATATGACAGAATTGAGGGATAGTCAAGAAAGTTAGAGCATTAGTGTATTACTTCTGGGACAACCCTCGTACATGTAATCCTGATTTTTTGTGATATCAAAGCCAAATTGATGTAAAAATGCATTAACTTATAACAGTGCGACCAACTTTATTTAGACCCATATATATAGCTGCCTTTGTTTAGATATACCAAGATGCTACCATCTATACACGAATTAATATCTGAAACTCTACATCGGCTGACTTGGTGAATCACTTTACATAGATAGCTTCACATTGTTAGAAAAAGTTACTCAAATCAATTTTTGAAATATCTGCCAATTCCTTCAAAAATTCTGTTCCTGTGGCATGTGAACTTTTAACTTTGTCTTGCCAATCGGGTACTAAAAACCAAACGTTACCCTTCACTGTGTTCTTAATGGGGTGCCAAATAGTCACCTTATGTATGTGAGTTGTTATTTTACAGCTGAATCTGCATGTAATTTGCTCTGGGAGTGTGGTTATTCTAAAGCCATTTGATCCCATTCCTTGGTAGGTTTCCTTCAAGCACGGCCCACTATCAGAGCAAGCATTAACAATTGATTTTTTCCAGGTCACGTGCATCAGGTGTAAAACACTGTTAATGATACTTTGGTCGGTTCTTGTTGTTGATTCTTTTGATTTTGTCGATCCGAATATAAAATCATTTACATTTTGCCAGAACGCTTCTGAAAATGTAATTTAAAGCAATTGATTATTTCAGATTATGCAGATATTACATTTGCAATCACTAATTGATGAACATGCTTTACAACACAGCCACTATTTATGTCAACAGGGAACATTTCATGAAAATCAATTTCAAATTGATTTTAGTTAGACAAGACCCTTTAAGGTACAAGTTTACGTATACGTTTTCAAAACAACTTTTATCGAAAGTTCTCCATTGTTTCTGTACGTGGAATGAAACAAAATTACATAAAATCAACAAACCTGTTTTACGTGTTCGCCTGAAAAGCATAAATCCCATACAGAATGCCGAATTCAGATTCCATTCTTCCTTTACATAGTTAGGTTTATTTCCAACAAATGCCCCTACCACATCGCTGCTTAGCACCTTTGGGGATTTCAATAATGGAAAGGGGTTCTTCAATGGTAGCGCATCTGCATCAAAATTCAAAACATCAAATCCTATAAAATTGATAGTTTTCCAAACCATAATTCTCAAATACCAGATTTGTCTCAGGTTAATGTATAAATGTTCTTTCAATATATCAGATGTATTTAAATAAACACAATCAAATTGACGATCTTTGAAGAATTTAGCGATTGAGTAATCTGGTGTATACAGGAGTATTGGGGAAATCGGAGGTTTTAGTCTTAGCCTTGCAGCTATTAACCAATTCAATAATTGGTCCATGTATGGTCGAGTGACAATCAAAGAACTGATGATATCATTTTGTTTCCATTTTTTGGATATCATGGTAATTTCTCTGAAGAATAAAGTTGCTTGTATTATCTCCATGTTCAAGAATCGTTTAAGTGTGTATGCACCTTTGTTTAGATCATTTTCTGATGCAATTGAGGGCGTTTCTCGATCTGGAAGTGGCTCTAACCTAAACAAAGCAGCTTCATTGGTTTCCGCTTTGCCAGCCTTACTTATAAAACCTGAACTGGGATTAACATTCAAGATGGCCTTTTCTGAATCATCTCCGATTTCGTCGGAATAATTTGTTTCATTTTCAACATTAACTGTACTATGTATTACATTTGTATGCTTCATTTTTTCAAAGTCAAAATCTACCGTCCTTTGTGTTCTACCCACTGTTATGTGCGTTTGATCCTCGATCATATGAGATGGATCAATTGTCTTGGGTCCTTTGTCCCCTCCCTTGTGAACTTTGTTCTCTTTTTCATCTGTTAAATCTTTTCCATCTTGACTTTTGGATATACGTATAACTTTAAGCCTACTCTTATTAGTGTTTGAGGTTACTGTTGAACCAAGTCCTTGGTGTAAGGGTGGCACAGTGAGAAAGATATATATACAAAGTGGCACAAATATGAATACCAAAATCTTCCTGAAGAAATCCATTATATGTAGATGTTATGTTAAGGATCAGTACATTATTGAATTAAACTTTAGAGTACATTGCATATTTGATATCCGAAATTAGGTCGATAGATTGGACCATAGATTAGATTCATGATAACCTTTTTCGGTGTCTAGATTCTTAACATTTTTGTTATAAATGATTTTAGCAGGTGTATCTTTAACAAATATAATCGGGGAAGATTGCTTTGCTCAAAGTTATTTAAGCCATAATCACACTACCCTACCTCGATCGCGCATGCGCGAATATTTTAGTTTTCAACCAGGTCGCTTTTGAGTATATCGACTGCTTAGTCAAAAGGTTAATACGTTTTGTGATCGGAGTGAGTCAATATTGCTATTCGCTGAACTACAGTGGTGCAGTAGTGAAGTTCATGTTCCAAGTTATATGATACACTCCCTTCCATAAGTTTGGCAACCTTTTTTCCCCCATTGAACTACGTGTAAAAGCCTCTTTACCTTTGAATTTTTATTTACTTAACCTGCGATAAAAATATTTATACTATTGATGGAAATGTAATTTGACTTTAATTCCAATACCTACAAATTTTCACAATTTTTTTCCTCAATTAGAATAGGTCGAAAATTGATGATAAATTTGATGAATTTTTGAAAATCGACATTCCCATGTTAACTAGCAGGGAATTGAATTTGCTAACTTTATTTAACAAAAAATTGATATGTTTCTTCAGGTTCAACAAAGTTATAGGGCTTTAAAGTCAAAATTGTTTTTCAAAAAACCTCTCCCATTGAAATAACACAGGAGGCGAAAAATTATTTTCAAAAATGACTTTGAAGCGCTGTAACTTTAATATTCATTAAATAAACTAAGCACTTAATGTTCAAAAAAGTTAGACAATTAAATTTTCTATATAAAAATATTTTTTGCTGAATCTTTTACTGAAAAGATATCCTGATTTTTGATTTGCCCCAAACCCTCCATTTCCCATTGGATTACATGGGAATGACGATTTTCAAAAATTCATCAAATTTATCATCAATTTTCGACCTATTGCAATTGAGGAAAAAAATGAGAAAATTTGGAGGTATTGGAAATAAAGTCAAGTTGCGTTTCCATCAATATTATAAGCTATTTTATCACCGGTTAAGTAAATAAAAATTCAAACGTAAAGAGGCTTTTACACGTAGTTCAATTGGGGAAAAGGTTGCCAATCTTATGGAGGGGAGTGTAGTTGAAGAAAGAATGTAAATGATATCGTTTTAAATTTCAAAATATTTGATGTGTCATAGTACACGGTACACAGTTGCAAAAGTTGATCAATACAGGGTACAAGGAATGTAAATTGTTTAATAGTACTGGGAGCGAGAAAGTAAGCTGATTATACAGACATACTATGTCCCGATCTCATATACATTTACGTTGCAAACAGTGAGAACAATGCCAAAAGGCCGCCTGTTGATGCTTTGAGGTGTCATCAATTGTTATTGAATCCAAATAAAGTAAACATTATTTTGTAGATTTAGACACGGGCTTTCAGGTCGTAGATGCATTTTAGAAAGCTAAATTATACGTGTTGCAAGATATCAAATTGAAATAAAATAACGAAATTAAATATGGACACGTTAATGATAAATGACTATCCGCTATCAGTATTAATGACTATCCGCTATTCAGAATAATTAAAATTGCCTGAACTACATGTGAAGAATCTTTCTATATAACCCCTTTGAATGGTCTAATTCACCACCGTCCTCAAAAACCGATCATTTAAAATATAATGTTCAAAATACTATCATGCCACGACTTGAGAGCATTTTGTTCTTCGCGATTTGATATGACGTCGTATTTCTCTATTATTGTAAAGAGTCTTATACGACGTGTTGAATGTCAGATGTTTTTGGATGGTTTCTGCTCCAGTGATTTTGCATTTAATCATGAAACGCTCATCACAAGACACCTCGAAACAAACATTATCCTCTTTGTGACAAGGGGAAATATGTTCCACAATTTGTTATGCCTTACGGCAAAGTAAAGATACATATCTGGGACGACTTTTTATGCATCTTAAGATTTTAGAAAAACAATTAATTCACAAAAATACAGTTGAATAATATACTGGAAAACGTATCCACATATAACACGATGACACGCAGTTTAAATAACAGTTAATTGTTTTTTGTTACATATCAATGTAACATTTTCGAAGGGAAACGTACATGCTCCCTGTACGTTGATAGATTTACTGAAATGTATCGTGTATTGCATTCGAGTTTTGCTTCAATGCGTCCACTATTATCTATCTTTGCCTACAGGTTTTTTTTGCCAACAATATTCTACAAACTGCTTGATGAATCAATTCTATGTCTGGTAGAACACTAGAAATAAATGTAAAATGTATTTTACGTTCAGAAATATGTAATTAAACCCACGTCCTCCATTTACAACTTAGCTGTACCCTATTTCCCTTTTAAACGTGGTCACGTGGTAGGGTAGTGTGATAATGTTTTTCATTTAGTCTGTTATATTGGGAATATGTTAATTCGATGTTTAAAAAAGCCTAGAGACTTCAATTTACACATCATTACTCATAATAATGGTTTTGTTGACTCAACGCACCATTATTCATTTAATAATGGGTTTGTTGACTCGTGTGTATTTTACATAATTTACATAATTGATCGATGCCGATTTCAGTTGAGGTTGGTTCATTCAACTTCATTGGTCCATGTGAGGCCATGTGATGCCACAGTTAAGTAACCACATCAGGCATATCCCATTGTCTCCCGAAGGAGACACTGAAACCTAGATTTGTAGATTGAATTCAGTTCAATGACTTAAATGCTGTAAACCTCATTCTCAGATAGTAGGGAGGGGTGTACGTATCACAGAGAGTAAGTATATGAATTTTGACAATTCACTATTTTTCTAAGACCCTTAATAAAGCCCCTTTCGAAATAAAGCATACTTATCCAGGATCTTGGCAATTTGGATTATTTCTATATTTGCGATGAAATTTGTTTAATCGAAAAAATACATTTCAGGTTCAAAATTTTCGATTCTTCGATTACATCAGTTCAATCGAAAAAAATGTTTCGATATTTTCGATGAAATTAACTAAATCGAAAAACATTTCAGGTTTCGAAATTTTTGATTCTTCGATTACATCAGTTTACTCGAAGTTTAATAGCTTCGAAGTTAGGGACTTAGGTTTAAGTTAAGTGCTTATGGTTCAAGTTAGGGCTTAGGCTAAGACCTTAGACTCGATGTTAGGGGTTAGGGTTATAGTTAGGGTTAGATTTAGGTTAACGTTAGGGTTAGGGCTTAGGATTTAGATTTAGGCATTTTGGAGTTACATATTTCTTATCTTTACATGTATACTCGAAGTATTCGAAAATATCGATTTTCTTCTAATACATATCGAGTCTATCGAACGGATCGCCAGTCGAAAGACATCGTATGCAGATAATCGAAAATATGGAATATATCGAAAGTATCGAAATTGCCAAGAACCTGGATAAACCTCAAATAAAATAGAAGGTGGTTTGGCATGAATGATATTTGTGCTACCAAAGACCCAGGGCACATTCCGGGGGCACATTATTAGCACATTAGATTTCAGATTTCTTTGTCTTGAGGGTAAATGTTCTGATGGAAAATGCACTATTTCTTACGTAAGTAAATGAAATAGTCATATGACGTGCATGGACCTACGGGCTAATCTCAGCTTTAAGAGTTAACATCTGCCTTATTTAAAAAGCTAACCATGTGCTTTATATATCATTTTGAAGTATTTTTTATTCGCAATTCACTGAAATTATTTTTCCTTGAAAAGTTCGATGGGATCTACCATATTTTTTAAGTTAAATGTACCCCCAAAAATCAAAAACATTTTAGAAATATTGTCCTCGGGATCTTGTTGCTCTGTGAATTTTACCAGGATTGAATAAGGACAAAGCATCTTATTTTTAGGTTGACTAAACTTGACAAAATGTAACGCTTGTCGTTTTTGACGTTATAAGTCTCTTCCTACTGCCCATTGTTTTGTTTCAATGGTATTTTGAAGCCATAATGTTACGCTAATTGTTCCCAGTTTCGTGCGACGTGTATCAGCGAAACTGTATTTTATAATTATTTTTCTATCAAATGATATATTTTATTGAAATTCATTAATTGATTAATATCGTTTACTCCAATCAACTGCTTTTTTGTACTTTTTTGCAAGAGAGATTTGATTTCCCTCCGATTGAATAACCATCCACACTCTTTTTATTTGATAAAAATGAATTTTCAGTCACGTTGACATTTGGCAAGGAAACGATTCTATTGTTTTGTTTATATTTTATGTAGGGTAAGGTTTTCTCGCGCTCGTGGCGCAAATCATCGGATGTCTCTAGTGTCGGATGAATGTCTCTTGGACGGGTTTTTCGTTGATGGACAATGTCTAGCTTTCCAAATCGGGATGGTCGGTCTGTTCTTCTCAATCTGTATGTATTTGGAGAGCGATCTATTTGACTGGGTAACGATTTTCTGTCGCAATATCGACAATGTGTCATTTCTTTGTTTCTAAAAAGTTTGGCATATCTTGGTGCTACTAGACTCATTGCTGATGTATCTATGTCGGGAAAACGTGATCTCATAGCACGATAACTTTTCCTTCTTACGTTATATGTGGAACATTCCGAACATGTGTCCGGGCCTAACGCATCACAATAGTGATGGGATATGTTGCGTTCCTCAGAGCCACTAGCGTGTAATGATGCCCGCCATGACGATGCGGACTCGGATGACGTTCCCTGTTTCTCAATTTTCACCTCTTGTACCCACATAGAATGTGAACTACCTTTTGTTCCAGCTGTCTTGACCTGTTTAATCTTTGACCCAACTGTATTAATCCGAGCACATGTCTGACATCGTGTTTCATTAGACATTTGATTGTTAACATTGTTAATGTAATCTCGCTCGGTTTTGTATTCCTGATCGTTAGGTAATAGATGGCGGTCTTTCATGCGAGAAGGAGGTGATTCCCGTAATGCTACCACGTTGGGATCGTATACCCTTTCGTCTGTCATACCATATAGACCCCTGGAAATATGAAAACTTAAAAAATATTGTAGTGGAAACAAAAAATCCCAAAATAACCCCTTTTAGACAATTTGAAACTTTCCACGCAGGTGAAATTAGGGTTCTTTACATCCCATTTGGTGGTTAATATTATCATAATAGCAGCTAAAAACAACACATCACTAATCTAATTCCAAACTGTAAGAAACGATGTCTAACATCCATTGCTTTTCTCACAACTGCGAACATTTGGACATTATTCTTTTCAACTTACTTTTTATCATATCTATTCAGCTTCCCAATGCTGAAGTTGATATTTGCCTCCACCTCCAAATCATCGTCTTCATTATGGCTAGCAACGGACTTTTTTCCTCCCTTGTCCGCATTCTCCTCATCGAAGGGTGTGAGTCTGAACAGTTTCTTCACTTCGATTGTTTTCTGGCTACTATTTGCAATTGGGATCCTAGCATTGTGCCCGAGTATAGAAGAAAACTGGTCACCGATATCAATATACAATGGCATGGCTCTTCTAAAATCTTTGTCGCCCTACAAATAAATAATGATCGATGTGATTGTATCAATTATATCATTCTGATATTCTTGTCAGATCTTCCGTTTTCAAATTATCAGTATACTTCTCGAACGAAACTGACAGCTTTCACAGTGAAATTTTCATTAGGAAAATAATGGATATACTGTATGTGGTCAAATATGGACGGCATTAAACCGTATACAACATTGATAGTTTGTGACAGTTGAACTATAAAATTTACGGTCAAGTTCACTGTCTAGGATTTTGTTACACACATTTGTAAATAACCTTAAACGGTGAGCATCACCAGAAACAAGCGTTCGATTTGCTATACGATATACGTTACCCTTTAACACTAAACAGGTCCATATCTGTAACTGGTACCTACCTTTCTGTAGTTAATCAAAAACAAGTATTCTCTCCCAAATCCATATTGAGTCGTTATTCATATATTTCAGTTCTTATCACTGTGTCCATCACGACCAAACCATTATGTCTCTATGTTATATCCAACTGTAATAGGTATATTAATACTCTTGGTGACCGGGTCTGCTTCATAATGTAACCACATTTCAATTGGATTATAGTTGATCTTGAAGCTTATCAGAACAATAACGTAGCCCTCGGTTTAATAAAACGCAAGATTTTAAGAATATGAATTGAATAGATACCCCACAAATGTAAATGTTCAGATTTGTTTTACAACGTTCCTCTATCCAGCTATCAAATCGCGTATCATAGAGAAATATTTTTTGGAAAAGCACAATAAACAGCAAAATTAAATTGCAATATCTAAAAAATACTACATGTATATATTTTGTATTGGTTTCTTAATCTATCAAACGCTTTCATTTACAATATTTTAAAGCCGATTAAATGGAATCAAATGTTGCCATTTATAGCCTTACAATTTTTTGGTTATGACCAGTAATCTTTGACCATGTTATAACAATATCAGCACATTAATATTCAGCACATAAAAATCTCAGCATGGACCAAAACACAAATGATTGTAGCACTGGCGGATCCAGAAGCTAACAGTGGGGGGGGGCAGATTTCAAGCTCTACCAAAAATTGTGAGTACCTAAAACCAAAAATTGGGCCCTTTTGAAAATTCGAGGCCCATTGTTTAATAGTTTGTCCAAGTTTTGCCCAAAAAGACCCATTTTTGAGGCTGGGACCCATGCCCCCTGGATTTGCGAGTGTGTAGTGTTAATAAAATGCGCTCAAATCAAATTTTGTCAAATCTGCCAATTCTGTCAAGAACCTTGTTCCAGTAGCATGTGATCCTTTAACTTTTTTCTCCCAGTCAGGTTGTAAAAACCACACTTTAAATTTTTCAGTCTCTTTAATTGGATGCCAAATCGTCACCTCGTGGAGGTTAGTTTTTGTTCTACATGTACCTCTGCATGTTATTTGCTCTGGAAGTGCAGTGACTTTAAACCCCTTTGATCCAGTGGCTTGGTAGGTCTCTTTCAAGCACTGCTCGTCATCAAAACAGAAATTAATAGCCGTCTTCTTCCAGGCCAAGCCCATGTTGAGAAGAGCATTGTTCATAATACTTTGATCATTGCATAATGTTGAATGTTTTTCAATCTGTTTAAACACAATGTCATTCAATTTTTGCCAGAAAACTCCTGGAAAATATAAAGGGAGTTATACAGGGTGGGGCAATAAATGTGTCGCTTTTATTGATATCTAAATGTAAATGTAATTACATAAATATGTTGCACATAGAAAATATCTAAACAGATGTTGATAGCCCGTTGATAGTTTCCAAATCATAATTCTTAAAAACAGATTTGTTAAAAAAACTGATAACATCATTTTGCTTCCATTTCTTGCATACAGTATTATGGTAATTTTTCAGAACAATGAAGTTTTGTGGATTAACTCCATGTTCAAACGTTACAAATTTTGGAGTGAAACGAATAACATTCAAAAAATTATCTGTCACTTAAAAAACATTGGTACCTGATATCAGTGTATGCTTGAAAAGCATAAATCCCATACAGAATACCGAATTCAGTTTCCATTCTTCCCTTACATAGTTAGGTTTATTTGCAACAAATGCCCCTACCACATCACTGCTTAGCACCTTTGGGGATTTCAATAATGGAAAGGGGTTCTTCAATGGTAGAGCATCTGCATCAAAGTTCAAAACATCAAATCCTATAAAATTAATAATTTTCCAGATCATAATTCTTAAATACCAGATTTGTTTTCGGTCAATGTCTAAATTTTCTTTCAATATATCAGATGTATTCAAATAAACACAATCAAATTGACGATCTTTGAAGAATTTAGCGATTGAGTAATCTGGTGTATACAGGAGTATTGGAGAAATCGGAGGTTTCAGTCTTAGGCTTGCAGCTATTAACCAATTCAGTAATTGGTCCATATATGATCGAGTGACAATCAAAGAACTGATGATATCATTTTGCTTCCATTTCTTGGATATCATAGTAATTTCCTTGTAAAATGGTGCTGTTTGGGTTATCGTCATGTTCAAGAATTGTTTCAGCGTGTATGCTCCTTTGTTCAGGTCATTTGAAGATATAGATGGCGTTTCTCCGAGATCAGGAAGTGGCTCTAATTTATAAAACTTGTTTTTTTCATTTACCATTTCGCTTTTTGTAGTCT
The DNA here is from genome assembly GCA_903813345.2 of Owenia fusiformis. Lineage (NCBI taxonomy): Eukaryota > Metazoa > Annelida > Polychaeta > Sabellida > Oweniidae > Owenia > Owenia fusiformis. Next base: position 12,097,669 of record CAIIXF020000006.1, on the reverse strand, counting down.
TTAAGTCACTTTTATTGTTCTCAATTCTTTCAGGACTTATATTAATATTAGGGATTATAATTTGTGAATCAACGATGATTGCATCTTGATTCTTACCATCTTCATTTGCAAGATTATCTTCATCTGTATGATCATTATCATCGTCATGAGCAATATCATCGTGTTCGACAGCGTCTGTATGATTATCACCTTCTTCATGTTTATCTGTATAATCATTATCATCGTCATGAGCAATATCATCTTGTTCGACAGCGTCTGTATGATTATCACCTTCTTCATGTTCATCTGTATTATCATCATCATCGTCATGGGCAATATCATCTTGTTCGTCTGTATAATCGTAACTTTTTACATTGGCCATGTCATATATTATATGAGCATCCTTTGAATTCAAACCTTCTGATCCACTTACAATTGTAGATACAACCATACTCCTATGAATATCTGATGTTCCAGAAAGGCTTACTTCTTTTGGTGTATCATATGACATCTTTACCAGTATGAATATATAAAGACAAACGGATACCGATATGAATTGTAAAAATCTTTTGAAATCTTCCATTTTTGTTAATGTTAGTGTGTATCGTTTGCTTTGAAGTCAGGCAATGTATAATCAGATATGCTAGTTTTTCAATTAAAATAGAATCACATTAATTCTAGTATTTGAACTTTAAATGCTTTGCTAGAGATTATTTATGTGAATTTGAATCTATAAATCCTGAACATTTCTTTATGTACAGCATGACCCAAACAAATTGTGTATTGGCATACAGGTGGCGTTAATTCTTTTTCTTCTAAAAATAACAATAGATAAATCTTACTCAAAATCTGAGAACAAAAAAAGTTATATGTACCTAAATGATTTAATTATCCCCCCTCCTGTATTATCCCATTGAAGAACCTGTGTGTCACAATTAGAAAAATATATATTAAATGACAGCTTTTCTGCTCTAGTTATAGAACACGGCGTAGTATCCAAACTGCGTGCATATCAGTGTGTGGAGTCTGCGTTTTCAAACGTAATTTTAAGACATTTATTCTGCATTGTTTTATGGTTTCATACGTCCACTCGGTGGCGATTATATGATTCTGCCATGTGATAGCGAAAACTATGTCCAGATGAACTTAGATTTTAGAATATAAGCAGATTAATAAAGAAATTCCATCGGTTTTTTAATTACCGAAACATATGTCGCACTTTTCACAAAAATAGAAAATACTTGGGTTTTGGTTCTATTGAAAGCCCACGGAAAATCTAAACCCAGTTCTCACGTACAATACAAAACATTTCGTATTAAATCAGATGATCATGAGACAAACAGACATTATACAACGCAACACTGTATATTTGAACATGAAAGCTCCTAAGGAACCTTATATTGAGATAACCACGAGGTTGCGAGTTCGAGACGCGGTATCCTCCGTGCGTTTATTCATTTACATCGGGGAAAAAATTGAGTGCTACTTGTAAAGTAAGTTAGTCTCCACATAATGGCACTGTCTGATAAACAAAACTAAACTTCCAGTACCTTTCATCCTTTTGAGAGTCATGTCCTCCCCGTCTGTCATTTTTAAATATGCGTGCAGTTTGTCAGTGTTTCAAACTGCGTGCATAGTATGCACTCAGTTTGGATACCGGGTCGTGTAGAATGAATCAACAAATGAAATAATGAATTTTCTGGAAAAACTATAAACTGAAAAACGATTTTATCACACTTTTCATTTTTGCTATATTGTAGTCTTTGCTTTATTGTAGTCGTTTTGTTAAAAAAGTTGCTGTATATAACACACTATTTTCTTTTTTTTTCTTGATTCCATGGTTAGTTTTACCCAAATGTTACCAAAATGGGAATTGAATAATGAATATATACCAGCTAAAATATAATCATAATATCATTAACTCACTATTGAACTCCTTCCGACTAGTGCCACGGCATGGCTATGATACTTTTACAAAATACAGCAGTACATTTTGTAAAATATTTCTTTATTCTTTGTCTTCATTGACATATCATACAATTATAACAACCTCTGTGTTTTAACAGATTTAAAACCATCTTCAATTGTTTCAGTTCAACTCCCTCAGATGATACCATACAGGGATAGAATTTTAAAGTTACAATTTCACAATTCAGTTGCACGCTCCAAGATTTATGGCTTAATTGTAAGAGACGAATGACTTGTGAATCTGAAACTTTACCATATTTGGAGATATTGACCAAAGCTGAATTCTTTAACTGCTGAAAAATGAGACAATTCTAGTTACATTTACAGCTACGGTAGTTCTACTAGACGGCTCCATTGACTTTAACAAATAACACACAAAACCTCAATCAAAAGAGCAATCAATATTTGTCTGATCAAATCAGCCAAATTGAACAAACAAAATTGATTTTCACATTGTCAAGATTTGAGGATCGTCTTCACATAAACCAAGTGACCTGAACTAAAATCCATTTGGTTTCAATAAAATATCAGTTTGGTTTAAGGGGGAGGTAAAGATGACATTAAAAGCTTGACCCTAGCTAGGAAGGGTTATTTAAATATTAAAATTATCATTTCAATTCCACAACTGGGCAAACCATCTCTTACTTCGTTACAGTAATAAAGTTGATCCTTTTGCCATACCAGATCACGTATATTTAAATGTCATTCATTATATAGGAAAATTCTAAAATAAAGAACACACTACATTCAGGTAAATCCAAATTACCAACGCACAATAAAATATTTACACATATTCTGATACAGTAGTTATCTCTGTAATGGTGATTCTTTATTCTGAATAATTTATATGTTTTCATGATGAACTTCCACCTTCTTATGTACAATATTTCATCTTATATACACATATATTTACAATTAATTTATCTCGGAACAAACAGAATGAGGAAATTGTCTCATTTATTCATTATAGCAAGGCAATTTTCTCCTTCATCGGCACACTTTTAAATACTGGTATTCTTACTCTTAAATTTTAAGAGTTTTTGAGGATAACATATTAGGTTTGAAATGTATATTTTAATCAACAACAAGTGTTCAAATACAACTCAAAAGCAGAGAATTACTTATACAGCATATTAACAATGTATGGTAATACAATTACAATCATTTAATTCATTACAGCATGTAGGCTGACCCCTGCCATCATTTCCATTGCAGTGAGTATCCATATACCACCCTGACCACTGCCGCCCCCTGATCTCTATATGCAGCATGCAAGCAATGTACAGTAAAGTCACTTGCCCAACCACCTCAAATAATGCTAATGTACTAATATTGCACAATCTCTTTTTTCAATAAAACATTTAACACCAAATCAATTATATTCAAATTAATCAAATTGCTATTAAGATTTTTTCTACAGATTGAACCATACAATAATTGGCAATCTCGTAGAGCTAAGTAGTCTAAAATTGGCAAATGCAATCCATATATCATATTTACATTCAAATTGATACATGGGTGAGGCATGGGTGAGGCTAGCTATGAGGCAGATGAGGCAATTGCCTCAGCTTTTGCCGTGGTCACATGTGCTCTGATTTTCAGTACTGGCACCCGACCGATGAATACTTTGGTCAAAATTGCACTCAGTTTTTAACAAAATCCTCATCAGCCGAGTGCCAGTGTTTTGAAGATCAGAGCAAATGTGTCCACGGCATTAGCGTTAGAGGTTTTTCAGAAAAAAATTCCACTGACACTGAAAATTATGTAACAATAGTAGTATATCACCTTCATTTGGCTCATCTTTTGCCTCACAATTTAAGTGTTGCCTCACCCATTTTGGATCCTGACTTTGGCCCTGACAGGTATAAACCTCTGTCTATCTGTACAACATTGACTGAGGTTTTTATGTTTCTTCATATAACCAGGGTCTTTGAAGTCCCTTTACAAGTGACGTTATTGAGATGTCCCCATTGTTTGATAATAATAAATAGGCTAGTGTTTCATACAATGCAGAACACAAGAGAGCTCACATTGCTACCAGACCTCCCTCTCTCTCTCCATTGGCTTAACATGTAGTCCAATGGAGCACTTTTACATCAGACCCACTCTATGTTCTGCTTCATGGCACCTTGTAGCAAAAATATATCTAGTTTCATGTATATTGTCCCCACAGATGGTATATTCTGAGGCTTTCTGCTTCATGTCTCATGATAATTCATCAATTACAGCAGCAATAGCATTCATTGAGAGCTCTGTCAAGGGAGGAGAGTCAGTGGATAGAACAGCTATCTATTTGGGATACTGTCTCCTCTGTCCATATTTCATATGACCTGGTTTCTCTGGCTGATTACCTGCTAGATGAGGAGCCTGGTAGGTGCTGGGATCAAAGAACATGGGGGGTCCATTGCTAGCAGGGGGAGGAGCAGCACTGGTTGGAGTAGCAGATTCAGGTGCCTGGGAAAACAAATGAATAGAAGAATTAAGATAGATGATTAGTATTGTCTTACTTCTATTGGGCGCAATAAGGGTCATTTCGTTTAAAAGAACAGTAAACAGAGAATTTGGTTCTCATACCTTGACCTCTGATTGGTCGATATCCTACACTTGATTCTGAAATGAGAACTCATTTCCCGGCTGAACTGTGATCCAGTGTAATCTAACTCAAGCTAACTGTAGTTAATACTTAATAGTGACTCAATGAGAGAGTGATGAATTTAATAAGGAAAAACAGAACACAAATATTTCATGCTATTTTCAGTGAATAACTGACCCTGTGCTATTTTCACAAATCAAATAAATATTTCCCGAACTCATCGGGGTTTGAGAAATACCTTTGAATATACAGGTTTTAGTTTTCAAATTCCATAAATTCAATCATGTTGTTTCTGACATACTAAAACTTTCCATCAGTCTGTAAAATCACTTTGTACATGTTATACATAATAGATGAACCAAGGGTAACATACCAAATAATGGGGAAGATGGGCTTTAATAAGATTTAAAACATAGTATGAGATCCTGGCAAGTACTCCACCACTGAGCTTCTGCACAAGTATCTCTGAACATTAGCCTTTTTGTTTGTACAGATCACATGCAAACCTTTGAATGGTGGATTAACATATTTACATGGATTTACATATCTTGGTTGTTCACATTTTAATTAGTCATATATATTAATATATATGTGAATAAATAACTACACATACTAATAATTATACACAGATTGTAATAATAATATTATCAAAATTATCATAATTCCCACGCAAACCTTTGAATGATGATATAACATATTACATATTATTAGGTTTTTAAAATAACAAAGCAAATTATATTATCAAAATTAAATCCCACCCTTTCCTGTGTCTTGGGGGCACTCAATAACCTATTACATATTGTGGTTGTTCACATTTCTCTTATGTCATATAATATCTATTATTAAACATACATGAAAGTACAATCATACACATATGTTACATTAAACACAATAAGCACTGAAATTAATCCTCATTTATCTGATAATTCCGACACTTTTAATTGAATCTACGAATCTGAGTACTAATGGGGTAGGGTTTATTGGAAAGGTCTATTGTATTGTGAGTAAATGGAAAAGTAGACAGGCTATACTTAATATTTCATAGTAGAGAACCATCTAAATTAAGAGTTTCTTCACTCACTACTCTTTCATCAAATAATTTACTAGGGATGTCACAGGACAAAAATATTTTGAGACGAAACAGGATGGGAACTGTCAATTACGGGATGGGATGGGACATAACCAATAAATCATGCCTGATGTGTTCCCTAGAATAACAAAATGTTGACAAGACTGACAAGACTATTATTGAAAGATTTTAGGTACAGTTAATCATGCAAACACAAAGTAGGTTATATCAGCTGCAAATTGTAAGTCTAGATCATAGTTATCATGCATTTTGGAAGTCATTTACAGGATAATCATAATATCCTGAGCATGGACCAAAACATTTCAGTACATGGGTGTTCTGCCACCTCGTCCTGTCCCAAGACCAAAGTCCCGAGGGACAGGACAATATCGGGAAACTATGACATCCCTATAATTTACTGTTTCACTAAAATATGTAAAGAGTTGATTGATTAGATACTCACGCTATGTGTCAGTTGAGTTACTTCCTGAGATAAGGAACTCATAGAACTTGTGTGTGACATCTCCCCATCGGTGGATTGGTTGTGACCCCCTGAACCCTGGACCCCACCCCCTTGAGCCTGTTGCTGCTGGGCAGAGTGTGGATTAAAGAACTGAAACAGAACATTGTATGATAAATAAACACAATTCAGCGCAATCATTTCAGGGAAAATACTTCTAACAATTTGAAACTAAGCGAGAGTGATCTTTATGATTTTAATAAACCTAAAAAGAGTGTGAAATAGGTCAGAAACACAAATGAGAATCAGATGCAAAGTCAATCAATATGTTTACATTTGTGACGTCAAGTAACAGATATATAATTTATACATTTCAATGTCTAATCATGAGTCACATTTAAAGACTTCATTATTTGGTGTTACATCATATATATTTGGTTATAGATTGTTAAATATGCAAATTGTTAAGTTCAGTGTTGAACACTAAACTGGAAAGAGTAAATGAAGTGACGATTTTAGTGAGATTTCATGTTTGAATTGCAATACCTTTGATCAGGTATGATATAGAGTAATAAATCCCTTCGGTTGTTCAGAGTACAGAAAACATTTATGCCTAGCCCTGGAGTATTTATTTAATGAATAAATTTTATTATTTTGTCAATACAATACCTGGTCTTCAGTCTATATATATATTTCTTAAACACGACCCTATGTCACATATTACAACAGCTCACCTGCATTTGTTGTGGAGTATCTGCCTCTATGGGAGTGTTGGGTTGAGATCCTGGATTCCCAATCATGGCACTTCCATTCTGCTCACTAGATGGCATTGGTGCTGCACCTGAATCAGATGTGGCTTTCAGTTGTCCAGTCATATCTACAAAATTGTGACAAGCAGGTCTAAGCATGATAGCATGCAACAAAACAAGGCCCAAACAATCAAGCAAGACTAACTAAACAATGAAGCAATATATCTAACCAACTATGGAAAACAGGAGCTTTCCTGTGTGATATAGATGACTGAAAATGAGATATGTGTCAGATATAAGAACCAAATATGTGAACAAAGTGAGCAAAATCTTACAGCCTTAATAATAAATATGCAGTAATCATAATGCTTTTTTAATTAATTAATTAATAAATAATCATTTAATTATAAAATCAATACAATGAGAGATAAAGAATTAGGATGAATATGAAGATTCAAATGGCATTCAAGATAATATGGAGGTTATGTCTAAATAGTACTTTAAAGAGACATGATTGAGAGTTGAGACTGGCCAATCAGAGTGTATTTTTGAATATGCATTTGTTATTAAATTCAAGCTTTCATTATATCAAGGGGAGAATCCAAATTTATTTGATTTATATTGTTGTTTTTGTTTTTGCAATGGATCAGCATGAGCAACAATTGACTGGAGAAGTAGAAATGAATTTGAGTTACAGAAATTAATTAGGTTCTTAATTGCTGGTTAGGATAAACTCATGTACAGTACTGTACTTCAATAGACCTTTTGCAATCAGAATTCAGGAATTTTGTTTATGGATATTGTTGTCATGTATTTCGTCTTATTGGTGTGATGTCATATAGAAATGATATTAGACATGATGAATCCCGAAATGGCGGACACCTGGCACCTTTTTTTCAAAATCGGGGGGCGCTTAACCGCTATCTAAATCATGTCAGTAAGATCTTAGACTTGGTATGTGCTTAGCATGAATGTTGATCTAGTCAAATTGAAAGCTTTCGTGAAAAAAAAATAAATAAAGCACAAAATATAGTCTCTAAAAATCAAACATCTAAAGCTGAGTGTCCTAATTGTGACGTCACTACAAGATAGAATCCATCCGGTGATCGCAAATCATCAATTAATGGCTTATATACATTATGTGCTAATCATAACTATTAAGCCCACAGATCCACCCACTTTATTGCGTCTAGCCTTGGGAGGTGCATAATATTATTACATAAAATTATATAAATTAACTCCATCATGTAACTCCATTTTGATACATTTTTTATTTTTTAAATTTTCTGAAAATGGAATTAAAATTGTAAGGAATTGCTTCAAATATTCTTCACTCTATCCCTTCTAATACACTGAAACCATAATTTTTCCACTGTCTTACCTGGAATGAACATATTTGGCATTGATGCGACGGTTGGCATGACGTTGAAGAGATTGCTCGGTGCTGCAGAAGACGTGCTGGTGCCTCCAGGGTTCATGACGTCTACATACTGACCCCTAGCTCCTGCAACAACAAACAACATGGGCAAAATGAAAACAAATTGAAAAGAAACAGCATGGTAGACATGATTTTCAATATTTCCTGGTTACCCTATGGGGAACCAAGGATACAAGAAAATGTTGGCTAGGCTTATGATATCATAGTTACATTACACTGTAAGAACTGTAAGAAGCTTTTTGAAATTTTGCAATAAGTTATTCCTAGTTCCAAAAGAATGGCATTATAACCAGTTGGAGGCATGATTTACTAAATCATCTTATAGAATTTCATCCTGATTGGTCTACTAGGATAAAAATAGTTAAGTACATAAACAGATATCAATATATGTAATAAACAATAAGTGAAATAACAAATATTTGTATAAAAACTAGACAAAAGCAACGCCAAAGCGTAGCAAATCCCATCGAACAGCTTTGGCTGGCATTTTTACGAACAAAGTATATAGCAAAAATGGCAGCCATTTTTCAAAATGATCACCTACCACAAGTGTCATTAGACAGTGTGCCATGCTTATAGTACTCACAAGCCAAATATGAACAGAATCGCTCCACTACTTTTCGAGTTATAGTGAAGTAGGATAAAATGGTGGCCATTTTGAAAATTTTTTGAGTTACAGCAAAAATTATAAAATAGCGAGTAAAGGCCACCATTTTTCAAGATGGCTGCCATGTGCCTTTTTAAGATCTACATTTCTAGCTTATGTCCTATATAATTTTTTTACATTTAAAACATATTGCTATTACAGTTTTACATATTGTACCTAAATTATTGTAAAATCGGCACTTAAATGGCTGCCATTTTTGAATGAGCGGCCATTTTGAAAATGGGCTTTTGAGCAGAACTTCTACCCCAATAGGGTATATGTTTACAAAATATGAACAAAATCGGGCCAAAGGTATTTGAGTTATTGCCCGGACGGCGTTCCCTATATCCCTCAGAACTTCGTTCGCTGGGATAAATATATAAATATAAATATAAAAGGTCAGTCAAAATACTAGAAAAGGTAGAAAACAAAATCAACCTACCTCTCTGTTTAGGCCTGGAGAACCTATTCCCCGTGGGGGGTGCTGGAGCCTGACCATCTGTGGAGTCTGTGGGTGCAGGAGCAGGAGCAGGGCTGGGGTGAGAGAGATCAGAATCTTTGGGAGGAGGTCCAGCGGGTTTTTCATCCTCCTCATCGGCATCCTGGTTCACCCATCTTTTATTAACATCATCCCAGATTATCTACAAATCCATATTATAAGGTAATATAAATAAAAAGTTCAAATATGGTAATATCATCTCCTCAAGTCTATATATGGCAATATAGATAAGAAGTTCAAAAATGGTAATATCATCTCTTCAAGTCAACATGTATATATGGCAACATCATATATGGTAATATATTCTTCCTACTTACTGTTGGATTCTTGTCATCAGGAAGATTCATCTCATTTTTCCCTTTTGGTAAAATCTTGCTGAACATTCCCCCAAGCCATGATGAACCTCCACTCTTAGCAGGCTAGAATAAATGAAATGATCTCTACATTATTATCATGCAGTGTTCTGAGGGATCAAAGCTTGTATTCATTATCTTTTTGAGTAAATTTACAATATTTTTACACAATTAAGCCACATTGCATAGTTTGCATTATATTGATATCATTAAATATTAACTTTATGTAAAATTTACCTTTTTCTTTGGCGCCTCCTTTTTAGGTTGTTCCTTGGGTGGTTCAACTGGTTTGGGAGGAGGCTGTGAGGGAGGTAGCTTGTTGGTAGGGGTAGGAGGAGAGCTCTCAGAAATGGAGGGTCTTTTGAACTGACCAGCAGAGGCACCCAGGGGCATCGTTGATGATATACTTGACTGGAAATAAATTCAGAAAATGTAAAACAAAGTTTTGGATTAAATAATGATTAGTTTGCCTGGGTTAGATAATATTATATGACTCAAAAGTGGGCTTGCTAAAATGGACAAAACAAAAGTTATTGAAAAATAATAATTTAATACATGCACTAATAACAGTTATTAAAGATGCGATAAATTCAGACATTATGAATTACTGACATTTAGCACATTTTTTATTACTATTTTTTCCTTCAGAAATAATATTTCATAATTTCAGAAAATACGTATTAATGCATCACTACCAAGCTTGCAATTGTATGATTAGTCAAAACTTGGTCACATGTCATCAGGCAAAATCAGGCAATATTAACTGCTCACGAGTCATGCTAATCAAATAAGACAAACAACCAGAAAAAAGTATACTATTTATAAGGGACCAAATGCAAAAGATGCTAGTTGGGGGGGGGGTGTTATTATCGCACATTGTTAAGCTCTGGCGATATTGATTATTGATTCCCTGTGAATTTTCTACAAGTGTGTACCCCCTCGTTGCTTTCTAAAATGAAGAAAATATTTTGAAAATTTGAAAAATACACCTAAAATAGAGGAATATGAATTTGATATACAGCAATCTGACTATCTGATATTTGAAGGTTCTTAATAAGCTATGGACTGATTCACTAGGACTGGGAAAGAAAGGTATATTTATCACGAAAGCGATGAAATGTGGAAATTCTTTGCAAATGACCCAGCAAGACTGAATGAATTATTTGTAATTTGTCAAAACGACAACCCACATCATTTGGTGGTATGGTACTGATAGCAAAGTTTTTCATGCCAAATGATCCTACTTGAAGTGTCATCAGACAGTAGATAGTCATTAGCTTTAGATACACCCAAGACTGCAATAAAGCAGGATTGAGATCTGATCCACAAGCTTAAAAGTTGTTCACTTTAATAAACCAATCATTCTTAACTAGACAACAGCAACGCCAAAGCGTAGCAAATCCCATCGAACAGCCATGGCTGGCATTTTTTACAAACAAAGTATAAAGCAAAAATGGCAGCCAATTTTCAAAATGGCCGCCTTCTACCAAAAGTGTCATTAGACAGTGGGCCATGCTTATAGTATTCACATACCAAATATGAACAAAATCGCTCCACTACTTTTCGAGTTATAGAAAATTTTTTAAACTAGACAATGGCAACTCCGCGGAGTAGCAAATCCCAACGAACAAAATATCAATTACTGAATTCCAATCAATTATACTCATTACTTTGGTTAAAATTGAAAAATTTAGATTTTAGAATTGCGAATTCCTGCAAAGCAGCCATTTTGAATTTTCTGAGGTACAAATCTGAAGAATAATACCATAATTGTAATCTACTCCAAAATTCCTTCAATTTGAGTATAATATAGCCATACTTTGAAGGGATCGAAAAATTATTGCGAAATCGTATATTAGACATTTAAAACATATTGCTACTACAGTTTTACATATTGTACATAAATTACTGTAAAATCGGCACTAAAATGGCCGCCATTTTTAAATAAGCGGCCATTTTGAAAATTAGCTTTCGAGCAGAACTTCTACCCCCATAGGGTATATGTGTACAAAACATGAACAAAATCGGGCCAACGGTATTTGAGTAATTGCCATTAAGTGCATGTTTAGAGTATGTTTGTAACCCTACTATCACACCAAACTAGTTCTCACTACGTTCTTGAAAACGGGCTTAAACTGTGCATGAACGGATTTGACATACTAAGAACCCACTAAGAACCCACTAAGAACCGTTTGGGATCTAGCTTCATGAAACTACTCGAACGAGTAGGTCCTCTAGAACTTAGAGCATGCAATCAGAACGAGTGACAACGTACTTCACTGGGGACACACTACGAATGGAAGTGTCGTACTTCAATCCTACTAGGGACGTATTACGACGTTGTGTAGTCAGGCGTAAATTGCAGCCGTGAGTACCCCAATCTAGTCCTTTTGTAGCTCGTTCATTCTGTTCGTAGACAGACCCAACTCGACCGAATAACGTCCTTCCCGATTATAAAGGTTCACAGTAACATATTAGGACGTTTTGAGAACGAGGTACAGCTAATTGTCAACTGGTTTAAACTGACTAAGGACGTAATTGAACTGCTTGGATACGTTGTGTAGACGAGACGAACGCACAATTTAACCCGATCTAAACTTGATTCCAACGTACTGCAGACGGAATAAAGACGAGATGAACGTATTAAAAACTGAGTTCTTCAAAACGTTGCCGAATCGGTTTTAAACTGTGCAAACTGAATGAACGTAGCTACAACGTTCTACGGTCTGTTTACGAACTTCATGGACTTTCCCGGACGGGGAATGTGATTTAGAATTTTGAATCGATTCAAAATTCGATGGCGACCATACTGTTCTGTAATCAGGTCATGATGACCTTCTAGACTAAGGGACGCGTTATATGACGTTGCACACCGACATGGTGCGACCTGAACGAACTGCGAATGAGATGGACGTATTGAACACTGTTTATGAATGAAGTAGTTAATTATTTTAGACATATTTCCCAACCACAGCCAGATTGAGCCAGTTTTCTGATGTTTTCGTAGGACTGGCAAGAACGGGTAAGAACTAGTTTAGTGTGATAGGGGGGTAAAATGGCCAGAAAATAATTGGCTCATCCTGTAATATTTCATAATCAAGAAAAAAGGGTGGGTGTTTTTATTTATACATGGAGGTATCATTTATCAATCTATGCAATATGTATGATGCTGAAATGTAGTTTTTCACAGCTAATTTATCATTACTGAATGTATACTGATACTCATTTGGACACTGTTATAAATGGATCTTTTAAAGTGCCTCATAAGCTGACACTGCCTTGTGGTTTTTTAAAACATGCTCTATTTATTTGTTCTAAATGTATACCAGTGACAATATAACAAAATAAATAAAATATTTTAATATTAATAAGGATGTTTTAAACACTGTTGGTGCCCCTGCTTAATGAATGCCAGATGGCAACTATAAGTAAGATACTCTGGTATACATCTACACTATCTACATCTAGCACAATAAGCACATGCTTCTGTCTACAACATATAAGCCCACCCTATGACTTCCACGCGGTGAGTGCTGTATCTCATTCTGCGATGATACAGAGCCCCGTGGTGTTGAAGACCCTTTAAACCAAGGTGGGGACAAGATGGGAGATGACGAACGCTGAAATACATGCACAGATAAATGATATCGAGGCCTACTTACTGTACTCATTTTGAAAAAAGTTTTGAAATTTTGATTTTGGGTTTTTGGTGTTGGTCTTGAGCAAATTATATCTTGATCAGTTGTACTCCATATTCGGGGACATGGTCTGCTTATAACCATTCTGGGCCATATTTTCAAGTTACTAATGTCTACTGAACTATACATTCAAGGAAGTATATTTTCAAATTACTTATGTCCTCTGAACCAAATACATTCTAGAATGAGAACCATAAGAAGAGATCCATATATTCTTAAATGATATATTCTAAGAGAATTATACATTGTAGGAAGAGAACCATATATTCTTAGAGATCCATACATTTTCAAATGACATATTCTAAGAGAACTATACATTGTAGGAAGAGAACCATATATTCTTACAGACCCATACATTCTCAAATAATATATTCTAAGAGAACTATACATTGTAGGAAGAGAACCATACATTCTTAGAGATCCATATATTCCCACATGATATATTCTAAGAGGACTATAGATTGTAAAAAGAGAACCATATATTCTGTAATCATTCATTTTCAGATGAGATCTGTTAATTCTATGAAGAGCATGACTAAACTTTCTTAGTACCAAAGAACATGTGCTCATAACAATACTGGTCTCTGGATATTCAGGAGCACTTAATTTACACAAGAGACTGGGTAAATGCGTGAAAATAAGTCATTTTTTTATTGCATTCATTTTGTTAATTATTTTCAATTATTTAAGATTTTATGAACAATAATAGTCTAATTAGATGAATAGTATTATTGGTGCAGACACACAATCTTACATACAGGGTGTCCAAAAAAACAGGACCGTAAGAAAGTTGATTTAATCAGTCAGTTTTGCATATTTTGCCTTAAAATTTTAGAATTATTTAGTTCATTGAATGTGAATTTTGTTTTGGAATTTTGATGATAATCTGTCCATTGTGTCAAAAACTACAGTACCTTACAACACATGCTCAAAGTGGGCACTTCTCTCTATACACAAACGAATACTGAGAACCAAGTTGTTAAATGAACCTAACCTATACACATCTATGTGGATGGTACGAATGGGAGTACTTATTGCCCTCTTAATATTGTTAGGGGCCTGTCAGTATACACACTGGCTTTGAGAAATCCCCACTGCTTATCTCCTTAGATCCCTTCTGGTGCTTAGTGACCTCCAAAACTTAGCGAGAACTTACTGGTCCTTGTTCATGGTAAAAGCACATCCCCAGTCACCTTCGAACCAAAAAGGACTGATGATTCCATGTTTCCTCATTGCCACCCAGGCAATGCATTGTTCAGAATGCAATGGATGCTGTAACATTTCATCAGGAGGATGTAAGCCCCAGTTTCAATTGTTCTTGGAATAAACTTGTCCATTCAGAAAGATATGTGTGGAGGAAGATCATCAACAACTTTGTTCGTCAGATTGAATTGTGCATACAGAGCAAAGGTGCACATTTGGGGCATGTTTTGTAAGGAATTGTAGATTTTGACTCAACTGGCAGATTATTATCAAACTCTCACAACAAAATTCACATTGAATGAACTAAATAATTCTGAAATTTCAAGGCAAAATATGCAAAATTAACAGTTATTCAACTTTCTAACGGTCCTGTTTTATTTTGGACACCCTGTATTAGAGTGTAAAATTGGACACAAAATACTTGATAAATGTCACATGTTGTTGCATATATTTTGTTTAATACTTTCATAAATAAAGTGCACATTTATAGAGTAACTAGAAAAGCAGCAACTCCACGGAGTAGCAAATCCCAGCGAACAAAACATGTTTTGATAAATAGCAGCCATATAAAATTTGAGCCAAATCCATCCAATGGTATTTGAATTGGTTGCCATTTTGAAATTCAGCTGTCATCTTTAGATTTCTTCTTTAGCAGAGCTCCTATGTCCCAAGGCATCAGCATATACAATCTAATCAAAATCCGTCAACTGGTACTTGATTTATCAAGGATTACATGTTTAATAAAAGAAATGGTGGAGATTTCGATAAATAGCAGCCACCTTGAAAATTTCTTCTCAAGCAGAGCTCTCTATCTCTAGGCATCAGTATAAAAAATTTGAAGTAAATCCGTCCAATGGTATTTGAGTTATCAGAATACATTTTTTACGAAAAATGGCCGCCATTTTGAAATATGGTGGCAATCTTGAAAATGTCTTCCTGAGCAAGGCTCCTTTGTACCCAGGTAACAGAATATAAAATTTGAACCAAATCCATCCACCAGTATTTGAGTTATCAAAGATTATATTTTTTCCAAAAAATGGCCGCCATTTGTATTTAGTGGCCATATAGAAAATTCCTTCTCGAGCAGATGTCCTACACCCATAAGGCATAAGCCTATAAATTTGAATGAAATCCGTCAACTGGTATTTGAGTTATTGCCCGGACACAAGAACGGACGGATGAACTACAGACGGATGAACGGACGGATGGCTTTTCTATATCCCCCTCAAACTACTTTCGGTGGGATAATTAATGTTGAATGTGCAACACTATCACGTTGAACAAAGAAACAGATCATCATTTATATAGGAATTCTAATAATTCTAATAGTTCTAATTAATGAATGACTCACGAGTCGAAAAGTATTAGTGGTGCAAGTATATCATCTTACAAGATGGAGTTTAAAAGGATTGGTAGCATTATGGTGAACTAAATTGAACACATGTTTTTCATAAACAAGTCATCAAAAAATTTAGAAAAATTTATACATCACCAATCTAATCAATCTTTCGAAAGCTAACAATTTATTTTGAAAATATTTATGGGTATTTACTTTTTTAATATGATTTGTTTTCGAAAATACATCAGAAACTGTTCTTGGTACCATATATTTGGAATGAAATGAAATATCTATCAAACCCCCTTGGAACAGAATGACATATATCAGGTCATTCAATAAATTCACATTGGCAATATTCTCATTTTAAAAGGTTTTTAATATTTTTTCAATGAAATTTTAACCTTATTTACACGTGAGATGCAGTTTCACCTTTTTAAAACCTGTCACTTGTAAATAAGGTTAAAGGTCACAATACCATATATGGGGCAGAATATCGATGTTGCATTCTGGGAGCCAATCTTCCTTGAAAAATATCAATAAATAATTTTCACATTAAATTGTTGTCAATCAGTGACCATTACATAAAGGATGTGTGGTTGTTTTCAATAATTGTTTTAAGAGAAAAACAATGTTGAATTTAGTTCACCATATCGCTACAAATCCTTCAATAAATACAAATTCCTATTCTAAGATTTTATGAAAAATGTTAGTGACCTACCGGTTGAGCAGTATTAGTGTTAATCTCTAAGGGTTCACTCATAGTCACGTGTTTGCGTGTGTCACTATTATGTGGCTTGTCGCCATGACCCACCACCCCTGATATACCACTAGTGTTAGACATGTTAGAGGAGTGCCGCTTTCGATCCTTGCATCAGAGGAAAATGAAGTTAGCAAATTAAAGAATGTACATGTATGAAGAAAACCTATATACCTAGAAAGCAGGGAGAGAAATGCAAGCATGGAGAGGAACATATTTATGACATGAAGAAATGAAAAAAAACTACAAAAGCTTATTAGTACAAGTACATACACTTCTGAAAATGATACAAACACATAACAGTAAATATACAAAAACGAGAATAATGCATAGTGTTATACAATTAATGAACTATGACTACTTGACAAAATATATTAGACTTGCTCTTTGACTTTTTTGAAGACATCATGGCCCCTCCTTGGAATTATTCACATTATGTTTTGGAAGCGACTTTGGCCAATAGATCACAGAATCAAGTACCAAATGTGTGAGAGTCTCTAAATCTCGACAAGGAATTGTGTAATTTCAAACTCACACTAATTTGGGACCTGATTCTACAATCATGTGATTAACATCTTCCCAGTAGCCAACAAGTATCAACATGAGAATGTAAGAAATCCTTAGTGAGGAAGACAATATGTTCCCAACCATCAATTTGCAAGTCTAATAGAACACGTGAAGTAACAAAACAAATTAGTAGATGTAACAGTATAATGACATAACATGAAACAACAAACATCTCGGCTATATGGTTACTCACATTAAATATAGAGGGCACAGACATTGCAACAATGCATGGGATGGCATCTTTGAGATGAGAACCATTGTGACAGTTGTTTGAATGGGAGTGTGGGCGCCATTTCTTTATCAGATTTGCTTCGGGAGTAACAGGAAGTTGACTGATAGGAAACTTGCTCATGGGTTTGACGAGACATGTGTTAATTGTGCTTGTGCATGGATGCCTGGATGTGCTTTGAGAGTTTATGATATTTGGACTGATTTCAGAATAGTTGTCTGGTACATATGAAAAATCCTTGGTTTGGGGAGACTTGACTTTCCAAACATCTGAGATATGAGATTTGTTTGAGGCTTGGACATATGTATGACATAGTCCCTCTCCCTGTGTGATGTCATTGGCATCTTCATCATTGTTGGCAATATCAATTGTGTCAATGGCATCTTCTTTATCATTGTTGGCAATATCAATAATGCCATTGGCATCTTCTTTATCATTGTTGGCAATATCAATTATGTCATTGGCATCTTCTTTATCATTGTTGGCAACATCAATTATGCCATTGGCATCTTCTTTATCATTGTTGGCAATATCAATCATGCCATTGGCATCTTCTGCATCATTGTTGGCAGTATCAATGATGTCACTGGTATCTGTTGAATCATCCATTCCTTCAACTACCGTACATACGCTGTCACCTGATTTAACATGTGCAAGTCCTACATCAATGTCCTCCAGATAGGTGACTGGTACCACTTCATACTCTTCATTGGCTTCAATATGCTCATCATCTGCACGAGAGGAATATTTCTCAGCCTCTTCATTCACAGCCAATTCAAATTTGCTCATTACATGACCCACTTCATCAATCCCCATTTCTATAAGACTTAGCTCTACTTTACTTTTGCTAGATTTTGCTTTTTCATTTCTTGACTCAATTTTGTCATTTCCATCATCAATTGAAGATTTTGCCACTGGGGAGCCCACATTGTAACATTGTGGTGAAGTATTCCTAATTGGGGAATCAATATTTGTATCTAGTTTTGTGTACACACCATTTGCTGCCACACTGCTATATTGCTTTAATAAATTATGTCCCTCTGTGTGATCAATACCTCTAGTAGTCACCTGGAGAAGTCTGCGTCTTGTCTTTTTTTGTTTTGTTTGTTTAGTTTGATCATCATAATAAAGAAAGTCTGAATCTGTAGCTTTATGTGCTTCCTCAAATTCTTGGAACCACTTTGGTTTTTCTTGGACAGTTTTCTGAATATCTCTTATGCCATCCTCAATATTTCCCTTGTAATTGTTATTCTCTTTGGATTGTTCTTCATGGTCTTTTAAAGCATCATTAGAGCCACTGGCTTGTTCCCCAGGCTCTGTTAAAGCATCATTTAAGTTATGCAAATCCTTCTCCATAGCACCATTTTTGGCATCATCACTCTTAGAGTTAGAACACACCTTAACATTTCCCTCATCATTGAATGTCTCTAATGCTGATATATTCTTGTTTTCCTTAGGAGCTTTTAAAGCAGCATTCATGTCCCTCTCTACAGCATCAGTCAGGACATCTACACTCTTGGTAAACACCCCTGTATCGGACAAAGCTCTCACATGTTTCCCATTGACTCGTCGTTCATTTTGAGCAACATCCCTTTTGTTTGTGTCCTTAAACTGTTCATGTTTCTTTTTAATATTCCATGAGTCAACAGATTTACATCTCTTAGCTTTTGACCTGTTGAATGTCCCATCTTGAGTCATACAAGTCTTCCTCTTAGGGGAAATCTTCCTGTTAAGATTCCTAATTGGAGGACTATGCAAGAAGGGCTGTTTCATGTTAGCAGTATCTATTGCATCCTCAGTCATAATACCTCGACTTAAGTGCTCAAATTCAAACTTTGGTTTCGGTGGAAGTGGTGGGAGAACATGTTTTAGATATTGAAGTTTGCTTGCCATATATCCTCCATCCAGTGATGTATTCAGGCTGGCTGCCTTTGCTAGGGGGTAAGGACTGCTGGCAAACACAAATGGTCCATTACTATGTGGTTGATTATTTGCATTAAGGTCATCATTTATGCTACCAAATTTGACGTTGTCCTGCATGGGGCAAGGCTTGGGAAACACACTCTCTTCAGTTTGATAGCTGTGTGACTCAGGGGTCTTAATACAACGAATCATGTGAGGTGGGGTGACATTCCTATTGGTACCTTGGTGTGGAGGGGTCTTCATACCATACTGAAGATTTGAAGGTTTTGGTGAAAATATGATTTTGGGAGATGATGAACTATGCTGTGCAACCATTTGGGGACTTGATTTGACCATTGAGGGGCTACAAGAGCTAGATCTGACCAATAAGGGGCTACCAGATCTGACCAATAAGGGACTACCAGGAGATCTCCGAAGTGGTGACACCTTTAACTCAGCACTTCTTCTGCCTCTATGATTCTTATCAAACAAAGAATGTTCTCCCAGGTTACTGGATACAATGGTGTAAGTCCTTGGTGAGCTGCCTGTTGAGAGGACCCTCATTCCATGCTCCAGGACAAATTCCTCCAAGTCCTGAGGGTCTCCTACTGATGTCAATGGAGATGAACTCAGAGGTGTATTACCTGCTCCAAGTATGTATGAACTCTGGTTTGATGAACATGCACTTTGGGATTGTCTAGGGGATATACTACAGGGAGAGGTCCTATCCAAGTTATTCTCCAGGAGGTACCTACGCACAGCTTCTACGTGCACTGCACTGCTATTGTACACATGGTAAGGCTCAGGGATGTAAGGAGGTGGGGGGCCTAGTTTAGGGAATTCATTTCTTTGAGGATTATGAACCTTGTCAGTGGTTGATATATCTTTAGGTAACGATTTGAGGTATGGGTGAGATGAGAGACTTGGGGGAGAGGGCTCTGATTCTGATTCAGAAGGGCTGTCTAAGGGGGTGACAGAAGCAAGAGGTGAAGCAGGGTTGCCTTGGTGCTAAACAAACAAGTACACACAGTGAATAAAACAATAGATCTACAAGATAGAGTCACGCACACACAGTGATTATATTCAAGCAACATGCACAGAGAAACAAAGGCAGAAAACTTTCCTTGAATAAACATCATAGTGTTCATAATAGCATGACTTTTTATATGTATTTTGGGGTTTAATAGAATTAATTTTCACTGGGAACAAAGAACAAGGAGGAAATGAAAGACCTGATAAACACCTACATGTAAAGTAATAATATCAGATCTGTAATTGATTACTAGTACATGGAGACATTTCATATAGTGTATACCAAACCACGGGATATTCTTAGGTAAAACGCAAAAAATTGGATTGAACATTTATTTGGTGGAGACACATTGCATTTTTGTTTTTCAGTTCTTTGCAAAAATAAAGATCGAGGAAAAGATTACAATTGTCAACCATGATGATTATTTTAGGAATAGTTAACATTTTTTATTCAGTTAATTCAATCATGCATGCAATCTTTTTAATAGAGATTCAAACCACCACAAAAAAATAGTTATCCACAAGTTCGATTCCAGAAAAATATTTATTTTTATTGCTTTACAAACATACCCAAACTACTACTGATCTGATATAATGTATTGAAAAACACTCATGAGAAAATTCCAATTTCAAAGTTAAATATGTTTTTCCACTACCATTACTATAAACCTCTTGAATACCCAGATTGACGGAGATTTGCCAAAAATAAAATCACTTTGAGACCCAGTGACATCAAATTGTTTTTTCTATGACAAGTGTAGAGATGAGCTTCTGTTCATGAAGATCACCACATTGAAATTCATATGTTGTATATTAGAGCATAAAATACACATTGTGGTAAACAGTGAGAAATTGCGAGGGGTCATTAACAGAATATTTGATCAGAACTCTTTAATTCATTATTGAAACCATAGATACGATAGAGAACAATGAACTTTGGATTTTCTTAACTTTACAATTCTAGTGTTCAAGAGAGGTGCAGTACATACTCCTACACATTTTCAAGGAGGGGGTCATTTTCTCATGAAAAATGGTTTTCTCAAGAAATACATTTTTGTATAGTTCCCAAGCAGAGATTTAGACAACCAGAAAACTTTACATAAAGAATATGCGTCTTTGTATAATATTACCTGACCAAGTCCAGTGGTGGTAGATGCTCCATAATAATCAAATGTACTCTGAGAGTTCATACTGTCTCCTATAAAACAATACATGATGCCATGAGAACGTTGATCAGACCTATCGATGGTCTCTAGAATCTGGACACATTATACAGGGTGGTAGGAGCTCATATCTTAAATACAGACACATTATACAGGGTGGTCGGAGCTCATAGTATCTAAAATACAGATACATTAAACAGGATAGTAAGAGCTCTTGATCTTTAGAATATGGACACATTTTACAGGGTGGTCAAAGTTTATAATATCTAAAATAGAAACATATTATGAATATGGACATTTTATACAGGATGGTCTGAACTCATATCTAAAATACTGACACAGTTTATGGGGTAGTCAGAGCTCTTAATCTCTAGAATATGGACACATTATACAGGGTGGTCAGAGCTCATAATATCTAAAACACTAACACATTATACAGGGTGGTCAGAGCTCATAATATCTAAACCACTGACACATTATACAGGGTGGTCAGAGCTCATAATATCTAAAACAAAGACACATTATACAGGGTGGTCAGAGCTCATAATATCTAAAACAGTGACACATTATACAAGGTGATCAGAGCTCATGATATCTAAAACACGGACACATTATACAGGGTGGTCAGAGCTCATAATATCTAAAACACTGACAAATTATACAGCGTGGTCTGAGCTCATAATATCTAAAACAGTGACAGATTATACAGGGTGGTCAGATCTCATAATATCTAAAACACTGACACATTATACAGGGTGGCCAGAGCTCTTTATATCCAAGATAATGACACATTATTTATATCTCAGGTACTGACAAATTATACAGATCTATGTTATATTATTCATACCATATGGATCATCGGGGTCTGTGCTTTCAGCAGTGGTAGCAGTGTAATTACTGTTCATGCTCTCAGCCAGATTGACACCTTCTAGAGCGCTTGTCTTACTGAATGTTTTATATGGCTCGGTTTCCTCCACACCATTTTCCTCTGATTGAATAATAAAGAACATTATTAATATCATACCGGTACCTGAATTTTGGTCATGTTACAGCTATGTGTACTTTGGTACAATGTATTTATTTTAAGTATTTTAGATTATAAACTGTATTTGAACATTGCAGTTTTATATTTCTATCCTTACATTGAGATAAAACTACATACAAATCCAGAAAGACATGATTTGTGTCTGGCTTTCACGAACAGAATTTTTTCTAAAGTGTATAATTTTTGTGGATAAAAAATAGATAAGGGAGCACGATAAAAAGAGACATTGACTCTTTCTAATTAGAAAACAATGAGTATGTACGTCAATCTACCTAAAAGAGTCCAATTAATAAATTAATAAAAACTGAGCCATGACGATAGCTCAGCAGTTATCTCTGACCAATAGCCTCATTATATGGCCAGTCACCCAATTACATGTCATTACCTTTAATTGCATTAATGGAGCAAGTGAAAAGCTCCATGAATGTTGTGGAGAGTGTAACATAGAGAGACTTGTGGTGCAGTGGAAAGTGAAGGGAAGTATTGTTAAGTGTACATGTATATGTAGTCATAAAGATTGGTATCATGTATGAAAAAGTGGAGAGTTACCTTGTGTAGTTTCAGTCTGTTGGGCTCCCTGAACACCTTGGTTGAAATCAGGATCTGTTTCCCACTGCTGCGTCTGGTAGTTATAGATATAGCCTGCAATAATACAATACTATAAGTTATTGAATGATTTGAAGTGCAATACAGGATATATTCTGGTCGAGAAATTCTGTATTGGAACGAGACGAAGTCGAGTGCCAATACAGAATATCAAGACAGAATATATCCTGTATTGCACTTCAAATCATTCAATAACGTTTTTATCGTGTGATCCTCTGTATTGCTACTGAGATCATCCCCTCCGTATCAATATTTTCTGTATTGCGACGGATGATCAACGGGAACAATCTCAGTAGCAATACAGATTGGTACAGCACAAGAACTGACCAATCAGAGGGCTTCATTTTACAGATCATACGATAAAATGTTATACAGTATTAAACAATACAATACAAATATTATGGTACATATTTCTGACTCCTTTGTCTTCTGTATATTTTTAAGTAATGTTCTACAGTAATGATCAATGTTCAAAAATGCTAAGAATTCTAACCTCACAGATACAAGCTGAAAGCTGAAATGATGAAAGGGTGAAAGGACACTGAACCATAGAGATGATAAAATGGTGAAATAAATCTTTCTTCGGCTTTAATAGAGGTGATTACATGGTTTAATAATACATTCTCTGATGATTCTACTTTAGAAATATACATGAAGGTCCATTCAAAATCAACTGTTGAACTTTTAAAATTCATGTTTAGACTGAGGATTGAGTGTAAAACAATCTTTTTCATCTCATCTTTATTTTCAATTCATAAACTGGAAGCAAATTTTAAGTCGAGAAAACAGTGATAATGTTATATCTATGAAGCAAGGAAGTCAAAACATTTTTTATAGAAATCATTATAATCATTTGATGATTATTAAGAAGCATTTAAAATTGAATACAAAGCAGAAAAATGAAATAAAGTGAATCGGTAAAATAATGCATTTCAGGTTCTATAACAGAATTAAATTTTGATTTTATCTATCAGAAAATGTGTTCTTCATTTGCTTAATATCTGCTTAAATGTGTTATGTATATTATGTTGATCGTTAAATGAAAATATTAAAATAGGTAAGTTTATGAATACATGTATGTCAAGGTATTTTGGTCTCGTCCAAGAAACTAATTGAACTGCAATGTTTAGCCAATGCTAGAGTTCAATATTCCTTTAACCACCAGAGTAAATGCATATTATTTCAAAATGCACATTATATGTACAAGTAGCAAATAGCTTTTGTATCTAATGCAAATTAAAATATGTCCAATACAAGAAAGATATTTCACTTTTTGTAAATTTATAACATAGGGTCTATGTGGAATCTCCCTAACTAGAAGTCAAATTTTTAAAGTTGATTGACAAGTTTTGATCAATCACAATCACTTTGACTGAATTTTGAATGTCTAATGACGTAAATCAAGGTTACATCTTCTTGCATCTAGTCAATTGGAATGTGTGTCGAGTCAAACCTAAATAAAAAGAACCAATTAAATTACCAAAGTGCAATATGCAAAGTGCATGTCTGAAAACTGACAGTATTTTGTATTTGAGAGGCCAGATATTTTGTTAGCCAAACTTCAAGCAATCCAAAAATACAAACAATTGCATTTAAAATATGAATGTATTTCCCATATAACGAAATATCAGAACCGTTAAATGATGATGCACTCCAGAAATTTTTGTGGACAATCATTTACATCTAGAATGCCATCATTCATCTCACTGTTTAATAAATTAATTTATTATTTCCATGCCGTGATACTTGTCCTCTCATTGGTCAATTAGATACCATGTGACTAATAATATATAGAGGTATTCCATGTCTCCCTGCTTAGAAAATGTGTGAAGAGTATATTCACCGGCAGTGACATCATTTTTAGTGAATACCACTACATATTCAATTAAAATGACGTCACATCACTTAATTCTCGGGAATTTATTGAAAAGTATTATCATCAGATATGACAGATGGTGAAGTTGTATCAGGAAGTCCTCCCAAGAAAAGGTTCATAACTGTACAACAAACACAGAATAAAGAATTAACAAATGTATTCAAAAAGTCAACTAATCAAATTATAACAGTTTATCCTATGAGTTTTAGGGAGATAAGTTGGTAAGATATATCCCATATCCTGATTTTGAGGTTTCCATATCCAGAACCTCCATATCTCCCGCTTCGGTGCATATCTTCCCGCTTCCGGTAAGAAGTGGAAATGCAATAAAATAACTTTGCATATAAATGATTTGTTTATTTTTACACCTTGTATTATTGAAATGGCCATATGCCCCTGAAAACCCCTATCTCCCTCTGGATAAACCCCATATCCAAAACCTCCCAGTACATAACCCTTATATATTGGCAAAGGTTTGGAAATACGTTGAAACTAAACGTCATATCATAACAATATTGTGTGCTACTTTAATGGGGAATTAATAGAACAAATATTGAATTCTGTGATCGTTTAATATCTGTATTTATCCTATGCCAAGTAGGGTTTTAGGGAGATAAGTTGGTAAGATATATCTGGTATCCTGATTTTGAGGTTTCCATATCCAGAACCTCCATATCTCCCACCATATCTCCCGCTTTGGTGCATATCTCCCCGCTTCGGTACATATCTTCCCACTTCGGTACATATCTTCCCGCTTCCGGTAAGTAGTGGAAATGCAATAAAATGATTTGATTTATTTTTACACCTTGTACTATTGAAATGACCATATGCCCCTGAAAACTTAGTATAGGATAAAGCAGTTATGTATTGTTGGTTTGGATATTGGGTTCATCCCTCGTGAGATATGCACATCTACCTTCGGTCCCTCAGGTAGATATGCATATCTCCCTCTGGATAAACCCCATATCCAAAACCTCCCAGTAGATAACCCTTATATATTTCTGAGGAGTGTATTCACCTCACCCTTCAGGCTACGGTGAATACACCTCCAGAAATATAGAGAGATATTCAACTCCAAAGATATTTGTATAGTATTTACTAATATCTGTTTATGTAAATCACTGTTGATACCATACTATATTTATTTCTTAATATGAGTCACTAAATAATAATAATAATAAACTTAACTCTGGGCTCAGCGATCAATTGCCAATATAGTTATAGCTATTAATGTTTTGAGGGACTTGACTTTTAAATATAAACATGTTTTGTAAGCAGATTGAGTTGGTCAGCTTAGTTGAAATAGGTTGTGAGTAAGTGAGTGAGTGAGTGGAGAGAACGAGTATTCCTTAATATGGTTTTTGAATTTCTTTTATAAGATATCATATTGGGTGTTCACTTAAGGATGTATATAACCAGCAAGGACTAAGGAAACAATAAACATGAGTTTTTGAAGAATATCATCAATTAGATTCCTTTTCATCAATTAAATGCAATAAATACACTTTTGCTTTCTAATCAAAAATGTGAAAATGCATAAATAACGAAAGTGAAAGTATTTGGCCATTGTTAGGAATTCCCCAAAACAAATGTCACAATGAATGTATTCATACCGTCCACAAATATTAATGACATAATACTCGTAGCCCACTCTTGTTAAAATCCAATGTAATGTGAACTCATTTCCCTAACGACGATAGCTTTGGAGAAATCCTCAAACTGTTAGTGGATTCCCCGAATTATTTCGCATTTATATACAAAATTAACTCTAACTTGGGTATAATGACCTTTTAACATAGAGCAATCGATTCCTCATATTAATACAAATATATGATAATAATAGCATAAAATGCTTTCAAGAAATAAGCTCAAAAATGGCAATGTTATTGCAATTGAATTAAGCGGTCCTTCATTAATTACACCGGAAGAAACATTTCTGAAAATTGCTATAAGTCAGGGGTCATTGTAACAGCTCCAATTTCATCAATACAATATGTTATCAATTTCTGTTTTTCTTTAGTAATGGAATGAAAAATAAGTATCAACTTCAAATATGTAAAATTCAGTATCATATATACACAGCAACATGCTGTATTTTATTGCTTTGAAAAGGAGTGAAAATCACTTTAATTATTATATACAACCTTTAATGTCCACATTTTCAGTTGTATAATTGAATTTTTGATTGACACCTTTTATATCCTCAAAGATGTTTTGGAAATTTTGGTCTTAATGTTCCTGGTCTTAAAACAAGTAACCCGATTCAAAACAAATCAAATTTCAAAAAACAATCGGGATAAGGTTTTAATGGTGTCATTTGAATTTTTATAGAATGAGATTTATCTTTTGGATTAATTCATGTTTTATGCACGCTCACATTGTCACATACTATAACTGCATTAATTTTCATTTAATTGCATTTAAGACAAAAAACATGTGTGCCAAGTACTCTCATTTCTTGGAACTGGAGTGTGCTATTTTTTTGTGAGAGCGATGGGTAAAGGGTATTGAATTTCATTTATTGAATTACAAAAAAAATAAAGGGGAACGCCCCAGGTTATCTCCAATGGAAAGTTGATAAAGAAATGACAACCAATAGAGAGTTTGAATTCAAAATTAAAAAATATTTTGTTAATTTCCCACATGTTTTCCAATATAACAACTTGTCATTTCACGTCAAGATAAAGAAAAAAATGTTAGGAATATGTCTACATCCTTTAAAACATCGCATCGAGGTGTGGCATTCAGAAACTAGATGGTGGAAAATAGGAAAATCGAAGGTGGTAAACAAGAGAGGTAATTATGAGGTCATCGCTAAGCTCTTGGGTTTTCCCTCCTCTTATAGAACATAGAACATGATCCTATATGATCTTGCAACATTCAATGAGCCAGAGTTTACACTTAGGATGTAAACCTCTCTGAAACCTCTGGATACATTTTCCTCATAGCAGTAAGATCAAGACCTGTAATCATTTGGAGATTTGTGACTCAAAACTCTTACCAGGATAGTTTGGGTCTCGGTATGGTTTTTGCTGTTCCTGTTGTGCTGTTTCTCCTTCTGTTGGCTGTTCCTGTTGTTGCTGTTGCCCCCCAAATGATTCTTGATACTGCTGCATATTAACATCTGCACCTTTAAACATTAAACAATTGGATAACAATCATTTGTCTTCTTCAAAAATATCATTTTGTTTTCTAAAAAGATTATCTGGTTTTCCAAAATGATTATTTGGTTTTAGATTGGTAAAGTTTCGGTTCTTGATTTTTGGAAGAATAATTGTTAATAATTAGTGAAAAGTATATATTTCAAAGCTTAAATTGTCTTCTTTTCTGCATCTGTTTGATCGATATTGTCATTCCATAGAATTCACAGATGGTTTGATTACAGAGTAATAATGTGTATTACATCAAGTAATAAGTATTATTAGTAATATCTTTAGCTGTTAATTCAAACATTAATGAATTAGGGGAATATGTCTCAGCCATACAATCAATGAGATTGGTTAATCATTTAATTTCATAATTTCAAATAAGCTTTTGATAGCAAATTGGGCTTTTTGCCTTTAATCATACAGGTTGTATCAAAAACAATAATCTTTTTTTTTACTGAGACTGAAATGTAATTTGTAGAGGTGCAATTCGCAGGAAAATCTCGAGTCAACTCAACGATGAAAAATGGACAGGAAGTCAACTAAAATAAAAAAAAAACAAGTTTTCTTATTGTATGAGTTAATCGTTGCTTTTTAAACACAAATATCTAGATTATATCATTTTATTGCTATATTCTTTCAATAAACAGCTCTATCTCCTTAATTAGCGTTACGCTTACGTCATATTTTGTATTTTCCTCTGCGAACATCCAAAATTTGTTGTAATAATGTTCGCTATAGGGGCTTTAAAAAAGTAATTTAGCAAGTCACAACTATGGACAATGGAATCAACACAATTATTTGAAGCCCACAATGAGTGGATAATGTGACTCTATAACTATTTTCTGCACCACTCAGTAATTTCTAGTGGGAGAATTATTTTCTTATATATCATAGGATTTATTTGTACTGATGCCCTTTTAGGGCCAAATGTACATCCGACATACAATTTTCATTAACAGTAAAAATAGCAATAAAGTAAAGAAAATAGGATTACATTCTTCAAATGACATATAAAATATTACTTTGATATAAGAATCTTGTCTCTACCAATCGGCCTCTCTCTATCTCTAGATTGTGGGTGCTTATACGTAATCGAGTGAGATGTTTAAATATCATAATACTTTAATATAATGTTTTAATATTACCCTTATTGCATTTAAACAATCCAGAATCTGATGAAGCAAGTGAGATAATTTGTTAACACACCATTTAGTGTCATTAAGGTATGTTATCAAAGTATGATTCCAGATCATTTAAAAAAATATTAAGCAGGATGGTACCGAGATCCAACAGTGGTTTGGAAATATTCTGTAAGCACCATGCGTGATTAGCAACAGTACATTTTACCTAATGACCATGACAGATGATCACTCATAGAAAATGACAAGGTGATAACTACTATCATGGTCCTTGATAAAAACATATCCCTACCAGGTGTTATGCCACTGACGTCAGCGATGTCACTACCCGTAGTTGACCCGTAGCCCATTGGTGTCTGACTGCCTGATGCTGGCACTGCAGCAATGTTACCTTCCTAAAATGAAATGTACATGTAATCAACACAAAGTGCAATGGAAATTGATGAAGATTTGATGAAGTTATTGTTATTGTAAGAAATGTCTTAATATTTTCATATTCGAAACTTCTATTACCAAAGTGTATTCTGAAGTTTTCTTTACACTTTACACTGACTTTGTAAAGAGACTTTATGGAGACCTTTATTTTCAATAAAATGGGTATAAATCCAAGTGTATAATGGATAGCAATATATCCATTGATGCCGGTATGACTTAGAATTGATACCCATGATATGGCATAATGACTATAACAATAAGTAACCACCTCTTGATGGTGACGTTAATCTTAGAAAAATGATGAGAAATGGAAATAACAATTAACACTTGACACAATTAACACTTGACATGGCATGATTTATCAAAGTACACCACGACATTTCTTTTTGAATAATTCATGTTATAATGACATAACCTAGCAGTTAAAGTGCACTAGATGTAAGCACGGCGATTGTGCTAATGATCTCTATTTCTTCGAACTTTGTTAAGATGTATCAGTGAGTGCACTAGTTACTGACTAATTTAGATAAAATGAATATTACTTAGAATTTGGATATATCAGTTAGGTCAGTTAATGCATTTTGTTTGTGTGCCATTGAAACACTGGGTACTATTGATTACTGGGTCTAAATGGGTGAACAAGCCACAGCGTCTATGAAACCAAATATCACACAAGGCATAAACATGCAAAATGTCACCACCTGCCATTTGTTAGAGAAGCTGACCACCGAATGCTGTCACAGAGGCCCGATGCTGCTACTGACACCAAACACCAACCATCGAACACCATCCACATAAAAACTTGTAACAATATGTCACCACTACTGGTGGTGACATAAAAAATGACACAGTTGCAGTTTATGTTACTTTTGTTACGATATGTTGCTCAAGTTATTACTGATCATCAATAATTACATTTGCTAAGGTGAGATCAAAAGATAATCTCTAAATGAAAACCTCAAAATCAATGATTGAAAAGAGCAACGCCTTATGTACCTTCACAATAGTAATAAAATTAAATGATTAGATCTTGGGGCCCCAATGTAAAGGCAAATTCAAGGATATAATATACAAAATTTCAATATTTGAAAAACCTTCATACATAGAATCAGGAGGATTGAGTTCATTTTGTTTTAGTAGGTACCGACTCACCTCAAATGCATGAACAATTTTTCCTAAGTTTTCCAGCCAGCTGGGTTGCTCATACATTTCTCCTGCATGCATGATTTGGGGGTCATGGAACTTAAGCCTGTCAGCCAGCTAAAACACATACAAAATGCAACATCTACTCATAGTTATAGCATAGCATCGGGTTTGGACAGTAATATGTGTTGCATTTCTTTGGTCTAAAGGTCAGGAAAAATACATTCTCTGACGGCTCCAGTCACTTGGAGTTTATACTTCCAAATATTTGTAGTTTGATATTTTCTTTTTCCAATTTTGAAGATGTTTTTTTCTCAAACATACCAACGAAAATATGCGAGTTGTGAACAAAAGTTAATGATGGCTTCTATGGAGTATCTGATTATCTGCCTATATGGGATATATTCAATATTCTTATTAACCTAATAAATCAGAGAGCAAAAGGGCAAATTTTGACATAACTGCTTTAATAAACATTTTTTTAAAGTTTCAATCAAAGAGATTAGTTTTACAAGCCAGTCAACATAAAAACTTTTGATGTTTTAATTAAGAACAAAATAGCCCTCTTCTTCTCAGATAATAAAACTAAGAACATACTGCTTGATTTTCCTGCACATCTATATCATTTAGTTTCATCTTCCATGATTACACTTATTGTGGTTTTCATACCTGATATACATTTTTGACTAGTATGGCATCATAGGATCCTGGGCTCTGTTGTATAGTGGTGGCCAGGTGCTCTGTATACTGCAGTGTTTCTTGTATCAAACCAAACTTCTCAAGTCTTGTGGCATATAAATACTTGTACAACTGAAACACAAATGACAAATTGTTAAATTAAATAATTCAACAACAAAACTTGATTGTCAAATTATTACAAATTGACACAATTGACACATGAATTGTGATTAATATAGGTATGGGATACCTCAAACACAAATGCTTAATTGTATACCTTAAACACAAATGCTTAATTGTATACCTCAGACACAAATGCTTAATTGTATACCTCGAACACAAATGCTAAATGTATACCAAAAATGCAAATGCTTAATTGTATACCTCAAACACAAATGTTATTTATTGTATACCTAAACCACAAGATAATTTTAGTTTTAGTCTGATGTGGGAAGCACCAAATGATATATTGTCCCTTCACTATTACAAGGTTCTAACTACCAATATGGGTCATACGCATGTGAAAGTGGATTCCCCCTAAATTCACCATGTTCTTTTCAAAAATTAAGGTTATAAAGCTGTATCTCAATTAGAAATAGGAGATTTCTAATGCAATAAGGTTCTATGTCCTTCATTTGAAAAATATGATTACTGCTATATAGTTCTATCTCTTGAGATAAAACTTTTTAGCATTCAATGTCATGATTCAAATTGGAGATAAAACCTTTTTACATTTAATGACATAGTACGTATATACAGTGTGATACCACGTATATACAGTGTGATACCATGGGCTTGAAAGCCCATGGTGATACAGATAAAATAAAATGACACCCACCCACATAATGTTGGATAACTTTTTTATCTGGATGAAATCTGACTTGTCCTTTTGCATAGTAAAACCTAACTCCATGGAGCAGCCCCGCAGGAAGTTTCAGATTGCTAGCTGAATTAGATGCACCTTTATGAGCATTACAAGAATTGTCCTCTATTCCTTTGCACAAAATGCCACCCTCCTTTTGTAGCAGAATTTTGTAAAAATGTTAATGCCTTATCATGTTTGCTATGGATATATAAAAGGGCAACTCTTCGCAATAGTGTGGCTTGCTTCTTTAAAAATAGCTTCATCTAATTGAAAAGCCCTGTATTCAAGGGTAGAAAATCTCCATCAATTAAACTCATTGTTGATTTACAGACGCAAAAAGCATTTTTTTAAAAAGGTAGCCTTAAACATTGACATTTCTTGCCATCCTGATCAGGAATGATTCATCTTGGCTGTATAATGCATAAGCATTCTTGTCAAACTTCTACTTTACTGTATCACAAAGATAGAGGAACCTAAATGTTTGTTCTCCGTTTTCTCAAATATGGACATAGAACCTTTTAATAGAGCCTTTTAATACTAGACAGACGATATATTTATTGGGAGGATGCATCGAATTACAAAATGCATCAGGTTTTCTGCAATAGTACCATCGCCCACTTAAACTTCTTTTTTCTGATATATTTGTTAATACTTGTTCATTCCTCGATATTTCTTGAACTCTGTAGAGCGGGAGGGCACTTATTAGAGGTGGGCCCTTAATACGGCGATTATGGTATTATGAATATTTGAATATTTTATTATCCTAAAATGTACATAAGTAACATATACACACAGGTAATCATGAATTAATGTAGCAAAATCATTTATTTGAACTGTATGGACATACGATATCAGCGAATATTAATTTCCAAATTCCATTGAACTCAATGTCAGCCAGGGATATATATTATTGTAAAAGGATAATTATAGGTGATAATTCACAAGGCAATTGTTCAATGTACGTGACTTTTAAGAAACAATAAATTCCCTCAGATTGAAAATAACAATAATTAATTCTATGCACTAGTACTTAGTGCATGAACCTCAAGAACATTTCAGATGAGAGATTGTAGAATGTACATTTGAAGCTTTCACATGAAAAAGGGGTTTCCCAGATATTATTACATACCTGAAAGTTTGTCATGTGGAAAAGGAGTTTCTCAGAGATTGTTACATACCTGGAAGCTTGTCATGTGGAAAAGGGGGTTTCCCAGAGATTGAGCGTATTCATACACTTCAGTGCACTGTATAGAGACATTGTTGGCAAAGTACTCAAACTCTAGACTGTGACTAGAGCCTATTAGGACAATCTTGCTTGTCTTCTTGTGGTATTGGCCAAAGCTTAACTGGGCCATCAAGTAGCAGAAGTGACTAGCATAGAGGCAGCCTCTTGCAGCTGGAATAAACAGAAGTAGTAACAATCGTTAAGAATTCATTTCATTTCAATATTTCAATTTAATCTTTAAGGTCAAGTACGACCATATCAACATAAAATAACAACAGACTTGTAGACATTATTAATAACTAATAGATTAAGGTACGTGTAAAATTCCAAGTAAATTGGGACAACACCTGCGGAGTTATGACCAAAAAGAGCTGATAAAATTAAATAAAATTGGCCGCCATTTTAAAAGAAGAGGAACTTTTGAGGCGCCACTTATGGAACTATTGACAACTTAATATAGACACATTTTAAAAATGAAAGTTCAATTTTTGAAGAGGATTTCTATGAATGTGTTGACAGACTGACAGATGGACAGACAGATGGCGCAAAATAAGTGGGCGATCGCGATAACAATAGTTCACCTGTTTGAGCTTAAATTCTCAATTCATATCCTGCAATTTTACCACTGAGTTTTTAAATGTATTGTTAAGTCAGAAGAAACACTTCATTCCACCCTCGCATCACACATACTAAATCTCCAACAATGAGAAATTATCTGTTTAAAGCCTGTGATTACACAAAATAGCCTGATTACATCTATGATTTAGAGAGGAAAAACGTCAACTTGCCTCCCGTGAGAGTCAAGTGATTATTAATGCAAGTGATTATTTGAAGGCATTTGATTTGAAGGTCACAAGCCTTTAATGAGAATTGATATTCACTGAGAGAAACAGTTAAAAGCCTGTGTTTAGACATACCATACTTAGACTAAGTCTAGCCTGGGTATAGTTAAGAATGGGAAGGGCAACTCATGTCTCCAAATGTTGTATGATTCTCTCCAATAATTAATATACTTGTCTGTCACACCTTAATCTTAACTGTTAATAAAGGACCTTAGTTCTCTTACCTAGCGTGTCTCCCAACGTTGTTATGCTACGTCTGTCCATATCAGGTTTACTGCTGTTGGACAGAATCATAGCAAGATGAGGCCTCCAGTCTCCCCAGGCATCATCTGCCACACACTGAAACACAACAGCACATATGTAGGTCCCCTAATCACTGACTAAGAATTGGAACAATGCAACATTAGGGATCAATCAAGAAAACTGATGTCAGAAAATTAACTATATTCTGATATCTAGGATCAAGGAAGGCGGTCTCATTGTCTCAAATAGTTGAAGCTCTCCCCAACATCAATTATTAATTCCCCATGAATTTTCCTCACGTTTTTGTGGACATTTCATCCAGTGCTTTCTAAAGTAAAATTTTGTAAAAATATTCCTTAAATAGATATATACGAAGCTGAATTACATCAATCTGACAATGGTTGATAAGTTATGGACTGATTCGCTATTAGCAGGAAAGAAAGGTAACATTATAAAGCCACTTAGATCTGCCGCAGTGTCAACATTTCTAATTCTGTCCTCTTTTCATCAATTTTACAGAGATGTTTTTCTTCATGTTTTCCTCTATTGATTCAACTTTTGGAATTGAATCAAATTTTAAAAAATACAAAATTTAATCTTGTACTCGAGAAATAAAATCTATAATGGTACAATACTGAAATGTGTGAAGTTATCTCATAAAGAAGTCTACCTAAAATGAACCACCTTGCAGAAGACCTATTCATACCTCATAGTTTAACTGAGATCCCCTCCAGTACTTACAGTTACTGCTGCTGGCTGGCGGTTAGACATCATCTGATACAGAGTCTGTAGAGGGTCATTTAGTTTCATTGACACATTCGCAAATCTTGTCATCACGCTAGCGTGAGTGCGGGCATCCATTTTACTGGCAAGGAATAACGTGTGACCCCATAAATTATTTTTCATTCCCCAGTCTAATGCATCCTGAAATAAAATACACAAAGCAATGTTACGGCATGACTGACTTTTTGAATAATCTATTTAAAAATCTGTTTTCAAAATGTGAAGGGTAATTGGAGGGCAACAAAGGCGTAGATCTGAACTTCCTGCAACTTGAAGATGATGTTTAAAAAATAAGCACGACATAACAAAATCATAACATAAAATTAACAAAAATTAATGAATTGTAGAACATGTGTGGAAATTTATCAAAAATTCTAAAATAGCTGCCAGAAAACAAAATGGCCACCCATAATATAAACAGCTTTAGAACTTGGCACCCTCTGACAATCACATGTGTATGAATTTGAAGAAATTTCAACAAGAAAATTTCTGGCATTTGCAATGACAAGATTTCATGCTAAGAATTAAGCAGCTCTCTAACCCTACTATCACACCAAACTAGTTCTCACTACGTTCTCGAAAATGGGCTTCAACTGTGTACGAATGGACTGAACGTACTTAGAACCGTTTGGGGACTATTTACAAACTCCATTGAATGTACTCGAACGGGTAGGTCCTCTAGAACTTAGAACATGCTCAAAATGTTCTACAATTAGAATGAGTGACAAGGTACTAACGACAAGCTGGATGTACTACGAACGGAACTGTCGTACTTCAATCCTACTAGGGACGTTTGTACAACGAGTTGAACTGTCTGAGGAAGTATTGAGAACGAGGTAGAACTAATTGCAAACGGGTTTAAACTGACTAAGAATGTATTAAAGACTGCTTATGAATGAGTTAGCAAAAATATAGCTATCACACCAAACAAGTTGCCACTGCATTCTTCAAAATTGGGTTTTAAACTGTGTGCAAATGGAATGAACGTAGATGCAACTTTCTAAGGTCTGTTTACGAACTTCATGACTTTCTCAGATGGGAAGGTGATTTTAGAATTTTGAAATGATTCAAAATTCGATGGCAACCATACCATTCTGTAATCAAGTAATGATGACCTTCTAGACTAAGGGACGCATTATACGAGGTTGCACACCGACGTGGTGCGACCTGAACGAACTGCGAATGAGATGGACGAAGTGAAAGCTGTTAATGAACAAAGTAGGTAATTATTTTAGACATATTTCCCGACCACAGCAAGATTGAGCCTGTTTTATGACGTTTTCGTATGACTGGCAAGAACGGGTAAGGACTAGTTTGGTGTGATAGGGGGTAAGATATTTTAATAATAATAATATTAAATTAATTATTTGATTAATAATAATAAATAGGATTTATTAGTACTGATGCCCTTTTAGGGCCAAACGTACATCCGATATACAATTTTCAATAACAGTAATTATAGCAATAAAGTAAAGAAAATAGGATTACATTCTTCAAATGACATATAAAATGTTACTTTGATATAAGAATCCGGTCTCTACCAATCATTGGATACTTTATCATGTCAGCAGATTCTTTTAATATGATCCCCTCACTCGTCAATAAAAAAATTGTCTTTTAGTGGTCATTCATGTTTTTAAAATGAAAAGATAGCAATTCATTTAACATTCAGATATGAACAAATAAGAAAATGCGTCAAAACAGGGTCCAACTACAATTATGATCACGCAACCTGATCATGATGACTTTTTCATCTCAATAATAAAAATACTAATAATAATAAATAGATAATATCCCTTATAAAACTGCACTAACTCAATTGACAGTTCGAATTGAGAGGATCCTTAATCAAAAGTAATAAAAACACCAATTAGCAGCTCATTTTACAAAACGGTATATAAGGCACGTTCTATAGAGAGGTATCACACAGCAAATCAAGCTACCTTAGAGTCTAGTCAACAGCGAGCAGAGAAGCAGTGCATCACAGGTTTCTTGAAGAGACAAAGAACAAAGATGGTACGAGACCGCCTTGCAGAATTTAAGATGCTATCTGCATTGAATAGGGATGGCAGCTTCAGAAGAAGTTTGAAAAACAGTCTACGGCGTCGAGGATTGTGCAAGGCTCCACAGATAGATGATGAACTCTGTGACTTGGTCGGAGATGATACCACAGGGGCCCAGGGTGAATCGCTAAATCAAACCTTGCTAAAGATAACTGAAGTGCATAGCTACATCAAAAGTTTGAAACAGAAGCAGAAAGATCTAAGTAAGATCTATAGTGACATTATATCATCACCTATGCCTGCAAGGCTAAGGCAACCTGAAGCTGATTCAATAAAATCAGCATGTACTGGGCTCATTGCAAAAATCCAAAATTTGATCATTGCTCTTAATCCTAAAGACAAGAAAGCAATTGCCGCATTAGGGAGAAGTCATTTCGAAAACAGAGTGGTATCAACACACTCTGCGTGCCTGAAGAAAAACTTGTTGGACATTGTTGAAAAAATAAATGCAAGCGAGGTTCAATATTACGAACAACAACGAGAAAAACTTGTACGTCAATTATCAATAGCTGGAAAGGACACAAGTGATATCAAAATCACTAGACATCTTAAAAGACAAAATGCTAGGATATTCACAGAAATTATCTCCATAGATGAGATGGAAGTGAAATGCTCCAAAGCAGAAAACAGAAAACAACAGATTGACAGTCTTGAGGCCAAAATCTGTGAAATAAATGAACTCTTTAGTGACGTTTCAAACTGCATTGAACTTCAGGGGAGCACTATTGATAACATTGAAATGCACGTATCTAGGGCAGCAGACCATGTGCAACCTAAAATTACTGAATTTAAAGAAGCCAAAAAGGTGAAACGAAAGTCTAGTAAATTATGTAAAGTTTTGAAAATAGGAGGATTTGTTATATTATGTGTTCTTACTCTTGGTGCAGTAGTTATTCTGAAGAGACTTCAAAATTGAGACTTTACTTAATTACACCTAAGAGTGACAATTTTAGATGATTTAAGATAATGAAAGATATTTTGTACTATCTTTATGTATCTTGTAATGAAGATATCTTCAACTTGTAAATTTGCTATATATCATACTGTGAAACAAGAAAATAAAATATAAAAAATATAAAAAAGGATATATCTTATGTCTTTCATTCATGAACTGTGAATCCCAATAATCAATAATAATTAAAAAATCATCAATCACAACACTTAATTTTCAAGCAGTTGTTGGTTTTTATAGAAGTCTGAAAAAATGATGCAACATTTGCAATCTTAACTCTATTTGAGTAAGGTAAGGTATACTTCATAAAGATCTAAAAATTAATGAAAATGTCCTGTTTTCCTAACCCCTGTACACAGCCTCTGGAGGTTGTGAAAAAACATGTCTAATGAATTACTTTGGTTTGAAATGAAAAACGTAGGTTTTGGTGAAAAATTCCCGCCATTTTCAAAGCTGTGGCCATCTAGAATAAAACATTTTTTCATAAAACTATATCCCTACTGAACTTAGGAGATAATAATTCCAGAAGGTTAATGTGTCCATGTCTATTGATTGGTTAAGTTATGAATTATGAATTAAGAATATATTAAGGTAATTTAAGATGACAACTACAGCTATTAGCCTTTCAAAAGAAATTGAAAGCAGGATGCATGGTCAATAGACAGACCTCTTGATGTACAGGGTGTCTCAAAAATGTACCCAAAAGTATATCAACAGCACAGATAACCCAATCAATATTTTCAGACATTTTTTGCATGGTCATGTTGCCAAAACATAAAAGTTTTCTCTCCAACACACCGTTTTTATTTCAGGCTTGCCTTTTTGATGCTCAAACCGTTTACCTTTTACACCACGCAATCGATGTAACCTCATATTTAGATGACAGCCTGTATCCTTACTAATTCATTGTTCATCACATTTGATAATAATTCCAGTGAAATGTTTTGGATTTCTCTTTGGATGTTGCCCTTAAGTTGTTCTTGGTCTTTTTGCTTGGAATGAGCATTAAAACACTCCTCTAATTATCCACAGAAAAAGATGTTGGAGGATAACGATAATAACAGAACAAACTCAGAGAATCAGGTCAATTATCGGCAAATGATTTAGGAGTTACCTTCCAGACTTATGCAGGCTAGCCTGGAGAACAAATGATATCCAAATGAAAACACAGTGGTCTTAAATTGATTGAGCCCCTCTACACACAACAAAGGCTACAATAGAATCCCAACAAATGTGGTTTCTTGAACGTCTGACCTCTATGTATATCAGCCCCATCTGCACAAGACTCAACAATACAGCACTATAAAAATGTGTGATAAAAATACCAACTATCCCTGAAATATGGACTATCCCTGCCCTGTGTGTGGTATATACCCGTTGGCATGGAAATTTATCGAATGTGGCATTCGGTATTTACCGAATATAAATAAGTTAAATACCGAATGTATATATAATCAATTGAATTATACGCGCGCTAAGGAAAACAAATTGAATCGCTGCATCACACAAATACATGTATAAATATCAAAAGTAAATGCCAACACAAAGAACAAGTGAAACTGTTCAGCGAATATAAATTATATCGATTATTATATTCGATAAAATAAAAAACATTCGATAGATTGGGTAAAGGTTTGGTAAATTGTTTGTTTTATTTGGTATGTATGGAATATTTAATGTACCGAATAAAGAAGCAGTTTAAACACCATAGTCCTAGTGTTATATTCAAAAATTTGATTTCTTGTTTTACACTTTTTTCTTTTGTTTTACACAAAGCAAAGATCATTTATCATTCAACACTTTTTTTTCTTTTGTTTTACACAAAGCAAAGATCATTTATCATTCAACACTTTTTTCTTTTGTTTTTACACAAAGCAAAGATCATTTATCATTCAACACTTTTTTCTTTTGTTTTTACACAAAGCAAAGATAATTTATTATTCAACACTTTTTTCTTTTGTTTTACACAAAGCAAAGATCACGCATCATTCATTCAAAGAACTGGATTGTAATTGTGCCAACGATACATCACACGTGTTGTTAGCTCACATGGGTATCAACCACGTGTCTTGTTATTACCTTGAATATAACAACACTTGACTTTTATTTGTATAATATGTAATAAAACAGTATCCGGGGTTTGGATCCATTAATGCATGCAGAGAATTCTTAGATGATTCATGCCTTTTCAAGGGATCCCACAGAACAAACCCATAATTTGACAAGGTCAAATCATTTCTCAATATGAAAACATGATCTTACTATAAAGTTTTTTTTTCAAAAAATAACTTTTCAACCATCATCTAATTTTTTTTTCAAAGATGATGAAACACCACTGAACCACTTCTTACCTTCTTTCTGCCATATAACAGCAGATGTCGGAATCTGTCGGTGATATCTTCACCCTTTCCAGTTTTTGAAATGACAGTTCTCTCATTGGTCACATTTAGATTGTCAATTCCTGCAGCAAGACTAGAAATGTCTGACATTGATGCCGAGGTTGATGTCACATTAGATGCGTCATGTAAACTGTCCGAGCTTGGAGCAATTGGAAGGCCATGGTCTAAATATTCTTTGGTAGATGGTTCATGCCCTTCCAATAACAGCTCTGCTATATCAGTACCAACTATCGTCTGGAAAGAATTGTTGATTTTAATAATATGATTAATAAACACAAGCAAGTATCATTCAGCCTTTAATCGTCACATGTGGGTTTGCTACTACAAAACTGAAGCTATTTGCTATAAATAGATGAATAAATAGATGGCAGCATATGTGTTGGTAGAAAACCGTATGGGCCAGAATGCATTCAGACATATGGCAAGAATCACTCAATTTTTTGATCTTTCTAATATTTCATTTTAGGATTAATGTAAGACCATTGGAATATAAGAATATGATCTTAATGACATGTGAATTGTGATTAAACATTCAAAATATGCCATCAAATGGAAGATGTTGGTCTTTAATGGTTAAAAATGCAGATCTCCTGAAATCACATTCAAAAGCGATTTCAACTAGATTTCAAAGATCTTTAGCAAATCTTCGATAATATTCATATTTTCTAAAACTGACCAATTTGAACATGATTTTTTAAGAGACTTTTCTGCAACAGATTCCTCACAAGACTCTTTCACTGCGTAAGTAAAGAGATACATGACATTGTAGTCTAAAAGTAAGTTACCCCATTTTGTTTTATAAGAAGTTCCAGAAGTTTCCAAACTAATATTGCGGACTCTCTGTCTACAAGCTGCTGGTCTTCAAGTGCCTCTTTTATTTTACTCTGGCAGAATGAAACAACATCGTTCTTGTGTGTCTGTCCTCTGTAATCAGCAAGTGTTAATAAGATTAATTGAAAAGATACAGGCAGGAACAAGACATGATAGACAAGATACAAGTCAAGACAAGGCATTAACATGAAAAAATGGCATAAGCTGGTTGTAATTCAAAAAACATGTGGGAAGTATTTAAAAACAAATAATATGTTACCATGGAAACATAGTCTCATTATCATTGTAATTGTCAAAACAATGTTAGAAGTCATAACATGTCTGTATGTGTTGACAATAAAAATGAAGGGGGGGGGCAATAAGTGCCAA
Organism: Owenia fusiformis; assembly: GCA_903813345.2. Lineage (NCBI taxonomy): Eukaryota > Metazoa > Annelida > Polychaeta > Sabellida > Oweniidae > Owenia > Owenia fusiformis. Next base: position 12,055,382 of record CAIIXF020000006.1, on the reverse strand, counting down.
CTATCCCCATGGTCAAAATGAAATGTATTAGGTGTTCAATGAAGATTACGATGTTAAATAATACTTAAGAAAATATTGAAGTTCTTGGACACAAATAACCTGAGATTGGGTTCATTTAGTTCAGCAATATTGTACCTGGGTGACTTCACCATGAAATTATATTAAAAATTTAGAGATGGTAGATAGTTTTAGTGTTGATTATCAAAAGATGAATCAGCTTTAATATATAAAAGAATGAGATTCATCATAGCTGTGCTAACTGTATGAAAAAGCACACATTCTTTTCACAACAGAAGCTACCAGACATATAAAATAATCTTGCCCATGAACAATCTATCCATGCAGTAAAAGGAGTCATGTGTGCTTTATATTTTCTGTCAAGGCATTGAACGTCATTCTTTAAAATTGTTCCCCATATTATCATAATACCGTAATTATTTATAATAATTATATTATTTACTCTAAGGTAGTTATACACCACTTTAAGTCATAGACCCTTCATTTACTTAAAACTAACAACATATTTTGATCCCAACCACAGGGTGGTGTAGGCAGATAGCAAAATAATACATTACATCAAGAGAATATAATTAACATTGCTTAATCAACACATTTTCTTATGGATGCAGTACCAGGTCAGCGTAGAAAAAGTTCCAGACATTAGATTTTGCTCATATTTTTTACAATGTATCACTATGATGTTATCATCATCCAAGTGCAATATGAAGAGGATTGACCGTCTGGTAATTACAAAATAAAAAAAATTATTTTACCCACCACCCAAAATGAATCTTTTTACTTTTTTGAGTTTTCAATAGAGCTGGCACCTTACGAACCCTGGTTTTCGTATCCACTAATTGCGACTCAAGAACAAGTTTTCCCATAAAAGTGAAAGGGATAAAATCTGCTTGATAAAATGTTTGCAATTTAATTCTTTTCTGGAAACACCATTATCGAAATAAACTATAATTTTTGAATAAGACTAAATGCGAAAATGACGTTCTTGGGAGCTAGCTTTCTCAAACCGGAAGTCAAACCTGCGCAAACAGACGTGAAAACCGACCCGGTACTGCATCCTTAAGTGAGAAATTAATTAACAGCTATGTTTTTTTGTTCAGTAATTTCAAAGATTACCAGAGAAGTTTTAATTTTAAGAGTATTTTAATATCCAATGGATTAAACTGTGCAATGGCCATTCTCAGTCCCCACCTGTGTAATCAGTAGTAAATAATTCAATAAAGTGTGAAAGTTTCAAAAGTTTCAACTATGATTGCTTAATGGAGCCATGATTTGTCCTCAAAAGATCAACAATAATTCAATCAATGAAGCCAAGCCTCTTACTTGATAAGTGGTCCAGGGAATGACCTCAATTCTTCAGCTTCTGAGCAGTCAGGAATCATAGCCGCCATATCATGTATTGTAACAGTCGCAGCCTGGCCATCTGCTGGCCTATTGGGAAGTACCTTGATCAGCTGACCTCCCGGCCCAAAGCTTGCACACACATGTGGCATTGAAAATTTGACTGGTGTGCTCCTCTCGGGGACCCTGGGCTCTGTGTGAGTAAACAAACACCACATTGGTTTCAATGTTATTCAAAAGACTAAAATAATTCCTTTGATGAGTACATTGGAAATGTTACTTAAGTTCCGTAAAATACACAGAGGTTCGAGTCGCAGCCGAGATAAAGAAACATTATCAAAGCGAGTCAAGAATGGACGATATTGCACAGGTACGAGTACAAGAAAGTTTTTCTCATATGACTCTGTATTATGCTTTATTTTCACGTTTTTATGACAGAACTGGGTGATTTTTTAGGATGAATGATGGCAATATCTTTCATGGGGTAAAGATGGCTGTATCTTGGTTAGTCATATGAGAAAATACCATACCATACAAAAGAGCAGTGACCCTGAAATTCTAATCCTAAATCACCCAAAAAATCTTTAACGAAAAGCACCTGTTTGGCCATAATATGACTGATCCCCATCTTGTCCGTAAGCCACATAGGAGCCATCTGCAGCTTGGTAGTAACCTGATTGGTCAGCTGGGTAGATAGGGGAAGGCTCTAATTGGTCATAGGCTCCTCTACTGCTTGAGCGGTGGTCGTAAGAGTCATATCCTTGTCTGCTACTGGGGCGTGAGCCACTCTGGTAGCTATCTTGTCTGTAGTACCTAGAAGCAAGGACAAATGTGTAACGATTGTATCCCTGTGTTTTAATTACCAGCTTTTGTGTGAAGCTAGTGAACATTAATTGGCAGCCCATATGTAAGGCATGTTACATGTGTGTATTAATTGGCAGCCCTTATGTAAGGCATTGTACATGTGTGTATTAATTGACAGCCCTTATGTAAGGTATTGTACATGTGTGTATTAATTGACAGCCCTTATGTAAGGCATTGTACATGTGTGTATTAATTGACAGCCCTCATGTAAGGCATTGTACATGTGTGTATTAATTGACAGCCCTTATGTAAGGCATTGTACATGTGTGTATTAATTGGCAGCCATTATGTAAGGCATTTTACATGTGTGTATTAATTGGCAGCCCTTATGTAAGGCATTGTACATGTGTGTATTAATTGACAGCCCTTATGTAAGGCATTGTACATGTGTGTATTAATTGGCAGCCCTTATGTAAGGCATTGTACATGTGTGTATTAATTGGCAGCCCTTATGTAAGGCATTGTACATGTGTGTATTAATTGGCAGCCCTTATGTAAGGCATTGTACATGTGTGTATTAATTGGCAGCCATTATGTAAGGCATTGTACAAGTGTGTATTAATTGGCAGCCCTTATGTAAGGCATTGTACATGTGTGTATTAATTGACAGCCCTTATGTAAGGCATTGTACATGTGTGTATTAATTGGCAGCCCTTATGTTAGGCATTGTACATGTGTGTATTAATTGACAGCCCTTATGTAAGGCATTGTACATGTGTGTATTAATTGGCAGCCATTATGTAAGGCATTGTACATGTGTGTATTAATTGGCAGCCATTATGTAAGGCATTGTACATGTGTGTATTAATTGGCAGCCCTTATGTAAGGCATTGTACATGTGTGTATTAATTGACAGCCCTTATGTAAGGCATTGTACATGTGTGTATTAATTGGCAGCCCTTATGTAAGGCATTGTACATGTGTGTATTAATTGGCAGCCATTATGTAAGGCATTGTACATGTGTGTATTAATTGGCAGCCCTTGTGTAAGGCATTGTACATGTGTGTATTAATTGGCAGCCATTATGTAAGGCATTGTACATGTGTGTATTAATTGGCAGCCCTTATGTAAGGCATTGTACATGTGTGTATTAATTGACAGCCCTTATGTAAGGCATTGTACATGTGTGTATTAATTGGCAGCCCTTATGTAAGGCATTGTACATGTGTGTATTAATTGACAGCCCTTATGTAAGGCATTGTACATGTGTGTATTAATTGGCAGCCCTTATGTAAGGCATTGTACATGTGTGTATTAATTGGCTGCCCTTATGTAAGGCATTGTACATGTGTGTATTAATTGGCAGCCCTTATGTAAGGCATTGTACATGTGTGTATTAATTGGCTGCCCTTATGTAAGGCATTGTACATATGTGTATTAATTGGCAGCCCTTATGTAAGGCATTGTACATGTGTGTATTTATTGGCAGCCCTTATGTAAGGCATTGTACATGTGTGTATTAATTGGCAACCCTTATGTAAGGCATTGTACATGTGTGTATTAATTGGCAGTCCTTATGTGAGGTATTGTCCATGTGTGTATTAATTGGCAGCCCTTATGTAAGGCATTGTACATGTGTGTATTAATTGGCAGCCCTTATGTAAGGCATTGTACATGTGTGTATTAATTGGCAGCCCTTATGTAAGGTATTGTACATGTGTGTAATAATTGGCGGCCCTTTTGTAAGGTATTGTACATGAATGTATTAGTTGGCAGTCCTTACATGTGCAGGTTAACAATATAAATTGGAACTAAACTATAGGTTATCTATACATCTACAGAGCTTATGTTCATACATCTGTGTTAAGATAAGGACCTTAGTGCCAAGTGGGTACAACATCAAGTTAGATTCTATACTGAAACAACATCAAATGATAAAGAGAGGAGAAATGTGCAATTAATCTAATAATTTATTTAAAATATAAATTGTGTTACAACAAAAAGTAATAAAAAAGCATTATGCAAAATATGTCACAAGCAACAAAATAAAATTTTCAACAAGGTATTAACATAACAAATTCTTACCACCTGGTTATTTACTACAGATGGTTAGACACCAAACTTTTGAGTGGCAAATGCCAACTGCTGATCACAAAAAATATATGCCTTAATAATAAGTCATCACATGTGGTTGCGCTGTTAAAAAAATCAAAATCAATTTCTGACTTACTCTTCAGCTGGAGTCCCCCCTCGGGAGGAATGTTGTGAGCGACGATCATAAGCATCATAGCCGGAATAATCAGCTCTAAAATGTTAGTGTGTAATAAACATAAAGTGACACCTATCTACAGTTACCTACAGCAAAACCTGAGTACCCCCTAACCGTGTTAGGTCCCCATGGGTAATGTCATTTTAAATTCAATGGTAATTAGGCTGGATATATCTATAGGTACAGGTACAGGTAAATAGTAAGTACATCTTAGTCCTTGTATAAACAGTCATATCTTTCAATATTCAACTCTAAGGTATTGCGTCAAGAACCTGTGTTGCACCAAAATTCTTAGCGCAAATAAGACAAAAAACTCTTTCAATATTCAACTCTAAGGTATTGCATCAAGAACCTGTGTTGCACCAAAATTCTTAGCGCAAATAAGACAAAAAGCTCGTTCAATATTCAACTCTAAGGCATTGCGTCAAGAACCTGTGTTGCCCCTACATTCTTAGGGTAAATAAGACAAAAAACTTGTTATCTACCTCTTAGTGCAAATTAAGGACGTTTAGCACTTTTTAACAAGGACCAAGACTTGAGTAAGAAGAGACATCTATTAGTGATCAAAAGTTTATAATTTCTATGTAATAAATCAGTATGTTGGTAACATGATGTCTAATAGTGACATCTATTTTAACTCTGTTTTGTATGTGGAAAATTACAATCAATTGCGTCTCTTTGACAACCTCTACAATTCCACTACCGGTTTACCTAAAGAAACTCAAATAAAAAATTTCCAGATCTTTACCCCATTCAAGCTTGAAATTCCCTGGCAAAAAAAGTTGTTCTTTATGAACAAATAATTTATGAGCTCTGGACTATTTTTTAAAATATCTTATTTGATGTCTCTTCCCCCTGCTGTGAAGTCAAACATAGCTTATGCTAAAAGTATGTCACACTAAAAGTGTATATAAAATATGTGTTATAATATTCATCACATTAAGATACCATTACTTTGTGGTGATACATATTTGAACACATATTTTCTTATCAAACATTTATTTAACTTAAGTATGAAGAAACAATATGGGTTCTCACAACATGCAGTTACTATGAATAATATCTACAGGTTAACAGGTTTCTATATACCATGCAACATGAATGATTCAATCAAAATATTACACTTAATCTTACGATATGAATAGAAACATTTGATTTAAATTTAAAATAAAAAAAACAAGTACAATTTATTTATCTTTTATGAGTAAATCAAAATGAAAATTTGGTTAATAAGCTTTATTTGAATGCAAAAACTATTTTACAAACTGTTGCCGAGTCTCTCCATGAAGGAGTTGATGCTAGATAGCACGTACATAACAGAACCAAGCCCCCTACACTTCTTACCTAGGATCAGCAGAGTTGTAGGACCTCCACTCATCAGCATAGCCTTTGTTATATTTCTCCATGGGCCTTTGGTACTCGGAGTCATCATTGCCATAGTATTCCCGGTACTGTACCATCTGCTGGTACTTGTAGTAATAGTACTCGTAATCTACAAGTACATATATTCATATCTAATCAAAATGATGGATGTGTTTATTGTAATTAATGCATGAAAGGCTTTATTCCAAGAAAAGAAATTCATATAGGCCTAAGTTGATGCTTTTTAAAATCATTTTTGTAAAAGATATAATAAACGTTTCTACTATTTAAATGAATAAAAATGTGGCTATTAAATAAATTGTTTTAAAGCAAAATGTGTAATTGTAATGGATGGTACTTTATAGTAAGTGCAATTTATAAAATAAGTGATGAAATAGTGTATGCTATACACTATAAATAAGTGATGAAATAGTGTATGCTATACACTATAAATAAGTGATGAAATAGTGTATGCTATACACTATAAATAAGTGATGAAATAGTGTATGCTATACACTATAAATAAGTGATGAAATAGTGTATGCTATACACTATAAATAAGCGATGAAATAGTGTTTGCTATATGTGCTTTATTTCTATTACCAACTGAGGTTATATGCAATCCTTATGCAATTCCTTCCTGTAGACAGGAATACATTGTCGCAGTTACTTTTAATATATTTTACCTTGTTGTTTGAATCTTGGATCTGAGTTTTTGTAGTAGTCACACTGTAGTTTATAGCACCTGTAGTAATACTCCTCTCCTTTATCTGCCCTGGATCTAGGTCTTTCAACCTCCATACCTTGTCGGGACCTTGGTCTGTCTTCATAACCTTGCCTGGAGGATGGTCTATCACCTATAATACAACAACACTGTGTTAATACTCCTCCCCTTTATCTGCTCTAGACCTGGGTCTTTCACCCTCCATACCTTCTCTTATCACATATTACTACATAGCTCCTCACGGCCCTACAAGTACACCTATGCACCTAGATTATAAGCTTTTATACCTTACTCTAAAACTAAATGTCAAAAGGAAAATCAAGATTCTAAACCATAGATGTTTCACCAGGGAATCTTAGAATGTTGAAAGACAATACTAGCAGACAAATAATTTGGTTCTGACTTCTTGACTTCTATTCTTTCAAGAAGCAGGGACAGAAAAATCCCCAGCAGAACAGTGTAGCATTGAGTGACCCTTGGTCTTTGATACTGAACAATAGTAAAGACACAGACACATTTCCAATTCTTAACTCAGTGTAGTCTCCTACCTTGTCTTGAACGTGGTCTCTCATACTCTTCACCCTGGCGAGATCTTGGTCTGTCATATCCTCCATGGCCATAGTGTTTCTGGGCACTAAAGTATCCCCTAGAGTCATACCTGGGGTCTTCATAGCGATTGTATCGTCTTGTATCTCTTGGGTCACTAGAAAGAAACAGTGTTAATGATTTTCAATGAAGTTTGTGCATTTAAATGTGAAATACAAGGTGTCCCAAAAGTAAAGACTACTTTAACTTTTAAAGGAACTGTCAAAATTGTTAAAGATTTTTAGGGGATATTTTGATGTAGCTGTGCTATAGATTAACGGAGTGTACGCTTTTGATTGTATATATATTTAGTTGTATGGTAACAGGTGGTATGGAACCTAAAAGCAATTCAGAAAATTTACTGATGTCGAAGAACAGATTATAGCAGACTAGTTTCACATGTAATTACTAATTAGGATCAAACTTTAAAAATTGGAAAATGTTATCCTATCAATTGAAAAGCGTTTAGAATCCATAACCATTGACAATAAATTTGTATACCTATATCTTGGATCATAATGTTTATCAGTATACTGTTGTTCCCTGGGAGTATACTGCCCCCTGGGATCATTCCTCTCTCCTCTGTTGTGTCTTGGTGTCTCTTGACCCACTGGTGCCCTCGGAGCAGGTGGTGCAAAACTAGTATTTTCTCCACCAGTTCCTAGCTGTTTTTGATGTGTGTTACTACCAAGTTGTGACTGGTTCATATTTTGTTGGTCCAAGTTCATATTTTGTTGGCCTGGGTATGTATTTGGTTGACCCATGTTCATACTTGGTTGGCCTTGATTCATAGTTTGTTGCCCAGGGTTCATACTTGATTGACCCTGATTCAAAGTTTGTTGGCCAGGATTCATAGTCTGTTGGCCAGGGTTCATATTTTGTTGACCAAGGTTGATATTTTGTTGACCAGGGTTCAAATTTTGTTGACCATTGTTCATATTTTGTTGGCCAGAGTTCATGTTTTGTTGACCAGAGTTCATATTTTGTTGGCCAATGTTAACATTTTGTTGCCCTGGGTTCATATTTTGTTGGCTAGGATTCATATTTTGTTGAACAGGGTTCATTGTTTGTTGGCCAGGGTTCATTATTTGTTGGCCAGGGTTCATATTTTGTTGGCCAGGAATCATATTTTGCTGTCTAATGTTACTTTGGTGCTGTGAGGCATTGGCTGATTGATTGCTAACAAGTTGTTGAGAATGTGGTTTGTTCTCATGCAGCTCTTCAACATGTTTCTCCTTCTCCAGACTTTCTTTTATATGACCAAGATTTAAAGGCACAACAGGCTGCTGCAGCTGAGCATCATGGGACTGTCCTTGGGATTGAGGGTTCATCTGCTCCCGAGATGCTTCTGTTTTAGCAGGGGCCAGAACAACTGGCATATTTTGAGGAATCTGTGGACTTTTCCATAGAGTTGTAGCAGGGGATGGAGCCCTTTTCTCAGTGTCCAATCCAGCTATATGACGCATATGAGCATGACTCTCAGCAACATCCACATCTTCTGATTTACCTGATGGGATATAAGAGGCTTCTGTATGACTTTGGGAATGGGCCTGTTTTATATTTTGTTGTCCTGGCAACATTGACTGTTGTTGCCCTGGAAACATTTGCTGTTGGACTTGGGTTGGCTGCTGATTGGTTGGCTGCTGACCTTGGACTGGGGGAAATGACTGCTTATCTTGTTGGCCTGTGTAAACAAATTGTTGACTTTCCTGCCCCTGGTGTTGCAAGCTAGATTGTTGACTTCCCTGTTGTTGTAGGCTAGATTGTTGACCTCCCTGCTGCTGCTGTAGGTGAGACTGTTGACCTCCTTGCTGTTGAAATCCAGAATTGTTCTGCTGCATGTTAGCAACATTCTGCTGTAGTCCAATTTGAGGTGCATTCTCTGTTTGGTCAAGCTGTGTACTGTGCTGGGTAGCCTGAGTACTGGCCACTGTCTGTCCTATTTGCTGTGGGTAGTTTGTGTGTGTACTCTGTGTGGCTTGGGGCTGGGCAGGGTGTGATTGCTGCAAAGATGCTTCACTAGAGGCCACTAGGGGATTATTCACTAAATGTCTTGGGGACACAGGTTGAAATGGACTATTTGAACTGTGGTCTATTGGGCTAGCATAAATATTCATATGATGTTCTGGTGAGTTCACTGAATCTCTCTGGTGACTCTGATGAGGCCCAGATTGACTGTCCATAATTTCTGCATTGGGTTCATTTGAGGTCAGCTGCTGTGTCACAGCAGGTTGAGACAGCTGTGAGTCATTCACAGTTGTTGAATTTGAGTCAGAGTTCTTATATTCAGTATGTGTATTTGCTGGGGCCATGTTGGAGTATTGTTGCCCAACATGAGACTCCTGTTCTATTGGGGGTAAAGTCACATTGGGGCCTTGATGCCCTGGTAACAGATCTTCACCACTAGGTGGCACTGATGTTTGTGAGGCTGGACGTTCATTACTCTGACTACTGTAGTTTGAAGAGAAGGAATGTGTTGAAGCAGGTCTCTCATTACCAGGCTGTTGGGCGTTTCCATCAGGATTTTCAATATGGGAGTCTGTTTGGTGACTATGGCGGTCTGTTTGTTGTATGTAGGGGTCTGTTTGTTGTATGTGGGGGTCTGTTTGCTGTGTGTGGGGGTCTGTTTGCTGTGTGCGGGGGTCTGCTTGCTGAATATGGGGCTCTTGTACATGTAAATCATGTCCATTGGAAGACCCCTGCCTGCTGTGGCTAGCACTGGCAGTGGTTGAACTAGGGTTGGATCCTACAATAAACTGTACACTAGGGGAACCACTAGCACTCCTGCTCCCTTCTTGGATGCTTAATAACTCAGGGTTGGCAGGCTGGGGAGTAAAATGTGATTTATCCTGGGAAGGGGGGTGTGGAGCCTGAGGGTCAAGTGTTGCCTCTGTATTAACCCCTGGCTGTTGAGGGTGATATAACGGCTGGGATTCCTGCTGGACATGGGGTTGGCCTTGGAAATAATTCACCATGGGAGTTTCCTCTAGGTTAGCATTAGCTGGAGCTTCAATGTTAGTGTTTTCATGAGACTGCGGTGTCTCCCGTTCCACAGGGGCACCTTGTTGTGATGGCCCCTGATTACCAGAATTAAAATTATTTTCTAAGAAGTCAGTTTTGGGTTCTGAGTCAGGGGGATTCTGGGAGGATTCCTGGATCTCTTGTGTTACTGCATGGGGAGTCTTAGTTACTGAATGGGGTTCCTGTGAATGATGGGTTGCCTGTGTAAAATGGGGCTCCTGGGTAGCAGACTGGACCTCCTGTGTGGAAGAAGGGGTCAGTGTGGCAGGTTGGTGGCCAAGGGGTGGGAAGTCAGCAGGTGAGAACTGAGCAGGACCAGGGGCTATCTCATCAAATGGTGATGGCTCATGTTGTAAATTACTAAATGAATCAACTCTTTTATATGCATCCTCCCCCTGTTGATTGGGCTCCTTTAGTGATACATTCTGCATCTGGTTTGATATGTTACCAATATCTGTGTCACACTGACCTTTATTATCATATTCTATCACCTTGTCCTCATCAGCATTACCATAGAAACTAGAAAATGCACCTCCATCATTTGTGTTTTCTTCATATCCATCACTATTGAACATGTTAGAGGCTGTAGAGCTAGACAAGCTATCACCAAGATTAGCTTGCCCATCAATGTAGGTGCTCACTTGGTCATCATTTTTCAACTCTGGTTTACTTATGGGAAACCCTGGGGGATTGGTGTGCATTTCTTGACTCTGAGGGGCTACATTGTTAAAACTGTCAGTTATATTACTCTGATTCGAGAAGTACGAGTCATTACTTTGCTGTGTGTTATAACTTTGGACTGACCCTACTGATTCATTCTGACCCCAAGATTGGCCAGGATCTACATTCTGCCATTGGTTGTTGTAACCATATTGTTGCTGGTTGGGATCCCATGTTTGATTCTGATATTGGTCACCTTGACCTAGCTGCTGTGTTGGGTCAACTTGACCTCCAAGGCCATCTTGACCTTGATTTTGCCAGTCATGATTCTGCCATTGATTCTGATCCCAGGTTGACTGAGCGCCATAGTGAGCCTGACTGGATACTGGGATACCGGGTGGTTGACCATTCTGAACAGTTGCCCCTGGGACAGGCTGCTGCTGGGGAAAGCTTGAAGTTGTCCCACCCTGGAACTGATTAGGGTCATAGAACTTCATGGGTCCAGGCACCTGCTGTTGACCCTGCTGCTGAGGGGTACCTTGCTGGTCATAGCCCTGCCAAGGGGGCTGACTCATTCTCTAGCCTCTTGTTATCGTACACCTGCAATTATATACTTCAAATTAATATACAGGTACAATCATGTACATGCAACTGCAGGATCATGCATCATTTTGTCACAGTAGCATTGTATGACTGCTTTAAGGACTCATTTGCCCCCGAAAAGTAGTAGTTTTTAAGTAAAAATATTCCACTTCAAACTTTTATAAAATTTAGAAGGGTAGGTAACTTCCAATATTTCGTAAATAAGCATTGCCGTAGGTTTTCAAAATTAGAGAAAAAATAATAACTCTACACATTCCAAGAAAATTTTTATTTTGTACTGTTCATGTATGAATAAAGATTTATCTCAAAAATAAAAACATAATTATCTGCGTATGTGTTTAATACAAAATGGAATTTATCATAATTATGGCAATGATGAAAGTGAACATTTTTCTACAAATTATATTTTTATTGGAATATGTTTTTGAATAATTACCCACAATGCAACACTCGAAGATATCATTTTGATGCCTCTTTTTCTTATTTGTCTTTTTTACGTTTAAATGGGATTAAAACATGTCTTATGATTTAATCATAATTTCTTCAAGACAATACTGAAACATATACATTCATCTGGAACTTTCTGAAATATTATCGAAAAGGGGAAGCATGGCACTGTTCATTTTGAAGTTCTCATGTTTATAACACTGAGTTACATGCCCTTCTCTTGAAAAGCCATGGATTAAGCGATCGCTGTCTTGAGATCAAAAAGGGTAGAATGAAAAATAAAGCAATCACATCTAAAGAAAATGTACATATTGTAATGATAGCAGTGTGGAAGATGAAATGCACTTTGTGAAACAATGAGAATTATATGACAATGAAAGTTAATTATAAGTTTATACATCAATCCTAAAATCCTGTCCATTTTTTATCAATTAAGACAAAGATGAAAAATTCATACATATACATTTTATTATAAAATATAAAACTAATATCCCAAATGCGAGTAGAAATAATCTTGATTTACGTCATTAAAAATTCACAATTCAGTTAAACTGATGTCATATTTGGAATCTTCATGTAAAATTACATTTAGAAATGTGGTTTTGAAAAGAGTTTATCAACTTTGAAAATTTAATTTTCTTTGAAAATGTGACTTCTAGGTTGGGGAGATTCCCCATAGACCCCATGTTGTGAAACCACAAAAAGTGGAATATCTTTTCATGTTGGGCAGATAATATTTGTTTTTACTGGACATATGCTAATTTGTATAACTATCAGATACATAAGGGTAATATGAAAAGTGAACCACTAAAACTGATGCATATCCAAATTTAAGGGAATTTTTTAATACCCTGCCATGTTAATTCCCCCGAATCAGCCACCTGGTGGCGAAACTGGTAAATGACCACCTCTGAACTAAGGTTCCAATACACCGTTGGAAAGCTGAAAGGGTCAGCTTTGAGAATCAGACCTCCATTCGAATTTTTAGTGAATTCAAAATTAGATATTAACCCTTTCATTCCCAAGGAATATTAATTAATTAATTTTATGAAAATCAATTTTAAAATGACAAATACCCCTATCGCGAGAATGTATTACTTTTTGGTTTACAATAACTAATTCAATGCCAAATTATACTTTGGAGAACATTTAAGAGTTTGAACCAAGACAGACTGAGATAGGGGTCATTAAATGCAGTGGTCCCATTGTGCTAAAAAGTGCTCAATAATTTTTGTTTTTGGTCAAAATGAGATTTGATATTTGAAAATAGTGTGCAGTTCCAATACACCGTTGGGAAGCTGAAAGGGTCAGCTTTAAGAATCTTACTTCCATTCAAATTTTTAGTAAATGGAAAATTAGATATTAACCCTTTCATCACCAAGGGGTCATTAATAAATTTAATGAAAATCAATTTCAAAATGATAAGTACCTCTATAGCCAGAATGGATTATCTTTAGATTTACAATAGCTAATTCAATGGCAAATTATACTTTGGAGAATATTTGAGAGTTTGAACCCAGATAGGCTGAGAGAGAGGCCATTAAGTGCAGTGACCCCATAATGCTGCAGAATGCAAATTTTTGTTTTTAGTAGAAATGAGATTTGATATTTGAAAATAATATGTATTTTAATGTGCAATTTGGATTTGGGTATCTAAGAATGCACAATATAATTATTAATTTTCTCCTGAGAATATCAAGATTATAGCAAGCGTACATTGACTTAATATGAGAATATGCACCTTGGACTTAACACTGGGTATCATCATATCCATTTGACCTTAAAATTATATTTTTACACTACATATCGAGATTAAGTGGAATCCATCAAGCCAAATATTTGACCATTGGTCTCTATTGCCACACCTATTTACTTATGGAACACCTTTTTATTTCACTCTGATGTAGAATTCCATCTTAAGCATGCACAATGTCTAATATGGAGTGATTCAAACGAATAGTTTCTTAGACATAACAGTCCACATAGCATTCTGCAACCATATATTTTCACATGCAACCACCCTCCCACCCTCATATAAACTAAGGAGAGAAGTAAAGTTGCACAACCGATCAGGGAGAGTGACACAAATATATCCTTTATGCAATTTAAGTACATTCTCCTGTTTTACTGTAGATTGGGTTAATTTGGCGCTACTTAATTCGGCGATTTTGCCATTTTTGGCATATTGGCGGCTATTTATTTTGGCGGATATGCAAAAAAATGTCAATGCAATGTTAAACTTACAGGCTGTTTACGAATTACCATGTAAATGGGCATGTTTGGCTATGTTCATTTTTTCTTTTGAGGACCACTGGCGATATTCACCACGTTTGTACATTTTTGTGAGATCATTTACATTTTGCACCTCGATCAATGCTGCTACTATAACGCACTTTTCCTTTCTAGTTTTTCCCTGAGTATTAATGAGTGACTGACCAGTTCTGAGCCAATTTATGAGAGACATTTTTTCATATTTTTGGAAAAAACTGAACTGGAAGTGACCTAAATACACTAGACGAAATACCCTAGATAATTCCCGGGGATTCATTCTAAATTTTGACGAAGATTTATATTGGTGAATTTTCCAATTTCGCCAAATTCGCCAAATTAAAGCGGGCGCCAAATTAACCCAATCTACAGTATATGAAAAATTATGATGCAAAAAAGAAACTTTGCATTGTTTTCATGGATATTTGGGTGGTACTTTCAAAGAGGAAATGTAATTCCAACCACAAAGAGTAAACATCATAATTATATACTGTTGTGTTGCCTAGACCACAAATTTTGTTGTTATGGACATTTAGATTGAGAATAAAAACCGATTGTCAAAATATATTTTAATTCATTAAAGTATGATTGATTTTTTTATTTTAGCCCCTTGGTGATGAAAGGATTAATACCTAATTCTGCATTCAGTGAAAATTTGAATAGAGGTTAGATTCTTAGGGCTGACCCTCTCAGCTTCCTAATGGTTTATTGGAACATTAGTGCAGAAGGGGTAATTTAAAAATCACTAAAGAGTGCACTTAGAGGCTTCATTTTGTTCAGGTATTAATGATTATTCTTATTTATCAACATGTTTGTTTTGAGTAGCAACCATTGTCTAGATAAAAGGGTGTAAATTAATCGATAATTTGGAGATAAGTATGGTGATTATCATCTAAGCAATCATTCTTAATAGCTAATTATCTTAGTGTTAAAAGCCTTTTTATTTCTTTTTTATTTCAAATTTCAAAATTTATACGTGCAGGACTACTACAGGGTGTTTCATAATGATCATACCCCCATCCACAGCCACAGCCAAACCTAGATCATATCAAGGCCCCATAATCTATAGATCCTAATAAAACTTATTGAAATTGGGACTTATTGGTAAAATATTGACATGATTGATAGGCTAATTAGGAACATGATTTGTGAACTTAAGTTTGGTTGTCACCATTGCTCTAATACTCCTATTCGCGATAAGAGTTCAGGTGGTAATTTACATAAATATCTCCCATGATGCATCACTTTGGAAGGGACAATTTTTCATTGGCCCGCCGAACGAGTCGATTACCATGAACGTTTCTCAGCTTCTGATCTTCCATCAGCCCTCAAGCATAGTTATATAATCCAATTTATTCAATAATCAGAAAGATAATCGGAGATTCAAAGTAACATTCATATTTTTCGATCTTCGATGGCGTCTGAGCAATTTCTGGGATATCAGTGACGTCACTGGAATTGGACGGCATTTTCAACTACAGATTTCTTCGGATTTGGGGATTATAGCTCAAAAAGCTTTGTCATATATCTTAATTACATACATACCTATCGTTTGTGCAAATGAAACTCTACATAAATGTTTAATAGAGCCGCAGTGCGGCATTGAAAATAGCACCCCTATGTAATCCAATGGGAAAGAACCCGGATGTAGACGAAGTTGTACCATACATGAGAGCTCTTCAAACGAGAGGTAGCTAAACTGAACGAAATTAAACGTTATCGCATATTGGTATATTGCTAGATCTATGGCTGCCATTTTTAATGGAGATAGAGATGAGCATAATGCTAAAGTTATGGTCAGAACCCAAGCACTGAAAGACATTGTTCCTTTGTTTCTCTTCCAGCAAAGTTCAAGTTCATATTCAGTGTAACAACCAATGTAATCATTTTATTTGTTTATTTTTACACCCATCTGGCATCTTATTACTGGCCTAATGACTTAATTATGCTGTATATACCAGGTCGTTCAATAAGTTCACGGAAAAATGCTCTCATTTCAAAGTTTTTTGATATTTTCTCATGAAATTTTCACACAATGTATAAAAAATACTTTCTGATTGATTCTTAAAATATCAGCATCTCTAATTTGATAGGTCAAAAATAAGGGTTACTATGGTAACTTGACTTTTGGGTAGGTGGGGCACTTTTTACGTCACATTATTCATTCAGAGAAACAACAGAATAGTAGGCAATTTATGAGTATATCACATGAATTTCTCCTCCGCTTTCTACTTGTACATAATATTACTTAATGTAATAGTCACAACTATTGTCCAATAAGGTTTTAGAAAATATTCTTTCTCATGTTTAATGCACAGTCGCTTGCATTCAACCCATTGACGATACCATGCTCTGAAGCCATCTGGAAAACTTGTTTGAAGGGCCATCTGGATTGCAGTCGAAAGTTGTTTCACTGTTCCATAAAGTGCACCTCTTAGTTGATCCTTCATCCTAGTGAAAACAGCAAAATCAAGGATTGTCTCATCTGGAGAGTATGTAACTTGGGGCAGCTTTGCCATCTATTTTGCCAGGTATTTGTGATGGTTTCCTGCACAATATTACCAGTGTGATCGGCTGCATTATCCCGATGGAAAAATTTAGAGTTAAGTTTTAATCAACTTACCATAGCATTACTTTTTGCTGATTTTCTGGCCCACTGGTACAGCATTGACTAGCAGGATTTCAGAAATGTTCATGCAAACAATGAACATCAATTTCACAACATTTGTAATTTGAATAAGAACAAATAAAAAAAATAGGGATTCTTCATTTGCACATATTGATAGATTTTCTGCAATGGTAAATTGTGTGACGTAAAAAGTGCCCCGCCTAACCAAAAGTCAAGTTACCATAGTAACCTTTATTTTTGACCAATCAAATAAGAGATGCTGATATTTTAAGAATCAATCAGAAAGTATTTTTTACACATTGTGTGAAAATTTCATGAGAAAATATCTAAAATCTTTGAAATGAGAGCATTTTTCCGTGAACTTATTGAACGACCTGGTATAAGATTGAACAGTTCTAGTTTTATTTGTCTTAAAAGTAGTTAGTAAAATTCAAACCTTGATATCATGTACATGTACGTGTACAATGTAAATTCTGGAAAATCAACAAGGATACAAGGGAATAAAGGTTATCTTTGAAACCTGATCTGATACTTAACTAGTTGTTTGTTGTAGTAGCCTCCTACAAATTCTGCTTATGACACAGAATACATTGTCTGATAAAATTACATACATATGTAGCTCATATATAAGGTCCATAGGATGTACTTCGTTCATATCTTGGACATCCTTACAAAGGCTTTCTTTTATATGAATATCATGTATACATTGATTTTATTATATTTTGCCTCAATAGGCATAATACTAATGAATCAAAACAAAATTCCTCATTTGAAACAACAAGTGATTTTGGTAAAAACAACAACATGTGAAAATTACCAGCTGCTAATGAAATCCCAGATTTATTGCAAAAGAATAGCCAAATGATGATGTTATGAAAATGTACATCCTTAAAACATATCAGTTGTGCACATTTTTGAACTCACTTGAAAATGAGAGAAATCATGAAAAATTGGCAATGTTGACCAATTTTGGTCTAAATTGTGAAAATTTTGCACCTACTTGAGAAAAATTCATGTGGAGATCACTGTAACAGTTAAATAAATCAACGATATAAATGTCTAAACAAGGTTTTTATGAGTTTATATCAGACCTTGAACTTTTCAATCATAAAAATCATATTAATTGGCAGATATGTTTGAAGAGATAATAAAGAATAAATGGGGTCAAACTTTGTTTTGATTTGATTTTCAAGAGAGAATTGGAGTTGACAATCAACTTGCCAAAACTTTGTCTTTATTTCTGATTTTTTAGACATCATAAATTTTACTCATCGGGTAGGCCTAAGGGAGCGTTATTCTAGTATTTTCCCATGGCCTATTCAGGTCAAACAACCAAATTAGAAGAAATGTAATTTTTAGGTGTGCATGACTATGAAAACTATGAAAAAAAGATAATACCTGAATTTATACCTCATTGTAAAAGGCTCATTTTGGCATAGTTCAAACACTATATTACATTGGGCACATATGACTAAGGGAGTTTAAAATAAGAACCATTTTCTCTATCATATTTTTGTGAACTATATGTGCGTAAAACCATTATTTAAAATATGGGAAAATATAACTTTTCTAAAGGATGAAACATTCAATTTCAAGATTATGACTATGCAATATAAATCTATGTGACAAAGGATACCTTTATTATTCAAAGCATCTCTTGTTACTTTTTATATCACTTCATATCTAGGGGCTTCCAGAAGAGAAGGTAATCTTTCTAGAAATATCCCAGTTTGGTGTCTCATTTTGAGTTGCACTACTGATTTTTCTTCAAATAATCTTGCTGAAATCTGTGATTATACTGTACAAGACCTGAATACTGATTGAGTAAAGAGAGCTTACAAGATAAATTCTAGATCTATTTGAGTTACTCAAGTCTCTAGCTTACAGCTACATGTGATCATTGATCCAGTATGTAATCTTGAAACAGTGTCACATGCACCTAGAACTCCTATTTAACAATTTTCATAAATATTTATAAGAATATTAATTTAACTAAAGTTGAAGCGTTGCTTGTCTGGATTAAGATATTTCAAAATTTATCTTTGGAAAGAACCTCAAATTTGTGGAATCCGCCATTTATACAGCTCACTCAGCAGAAAAATGGAGGCAATTTTGAAATACAAATGTATGCATAAAGGTATGTTTTATATATTATGCCATAACAAATGTGTGTCACCATGATTTACAAATATTGAATAACCAGTGCAGCTGTAACAATCACTCAAAGCCGGAACATAGGGAAGGGTTTGGACCCAAGTAATATCTGAGAGATTAGATCTGCTCAACCTTGTTTTATTTTAGTATAGTGGTACACTTTGTGACCTTTGTTGACAGAATTTGTGACAATAAAGCTCCACGATCTGGAAGTAGCCTAATGTAGGGCAAAGGGGTGTAACGTGGACATGTGGGGTAAAGTCGACATAAGAGAAGGGGTAAAGTCGACACTTACTTATTAGAAGTAGAATTTCCATTTTCCACCATGTTTGATTTCTGGAAAAATAAAATGTTGCGAGATCTCGATCCATGCGAGAAAAAAACATGGATTCCCTCTAGATCGGAAATTAGAGCAAATAAACAACAAGGTGTCGAAGTTACCCCACATGTCAAAGTTACCCAAAAA
The DNA here is from genome assembly GCA_903813345.2 of Owenia fusiformis. Taxonomy (NCBI): domain Eukaryota; kingdom Metazoa; phylum Annelida; class Polychaeta; order Sabellida; family Oweniidae; genus Owenia; species Owenia fusiformis. The sequence continues at coordinate 12,036,030 of CAIIXF020000006.1, read as the reverse complement.
TTGTGTCGACATTACAACCTAGTAAGTCTTCTTCAGTGGAACCTTCTGTAATATCTTCATCCCATTTGGTCGAATGAATGGAGTTTCCCTAACTGTTATTTTTTGGATGGTTGAAAACAGAAAATCTGGATGATTTTCATTTTTACTTTGAGGCAAAATAAATCCTTGAAAATAAACCATATTTTCTCAAATAAATTACCATATGTACCTACCTTTTTGGACTCAGTGTTTGGCTTAGAGATTTGTTTAAAACTAGGACTTGCTATTTACTCACAAAATACACAATTCTTAGGAATAAATCGACCAAATTCAGAAGAAATTTTTATTTTCAGTGCTAAAATTTGCTACGTATACAGCGCATGCGCACAGTAATTTGCGAACTTGACCTACTTAATTTTCTGTGTTATTGTGCCATATAACTGCGTAAATATGACTTTAATGAAAAGAAATTCTACTCCCAGAAGTGCAAAATAATACATTCTAAGACATTGAGTATTTTGAGGATACAACACTCTTTGAATACATCATGATCTGGTAAATGCTGGAAAGTCTGAGTCAACTCGAAAGCGGAAACGGAAGTAAAAAATGGCCGCTGCAGTTTCTCGACCATTTACAAACAGTGAAGCAATAGGTAGGTTATCAGCTCTCTTGCGTTATTTATGCGACTAAAACATTTACATTAGTGTTAAACTATATACTTTTCTTGACTTGGACAATCTACAGTGTGATAGGAATTAACCTGTTCGAGTAATACTCAATCAAAAGGGATTTTTTCACACGAAAATTTGACAGTTCACTATGCTTACCCTGCGCGCGCGCGCAGAGTCTAGTTATACACTACCCTCTGCCTAGTATAGGCTATATTACAGTTTAGCAGCCCCGACCCCACGACTGATGCCTGTGACGGCTCGCATCACAAATCATTTCACCACTACATCACTGACCTGTTCTCAATCAGCGATCTTCTGGAAAGAGCACATGCTAGATCTGTGAACAATAGCGACCATAAAGGAAGTAGTCCTTATTTCGCTAAAGGACTCAGATTAGCACAGTGAGTTCAGATATTTATTGAAAACTGAAAAGTAAATGCGAAGATCTCTTTTGAGGAGCAAAGTTGAATGAATACAAAGGATAACAGTTCACTCAGTGACACTGGCAGTCAATGTCAATAGAGGCCACCAGGTAGTTTCCAACAGCTTGAATTGTTCATAGGCCCCGGGAACATGTAAAGGACATTTAAAAAAGAAAACAATAAAAGTTCCTCAACATGTGACACCTTAGAAAATTTCAAAATGACGATTGTGCAGCTGTTTCAGATAGAGATTAAACAAATCAAACCTCATTCGAAGCATCTTGTTATTCTTTACCTTTCTGATTACTAATGAACAGTATACAAGCAATCCTGCGTTGATGAGAGGACAAAATAGTGATATGTTACCGGCGGAAGCTTGTCTGTTCAAATCTGAATGGTGCATCCATGATTCCAGAAATGTGACGTCAGCATAACAATGATATTTGGACAGACAGGATCCCGGAACAATTATTAAGAGTCGGTGTCTCATCTTGAGGAATATTTATTGAGCTTCAGATCTTACTACAAAATAATCTTGCCCGCATATATGGAAATTAATAAAAAATATTAACAAAATTTTGAATTTGCCCTGAATGCTGTTTGACCAATTGGAGACAATGATATGGTTAGATGTTACCAATTTCAAAGGCTGGCTGGACTTAACCTTCTTCTAAGGCCACTATATCGTGGCCTTCGTCCAAAGATAAATCCCTGCATGTTTTTTACTGCTGTATACGGGTCATGTCGTAATCATAACATTTGAAATCAAATGTTCTCCATTTTTCCACATCACAATTTGAATTGCGAGTTTTGGTCTTATTACCTCACCAAAAATTCCAAAACACACATGAAGTGATCAATGTATTAGTTCACATCTTCTGGATTGCTAACTTAGAATTTACAGCCAGTTAACAGTGTATGCCCTAAGGATTCCAGAGCTGCTGGTCAAAAAGGCATTACTGACCAGTTGCAATGTTATTTTCCTATACCTAGTGGAAAAATCAACTGGTCAGTATCAAAAGTAACCAGATAATGACCAGCTGTCCGACGCTTAAGGCAAAATGTTCTTAACATCAGTGGCCTTTGCTTGTGAACTGGAAATTTTCAACTGCCTCTGCGCCAATCAACACTTCTTTTTATCAGTCGAGTGAAAATTTTCTTGGAAAAACTGAAATGGCGTTCTTTGCGGAAAATAATGAAGCATTCAAAATTCTCTGGATTTTTCTGAATGAACATTAAAATTGGCTGTATTTCACAAGCAAAGGCCACTGATGTTAGAAAGCAGGCATGAAGTCACTTTTTTCGTAATTTTATGAATCATTCTTAAGTATAAGAATCTTACGAAAATGCGACTTTCTGAAATTCACAAATTAAACAATGGATTTACGAACATTTGTTACTACGAACTGTACAAAAATAGGCCCCAGGTGGCTAACTTGAAATATATTCAAAAGTGATCACATGAAATGAATTATAATTTCAATGCAAGAAATTTTTTTCACTTTTATAATTTAATTATCTTTGAATTTCATGTGATGACTTTACTGAATATATTTTAATTTTTAATTATTAAACTCAAAAAGGTTGCATAAAAATTAATTCACTAAATCTATTGATTATTCAAGTTTAGGGAGCTAATAATGCCTGCCATGTTATCTTATTCAGGTTAACCACTTGGAGCCCATTTATGTACCATTCTTGATTTTTAGGCTAGCTAGCAACTAATTCAACTAAAACTAAAACTTTTGGCACATGAAAGAATAGTTTCAAATTGCTAGCATTATTTTTTTGTGTTTTCAGCTTGTCTCCATGACATCATCAATGCGTTTAAACTGCCTGAGAACAACATTCGAATAGAGGAGGCCAGAGATAATGCAGGTTACACATTTTAAGTTGATTCACGATACTGTATACTGTAGATTTGGTTAATTTGGTGCCCGCTTTAATTTGGCGAATTTGGCGAAATTGTAAAATTCGCCAATATAAATCTTCGCCAAAATTTAGAATGAATCCCCGGAAATTATCTAGGGTATTTTGTCCAGTGTATTTAGGTCACGTCCGGTTAAGTTTTTTCCAAAAATATGAAAAAAAGTCTCATTAATTGGCTCAGAACTGGTCAGTCACTCATTAATACTCAGGGAAAAACTAGAAAGGAAAAGCGCGGTATAGTAGCAACATCGATCGAAGTGCAAAATGTAAAGGTTGATCTCACAAAAATGTACAAACATGGTGAATATAGCCAGTGGTCCTCAAAATAAAAAATGAACCTAGGCAAACATGCCCAATTTTTTGCATATCCGCCAAATTAAATAGCCGCCAATATGCCAAAAATGGCAAAATCGCAAAATTAAGTAGCGCCAAATTAACCCAATCTACAGTAATTTATGCAATTGAAGGTCATCTCAGATCTACCCTATATTTTATTCTAACATGTATGAACTAGTAGACACTGGCATGTAGCGGCCCTGATATCGATAAATTCTACACGCAATATAACCCGATTTTAGATGCTTGGTCAAAACTTTACACGAAAAAGCCTCGATATCCGGGCATTTACTCTTACACTGAACTGAAAATAGCATCGTCTAAACGTGTATGTCTTGGCTTCCGGGAAAGTTTATCAACATTTATACTCAATTGAAAGAGCAGTCGTGCTTATATCGTGTACCAGTTTGATTGTTTTATATGTGTGTGTATTTATAATATGATAGCCTAGTAATACCGTGTCGTTAGAACAAGTGCTAGATATCGAACTGATGACCTGAAATTAGATTATTGGACTGATCGCGCATCTGATATTAGATGATTAATTTGCATTGAATCTGATATTAACTTGCAACCCAATACCACAGTAAATACCATGACTTTACATTAGAATGATAACACGGCCTGGCATATTCTAATTCATTATACGTCCATTGCAGGCCAACAATGTTTCAATGTGGATATTGTAATGCACACGAGAATACATTCGATTCGTATATATTGATCATACATCAATTGAACATGGAGATTTTCCTGTACACTTTTCCCAAACATGAGGAATAGACTAGATGCGAGTAGAAATTATCTTGATTTATCCTATGCCAAGTAGGGTTTTAGGGAGATAAGTTGGTAAGATATATCCCGTATCCTGATTTTGAGGTTTCCATATCAAGAACCTCCATATCTCCCGTCATATCTCCCGCTTCGGTGCATATCTTCCCGCTTCTGGGCGTATCTTCCCGCTTCAAAAAAAGTGGAAATGCAATAAAATGACTTTGCATATGAATGATTTGTTTATTTTTTACACCTTGTACTACTGAAAACTCTACTTGGTATAGGATAAAGCAGTTATGTACAGTCGGTTTGGATATTGGGTTCATCCCTCGTGAGATATGCACATCTACTTTCTGTCCCTACGGTCCCTCAGGTAGATATGCATATCTCCCTCTGGAAAAACCCCATATCCAAAACCTCCCAGTACATAACCCTTATTTATCCCATGGTTACAAGGATATATATCGAATATCACGTGAAGATATAATTGATACGTGGATGAAGATATCATATTTTAGCAAACAATTCCCAAATCATCGAATATCACTTTTGAAACCATCGAATATCACTTATTGAAAGGTGATATTCGATGGTTTCAAAAGTGATATTCGATGGTTTCAAAGGTGATATTTCGATGGTTTTGATTTTTTCAATTTTTTTTATTAATTCAGCAAAACGATTGTTTATATATTTATTATATATTTTTATTTTTTGGGATCTTGTTTTTACGGCGTTCGCATTAAATACACACCACTCTGTTACGTCACGTATATGACGTTCGTTGAATTATCGCAATCAAAATGTCAGACGAAATGGAATTTCCATTGCAATTTATCTGACTATTCAATGTTCACTGGATAATAATTCCCATTCTCACTCGCGAAGATATCAATATCCACTCATGGATATAAGTGATATTTTTTCAGAGCCATAGGATATTCCTACATTATTCCATAGTTAGCATGATATCCATAGGATAACATGTCAAAATAAAAACGGTATTTTTGAAATCAGTGGTAAAATATGATATTTTTGGCAAATTTTCACTTAACCATAGCATACGGTGTTTTAGCCATGACATACGGCGCCGTATGCCATGGTTTATGGATTTTTGCTACTTCAGACTCAAAACGAGGCTAAGTGTCAATATTGTTACGCGGAATATGGCATATATTCATGGTTGCGCGGTATTTGTGATACGGATGAATATGCCATACTCACCTGCGGTATATGGCATATTCCGCAGGTGAGTATGGGATATTCCGCAGTGAATATGCGATACATTAATTTCAGTGAATATCCGATACTCACCTGCGGAATATGTCATACTCACTTGCGGAATATGCCATATACCGCGGGTGAGTATGACATATACCGCAGGTGAAAACGTGATACAGAAAAGCCTTAATTTGATTGGTTGCCAGAATCAACTCTAAATGTAAAACTACGCTGGATTACCAGTATAGTTTGTGCTTCGGGTAGTAATATATGAATCCTGGATTTATTGAGTAAGTTTACCTCGTGAGATTGCTGAGTGATACTTCTGCATTAGTTGATATATTCAATGCACTGTACTTATGATTCAGTAATCATTTCAATAATTTATAAACTTTTACCCGTTTGTTCAATCGATGGAATTGACAATTACGTACTTCCGTATCACGTTCTCATTGGTTAGTGAGTATGCCATATACCGCAGGTGAATCTGTCATACACCGCAAGTGAATATGCCATATTCGTTGCGGAATATGACATATATTTTGTATCGTGTTTACCGCGTAACAAATATCGCCGTATCGTTTGGAAAATACGTTTTAAATCACTTAATTCCCGACGATTCTGATGATGACTTTAACTATGGAATATAAAGAACATCCTATGATTTACTCGTGATATGATTTTAATCCACTCATGGATGTTGATATCTGCACTCTCTCGCTACGCTCACTCGTGCAGATATCATATCCATTCGTGGATAAAGATCATATCACTCATAAATCATAGGATATCCTCTATTTAAGATGTGATATTCGATAGTTTAAAAGTGATATTCGATGGTTTGTAAATTGTTTGCTAAAATATGATATCTTGATCCACATATCAAATATATCATCATGTGATATTCGATCTATATCCTCCTTGCAACCATGGGATAAAGCTTTACGTCCCGCTCCAAGCGGGCAGATACAGTATCTGCCCGCTACGTCATAATCGCCGCTTGCATATTTGTTCATAATTTGTAACGTTCGCGGAATGACTGTAAACGGCAATGGAGAAAACACAGACAATCAGCCCACGGCCCACGGCCAAGAAAACAAAACTGGACATGAATATTCTAAAATGTTTCCACGATTTAACAATGTGAACCAGATGACCAAGATTGGTATGGGATAAACATATTATCCTATAGTCGCGGTTCAGGATATTGGGATTATCCCTTGGCCAATATATAGGGGTTATGCAATTGGAGGTTTTGGATACAGGGAATATCCCGAGGATATACAATATAATACGATTCTAATATACAAGCAGCACATACGTATTCCCGGGTAACCATAAATATTTTGTGTAGGGTGTGGACATTTTTCTTTTCATTTCTCTAAAATCAGACTATTCTCATAAAATTCATACAAAGTTGGGCCTAAGCCTCTATTTTCGTATTCTGCATCTTAAGATATTTATAATGTAAAACCTAAGAGATAAATTCAATGTCTTCAGTTGAGAATAAGTGTAAGGTAAATGTGTGAATTCTGCTTGTTGTTGCACTATTTTTATAATAAACAAGGTTCGATACGCAACACTGAATAGACTGCAGTCATAGCTTAGTTGTAAAGAAAACAAAAGAAGTTGGGACGTGGTCATGCTTGAATACGATTTTAAATATATCGCCGTTTACATTTGTTGAAATCGGCCTGTATTAATTTCAACAGGTGATCGGTGTACAAGGGCATATATTTGAGTTATTGGTTTAACGATAAGTATGACCTATGAGTGGGTAATGTTTTACAAATGCATGAAACAAATACTCCAATGGCCTAATCTCAATTTTCCTGCATAAACTATTACATTGAAATGATGGTCATTTGCTCTCTAACTTCCGCACCGCATACGTAACTTCTTAACAATTCAATAAGCCAAGACAGGACCGCTATAATCGCTACATGCCAGTGAGTAGACCTAACATTAAACTTAGAGAGATGTTAAATGGAGAACAGATACTCTGCAATGATATCATTGAAATTTTGTTATTTCCACGATTTCCAGGAAGTCATCATTATTTCTGCCCTCAATTCAATCTTTAAAAATTTATTTCATCTTTTTGTTTTTGTTTATTGACACCACAAATCAATTATTGGTATGTTATAATTGTATAATATGAACCCAAACACAGAACAGGGTACATTGTTGATGATCCCCTTTGATCCACTCATTTTTTACACTGTGTTTCTAGGCAATCCCATATATGGTTATACTCATGCAATCCATCCCATATATGGTTGTACTCATGTACTGTGTTTCTAGGCAACAACATGATGCAGATGATGCAGATTGTCTTCCCTGTTACCACAGAGATACAGATGGGTGTCATTACCAAATATGGCTTCTCTGCAGATGGAGATGGTGAGATTTTACAATGAAATTCATTCCTTTTATCCATAAAAGATGGCGCCATGGTACAATACTAGATATAAATAGTAAATGCCTTTAAAAACAATGAAATGTGCAGAGTTTTTTAGAGCTGATAGTGAGATATAATTTATTTTCTGTATTTGACATTGAATAGTAAGTACATCTAGTAAAGTAATATGATACTTTTATAACATGATTCAACTTATTTTCCAGGAATGATTAGATTTTCACAAACAATCAAAAACTTTGAAAAACTTGATCCTGAGATAGCTGAACTGAATGCCCAAATAAGGACATATGTGATGCCGCAAATGGATGCTCCTCCCCCAATGCAATAACTGGGAATACTGCTTGGGTAGTGAAACCGTTATTATACATATGAATAATGGAGAGAATATCTCGATGTCAGTCGGAAAATTTACGAGATAATTTACCAAAAGATGTCATGGTGATCAGTATGATGCAAAATGGGATTCTTCAGTGTACATGTATACATAGTCATACTGTAATATACCTACGTGTATGCTGTTTTTAACCTGTAAATATGCAGTAGTGTGCAATATTGAAGCTGCAAACCTGCAGACTATGAACTAAAGCTATAGTTCCCAGTAAAACAGTGATTTTTTCTCAAGTGGGTGCAAAATTTGGTATTTTCACCATTCTGATCAAAGTTTGTCAAATATATTATTTTTATTTTCAAGAAAGTGGTGGCTGTAATCTCAAAGGGATACATCGGAATCACCCACTTGTTTAATGTTGGAGAAATAAACGAAGGACATATCATGTGATGGTGCAAAGTGCAAATGCAATAACACAATTAGGACAAATAACCATAGACTCAATAAACAGACTGTATAAAGTGTATAGTATTTATTTATGGAATATACAGTACAGCACATAGAGGTTTTTATCCCATGGCACAGTTATATATTCACCAGGACACAATATGTTCACAGTATGTCTATCCAAAAGGCTGATAGGATCAAGTGAAACATGACTAGTCTTGCTCAAAGACTGTATCCACCCCCCCCCCCCGTCACCTTCACTCTCTTTACCTGGCAATATAGAGAGAAGGATAAAGGGGGGGGAGTACAGGGTCTTTTAAGCAAGACTAAAACATGACATACATTCTCATTTAAAGAGTGCTTTATTTTAGTTGTCATTTTGTGAATTTTCTTTAGGTATTGATTACAAAGAAATTCAATCTTGTGGAAGAATATTTGGAATAGACTAATCCAGTAAATCATGCCACCATTCTTAGTTTCATTGCAGAAGAAGTTATGTATTAGTTTACAACTTTGTTTATAAACATTGCTGCATGCATTGCAAAGTATGACATCATTAATCCAACCATTATAATAGTTGCCTTGGTTCGTCAAAGGGGTCAGGATTTAATGGGAATGTCTATTTAATGCAAAATGTGAAAAAATGAAACAATTCTAAGTAATTCTACTATAACTTATTACTGACATTTTCTTTGTGTATTTGGATCTGGTTTTCTGTAAGTTATAATAACAGCTACATCAGGAAACTCAAATTATTTGAATTCATTGTTAGATATCCAATGTAATTGAAATGTATGTAATGTCACCATTGGGACCAATTAAGAGGATGAGGGCCATTAGATGTTCAAATCAATTTTTTGGGGCTGGATTAAGAAATAAAAAAAAAGATTTTGGAACTCATAGGCAAAAATTCTAAAAATAATTTATTTTGCATTTAACAGTTTAATAGCAAAATGGAAAAAGTATCATTGTCAAAAAATTACATATCCCATTCTGTTCCAATTAAATTGATCTGCACAATTTTTGACTTGTGTATTTGTTCAACACATTGTAGTATCCAAAAGTCATATAGCATTCTCTGTAAAAATGTAAACATTTTTGTATTATTTTGTATCTTTATACTTTATTCAAATAATGAAAAAACATTGAATTTACACAATTAATGTAGTAATATACAAATGCATTGAACAATAATCATATGATTTTTGTTAACATATATTTTAAAGTTCTCTTACATTTCTTATGGTGGCAAACTGCTGGTAAATTGAGGGGCAGAAGTAAAAGTTTTCCCCTTAAATCATTTCAGTAAATGCTTACAACTCATTTTTGAGACCAATTATTAGAACTGCACTTTTAAATTTGTTTGTTGTATGTGTTTAGATAGCAATTGGCAATATTTAAAATCACCATTGAATAGATCTTTCTTCCACATTTTGGAATATTAAAGAAGCCCGAATGTATTGGCTTAATTGATGATGTCATAGGTTGTGCTTTTTAAAGTGAGCAATTTAATATTGTATTTTTGCATGGACAGATTGGTACGTACAACCAATGACATCAATGTAGCTAATATATCCTACTTCTTTGATGCTCCAAAAGGTGGCAGGGTAAATAATTTACAATATATTTATTTTATTGATTTATCAGCGATATATGTTAGTCCTTATATTCTTAGTGAATCTGACACTCGTTCTGTCCCTGTCGGTGCCAGCCCAAGCATAGCTGTTCAATGGTCCTGCTATAGCCTTCACCCTGGGACATATAGTCCTGTTAGAGTCAGGTACTTGACCAGGATCTACATTCGATAGTCTTTGAACAACTGAATCAACCCCTTTAACTGATAATTTCTGCATACCTCTGAATCTGCCTGGGGCTAATTTGTCTATAGAGCCAACCATTGTACCGGACATTGCATATCCAAGTGCTGGACACGTCACTTTATTGTAACCATGTATATCAGTGCCATCTGTTGTGATTATTCGGGCATTGGCTGAAGTTGCTGTTGGACGAGTTAATCTATTGTTTATTGTCCTAATTTTGTCGAGATGTACTGGTCCAGATGAATGTGGCCTTGGTTTTGGATAATGTTGGAATGAAACTTTAGAATGCACTCTGGGTAATTTTAACCCAGTTCTAGAATCGGCCACCGATTGACCTGGTTTTGATTTTACTTTCTTGGTAATTTTACGAGCCTTTAAAGTTTCATCTTCAGAGTCACTATCAGTGCTGCATGTAAACGTTGTTGATCTTGAACTTCTACCTCGACTCCTACTGGATGCTGCGGTCGACTTACGAATAACTTCCATTCTGTTACGTCTGCGTCTTTCCTCTCTGGCAAGATCAGCATAGTACTCGCTTGTCTCTGTAACATACTCCCTACCAGCACTGTAGGTGAATATGCCCTGCCAGTGCTCAATGTGTTCAGAAGTGTCTTCTAAATTATCCTGTAGCTCATCAAGTGCGCTATTAAATGTTTTCATCTGTTTGCTCAAATTATCAGTTCGTTTTCTAAGATCTGAAAAGTTAGACTTAGTATTTCTGGATTGTTTAATTGTCGGAGCGTCTTTCTGGTGTTTATTCAACAGTCTTTGGTCAATTAATCCTCCTGTTGGCTTTGCTGTTTTACTCTCTTGTTGTATTCCATGTCTTTTCTCAAAATGGATCACGGATTGGTTGGACAATATTGTGGCCATAATGTCCAGAATCTTTTAATTCAGAATGGTGTTTTATTTTGTCATTTATGTTTAGTTTAAAGTATTTGGTTTTCTGCTTTCCTGTTAATTCACATTTCATCAGTTCTCACTTTGTTGGTCCGCACTAGTTCAGATTAATGAAGTGTCATAAGTGAAACTTGCTTAATTGTATCTGTATTATCTGGGTTGTACAAACAGATAAGGGTTATTGGTGTTATAAATAATTGTTATTTGCACTACCCCTTTCACAGGAATCTGCACTATCGTAAACTTCAAATATTTTATCAATGAATGATGTCATTCATACTCTTATAAGTTCATATTTGTATAGTTTATCGTTTTTCTCTCTTACTCTCCAGGAATCAAAATAAATCTCCTGACTTTGTAGCATTGGTTACTAAGGTGCAACTTTTCTTCAATAGAATTTATTCATGCTAAGCCAAACTTTATTTTCTTTTTGTACAGTGCAAGTGAGACAATTGTGTCATATATTTTTTCTCAAATAATATAAATGAGAATTGTTTCTTGATGAATCTCAGTGTTTATAATATTTGGTCTAGAAATTAAAAGTCAAATTCTTTGAACTTTCGAACTGTACCAATGGCTAATCAATAGCATGTAGAATTATGTGCTCCTTGATTATCCTTTATAAATACTTCACTGTAAATTACTGAAAACATCCAAGTAATCTTTAAAAATCCCAATCTTAAAAATCTCTGATTAATTCCTACTTATCTCATGTAAATAACTTTTCAGAAAGTTCATCATATCCTGTATTGGAAGATTTATATTCAACTTCAATGATATCTGATACTGAGAAAATACTGGATTATAATAACTCACAATTTCAATCATCCCACACTTATTCCCACCAATCCCCAGTGCAGTGTTTATATTCTTTGGCTCGTCATAATATATTAAGTTCCAATCTTTTACTTTAATCACAACTGTTTCAATTCCCATTTCAAGATATATCAATACAACAAACAAACCTCTATATCTAAAGCCTAATAACTGAGTAAATATTTTTTCTAAGTGCAAGCTATTATGTCAGCTTTCAGTTGTAACAATACCAGATTTTCTATGGATTGTTTTCCTTTCACAAATTTCCAAGATTTCTTCAACTATATTGGTAGAAATAACAGATATTCTAAAGGTGTAATTGAGTAACAAATTCTATGGCTCGGAATATATTAATGAGCTTGGCCCAAGATGTGGTTGTCATGCTTTGTTTAAGGAAGCTATATGACAACTATGACATGCGAAAATCATTCACTTGACAATAATCATTATACCATAAGAGACTGTTTTCAACTGGTACTTCAAATGCCATTTAGACGTATATTTGTTCAGCTCTTTCTGGTTGTTCATCTTTTCAGTATTGGTTAATTTCAATTTTCCAGTTGTGTGAAATCTTTCTAGACTGGATGAGCACTTATTCATGGACTTAAAATATATTGATGATATCTCCCACATGAAAAATATCCATTTTGTCACGCAAACTACCTGTTTGTAAGAGTGAAAAACAGTGTAACCCCAGGAGTGTAACATTATGTTGTAAAAATTTTTGATAATTCAGTTTGAATAGAAAATTCGGAAACCTAAAATAGACTAAAATAATTCTTGATTTGGAGAGAAAAAATTGAATGGTCCAGGAAAAATACTTCAAAAATTGAACATTTACAAGAATATTAAGCTTTTAATTAATGATAACAGAAATATTATTTCTATTAATATTTTGCAACATGGAAATCTAATTAATTGTATTGTATCATAATGAATTGTTTCTTTATAATCACATTCTGCTGAAATAACATCTAATTTTCTACATTTAATATTAATATTTACATACTAAACACCCTAAGCGATGGAATAACTGGTAATCAAGGGTTCAACAAGTTCAGTTCAATAACAAATCAAAGCTAGTATTAGATGTGAAAGACTCAACAGAATTCCAATCAAGATTCATGATTGATTTAAACAAATGTGACATCTTGTTTGCAATGCCAAATGTCTCAAAAAGATATTATGGAATGGTGAATTTATTGTCTTACTTTAATTAAGCCATTCCAAATATCTGTAAAGGATGGGTATCGATAAGGTGAACATTTTGAACACACATTTCTCTTAAACCAGTCATCAAAAAATTCTGAAAAGTTTACACATTGTCAATTTAACGATCATCTTTTGAATGGTAACAATATAATTTGAAATAAATATATAAACCTCTCTCTATATTGTTTTAGAAAACACATCAAAAACTTCTTTTGTTCTTGGTATCATATGTTCGGAATGAAATGGAACATCTATCCGAACCTCATTGGAACAAAATGACATAAACACAACGTGTTTAGGTCTCTCAATATTGTAATTGTACAAAGGAAAGTTTGGTTGATATAATAAAAAAGTATATTGTTAATGAAATAAAAGGTTTGTCTTAATTTTTATCTATTTTTGGAGGGGGCTTGTTTTATTTTAATTTCTTGAATACTTTTTCTTAAATCAACCAAAATTTCCTTTGTATTACTATAATATTGAGAGGTCTAAGAAAATGTTGTATATGCTATTTTGTTCCAACAAGTTTCAGAAAGATATTTCATTCTCAATAAAAAGGAACAAAAAATTATTGCACTAAAAAAACAAAAAATGTAAACAAAAACAATTATATAAAATATTTATAAATTATTTCCACATTAAATTGTTGTCAATCAGTCAACATTACATAAAGGACCATGTTTTTTACAGAATGTTTTTAATAATTGCTTTCAGAGAAAAACATTGTTGAATTCAGTTCACCATATCGATACCAATCCTTTTATGTCTGTCTTTTATGCTTTAAGTCTCACTCAAGAAAGGTAAAATTCAAAATATTCAAATAGAAAACACAAAGGGTAATAATTGAGCAATATAATAAACTCCACATTCTTGAAAGATATGAACATGTTTCCCTCATTAATTAATTTCAGTTTAATTTCAATTCAATTCACAATTTAGTTGAATTTTTGAAATTATGTATTCCCTGAAGGATGAACCTGAGCTGGATTTTCCAAAAATGCTTGTCAAAGAATAACATTTTAATGTTTCAGGTTTCTAAGATTCTGTGAGCATCACTTTTTCTTTTACTTTTTAACGCTCATGGAACACTTTTGGATTCAAGTGGTGATAGATTGATCTCCCTGGAAGAACAAACACTGTGAGCTGCTCTCCTGATGGGATTTGTATTACTATCAGAATCAATAAATTAAAGGCAGAATCTGAATTTGCTTTAAGAATTCAATTATTCTTTGAATGGATACTGTTGTTATACATTGATAATATCATGGTATAACATCATACAGAAAAGATTGAATATGGTGGAGAAACAAAATGGTGAGAAATTGATTGTTTTGACAATTCAGATTTTTACCAAATCACACTACCCTACCACATGACCACGTTTAAAAGGGAAACAGGGTACAGCTTAGTTGCAATTGGAGGACGTGGGTTTAATTCCATATTTCTGAACGTAAAATACATTTTACATTTATTTCTAGTGTTCTACCAGACATAGAATTGATTCATCAAGCAGTGTGTAGAATATTGTTGGCAAAAACCCACTGTAGGCAAAGATAGATAATAGTGGGCGCAGTGAAGCAAAACACGAATGCAATACACGATACATTTCAGTAAATCTATCAACGTACAGGGAGCATGTAAGTTTCCCTTCGAAAATGTTACATTGATATGTAACAAAAAAAACAGTTAACTGTTATTTAAACTGCGTGTCATCGTGTTATAGGTGGATACGTTTTCTAGTATGTTAGTCAACTGTATTTTTGTGAATTTGAATAAAACATTTTGAATGATCGGTTTTTGAGGACGTTAGTGAATTAGACCATTCAAGGGGTTCTATAGAAAGATTCTTCGCATGTAGTTCGGGCAATTTTAATTACTCTGAGTAGCAGATAGTCATTAATACTGAGAGCGGATAGTCATTTATCATTAACGTGTTAATATTTAATTTCGTTATTTTATTTCAATTTGATACCTTAGTAACACGTATAATCTAGCGTTCTTGTTAATTTAATGACTAAAAACCTGAAACATTATTTTGTAGATTTAGACACAGGCTTTCAGGTCGTATATGCATTTTAGTCATTAAATGAACAAGAACGCTAGATTATACGTGTTAATAGGGTATCAAATTGAAATAAAATAACGAAATTAAATATGAACACATTAATGAGAAATGACTTTCCGCAATCAGTATTAATGACTATCCGCTACTATGAATAATTAAAATTGTCTGAACTACATGTGAAGAATCTTTCTATATAACCCAACGAATGGTCTAATGCACTACCGTCCTCAAAAACCGATCATTTAAAATATTTTTGTTCAAAATACTATCATGCCACGACTTGAGAGCATTTTGTTCTTCACGATTTGCTGTAGCGCTGATATGACGTCGTATTTCTCTATTTTTGTAAAAAAAATCGTCGATGGGACAAATTATGTCACGCACATATTAAACAATAACTAAAGATCTATGAAGGGATGATAGTCGTGTGATATATCATTGGAATCTTGAGTTTATGAGCATTTTTATGATAATATAATATCATATATTTTCAAAGTTTATATTCATTCCTTTCTTCCCTGGATTCAGCCTACTAAAATTCAAAGGAAAAAAAATCGAGATGGGACAATTCTCTGTCACGCACGTTTAAAGGAAAATCTCATACTTAGCTTAATCTAAAGATGTTAAACGTGATGAATTATAAAATATGGGCTATGAGCATTCTCTACATATCAAATATGTTATCATTTGTTTTCCTGATATCATTTTAGACTGCTATTAAAAACACCCTAATAAATTTTTACAACGTCAAAATATTTTGGAACAAAAGAATGCTGAATTTGACCAAGTCATATTACCTGGTCCAAATACATGCAAAGCAATGCAACTGAACTTAAAATTATAGTATATGTAGTATAAGGGCAATGCTTTTATGACATTATAAAATATCTAGTTGAATGTCACTAGAAAAACATAATTTCGTGTATTTAAATGACGAGAGTCTTTGAAACCCGCCATATTTCTATCAATTTTTTTCTTGGTACAAAACAGACACAAGTCGCAAAATGCTTGCTATGTAAACAAAATAAATACAAAACATATATTTTTAACGTTAAGTTCTAGTTGAACATATATAGAATAAGTATTAATGACATCTTTTTCATAGGTTTGATTTTTAAATAAGATAATACGGGCCTAAGGTCCTTACCAACATTTATTTTTCGAGTTTTACACATTTTTACTATTTCTTGGGCATCCAAGATGACGGATATGCGTTGATGACGTCACAAGATCATGTGACGTCATAAACGCCCATCAGCAATTGTTGTCCCATACCGAATTTGAACTAAATTGGTTAAGGAATAAAAAAGTTATGACCAAATTACCATATTTCAAAATTATCAAATGCAACGTTTTACATGGTAAAAATGTGCACTTTAAAACTCAACAGAGTCTTTTAAGCGTCCCTTATCTAAAAAATAGGAAATAAAAATTAAATATTAATGTACCATATAATTTTCATTTGAATTACCTATGTTTTGATATCTAACATGTTATATATTATGCTAAAACCATTGTTCAAGAGTCGTCCGAAAATAGAAGTACCATTGCGTGTTAGTAATTCTGTTAATGTACATGAGATCGGGACATAGTATGAGTATGTCTGTATAATCAGCTTACTTTCTCGCTACCTGTACTATTGAACAATTTACATTCCTTGTACCCTGTATTGATCAACTTTTGCAACTGTGTACCGTGTACTATGACATATCAAATATTTTAAAATCTAAAACGATATTATTTACATTCTTTCTTCAACTATCATATAACTTGGAACATGGACTTCACTATTGCACCACTGAAGTGTAGCGAATAGCAATATTGACTCACTCCGAGCACCAAACGTATTAACCTTTTGACTAAGCAGTCGATATACTCAAAAGCGACCTGGTTGAAAGCCAAAAGATTCGCACATGCGCGATCGAGGTAGGGTAGTGTGCAAATATGTTTTATTTACTACATGTACATCATTTGCATATCCTTGTGTGTGTGAAGCTTCATTTATTAAATACATCGTGCACTGAAATCTTGGAGTTGACCAAGTAAATACTCATGGTTTTATTTCTAAGTTTTGCACACATGAGGATAGAGACATGCAGCAGTCAAAAGCATATATCTGGATAAAATATTGAGTAAAGGGACAGTAAGAGATAGGGAGTAGCAAATTATTTTTTGCTCATCATTCCATTTCACACAAATTTTCTAAAACAGTTCTGATTCCATATTATATTTGATCAGACATTTTAATTCTTATTTTCAGAAATTAAAATTAAGATTGTAAGTAAAGGAAGAAATTGGTATGATTTTTTAAAAGCTTCCAAATCCCATCTTATTCGTTTTAATAAGAACTGATAAATATTTCCACTCAAAACTGTATATTTGACCATTAGGAATTTATCAACTGCAACCTTCCTCTAGCTGACAACTGAACATTGAAATTAAAGTCCCATCTTCATAGATACTGACTATTACCCTTCATTTGACAAGCATTCATACATCAGATGTTCGCTGCCCCACTTAAACTAGTAGTTCAGTTGTTTTTATACAATCCATTTATTTCTATTTATCAATCAGAATTCACATATAAGCTACAATTACAATGATGTTTAAATTAACATAAGAAGCATTTGAGTTAACCCAGTTAAACCCAGTGATAATTCAGAGATTAAAGGGGCCATTAAACTGGGAGGTAATGTTTAGTTGTCCAACATGAATGAGAAACTCTATATAAGGTCATTCACCATCCTCCTAAGCAGGTGTCCAGAATCCGTACCTCCTTCTTCCCCCTTGCTATAAGCAGTTAGAATTTCCCCGATTAAGAACTCGCAATTTGATTGGCTGTCGCAACACTGCGACAGCAATCATGTATACGTCATCGGCGCATAATTAGATCATGTGATTCAGTTTAATCGGGCGCGTCCAACTTGGTTATAGCAGGGGGTAAAAAGAAAGAAGATATTCTGGATTTTGAAGCCCTGTGATCGGAGGATGGTCATTCACAAGCCAGTGGATCATGTTATTGCTGCGCTGCGCTGAGTTTGAGGTTGGTATAGTCTATGATCTGGTCAAGTCTGCAGAGATTGTATCTTTGGTCTCAATGCTGATAGTGTGATAAGAATAGCTTCCTGGAAGAATAAATAGAATAGTCTTGTAATGTATCTCATATTGTATTGAATAGAAACTTACAGTAGAAAGTGAATAAAATCGTTTCCAGTAGGGGATGTCCTTGGGAATATATATCATGTTTGAAGGTATACATTTTTCTCATCCCTAGAATGACAAGCTCTAACAGAAAGGCTTTAAATCCAAATTATTTAAATTTTTCACAAGTTTTTGGACCATATACAATAATATCTGTCATTCTGGGTTCCGAAGGGAGTTTATTACTATAAAATCAATACCAGAATGGAATTTTAATTTACCTCAGTTCGTATAGTCCCACTACCCTGGTTAGGACAGGTATTCAGGTAGTGTTGGAACAGTAGACCAGGGTCATCAAAATGAAGACTTTCTTCAGCTTCTAAGCTAGCTTCGAGACCTTTAACCCCACCAAACACTATCAGCATATGACTAAAATAAGAAATACACATTAGGAATAGTCTTGGCAAGTTGATTGATGAGAATTGGAGGTCTGCTACCCAATAATAACTGTGGAAGAATGAATAATAAACAATGTATGCCAAAGGTATAAGGTTTTGCATTGAAAGCATGAGTGCCAAATAGAATAGCTTATTTAATTGTAATATACAAATGTTCACAAGTACGGTTGAATGAACGGGTGAATGTTCAACATTTTTCATAGAGATATTTCGTTATAAATTGTCACTCAGCTAAAATCAACATAGATATAAATTATACTTACTTAAATTTTTTCAATTCTAAAGTATCTATATTTTCCCCTCGCTCTGATGTTCCTATTAACACATCATAACTGTCCTTAAAAGGGCACCCTGAGAAGACCTCAGCTAATCCTGATGCTAAACGTACATTATATCCCCAGTAGAGTCCAGCATCAGATTTAGGGGTAGAGGGTGGAACTATAATACCTTTCAGTTTTTTCTTATCGCAATGTATATTGTCAGTTAGTTTTACAGTCACTCTAACCCCAGGCTGAATGTGACGGTCAACTGTAACTTCCTGCAAATAAGAAAAACACAATTTCTGACAAAACAATGGAATTTCAAAGATTTTGTGAGAAATAATCCCTATTTACTTTCTTTAAGTTACATCTAAAATATCAGAATGTACATGCCATCTATATTGATTTGTCATAAGAAATTCTTGAGATTAAATCAATAGCTCTGAGTTCCAACTTTGATTTATCCAACTGAAATGTAGACCAAGCCTGGTTGTTCCACATACATTCACATTGAAATGTTCATAACAAAGCCTCTTGTATGACCATGATTTTTAAAATGTCAGATCCTTCATATGCAGGCTTTATTTACTTTTTGAATGAAGAGTCTATATGCTAACATCCTCAAAGTTTTTCATGAGCTAGACGTTCTTGAATTGATGAAAACCTGGCTAATCTGGTTTTGCCTTTCTTCTACAGTATTACCTTTTTAATGCCCACATTTACAAATGATCCTTTGCCAGGTTTGACAGGTTTATCTAATGTGACTCCCTCCCTGTATTCACACTCATCATCGGCTCTCATATGGTGGGGGCTGTCCAGTGGATTCAATAGCCCTACAATCATTATGAGAATACAAATGTATCACCATTGCAGCTAGTCACTTTATATATGACATACATGTACATACCTATTGAACTTTCGTTGCATTTTCCAGTCTATTTATGAACAGATGTGATCATGTGGAATATAGAAGTCTTTTCAATGCCTTGAATCACTTCGGACTAAAACAGATACTATTAATGAGACTCTCAACAGTGCCCCCATTCATCTACCAATTACAGTAAATGATGGACTATGTTCAATCTTTGTCTGATATCCAACATATACAATTGAGCCAGGCCACAGGAAAAGGGGTCTTATCACAGCTTTTTCAATATTTTGATTTTTTGTTTATCTTAAAAAGCACACTAAGACCTTTCAAATGAGCCATGACTTATGTCTTAACAATTTCTCCATGCATATATAAACCAAAAAGACGGATTTGAATTTAGCACATTTTCCTCTTAATCTTGGACACATTTTTGGCTCTGTTGCACAATTTTAATTTTTGTGATAAGACCGGTTTTCCTATGGCCAGGGTCAATTATTATTATGCAAAACTTAACAGTTACTTAAGAGTACAAAATATAGATGGCATTGTGGGAATTGGTAGGGCTAGAATACATGTAAATGTATTGCCAGGGTCACTTAATTTCTTGATCTAACAAGTAATTCCATTTGGATCAACTTAAAACACCACTGGAATGTAACTCTATGAACTTATTGACATGTGGATAGTGATTTCACATTAAAATTGTGATCCTATGAGATAAGAGTAAATGAACTTTTAAAGGTTTTTCAACATTGTGTCAATGGGAATTTAGCCCGACCTTTTTCAGAAAACTTGAAAATCTTCAGAATTTGAATCAAGGTAAGTAACTGTGCAAATCAAAGCTTTTTTGATTGAAAATTACACATAGAATTCATATATGCCATCAAGTAGAAGAAAATGTTAGTCTTTAATGGTTAAAATGCAGCTCTCCTAAAATCTCATTAAAAAACGAGATTTCAAATCTATATGAAAAAAGGACCATTGAGCAGCCAGAGACCTACATGGTTGACATTGCCTCTCTGTTCTCTACATAATATAACTACAGTCCCATAACCAATTGACTTAACCTCTGTCAGTAGAACACCTCCCCAGTGAAACACTTTTAATAGAGGTACCAAAGGTGTTCCACTTACACAGGTTTACAGTGTACCACTGTACCTGCATATTGAAGATCTTTGTGCTGGGGAAAGAATGACTTTCTCAAGTACTGTGGACACTCCAGATACTGTAGAATACGAGCAAGCTGGATGTTACATTGTCCTTTCTGATTGGTTGACCTCATCTCTCCATTGTCATCCCTGAAAACAGGTAGGTTTTTTGATTTTCTCTTAAAACACCTATTGTATTTATGGTATTTATGAAATCATTTTAATGTTATATTAATAGTTGCTGAGCAGATAGATGTTTCAATGAGTTGTTTAAGGTGATCACTGCTAACCCACCTGTCCAATAAGTGCTGCTTGAGATTGATTAATGTTAAACTGCTATGTAAGAAAACGTCAATTTTCAACATTCCAAATGCTATTTGCATATCGGAAATTCATAAATTCCACAAAACATCTCATATCAGTTCATGTGGCAAGCCACAATATGAAGTGTAAACAGCTTCATTTGATTACGACTCACCTGCTCATTGCTCCATTCTCATCGAATATCACAATCTCATCAACATTGAATACAACAGCCGCACGAGCAATCTAAAAAATATTAGCATAAATACATGCATTTCATTTTATCATAACGTAAATTCTTGCTAATTACTAGCCTACTAGTTCACAAGTAAAAAATCTTACGAATTCAAGTGCAGTGTACATTTTACATCCATTGTATGATTTTCACTTGTCAATGTTGAAAATCTCCATCATGTCCTTGTCAATCATGTTCTTGTTAGAACATGGACTTAAGCCCGGTACTCAATAATTTGTTGGCAATTTATTGCATGAGATTCTTGTTTGCGGTTTAAAATGAGAGATTAAGCCAGAATTTAATCTAACATACACAATTACATCCTGAAGACAACTTAGCTTTGCATATCCTTATAATTATAAAGAGGATTTGCTAACCTGGCCAGCTAGGTATGTCCTCAGCTCGGGAGACTGTGCATTATCCAGAATAGATCCAGGCAGAGCTATGCTTATTGTACATGCATTTTCTAGAATAACAAGCGTATGAAAATTACTATATTATGACAAAACACCAAGGGCAACATCAGAAAATCAAAATGTATAATATTAGCACAAAGATGAGTGAAACAAAACTGGATTTTCGCTGTTTGATGTTTTTCCCAAAATTGCCTGTTGCTTTGAGATTTTGTAACTGTCTTTAAGTTCAATGACTATTTCCAAAAATTGCACTACTATTTTCGTTTGTTTTGCCTTTATCAGAATTCTTATAAAAAATGCTAAGTCAATTTTACTTCTGCGATTCAACCTGACCTTTTACTCTTGTTTTTGTGATCACAATTATTTGATCACACACATACAATTTTAAATCTGAATGTGGTACATAAAATGGAGTGTCGAAGTTGATTACCTTTAGAAGACTTTGCAGTTTCTTCTTTTGCTGTTTCTGCTGCCTGTTTTTCTTGTTCCTTTACCCTTTCTTCAATAAGCTTATCCTCTTTCCATTTGCGCTTTTTAGCTTTTCCTGGAATTAAAAAGCACGATTTAACAAAAGATAACTTAGAAATATTGAACAGTATGGATCCATTTGTCTATACAAGCACCAAAAGGGAAAGAGCAAAAACTATTAACATAAGAGTTTGAACCATTAAAAAGTAAAATCAGTGAAGAAGTTAACTTTAATTTAACTTAACTTAAGTTAACTTTAATTGATTTTACACTTACTTTCATCTTTCCATTTACGCCACTCCTCAGGCTGAAAATACAAAATAATATGTAACTCTGATGTGACTTAGCAATACCTTTATATGAGCATATATTTGTATTGGATTGGCATCCTATGCATAGACATGATTATTTTCACTCCAAGTGGAAGGTGCTCCCCTTTGCATTTCTGTGACCAAGATTAATGGCAAATGCAACCAACTTTAAATAAAGGCTGTCATCTCTGTCTCTGGTACCTATCAATCAGTTGTTAGTCCAGTCATCTTAATTTCCAAAGGGGGGGGGGGCACTTTTTAAAAATTCCAGTGGGTTCACTTTTGACAAAAAAGTGCTCAGAATGGTGAAAAACTGCATGATTTTGAAAGAATTTTTGTTCGCTTGAACCCCCATAGTATCAGAATTAGAGCCTGTTGAAAGTCCATGGTAAATGAAGGAATTGTTGGAAAAGTCGTTGTTACTTTTTTAAACTGTTAGAACTGATTTAACATGTTGGCAAATAGGTATTTTAATTTTTAACCATACACAAATTGACTAGGTCAGTCTCATCTGTAATAACGAAAACTTAACAATGTCACCATTTGAAGACATGGGATCCGGATCCGAGGCCAAGAGTTACAGAATGGCTCTTATTTAATCCAGAGATGTCTCTGTTTAATCAAAATATTCCCAGGGATAAATCACATTTCCCGAATGAGATGCATTTTCAGAACTAATTAATAGGAAGAAAGATTATTCTAATGCCATTTCAAAACCACATAAACTTTGTCAACAGCTGACATCTGTCTACAAGGTTACGGGCAAGGACAATGGTAACCTGTAACTTGATCATTTCCTCTGCATATGTTTGATGCATTAACAGGATATTTTCTGGCACAACTGTGGCTATGTTAAATCTTGTGCAGGAGTCTGTCGTAACCTTGGTCCATTGTAACATTGTTCAAATTTGTTTGGTGCTAGTTTTCTTGCACAACCGTACAGGCCCGTAGCCAGGAGGGGGGTTCACTTTTTGGAAACTTCCAGGGGGTTCACTTTTGACAATTTTGGTCCAAAAATGGCCAAAACCACTTAAAAGCTCAGAATGGTGAAAAACTGCATGATTTTGAAAGAATTTTTGGTCAGGGGGGGGTCGCTCGAACCCATCGACCCCCCCCCCCCCCCCTGGCTACGGGCCTGACCGTAGGAATTCAGTAGTATGAATTCCCTAGTATCATTGATGTTATCATTATGTTATTGATGGGGTCATTGAAGGTAAAATGTTTTTTCACCTTGAAAATGTCATTAAGGTCAAATCTACAGCCAGATTTAAACTTTTGAGAATTTGTAGATGCTTTTGAAAAAAGAAATTGGTCAATTTTGAAACAAGTTGAAAAAATACCTTTTTGACCTTGAAAAGGTCATTGAAGGTCAAATCTCAAATCAAAAGTCAGATTTGAACTTCTGATAACTTGTAGATGATTTTGAAAAAAAATTGGTCAATTTGAAGCAGTTGAAAAAAAAGCTTTTTGACCTTTTTAACATTTTTTGACCTTGAAAAGGTCATTGAAGGTCAAATCTTAAATATAAAGTCAGATTTGAACTTCTGAAAACGTGTAGATGATTTTGAAAAAAATTGAAATCAGTAAGTTGTGAGAATTTGTTACAGATGCCGATCGCCAACCGCCACCATAAAAAAAACAGAGACCATAACAATATGTCACTACTTTTTGGTGGTGACATCATAAAAATGGATAAAACCACAGTACACTAGTACAGTCGTATTATTAATGGTTGATAATATTTACAATCTAATAGTATGGACACTGACGAGTATATGGTATAAGTGTGAAACCTGGGAATTGATACTACTTATTCCTACGGTTGAGCCAGAAAAATCACATGCTATCTATTGCAAGACTTATGCCTAACACAACTGTCACCATGTTATTAAGTGTTTTTAAGTTTCGCAAGGATCCTGCCATGACCGTGGTATTGTTATCGTGAAAGCCTGGTATAATCGTGACAATGCTATATTATATTGCAAGGCCTGTCATGACCGTGATAATGTTAAAGTCTTATATGACTGTGTCAATGGTTATAAGGCCTGTCATCACCGTGGTAATGTCGAACCCTGATATGACCGTGACAATGTTCACATTCTTGAATGAGATTAGAATTATAGTTTGTGGAAATGAGTTAAAAAAGTAGCACATGTAGTAGTAGTCTAGATTTACCCATTGTCATGGTCATATTGTGCTTTAACATTACCACAGTCATGACAGGCCTAGCAACCATTGTCACGGTCATATCAGGCTTTAACATTACCACGGTCATGACAGGCCTTGCAAGCATTGTCACGGTCATATCAGGGTCTAACATTACCACGGTCATGACAGGCCTTGCAACCATTGTCATGGTCATATCAGGCTTTAACATTACCACGGTCATGTCAGGCCTTGCAATATAGTATAGCATTGTTACGGTCATATCAGGCTTTAACATTACCATGGTCATGACAGGCCATGCAATATAATATAGCATTGTCACGGTTATATCAGGCTATCACAATAACACTACCACGGTCATGGCAGGATCCTTGCGAAACTTAAAAACACTTTATAACATGGTGATGGTTGTGCCAGGCATAAGTCTTGCTAGGTGCATTCATGCACCCTCTGGGTCTCTGAGGATCGTGTTGGCTCTAATGCAAGTCCATACGACAATCCAACGCATTAGAGGCAGTGTTCACCGTCGCACTAAATAAAATAAAACAACATTACAATATATTATATACACAGTTATGGCGGACTCCTACAAAAGATTAACAATGGCACTTGTGCCAGAAAAACTCCTGCAATCAGGGCTGTCTCTTGGGCCCCTCTCGTTCGACGGTGATGCATCGGCTGTTGAGAACTATGTTTTTAGATATGAATTGTATCGTTAAAGTACAAATCACATGAGCTCATATGTAAATAGTTCTCTGCGCTGATGAGTTAGACTATTTGGAGTTTTGACGATAATGTAGGGCCCCTTTATAAAATTAATCAAATCAAAACCCGGAAGTGGATAATTTAACATTTGATCTTCAGATCTAGGGAAACCTATTTGAGTCAGATCCTGAAATTAGCAACCATAGCAAAGAATTGTATATCAAAATGTATTTACTGTTCTTGGATTAGTCTTTTCATCGGTAAGTGCTGTATATTTTGCAGATAAATGCTGGGCATCTTTTTTAGTTTCCATGCTGGACGTCTACCTGGTTACGCTCTGAAGAAGATTTTGATTGGACGAGCCGTCAACAGCCATATTGGAATTCTGACAGGAAAAATATCCCGGCAGGTTATTTAACGATTTCCTCGGAATATTCAGGGTCTATAGACCTTATAGATACCACCTATCAGTAAAACATATACAGGTAAGATTTTTGAACAAGATTTAATGTCCGATCATGCTCCAAACCTAGTGAAACAACTGTCATGATTATGCAAAAAATAAAAAATATTCAAAAACGGGGTTCCATTGCATTTGCAATTTGTAAAGGGCAAGTTCTTATACTAAATCTACTAGATAAGTCTACATAGTAGAAACAAGTTAGGTCCTTTGGTCTGTTAAATGAAGTCATATCTTCAGAAACATTGCTTGGTTGGTTAGATTTTACTCCAGGATTTTGCACTTTTAGCACTACTCTACGAGATCTGAGTCAAAATATCTACAGTATCTACATGTAGGGATAGATTACTCACTTCGAGAGCCATGTTAGATTTTGAAACTTATGGCTCTCAAACGGAGAAGTGAACAGCTGATCAATAGTGACCTTTGAAACTGAATTAAGTCGATCCGCGGCTTACTTTTGGTCTCTAACTGTGTCTTACATCAGTATCATCAATCCGTGTAAGTATTGGAGCGCTGGAGTACTTCTTTTTCGATCAAGACTTGTAAATTGTTCATCGAGTTAAAGTTTTACAGACCTATTTCCAATATGGCGGTTTGCTAGGTGCGAGATACGCAACGAACGAAATGAATTTTGAGAATTAGTTAGGTTCGGACAACCTCCGGAGATTTACGAAAATGTCCGAGCAGAAACCGCCATATTGGAATTTGGCAGTAAAACGATTTCCTCGACTAACAATTACAAGTCTTGATCGAAAAAGAAGTACTCCAGCGCTCCAATACTTACACGGATTGATGATACTGATGTAAGACACAGTTAGAGACCAAAAGTAAGCCGCGGATCGACTTAATTCGATTTCAAAGGTCACGATCATTGAGCTGTCCAAATGCTCCGTGGGAAAGCTATTATATCAAAATCCAAATAGCTTTCGCAGGAAGTAAGGGATAGATAGATTGACTATATCTATAGTATACAAATAGTTACTGACTAATTTACACTATTGCTCGAAATTAGGCAGTCACTATTTGTTTTATTATATACCCTATGACTCTTGTCCCGTTTCCTCGGCGAAGGCCAAAAGAGCTTAAAAGACCCCTCCCCAGGTCTAATGTTAGCATTATAAGCTGTGATGTCATAATATACTCAACAAAAAAATTTTCCTAAGAAATTTCTGAGACTTTCACTTGACAAATTCAATCGCGTTTAACACGTGAAATAGATTATCATAACACCTGAAATTACACAGACGTATTGAGCTTAGGGATCTTTATCCACGCTGCTAATATTGTATCGTTCACGCACGTCTGTCATGGTGAATGGAGTTGATTTGTGTTTGTTCTTATCCTCAATTTTTCTGTTTTTCGTCTGCGCATAATCACTGCATTTCCAAGGGTAATAGAAGTTGAAATCGTGATGTCAGCGGGCAATAGTTCAAATGTATATTCCCGCTTCTTACATTTGAGGGAATATAACTTTCGAAGGGAAGTAGTAAATCTATTTTAGAACACGTGACTAGGTATTGAGCAATCAGGATTAGTGTTACATATTGGGTATATAATAAATAGATATATTGACTCAGATCTGGCATAAGCATCTCATATCATAGTGCTACAAGTTCCTGTGGGATTTTACACAAGCTTCTGATTGAGTACAGGTAGGATATCTAGACTGAACAGACCAAGTTCTTTTGAAAAATGCAAATCTCCTACATCGTTTTTGCACTGGAACTTGAAATTCTGTTCAGATCCACCTGAGACTATCATAGAAAAATTTAGATGAGGCTGACTTTGACCATGGGCTTCCAGGAGAAGCCCATGCTTTGACTATTGGCCAGGAGTTATGAAACTTAAAAAAATATAAAATTTTGAACCCAGCGCTACTTTGGAGTTGATTTCTTTTGATCTCCAGTCATTATGTGCAATATGTTTGTCCCAATATGATCTTATATAGCCAGTGATCTCCAAATAATTTTTTCTCTGATGGGTGCAAAATCTTCACAATTAAGACCGAAATTGGTCAAAATATGCCAAACGGAAAGCGTGACATATACGTAATTCGCGTGAAATGTCCGAACGAAATGCGTACATTTTTTTTCAGGCGTTCGTATTTTTGCTGTATAGACGATCTTTTTTAGAAATTTTTTACAAAAATATATTTGCTTGACAATTACCAGGTAAAATGCGTATTTGCGTGACATTTTCTGTCACGCAAAAATAACTGGCGTGACTTCAAATTCTTCAGCAAATGCGTGACAAATACGCAAATTGCGGGACAGTTGACAGGCCCACCACCACGTGAATCTACAAAATGTCGTCTGCTATCAAAATGAGACAGCTAAAAGCTATAATTTTTCTTAAATTACAGGTTTTTGAATTGTCTATTTAGAAATATATAATTTTCTATGTATTACACGTATGTTTTTGATTCTACAGGCGATCAAAACCATATGAAATGTTATAAGAATGGATAAAAAATGATATATCTACCCTCATTAAAATTATTGCTTGCAGCCGACGAGGAATTGGCAGTTGAATAGAAAGATTACGTGATATATTTTCAAAAAAAGTTAACTTCAGCGACCAATTTTTCATGATTTTTTCTCATTTCCAAGTAGGTACTATTAATGAATTTTCAGGTTGGTGCATGCCTATTTTAAAAATCTCAGATGGATGCTGCGCCCACTTGCTTTAATGCTGGGGAGATCACTGATCACAGATAGTTACCACAAACAATGTACCTACTTGCCAGTATGTGATACAGTTGTCCTCTTGGTGCCATGGGTTACTGTGTTACATTGTGAACATCAGCCAAACAGGACATCAAACATACTCAGTGATCTCCCCAGCATTAAATCAAGTGGGCGCAGCTGCAGCACCTACCTTTTGAAAATTTTGAAAATAGGCTTGCACCCACCTGAAAATCCATTTGCACTCACTTAAAAATGAAAAAAATACTGAAAAATATGCATATTTTGACCAAATTTTGGTCTGAATTGTGAAAATAAGAATTTTGCACCCACTTGTGAAAAAATCACGTGAAGTCACTGATATGCGATATCATACAATTTGCTTATTTTTCAGGGTTAAAGTAGTTAATGGAAAAAGATGGTGACATCGAAATGATAAATTGTGCATATACTGTACATGTTTGAATTAAAATGGGTGTTCAGTAATTTGGGTTAGGCCTGGATCAAAATACAAAAATTCCCCATTAATACGGCTATTGAAAAAGACGCTGGGGTGAGGAGACATTTTAGGAATTCAGCACATGAAGAGAAGGGAAAAATAAATTGGTAGTAACTTGTAAGTGAGGAGGAGTACTGTAAATTATTTTGTACTGTATATTTGTAGTAATTAGATGTCAGAGCTAAAGCTGTGACCATGCCTGGAGCTGTCAAGAAGAGCACTTGTCAACAT
Organism: Owenia fusiformis; assembly: GCA_903813345.2. NCBI lineage: Eukaryota > Metazoa > Annelida > Polychaeta > Sabellida > Oweniidae > Owenia > Owenia fusiformis. The sequence continues at coordinate 12,006,332 of CAIIXF020000006.1, read as the reverse complement.
GTCACTGTTGTACAAGGAATCTCTTGGAGAGACATACATACGAAAAAACTGGTAATCAAACTTATTAAAGACTGATTTTGGATTCATAAATTAGAGCAAGTTGATATTTTTAAGCTGAATGGTTCATACAGTGATGCTTTAGAGGTGGAAATCCCTAAAGTTGCTGATTTGATCAAAAAGGTTGTCTTATACCTGTTTATGTATCAAGTCAAAATATATCCAATTGAAATATTCATGATGAATAATATTGAATCTGTCTTTTATTTATCACTTTAAATTCCATAAATGATATTGTACCTGTATGTTAAAGGATGTGTATAACTAACAAGGGCTTAGAAAACAGTAAAAATGAGTTTTTTAAGAATATCATCAATTAGATTCATTTTCATCAATTAAATGCAACAAATATGTGAAAGTATTTGGCCGTTATTAGGAATTCCCCAAAACAAATGTCACAATGAATATCCCTACCATCCAGCGCATATTGATGACGTAATACTCATAGCCTGGTCGGAAAATCCAATGAAATATGATGTCCCTACAATGATAGCTTTGGAGAAACCCCCAAACTGTTAATAGATTCCCCAAATTATTTTACATTTACAAAATTAACTCTAACTTGGGTAAAATAAGCATTTATTGCAATCTATTTTTCATATCAATACAAATATATGATGATAATAGCGTGATATAATGCTTTCAAGAAATAAGCCCAAAAACGGCGATGTTATTGTTATTGAATTCAGGTAGGCTCCTCATTAAATACACTGGACGAAATGATCTGAAAATTGCTAAAAGTAGGGGTCATTGTAACAGCCCTCACTCCATCAATATATCAATTTCTGTTTTCTTTATATCGAACGAAGATGAGTATCCACTTCAAATGCGTAAATAAAAACCAACATTATATAGTAACATGCTGTATCAAGGCTGTAAAAAGGAGTGAAAATCACTTTAATAGTTATATACAACATTTAACATATCTACTCATTTGTATATTGTTATTGAAATTTGATTACATCACAACCAATTTATAATTTTAATACATGATTTTTTACTGTTACATGTTTCTTAATTAGTGAACATGTATGTTATATGTTTATACACAACGTGCATGTAATTAAGTAATCAAAACTTTTTTCATATTTGTCCTAATGCGATATCATCTTCTTTGTTCTGATTGGTAGATTATCAGGTCAATGAAAATGAATAAGAAAGTGTATTTACTGATTCTAAATATATTTACAAAAATTTATGTAAAACTTCAGTGTTTTTTTTAATTAAAATACAGTCAAAATGTTTCAATCAAAACTGCAATTTTATAAATTATTGTACACACTTGTATAATATGAATTTTTAATATACTGTAAAGTAACAGTAATGATATCTTTTGCATATTGTTATTGTTGTAGCAATTGACATGTGACACGTGTGTTGCTAAAGGCCCCAACTTGTGGCTATGTCTAGAGGGTCAGTGTATGTATGTGGGATGTGGAGAATCCGCCCAGGATCACAGCTCCAAACATTCTCAGGTATGTAGTAGGGAGAGGAAGGGTTACTACAAGTTATGGCCCAAATTCATGTCTGGATAGTTATGGCTCTATATGCAGTCCTTAATATAAACTATTATCCTACAAAACAAAGTTCGAGGGGGATATAGAGAAACTATCCATTCGTCCATCCGTTCATCTAGTTAGTGTGTCCGGGGGATAACTCAAATACTTGTTGACAGATTTGATTCAAATTTAGCCTTATGGGTGTAGGACCTCTGCTCAAAAAGAAATTTTCAATATGGCCACTCAATTCAAAATGGCCACCACTTTTTGTGAAAACATAATCTTTGATATTAAACTCAAATACCAGTTAATGGATTTGGTTCAACTTTTATGTGCTGATACCTAGGGACAAATGGACTTTGCTAAAGAAAAGATTTTTTTGCAAAAATACTTAATCTTTGAAAACTCAAATGCAGTACTACATTTGACATTACATACATACAGGTTGAATAGAATTTGAATTTCAATCTCAGATATATGTCTATTATTAAAAACCTTAGTGAGGAGTGTATCAGGTTTCATTAGCAGCAGGAAAATGGTGAATTTCTCTTGTTTTAACATAAATCACCTGTTTGCTTCATGTTCGAATCATAATTTTTAACAATATTGCCCATTGTCTTCATTCATATTGCCAAACATTACAACAAAACCTTATTATGAGTTCCCTTATTTTAGAGATGTCAAATGTTGTTGATGTTTGCAGGGCAAGAGACACCGCCTGACTATCAACCTGACAACATTGAGAATCTGGTGCTATGTGTGTGAGTCTGAGGTTCATGCCAATGCCAATACACCACACTTTGAGTGAGTAGTTTGCAAATACACCACACTTTGAATGAGTCTAGTAGTTTGCCTTACACCACACTTTGAGTGAGCAGTTTGCCTTACACCACCCTTTGAGTATGCAGTTTGCCAATACATCTCACTTTGAGTGAGTAGTTTGCCTTACACCACACTTTGAGTGAGTAGTTTGCCAATACACCACACTTTAAATGAGTAGTTTTCCAAAATATCACACTTTGAGTGAGAAGTTTGAGTTACACCACACTTTGAGTGAGTAGTTTGACAATACACCACACTTTCAATGAGTAGTTTTCCAAAATATCACACTTTGAGTGAGAAGTTTGACTTACATTCTGAGTGAGTAGCTAACATTACAGCACACTTTGAGTGTGCAGTGGCAGTGTGCAAATACACCACACTTAAAGTGCTTAGTTTACCAATACACCCAATTACCTTACACTACACTTTGAGTGAGTACTTTTCAAAAATAATACACTTCAAGTTAAGTGAGTAGTATTGCAAAATACCTCACTTCGTGTGAGCAGTTTGCCTTACACCACACTTTGGGTGAATATTTTACAACACACTGAGTGAGTAATTTGCCTAAAACGCACATTGAGTGAGTAGTTTGCCTACAATGCACATTGAGTGAGTAGTTTGCCTACAATGGACTTTGAGTGAGTAATTTGCCTTACAACACACTTGCCTTGTAATTTGCCTTCAGTCATTTGTTGGTTTATGAATTTTATAGGATCAAGGATCAGATCCTTGGGATTGATCATTCAACATGATTATCATTGCAGGATCAAGGATCAGATAGAAGACACAGAATCATCAGATGAGGATGAAGAAAAGCCACGTGGGCTGACGGGACTCCAGAATATCGGGAACACATGTTACATGAATGCAGCCCTACAAGCTCTCTCAAACTGGTAAGTAAAACAACTAAGATCAATGTATTTATACTGATGAATTCTTCATTCGTGTAAACTTTATGTTGATTGTTGAAAGCTTGTGACCGAAAAATGAATAGCTTATTAAATCCAAGACTTCGTAAATGCTTGGTTTGTCATCGGATGATTTAATTTCTTGATAACATGTAAGCAATTCATTTCTCAGAACTATTTGTTTTGTTGTAGCCCACCATTGAGAGGCTACTTTATGGAATGTAGTGAATGCATACATACAGACAAGAAACCAATGTTATCCCGTAGCTATATGAAGTTAATGATGGATATGTGGCATAAGCGACGACCCAGTTACATCACCCCATCCACCGTAAGCTCTGGAATAAAGATGGTACATCCCATGTTCAGAGGCTATTCTCAACAGGTATTTAAGATTGCATATTGAAAAGTCCAATGTCCAAGAAAACACATCCTCCTAAGCATGTGTCCAGAATCCATACCCCCTTCTCCCCCTGCTATTACCAATTTGGAAGTTTCCCCAGTTGTATTTTTTATCTTGCTTCATCCTGTATGACGCACATATTCCAAGGGCACATAATATGGTACAACCAATATAACTGCCCCTTCAAAAATGTCCTTACTTGGCGCAGAGATGGTCATAGATAAAATTACAAACATATATACCTCCTGTCTTTGTTGGTTAAATGAAAATCCTAACCACAGCCCTGAGATCTTTGTATTCTTGTTTGTAATTTATAATACAGTATAATTAACAAGTGTTGAAATTATTATTTCCAGGACACACAGGAATTCCTTAGATGCTTTATGGACCAAATTCATGAAGAACTAAAACAGCCAATCAGGGAGGAAGAAGAGGTAGAAACTGACCAATCAGAGGCCAGTTGTCATGACAACATGATCCATAAGAACCAACCTGATCGTCAGCCATCTATAGATTCAACACTGAGTGGCCAATCAGATACAGAGTATGAAACATGTGACTCTGGTTTGAGTAGTGAGAGAAGTTCCACAATGGAACAGAGCATGTCTAGTGATGATGGGACAGAAATGACTGAGCAATTGAACAATGATAACTATTTTAACACTGCCAAAAGGAAAGTTCCTATCGGTGCTAGCAGCAGTTCATTAACCTCCGGCGACAGCCTAGGTCCCATAGACGCTCATTCCCAGTCAGACATTTATATACATACACCAAAAGATTATAAAGATCGAAAAAACAGAAATGCTAAAAATTTAGCAATTGGAGATATAAATGAAACAAAAAGACCTCTGATTGGTCATAGTATAAATGATTCTGGTGATTTCTCGGACACAGCAGCTAATCTTGAATCACCTAGTCACCGGGTGAATGTCCCAACAAGGTCAAGGTCACGCCGATCATCAGAAAATGAACGACCTCAACCTATTCCACATCCCTCTCCTGTAACATTATCAGGTATGATTGAAGTTACCTCATATCACTAAATCTTTCATTCTTTCCAGTCTGAACCATCTCACTGGTTTACCACCTGTGGTCTGCCATTTTTCAACTAACAACATGTGTTATGGACAAGTGTATTAGACAGCAGATGCCAGGAATCAATTTTGCCATTGTACTCAAATTCAGGCTGTCAATGGTTGAATGAGCTCTGGATTAATCAGACTATATCAGTGGTTTCACTAGAATTTCTCACAACAGGCTACTTAATAAATGAAAACAACAGGCAAAATCAATCGAAATCATAAGTTTAACATGGGAAAGTTGAAAAGTCCCTATAAACAACAGGCGGTTTTGTGAAAACAAACAATGAAAATTGCCTGCTGCTAATGAAACCCTTGCTATATTTTCTGAATAGTTTCTCCACATTAAATAGAATGTTAAAAACTTATATGACACATAACATAAATGGACTGGCAAACTGTCATTGTGTGATCACACTATTTCATCAAGCCAATCCAAGCAAAGCAATATAATTATAATAGATGATATTTATGTTATAGAGATCATTGAATTGTACATTGTACTTTGATGTTACTGAATATTCTGTTTGTAATATTTCAGGTCCCAAAAAGAGGGCACCCGTGCAATATCGAAGTATTATATCGGACATATTTGATGGCAAGATCTTGAGCTCTGTTCAGTGTCTTACATGTGAGAGGGTAGGTTACAGTGTTACATACTGGTTAATTTCAGAGTTAATATCATATGTGAATAAAATGTGGCCTTTCAAGGTGAAATGTGAGACGACTAGTGAAAGATTAATTATTATGTAGATATTTGACATGAAATAAGTTTCGTGCTTGTGAAATGTGGGATTTTAAAGTAGAAATGATGGACATCAAGCTAAAACATGGATGTTGAAGATGCAAACAAAATTTTAGACTTTTTGACATTATCATATGTTTTATTCTAGGTATCCAGTACAAAGGAGACATTTCAAGACTTGTCACTACCCATTCCCAGTAAGGATCAACTGCATATGATCTACACACAAGCTGCAACTCATGGTTCTATGCCCAAAGTAGGCTCATGTGGGGAAGTGAATTTAAATCAGGGCTGGATGTCTTGGATGTTTGGCTGGTTGTCAAGGTGAGTGGATGCATGTTTCACAACACAGCTTGTGTTGGTTAAGTAATTTAGAACATGTTTTATTTTATCACTGTCTTCCAGTATGAGGAATTACTAATGATTCAAATTCCCATTACTGCATTCAAAGTTTGTATTGCTGGATTCAAACTTGAGAGTTTGAAAGCATAGGCAAGTCATTAACATATTGTTACAGATGCCAAATGCAGACACAAAATGATACTATAACAATGTCGCCTCCTCTTCCTCAAGATATAAAAAAATTCTTAGTGTGAATAGGGAAAGAGGAGAATGTTTGTACATGGACTCATTTGAATATCCATTGAAAACTGTCCAGACTTGTAAGAGTTAATATTAGCATGACACAAACTACTTATTTGAATATCCATTAAAACTGTCCAGACTTGTAAGAGTTAATTAGCATGACACATTGTAAGAGTTAATTAGCATGACACATTGTAAGAGTTAATTAGCATGACACATTGTAAGAGTTAATTAGCATGACACATTTATGTTTCAGTTGGTTCATGGGTCCTACAATTACCCTCCAGACTTGTAAGAGTTACTTAACATGACTCATTTATGTTTCAGTTGGTTCATGGGTCCTACAATTACCCTCCAGACTTGTAAGAGTTACTTAACATGACATATGTATGTTTCAGTTGGTTCATGGGTCCTACTATTACCCTTCAGGACTGTCTTGCAGCTTTCTTTTCTGCTGATGAACTGAAGGGAGATAACATGTACAGCTGCGAGAAATGTAAAAAGTAAGTTTATTATTCCGAAAAAGTTTTCTGTTTGTACAGTGACTTATGAATTGTTAAAATAAATGCCTTTGTCCTACTTTAATATTGATTCATTTCTAAATTTTCAATTGATATCTCTAAATTTTCAAAGCAATCGATGCAGAAGTGTAAAAGTAAAAAATATTTGTGGAATATTTGTCTTGTATTGGTCACCGAACCAAGAAAAATTTGAAAAACAATTTCAAAACATTTCATTTTCAGACTGCGTAATGGGATGAAGTATTCCAAAGTGCTAGAGTTACCAGAGGTATGTCAATTTATAGAAATAAGGAACCAAACTATACTAGAAAATGTACTTAATACCTCTCAATGTGAACACCTCTCAATGTGAACACCACTTAGCATATGAAGACATCTCAATGTGAACACCTCTCAATATGAACACCTCTCAATGTGAACACCACTTAACATATGAACACCTCTCAATGTGAACACCTCTCAATAGGAACACCACTTAACATATGAACACCTCTCAATGTGAACACCTCTCAATAGGAACACCACTTAACATATGAACACCTCTCAATGTGAACACCACTTAACATATGAACACCTCTCAATGTGAACACCTCTCAATAGGAACACCACTTAACATATGAACACCTCTCAATGTGAACACCTCTCAATAGGAACACCACTTAACATATGAACACCTCTCAATGTGAACACCACTTAACATATGAACACCTCTCAATGTGAACACTCCTCAATATGAACGTTTACATCCATTAATAGCTGCGTTCATTTTATACATGATCAAATGAAATGAAAGTTTAGATGGGAAAGAAAAATTCTAAATTAAATATTGAGTTGTTTATTTCAGATCCTATGCATCCACATGAAGAGATTTAGACACGAATTCATGTATTCCTCCAAAATAAACAGTTATGTTTCATTCCCACTGGAAGGCCTGGATATGGGACCATATCTGCATAGAGGTAAGTAATTGTCTTGTCCTGACCTAGAGGTCAGTTGGCCGGCTAAGCAATAGTCTTTTCCTGATCGAGAGGTGGATTGAGTGGGTAAGCAATAGTATTGCCCTAGAGTTAGAGTTGGTAACCTCATTTTTATATGTGTCAGATGCTCCTAACAGGCCTACACCCAACCCACTTCTTATGTTAATATATGCAATGACATACTCATGACGATATTTAAAAAAACATTGGATTTTGTCAGACCTGTCGCATCTATTTTCACTGCCCTGTAATTCCAAATGGGCTTTGTACATGGTTTGTGAATGTGTCATAAGAAAGAGGATGGAGGTGTACATATGTGTACTTACAATCATTCCAGATTGTACATCTGAGGTTCAGAAGTATGACCTTGTTGGTGTGATAGTGCACCATGGTACGGCAGGGGGTGGTCACTATACGGCGTACGCTCTAAACTCTATCAATGGACAATGGTACGAGTTTGATGACCAGTATGTGACTGAGGTGGATGCTCACACCGTGGAGACATGTGAGGCTTACGTATTATTCTACAGGTAAATTAACTATTACTTTGTGTCATTATAATCATTTAATGTTACATCGTAATTTTAAAGTACAAAATTAATTTGATAGCTGTACATGTAGTAAAAATACGACACCTCTTTTCCGTTTTGTCAGAGTATTTGTCAGATCATACTTGACAATTGACATATTATGATTTTAGCCTTTTATACAAGATAACTGAAGAGTGCAATATTTGATGTTGGCCTTATATACTTTTCCAGGAAGACTAATGTTGAGATGATGTCACTACGAAACAAAGTGGAAGAGATGGTTGCCTCACAAGAGGTAGGAATCTTACCAGTGATTTCATTGGTATTGAAGCAAGAGAACACTGCACTGTACCCACTTGACATTTGCAACTACTTGAAAACTTATTTGCATAACTTTAGCCTTAAAATTGACTCAAATAAAATGAATTGGATAAAACAATGCTAATATTCATACTCCGTCATTTTTAAAAAGTATTGATGTTTTCATGGAAATATTGATTGTTTTGTAGACAAGTCTCATGCAGTTTTACATCTCCAAGCAATGGATGAACAGATTTAAGATGTTTGCTGAGCCAGGCCCTATATCAAACTCAGACTTCTTGTGCCAGCATGGGGGCATCCCTCCACATATACGCATGGATAATGTGGAGGGCCTCACTATTAAAGTCTCTCAAGAGGTTTGGGAGTTTTTACATGAAAGGTAAGTGATTCAAAAAATCAGATATATTATTTCCAAGGTTATCATTTATTAACTCTGGTGATTTATCTTCATATATTTTGGTCATTCTGATAAAAAGTATTTGATCCTTATTACAATTTTAATTCATGACTCGAATCAGATATTATTACAGTTACTTATTAGCAAAATGTAATTATCAAGTCATTATCTTGAGGGTATATATGCTATTCTTTCCTAGGTTTGGTGGGGGCCCATCTGTGAACCGTGTATTCCAATGTACAACATGCCTTGACATCAAAGAAAAACTGGAGAATAGACAGAAACATGAAATGGAAACTTTTGTAAAGGTAATAACTATATTTACTACTTTATTGTAGCATTTAATGGTTTTGAGTCAAACATAATCTCACTGCATTCTGTTATATAACCAATAACGCATTTGTTGTATGGTTGTCAAGGTGAGGAGATTGAAATTGATGCTTTGCCAACTTCACCCTTGCAAAATGTTTCATTGAAAATATGTTCTCTTGTAGTGATTTTGTAGTTAATATTTTGCAAGAATTTAAGCCCAAGACTCAATGCATGGTGGCTTATTCATTCCACTCAGGCATTGTTCCCTAAACTTTGCATTCCCGCTGCGTGGTCATGCAATGATTTGGAAACAACACCTTTAATGGATTGATTTAGCAATGCACTGAGTCCAAGGTTTAAATCCTGAAATGTAATCACCTGAATGAGATGCTATCAGAGAGAACACAAAACAGAACATTTATATTTGGCTTTCTTCAATCTCTAAAGCATTCATTCTATCCACTAATACACGGTTTATTTTTGCGAAATTGTGTTCAAGGAAGGGAGTAGGTCTTTTGGCAGATAGCTGTGCTAAACCAAACAAATATTAATAATTTGATAGGGTCTCTTTAAGGGGGATTTCAAACTTGCTAGCAACTCTCATTGAAATATCAGTTACATCCATACTTTGACATGGTAAAGAAAGACAGGATTCGTAAGTTTGATTAACAGCATTGTTGAATACTCAATTTTGATTGACTAAGCTAGTAAGCTTTTAAATTTGAAATAGGCCTATATTATAATGATTTTAAGTGTTCTACGACATCCCAAACAATGAATAAACTTAAAATCAAATTGTAGAATGTGAACATCAAAACATTGAAGGATACACATAACAAAATTGGAAGCAAAACATTTGCTCAATCAATTTATGAAATCTGAGACCAGCCTTGTTAAAAATACCCAAAGTCTTTTGTTTTGGCTGTTCCATTAGTCTGCCTCACTATTTATACCTAATGTCTCTCTTTAACAAATTGAACATTTTATCATTTTAACCCATTTTTGTTTCAGTTAAACAAAGAGTTCCAGGAAGAAGATGATAATGATGCTATATATGTCATCAGTATGGTTTGGTTCAGAGAGTGGGAGAACTTTGTCAGAGGCAAGCATGATGGTAAGTTGCTACTAGACTCAATAAACTACACGTTTTGGTGTCCTGTTTTCATGTTTATTGTTCCGGATATTTTTCTATTTGAGAAATAACTTGAGATGTAATGATCAGATTCATAATTTTCTAATAAAGTGATAACTGCAGCAGTAATTTTCAGATTTTGCGAAAGTCATACATGTAACACAAAAACTAGAGACTGCAATACACAATATTTGTTTCCATGACATTTGTTTATGTTACTTAGAATGTGACATTGGCAATCAATTGTCACCAGGTGGTGACATTTTGTATTGTGAACACTTTTTTTAGAAAGGTTTTACTGTATTTATAATTCCCATTTTATATCTGACGAGTGCTTCTATGATTGGAGTATTCCTGCACTTTCACTTTTGTTTTAGATGCTCCTGGCCCAATAGACAACACAAGAATACAAGTGATGAAATCGGGTGTTCCAACTATTCGACAAGGCTCAGACTATGGCCAGTTATCTCGGGAAATGTGGGACTTCCTGTTTGGAATCTATGGGGGTGGGCCCCTACTCCCATTAAAGCAGAAAAAGTCACCAATCCAGGGCAACCAGGAGAGCCGACAAGGAAGTCAAGATGGTCGTCAAGCCAACCAAGATGGTCGCCAAGGAAACCAAGATGGTTCAAATATTAATCGAGACAGCCAACAAAGTCAGAATGCTAGTATATGTACTGATACTGTTAGTGAAAGAACATCAGAAAGAGTGTAGTATTTTGTACTATTAACATGTCATGTAATGTAGAGTTGGACAAAGATCCCTCAAAATGGAAAATGCATTTGCAACTGTAGCATGCACACATTTGTTACAGATTTCTGGACATTCAGAACTACTATGAGGTAAAACCCAGTGATAAACTACTAAGTCAATACTTTACCATACATAATGTTCTAATTAAGAGGCCAGATTTTGAAAAAATTGGAAAATATGTAATTCATTAAATTATTTATGTTGACCATTGTCATAATTATAAAATATGAGGATGTTTCGAAAATTTACACTATGGTCACATAGGGAATGGGTAGTTCGGTTTCATGTGGTATGGCTTTGAATTGGTCAATCAGAAATAATCAAATGACTCTGATAGGTCTATTGAATCTACACTTACAAAGCACAACACTGGCCTGAGGGTATTTTAGTTTTTGTGTAATATGTGTACTATGTTGCGTGGAAGGTTTAAACGCCATCTTCCGATGAGATGTTAGTTCATAATTCCAAGTATTTATATGCGAATTCTTATATTTATAGTATATCTTATGTAACATCAGTATGATATGAAATAAAGTATTGTACAATGTCAACACGGTGTTTATACTTAGTACTAACATTGCTGGTCTAAGCAATGCTGAATTCAGATGTTTATAAATGATATTGAAATGTCTGTAGTGATGCAAAATGTGACTACTCATCATTATAGAGCAATCTTGGGTCAAAAGAATGACCCTTTTAGTCCTCAGGTTCAAATACACCATTGGAAAGGTGGAATGTATGCCTTAAGGATCTAACCTCCATTCAGAGGTTTGCTTGTCGCAAAATTGAAAAATTAACCCTTTCATTTCCAAGGGGTCATTTTTGAGTAAAATAAAATTAATTCCAGTCACTATCTACAAGACAAAATATAACTTGAAGAACAAGAAAGTACAACTCCATGTATATTTAATATTTATATCCAAAACTCATGTTTACAATGACCTTGACCTTAAAGTTCAGAATGCTGCATTTTGTGACAGATTAGTTCTCATGTAAATGTTTTCTCACAATTTTCCAGACTGAGGTCAGATCCTTAAAGCTGACAATCTCACCTTTCAAATGCTATATTGGACTCTCCGGAAAGATTTTGAGGTGTCCAAAAGTTGGTTATATGCAATAAAATTTGAACCAAGGTGCTCAAAATGTTGGGCCAAAGTGTCCAAAATGTGAGGAAAGGTGTTCAACATTTGTAAGTCACTCATGTTAGGTGTTCCCAAGTTGGCAGGCCTGTAAGCTATTAGGGTAAATATTTGACTTTGATAACACAGTGCTCTTGGCTGATCATTCTGTTGTCTTAATCTTCTTGAGAATTCATCCAGTGGAATTTTATACAGCATTTGAGGTGTTCTTGTTTAGAAGCCAGGAATTTCAGTCATCTGATTTTTTAGCTCACATGTTGAGCTTTTGCAATCACTCACTTGTTTCTAGATGTTTTAGAATTGACTATTCTTCATTTATCAATTAAAACATTAATTGAGACTTTGATTCCATGTCTCCTTCAAAATTTCCTTCAAAATTCCTTTTAGAATCTAGATATGATCTTGTCTCAATATTGATTTCCCGAAAATTGGACACATTCTAAGAACATCCACGATATCACAAATAGTTAATTTTGTGTATTGAATTTAATATCATTTTATCATCCAGATTCTAGTTTATGCACATAAAAATTGGGGTTGATAGGATAGGTATGTAAGAAATGATTACACTTTTAGAGGGTTCTATTTTTTGGGTCACCCTGTAGCACAATCTTAATTCACTGACATTAAGGAGAACAACATGCAGACATGGAGTCTAGTTTTATAGAATTTATTACAAAGATATTATTCACATAAAATGAACTCTTGGCAACTTTAGGATTATGTGCATTATCAAGCACAATACTGAAAACATTTATAAGCGCATAATTGTATTCTTCAACAAAAACAAAGAAATATTGTCTGCAAAAACGACATGTAATTACAGCATTTCCTGGCTGGGCAACTATGAACTCACCGCTCTAAACTTACAACTATAAAATATTTATAAGCAAATAATTGTATTCTTGAACAAAAAAATGTTTAACAACTATTTGTGCAAAGAATGCCTAACTAATAATTACAGTATTTGCTCTCTTGGCAACTTTAGGATTATGTACATTTTCAGAAACAACACTGAGAACATTTATAAGCAAAAACAAAGAAAATTATTTAACATTATCTGTTATACAGTAGTTCATCATTGTGGTTTAATGTTCATCATTGTCTGTAACTGTTCATCACTTTTGATGATATGTTGGTGTTGGCCTGTTATTGTTCATTTTCATCTCGTGATATTTCCTCACTGTTTGTTATTGTACATCACTGTACTGTATATTATCATTAACATACAGCAAGTTATTTCTCAGCACCAACTTTGTTTGAAGCATCATTTTCTTTCTTGGCTTCCTCTTGATCACTCATTGTTATGCAAAGCTGACCATCGGCATCAAACTTTGACTTCAGGCTGTGGGCATCAACATTATCTGGGAGAACGAAGCTTCTGTAGAAAGACATCTTGGAATAATGGTCATCAGACGTGTTTTCCTTTTGGGCTTTTACTGTAACTGTGTTTCCACTTGTTTTAATTTTGATATCTTCAGGGCTGAACGCACTCAGATTCAGACTTAGTTTGAAGTCCTTAGGGTCAACGCAAGAGAGTGATTTTTCTTGGTTTGATTTTTCAACTGCAGCTTTAGATTTGGCGTCATCTGTACACTCCACTGCAAGTTCACGCTCCTCCTTAGTATCTTTCTTTGGGGCTTTCATCACAAGGTGACCTTTCCAGAATTTTGTCTTCAATTTTGAAAGATCCACATCTTGGCCGACCTTGAAACAGCGATTCATTTGAATCATGTCAAAGTCCTCTCCATTTGTCGTCTCATGTTTGGCAGTAACAATGACAGAGTGCCCATCGACAGACACTTTGACATCCTCTTCATCATATTGGTGTGTATCGACTACCTGATGCCACTCAGGATTCTTACGCACCTGTGGTTTACATGTAGGGTCATTCCCATCAACAAGGTGCATCAATTGGCAGAGCTGGTTGTAAGGATAAGCCTGCTCCTCTTCATCGGAATCCCAGAACCACCTGGATGTGGGAGGCGCGATAATGTTGTCCAGCGGAGAAGTGTCAAATAGAGCATAAGGGTACCTGTAAATAAAATTTTATAGAGCATAAGGGTACCTGTAAATGAAATCTTATAACAAGTTTATCAAATTCCAAATTAGAAACCTCATGTTTCTCTCTATACATGTAAATACTGCACAATATTGTACATTATCTACTAGGTATTTCATTTAAAAAACAACAAATTGTTAAGTGCTTAAAAATGAAACAATTCAGAAATAAGAAAATGATATTAGACTAGATATGCCCACTATTGTAGATTGATGGATTCTGAGACTAACATAAAATTTATGTTAGTCTCAGATGGATTTCAATGCAATTTGCATGTGCAGAATTTACATGTAATGACAAACTTGAGTGAGCTCTTGTACATATATCTACACAAATACTGTGAAATCTGCTATGAAAATCTACATTATTGCAGTTCACATATTACAAGTTCAAATAAAATCACATCCTAATATTAGCATATCTGGAGAGAATCTCTGTAATGGTATGATGTGTTTAGTCTTGAGTGAAATGAGTGCCCATGTCTCGATAGAAATATTATTGTTATTTACCTGTGTCTTCGTCTGTATGACGGTGTGTAGCCAAATGAAAATGCCATGTCTTATGTAGAGTGCTGATGTGTTCCTGTAATAATCACAATAAGTCACTTTGTAGTCTATGCTAGTCCAATGCCTTATCCTGTCGCTTGCTATACCGTTCAGTTAGCTTTGAAAGTTGATCTGAGTATTCGGCGACAGTCTCTGCTTATATACTCACAGATGACCCTCTGGACTTATCTCATTGCATCTACAAAAACGTAGATGCTTCTCGATTTTCTAGAAAAAGCTGGAGCACCGACCGGATGTAAACAAACTTTGGTTTCGCTATTTTCAGTACAATGCGCATGCTTCAAATTACCGGAAGTTAAAAAGTCTGCAATATTTTTTCATTTTCTGTAATTTATTTCAATATAACTTCTACTTTGCTGTTCATATCATATTAATTTCAAGTGGTATTTCGAGCTAAATTCAAAGGTTCCGATTGGACACCAAGATGCCGAAGAAACAAAAAGGAAAGGGGACAAAAAATGAAAAAGACGACGTGGGGAAAAAAGGAAAAGAATCTCCTGAAAATCGGGGGATTGAAGACGATTATCCCGACGATATGGACGATGATGATTATGAAGAGGAGGAAATTAAACTTCCAAAACTCAAAAATTCAGAGATAGAACCAGGTAAATCATCAACATAGATGTCCATATCAATCACAAATGATCAATAATAATACATGTGTCATCTCTATTATCGCCCATTTAATATTTGATTGTGCAAAAAAGAGAAAAGAGAAAAAAACTCATAATTGAGAGAGAAATTCTATATAGCTATGTAAAGATCAGATGAAGCCTTACATGTTTATAAGAAGATAGGTTCATCTGTAATGTGTGCAGGCCGTCCAAATGTCTCTCAATTTGCGTAATTTTCACGCATTCGCTGAAGAAATTGAAGTCACACCCATTTTTTTGTGTGACAAAAAAGTTACGCCAATACACATTTTTCTGATTATTTGAAGCAAAAATATTTCAGAAGACCATCAAAAAAACTAACTAACTAACTGCAGAAAAACTAATACATTTTGTTCAGAATTTTCACACAAATTGCGTATATGTCACACATTTATTTCAGATTTTCTTGTTCCCCCATCTCCATGGAAAAATCATATCATAAACATTTATTGATGATATTGTATCTCATTATAGTTATGATGGCTGATAAAAAGCTGAGTAAAAAGGAATTGAAAAAGATGAAGAAACAGGTAACCAGATAGTAACATAATAACCCAAAAATAATCCTTTCAACAGAATCAGTTTTAAAATGTATATTTTTATGTAAGTTTCAAACTAGAAATAAGCAGATCAGATAAAAATACCCTTATCCATTTGTGTCATTCACAGTATTAATTCTCTATTATAAGTGAAATAAATAAATACATTTAGTATGATAATATATAAAGTGTTTTGAACTGATAATGATAAAATGCCATATCAAAATGATTTTATACCAGGTTGTTCATCAGATATTACTTATTAATATTAATTATATTAACGGAATAAGTTCAGAAGGGATGTAGCGAAGCCCTCCATCTGTCAGTCCTACCATCTCTCCGGAGCATAATTCAAACACCAGTGGACAGATTATTTTCATTTTGTGGAAGTTTTCTAGTTAGAAATAAAAAATTGCTTTTTTTGTTAGGCCCAATACCAGGCAGAGCTAGAAAGTTTGGGGGAAGAAATGGGTCAGTTTGCTCTGACGCAAGCTGAACAGTCCAAGACCAAGAGTACGGCTGCTGAGGAAAATGCTCTTGATATTAAGGTGAGTTATTTAATAGCATGCGCCCATTGTGTATGTGGGAATTATTTTCAACACTAAATTCAGTATTCTTATATTAACAATCATCTCATCATCATACAATGATTGAATTTATTATTGTGCTCTTCACAACATTGAATTAATGTTACTACCATAACAACAACTTTGCACAACATCGGTGTGTAATATATTATATATACCTTCATTCTTATAATCTCAGGACATTTAATGCAGATGTACCTCAACTTAGCTTGAAATTTTACAATATAATTTTTACCATATTTGCTGCTTATATATTTTTCCAGATTGAAAATTTTTCTATATCAGCAAGAGGGAAAGAACTATTTGTGAATGCGTCATTATATATAACAGCTGGACGAAGATATGGTCTAGTAGGACCAAATGGGTGAGTAACATTTCATATTCCAAGTTTATAGATAGTTTTTCTGTCTTAAGTTCCCTCATAGAATGCAATCACACATTTTAGTATTTTGATTTCTAATGACCTAATTTTGGAAAATATTTATTCAAACCAAGTTTAGTTTCAAGTTTATGTTTTTTTTTAGCCCAAATTTTGCAGTGATACTCATAATTTGATCAACTCTGGCAATTTGACCTCATTTTGTAACTTGATTTGTTTTTTGAAATTGAGTATTAAAGAATCAACATGTGTGCCCACCAAATGGTGCTATGTTATTGTATTGTTATATTTTATATAATTGTTGAGTTTATTATGTCACCACAAGAGGTGCTTGGAGTTTAGCAGTTGGTATTTGGCAGTCAGCATTTGGTATCTGTAACAAATGATAGGTGGTGGCATTTTCCATTGCATTTTGTTATTGTATTGTTATAACTTGAATTTCCCCCTTGTTTTGAGCCTTTTTTCAGAAGAATATTCCAGGAAATAAACCTCTTAATTATTTTGCAGACATGGGAAGACAACATTACTGAGACATATAGCCAGTAAGGCACTGAATATCCCTCCTAACATTGATGTACTCATCTGTGAACAAGGTAGGCTTCTATATGTCTTATTTACTCTCTTAATTAATGAGTGGGTAATTCATAGCATAGTTATATCCAAAATGTTTGGAAATCTTTTTTAGCATACTTTTGTCCCCAAAAATTTGACCTTCCAAAAGCTAACAAGGGTGGGTGATTTAGCAGTAAATGAAATGGATTGTGTATAGAACTAAGAGAAAAAGAGTGCCAGATTGATGAAAGAAATATCTTGTTTAATGTAATGATGTTTATGTGAAACTAGCAATGTGGTTGATGCCACATCCTATATCTGTCATGTAAACATGACATTGTTGGATTTTGTCATTGTAATGTGCCAACTACATTGCCTCAATAAAACGAAAACAAACTAAAGGTATTGTGCACATTGCTATGGTAACCCATATGTTGTTGCTACAGAGGTGGTGGCAGATGAGACCCCTGCAGTGCAAGCAGTTCTCCGCGCAGACAAGAAGAGAGAAGCTCTGCTGGCAGAGGCCAAGAAACTTGAAGAGTCTGATCATCAGGGGGAGAAGAAAGAAGATGGGAAGAGTGACCTTGATAGGCTCAAGGAGGTAAGATGTTCTTTGGGACTTGATCTCTAAATCTAAGATATCTACTCTTGGTCATTTTTGGATGCTCTAAGGTTCATGTTTTTCACAAGTTTTAAAAATTTGCTCAATACGTATACACTATAATTTTCAATATTAATTTGCAAAGTATATAAGTGACAACATTTTCTGATATTCCAAGACTTAATTGTTTTTATTTACTTTGACAGCATTTTGTTCCATGTCAGAATAAGTCCATTGGGAGCCTGGCTAAACCATCCAATAAGCATTACCCAAAATTAGTAGCCACATGAATCTAAAAATCAATTGCAACAAAATTTCAAAATCTGAAGTGCTAGAGTTTTGCACAAAATATTTCCCAAATATTTCTATTTTGATGTGCAAGGAAAAACTGAAAAGGGTATCATCTGCTAGGAATGGAGAACACATGTATTTAACACTTGATTGATATTACAAATGTCAACATGTTAATTATAGGTTTACGATGAGTTGAACGCAATGAAGGCTGATGCTGCTGAGTCCAGGGCAAGACGTATTTTGGCTGGACTCGGCTTTACAAGAGAGATGCAGGAGAGACCTACCAAACACTTTTCTGGAGGTTGGAGAATGAGAGTGTCTCTGGCAAGGTAAGCACTCCCTGTTTTGATGTCACTTGATAGCATTTCATTCTTGTGGTTTTGTATTCATTATTCACTTTTCTTCAAGAGTTGTTTATGCATGATAATCAGTACCATGCCACAGCATTGTAATTAAAATACAATAGTAGTACATAAAAATGAATTTGAAGAAAATCAGATGACTTGATATTATGGAATTTGTTATATCAAGGTCAGACATGTTTAAGATAACTTTTTATTAAACATTGAAGTCACCCATTTCAAAGTAACTAACTGATGCTGCACTGAAGAAAAAAATTTCAAAAGAATTCTGATACCTTTATCATTTGGTAAAATAACCAACAATTTCACGATACCTTTCCCTCTAAAGTAACTCAGCTGCTGTATTTCTCAGTACTACCAAGCATGTGTTAATTTCTGAGATTTATTTAAAGATCTTCTTTGTTTTATCTTTCAGAGCACTGTTTATGGAACCGACTCTTCTATTGTTAGATGAACCGACCAATCATCTTGATCTAAATGCAGTAATCTGGCTGGACAAGTAAGACACAGTTTTGCATGATTTATTTGAACATTGTAATTTTTGATGAATATGGTTTAATTATGGTTTATTTATTGCGTTACCACCAAGGCATATTAGTACATTCGTTATTTTTGTGACTGGTATTCTAAATCAGCATCTGTAATAAATGGTTACTCTTAAGTAACTACAACCAAGTGGTGACATTCCATCATTTGCTTGTATTACAACTGAGCTACTACATCTAGTATCAGACAAACCCATATCAAGAGATAGTCTTAGGATGTCGTTTTTATCAAACAGTTACATTACTACAAAAATAGTTTTCTTCTTTACAAAACCTTTATTATTTGAAATCCCAGAATGTTTCAGATCCCATCTATGGTGTTTAAACTGCTTCTTTATTCGGTACATTAATATTCCATAAATACCAAATAAAACAAACAATTTACCAAACCTTTACCCAATCTATCGAATGTTTTTTTATTTTATCAAATGTAATACAATTTATATTCGCTAAATAGTTTCACTTGTTCTTTGTATTGACATTCACATTTGATATTTATACATGTATTTGTGTGATGCAGCGAATCAATTTGTTTTCCTTAACGCACGTATAATTCAATTAATTATTTGTACATTCGGTATTTATTAAATTATTTATATTCGGTAAATACCGAATGCCACATTCGATAAATTTCGTTATTTTTCGATAATTTACGAGACTTTCAGTCACGTGATATATTTGTACGATGTAAAATAGCTGCGCGGCCATTTTGCAAATCTCGAAGTCACGTGACAAAATATCGAACAACAACGCAAGTTATCTAATATTACTTTATTGCATTCGGTAAATAGCAAATTAGCTTTCGGTAAAATGCATTAACTATGTCATAGAAAAATAAACCATTTGGTAAATATAGGCAAACTTATTTCGGTAGGGTTCAAATAGAAATTCAATATTGTGCATATAATGTGTTACTCTTAAAGATGTTAATTTAAGAGCAAAAAAGGCTCCAAAACTTAATGAAATATGTAGTTTGGATGTTCATTTATGTCTGTGGATTATATTTTATACCACAAACACTTTATAAATACCTGAAATTTGCAATAAGAGTGCCCAAAAATTGTTGTTTCGAAATTCCCCATTTTTCCTGTATCGCGCTAGTCACGTGACCATTACGCGTAGCAGGCAATGTACAGATATTACAGTACATATAATATGTTCAATATGGCAAACATCAGCGATTCTGATTCCCGGGTTCTGGGAAATGGCTATATAAATCGGCGAGAGGGTGTAATTTGAATGAAGCCAATTTAAGGAGGGGAAATGTGTGCAAGTATGGCAGTAAGAGAGCAGATATGGGGACTTTAGACAAGAACTATGACGGAGAATCAACTAAAAATGTGAGTTCTGGAATGAAGACCCGTTGCCATTGACTGAAGATTCCAGCGATCCTATTATCATACTCAGTTTGAATCTAGATGCGGAAAACAGATTATGAAAACAGGTTTTCTGCAAAGTTATCAAATTTAGAAAATATGGATCTTGTTTTTGAGTGGCTTAACAACCATTTAGATACAAGACTTGGCGCTATCTCTTGTCAAATACATGCACTGGACTTGCAGTAAATTGGCCATTGCAAATTGCAAAATCAGATCGTCAAATTAATCGCTTCGTTTTTAAACCTACGCTTCATATCTTCTTCCAAAACTTTAGGATTCGATAGAGATAAGTTATAACTTGTACAGGAAAAAATGGCAGATCCTACCTTAATTTAGAATCGCTGATTTCTCTGGACAAATTCCGAGAAGAAATTGTTCAACATCGCGATCACCTCAGACAACATGTCGCGTGCGTGTCACTCTGAACTCACTCTGAACTCACGTGATAAAATACGGCATCTTGATTGGTTACTACTCGTGTTGTCATGACGCGAAAAGCAGTAGTAAACACTGAATATGTTAATGAACTGCCATATATGGAACAATTGTCTTTCTGATTGGTTAACTTTACACGCGTCCTAAATGAATATAGTAGTCGTAGTAAATGATTCATTGATAACTCTGAAAGTGGGCGTGACCAGCTTCATTTTGACACCAAATTCAAGATGTTTCAAATCAAAATGGCCTCGCAAGACGAGGTTGAAATATCAGCAATTTGATACTGATATGGTCTACGATAGATCAAAATTGCCTGCCCCGCGTCACATGTCACGTGAGCCTATATTTGTTGAAAAGTGAAAGAGATAGTGACACTTTTTAATCTTAAGTTTATACCAATATTACAAACAGATATCTATTTTTTTCATTATATATTTATTTCTTCATTATACATACATTTGTTTTATACTACATTGATTTATTTTTGCAAAACCTTTGCTATAAGATCTTTAAGGAATACCATAACAATTTACGCAAAAATATAATTTAAAGAATGAAATATGTAATGTAATGCACATAGTATTAAGTGATTGGCTACTTTGAAAACCTAATTTGCTGTTACAAACATATAAACGTTTTTACCGAATGGAAAAATGATTTAGCGAATATAAATGTTTCATATATCAAATATATTTGAATTTAATGAATAAAGAAGCAAAAATAATGCCATACCCATCTGGATCCTTTATCAACTTTAATTAAACTGAACTGAAGTGTGACCAAAAATATAGTAATTTGCTAGCGCTTCAGTTTGGTTTTATTACAGTTGATATCCAGATCCAGATGGGATTCGAAATGTTCTGGTTGTGTTTAGACGAAAACTGTTTTTGTGATTTAATAACCAAATTGAAGAACATGTTTAAGAATTAAAAAAAAGTTGCATTACCACATCATGGCCTCATTTTCAGATGCATTGAAATATTAAGTAGATGGACAAAAAGGCATAAAGTATTAACCATGAATTTTAGCGCTATATGGGCTTTTCCCACATTTGAAAATATTTGTTTCCTAAACTAAAAAAGCTAATGCTTATTGCAATGTGCTGTTTTTAGCTACCTATCTCTGTGGAAGAAGACATTGCTGGTAGTGTCCCATGACCAGAGTTTCTTAGACAATGTGTGTACAGACATTATCCATCTTGACATGAAGAAGCTGCAATACTATAGAGGCAACTATGGTATGTTATTGTATACTTTTCTCCTCGGCATTACAGAAACTGAGTACTGTATCCTATTGAAACTCCAAAAAGTACATGTCACCCTTTTGAAACCTGCTTGCATCCTGTCACACGGATGAACTGCAGAATGTATGATATATTGACCAAAACAGCTTATTTAAGCTTTAACATTACAAGGTGTAACACTACACAACACAATCCACATATAAGCCAATGACCAACATTATCTTCACATAAGCTAAGTACCAATATAATATCTATATAATCCAAGTGCCAACACGATCTCCATATAAGCCAAGTTCCCATGTTTCTGTTTAATATATTCCAGCCCAATTTAAGAAGATGTTTAAGCAGAAGCGTAAAGAACAGCAGAAAGACTATGAAAAACAAGAAAAGAAAATCAGGGAGCTCAAATCTCATGGAAAGTCAAAGAAAGCAGCTGTAAGTTATACCTTAAATAGAAGAATATTTAGTGAGTTATCTGCAGAATAATGTAGAGAATAAACCTGATAATGTTTTTATCAGGTTGTTTGGATTGCGCTATTTGTAAAGATATCTCTTCTGCGATTTGGAACGATTCTAGGGATCTGTTTTGTTTGTTAATACGTATCTACAATCTATTTTGTATTACTTAAATTTTTGTGATTCATTAGGAAAAGGTAACCAAAGAGCTCCTGACGAGGAAACAGATGAAGAACAAGACGAAACAAAAGGAGGCTGAAGAAGACATTGGACCAACTGAGCTTCTTGAGAAACCTAAAGAATATGTTGTCAAGTTTACTTTTGAGAATCCTCCGCCTCTGAATCCACCCATCTTGGGAGCACATAGTAAGATGTTTTCAACTTAGGAGCATATTGTTTGAAAAAACACTTTTGAATAGTCTGATTTGAATATTATGAATAGGGTCAATGGTTTTCATAGCAGGTTGATCCGAGATTCGGGTCAACTTCGGGTTGGTGTGACATCTCTACCCATTACTTTGAATAGGTAACTATCTCCAAGGGGCATGGTCGAAAATGATAAATGTTTTCACTAAGTCATTTTGGTAATCAGGTGACCTTCCTCACCTTCACAAAAAGTAAGAAACATGGAAATTAATATATATGTTTATATGTTTTATGTGTATATATGAAATATGTTTTTTGTCTTCAGAAAAATAGTGAATGGATCTTATGCTCCTTGATTACCTTCACAAAACGTTCACATTTTGACTGACCTCTAAAATGTGTGTTAACATGTAATTGTATGTATTTTAGGTGTTGACTTTGCCTACTCTGGTCATAAGCCTCTGTTCTTGAACCTAGACTTTGGTATTGACATGGAGTCTAGAAGTAAGTACACTATTCTTTTCCTTTTTAATAATAAATAAACATTGCTGCTTCTGTGACTGTTCAGTTATCAGGGTTCTCACTAGGTTTTTAGACTCTAGGCTTTATAGAGTCTAATGTCTTTAGACCCTCGTGCTCCAGAGTCTTATAGCTTTTCCAGAGTCTAAAGAAGAGTAGTCACAAGATCGCGAAAAATGTGGTAATGATATCGTCATCTGACTTTCATGTCCCCAATCACTTTCAATTGTCAGCACCATTTGTCTTATATTTTCTAAAAATTTTATATCTTTGAATTTCAATAGGATATTGCTGATGATGATGGACTATTTAGTATTCAGTCAGTTTAAGCTAACTCAGATACATTGACATATATTCCATGTAATCATATGGCCTTAGTTGGTAATATTTATTTTTATCCATATTTATATAATCTTTGCTTTCAGTTGCTATAGTAGGACCTAATGGTGTCGGAAAGACAACATTCCTGAAACTTCTCTTAGGAGAACTCACCCCAGTGAGTAGTGAAAAATAAGATTTACTTAGCTTGTATTCGCGAATGCAAATAGCGGCTACCAGATTAACCTATTAATTTTCATGAATTAACTCGTCATTTTGAAGTTGTAATTACGAACATCCCATCAGTCGTCAAACAGTTAGCAGTGATCACAGGACTTTTTATGCCAATGAAAGGATCGATAACAGGTCGCTAACAGGAAGCACGGCAGGTACTATTCATATTTAAATGAGTTTGGCCTCAAACTGCAATCAACCCGATAGCTGGTAGCCATTATTTGCATTCGCGAATACAAGCTTAGATAACTGACCCCAAGAAAAATAATTAAAACAACTCAACAGAGGAACTATTTAATGTTGTGCTTATGCTTTAAAACAGCATAGATCTAATATCACACAAATTACACTTATGTTATCCTAATGTTTTATTTATTTTTTACTCTTCAGACCCAAGGGGAGGTCAGGAAAAACCATCGCTTAGTAAGTATAT
This sequence comes from Owenia fusiformis, assembly GCA_903813345.2. Lineage (NCBI taxonomy): Eukaryota > Metazoa > Annelida > Polychaeta > Sabellida > Oweniidae > Owenia > Owenia fusiformis. The sequence continues at coordinate 11,981,625 of CAIIXF020000006.1, read as the reverse complement.
AAACACATACAAAACAAAGGACAGTGTAATTTGCAAATACATAATGATTATATACACATATTTAATGAGTTTTAAATCTTAATATTGATTTCATCTGGTTTTTGTTAGATATAGGTATTTGTGTTATTAAATTTCTTATGTTTACACCACTCTTTAGACTATGCTCGGTTTACTCTGTATGCAATATTATACTCATAATGTTTGTGTTCATTATTTTAGAGAATAGGCCAGTATAATCAGCAGGCTGCTGAGCAGCTCAATTATGATGAGAGCGCAGTAGAATATCTTCAGGTATTATTTATTTATTTCGATCTACACTTTTGAAACAGTGGCATGCTCTGCAATGCAAAGGTGCGTTGAATATTACAACTTACTAAAAACATTCATTTTGAATATTTAATATAAACTGTTGTTTTATTACATAGATTATTCTATAGTTATTCATTTAGTATCTTCAAGTATAGTATGAATAAATTAGGTTATTATGGTTAATTTGAAACACAATATCAAATCCTATGCTGAAGATTGATGTTTAAAAGTCACTCCACCTTTGTGGGAATCGAACCCACAACCTCTCAATTACATGTCAAGTGCTCTACCACTAGCAAACTTGCTGCTAAGCACTATCATATAGTTAAAATTACTTATTGGAAAAAAATTTAAATGTGAGACCGAAGTATAAATATAGATGCCATGACTATATTTCAGCGGTTATACAACCTGGATTACCAGCTAGCTAGGAAGACTCTAGGCAGGTTTGGATTAACAAGCCACGCTCATACTATAAAAATACGAGATCTCTCTGGAGGTCAGAAGTCACGTGTGTCATTTGCAGATCTCTCATGCAGGGCCCCAGATGTCCTTATACTGGTCAGTGTATAAAGTATTCTCATCTTATTTACATATTGATCTAGAAGTAAGAAGGGATTACACATGATTTACTCATTTTATTTGTATTTTTGGTCTATGTGGGGTTTTTTTAGGGAGTAGTCATTAAAGATATAGATTTGAGCAATATAATAGTGATTACTTTAGTTGCTTACCTTCATTTATTACTAACCATATCTCCTTTACCATTTTCTTGATCTCACCTTAGTTGGGGGATAATTCATGGGTGGTCTTTTTGGGGGAGGGTTGGCGGGTAAATACTTACAAGATTCGCTCAGATATCAAGAGCTACCTCCAGCCTCAATAAAAAATGGAAGGAAATTGATGATTTTCTGCGCATGTGCGCTGACCTACATTGAACTGTGTTTCCTGGCAACCAGTTTTGTTTACATGCAAGCTTCAGAATTGAGATGTTATAATTGACTAACTCCCATAAAAAACACATAAAACCAATTAATTTATTATTAATTGTTATTTGGCAGCATCTTTAGTTATGAGAATCGGGAATGTCTAGTAAATTAGCCAAAAATATTTTCATGGTCAAAAATAATATTTTATGATTACAACTTATAAGATTTTAATATTACTTATATATTTTAATGCGTAAAAATGATTTATGATTTATATTTAGTCCTTAAAAGCTTGTTGTTGTTGAGAAATGATTTCAAGCAGTCTTGTCTGACTCTTATATTATAAGATGTTAGATGGAATATGCTACACCTTGGTAATCTAGTTTATATTTATTTTACATTATTTTCTTAAGGATGAACCTACCAACAACTTGGACATTGAATCAATTGATGCACTAGCTGATGCTATCAATGACTATGAAGGAGGTAAGTACCCAAAATGCACCACCTCAAGCATTCTTAAAACAAATTGATGGATGTAATGTTCTCATATTATGAGATACATTATATATTATACAGATTTAGAAAGGATTGATATCGACATGGTGAACTTTTTGAACACACATTTTTCTTAAACCAATCAAATTATGAGATACATTATATATTATACAGATTTAGAAAGGATTGGTATCAATGTGGTGAACTTTTTGAACACACATTTTTCTTAAATCAGGCATTAAAAAATTCTGAAAATTTTACACATCGTCAATTTAATGGTCAGTCACGATACATTGACTAGTATGTGTGTTATATGCACGCAGTACATTTACAATATCTCTTCACTCAATATTTTATGTAATAAATACATCTTCTACATGTCCACAATATTATGCACTTTTTATATACAATACATGTATAATCAACATTATCAGACACATACACAGACTACTATCCGTTTGTGATATGATATATTTATTAAGTATCCTCAAGAGTCCGTAAATCATTTTTGTCCAAGAGAGGAGATTTCCCAAGATGCCACTGTCACCATCTCTGACCAACTTAAAAAGCTGGAATCATTTGCCATTAAAGTTGCTTTTGGGATGTTGTTTGCTGATCATTCTTATAAAGTATGGAAAACAGACTTAAAATAATATTACGATAGCTTAGAATTCAAACTGTTCAAGAGCAATAGACAGCAATAACTGCCTTCGCTTTGTACATGGCTCTTATCATACCAACGTGGCCCTAATGTTGTTAACATGCTCATGTCTGGCAAACTTATTGGCTATTTTTCATAATGCTTATTAATCAGTGGAAAAGAATGTCATCTCCCCATGAGAGTGAATCGCTTCTGTTTTTGTCTGTATCTTCAACATAAAAACGTTTAAGACAAATCTGGAGATTTTTTTTATTTGAAATGATAATTTCTTCAGGTCTTTAAATTTTAAGAAAAGATTCTTCAATTTACTAATGATTCAGATGTTGTTACGCTTTGTGTATTGCAATGATGGTTAACTGGATTAGCATTAACTATATGGTAACTTAAATTGCAAGATTTAATGGTGACAGTTTTGGCATTTAACAGCCTTGGTTTAATCTTATTATTTTGTTATTTGCATGTAGAGTAGTGTCTTGTGCTAATAATAATGAGACTTCCTTTGCAAAATCATTTAGTATCCATTCAAACCCTAATGGTTATTATCTTTTGTGAGACAGAGACATAACCCTACAGAATATTTCTAATGAATATTGAGGATTCCGAGTCCTGATTGCTGATGAGCCCGCTCCCCCCCCCCACTGCTTGTCCCCTTATCTTTCATGATGTCACTGTTGCACTAAGTTTCCTAAAAGGCATTTTTATTATTCCGGAATAGTGATTTACTTTTTTATGACGAACACATCCTTGGAGATTTGAATATCCTAGATAAGAAAATCTACATTATATAGGCCGCAAATGAAAAACATATGTGGTGAAAAAGATCATAAAGTATTGGTTTGGTTGGAGTCTCATTTCTCCGGTCTAGTCCATTTATTACATTTACTGATTTATTCATTATTAAGTAATTTTTCATGATTTAATCATATTGCCAATGTCATATTGATCTGATAACTTTTCTAGTACAAGATTTATACTGATGATTTGATTTAAAGACAACTTAAAAATATGGTAATGTGTGCCATCTGAGGTTGTCTTTAATCAATGATAGTGCAGTGTTCTAACTTGTTGTTAACTTATTGAACTGTTTAATTTTCAAATAAATTGTTCTGTTTTCTAATGTGGTGTTTGACTTTCAAATGAAGTGTTCTATTTTCAAATCAATATTGAACCTTCCTTCGTTCAACAACACTATTTATAAACAGGATTTTTGTAGCTTTATTAAAGCAATATTTACATCTTATCTGTAATCTGTAGACACCAAGATCGAACAACCACGTTGTGACCCTTTAGCCATAGGATTTGTCAAATCTTTTCAGATTAGATTAATATGGAATTTATATTCTTATATTCTTTGCAGGTGTAATAATAGTTTCTCATGACGAGCGTTTGATCCGTGAAACCAACTGCCAGCTGTGGGTCGTGGAAGAGCAGACCATCAATGAAATAGATGGCGGCTTTGACGATTATAGGAATGAACTTTTACAATCTCTTGGAGAAGAAGTGGCGGGTGCAAAATTAGACGAACCTCAATGATATTTTCCAAATCAAATTACAAAATGCTTAAATGAGGAACAGTACTTTAGAGCGGTTCGTTAAACAACTATCAACATTCTCTACTATTTGCCATAGACTGAACCGAAAGATTCCAGGAATTTTGAGTATAATTTGGTTAATATTTGTGACAAAAGATTTTAACCTTCACAGTTGTATTATAAATCATGGTATTATTGGTGAATCATCAGAAATGAAAATCAAATAAATACATCATTGAAATAAGAAAATGAAATTTATTTTTCAATCACTTGAAATTATGGATTTTTGTTGCCAGTACATAAGACAGTCCGGAGAAAATCAGAAAACTACAATTAATTTATTAGTTATTTGTTTTATCTTAAAACTTATAAGTTATTTGTTTTACCTTTCAAACAAATAGATTGGGTTAACTCACAACTTCTTTTATTTTGTGAATAATTTAAGATGAAGTTTATTTTTCAACTACTTACAAATAATAGATGTTTACATCAAATAAGAAAAAATGATTAAACTCCATGGCTAGTACATTCAAAAATACAACATAAGGTCAGAAGGTTATACTTTTCAGGTTTTTGACGCTAAATACATACTCGTTATTGTAAATCAGGGTAATTTGGCACCCAATTATATACAAGGTCTTAAATGAGTTAGAAAGGATAGAGTTCTCCTTTAAAGATAATGCCAATGTTTTCCAAAAAATCCCATTTTTACTTTTTGAAAATAGATTGAGATATCTGTTCAGATTGAAGATTAAAAGGGCAGAAATGTGCCTTTTGCCAGAAAACCTAAAAATCAAAGAGTTATTCTGAAATTCAGAACTGTCACATTTTTAGAAAGTGATACGAAAAAGTGAGGAAAAAACAGGAAAACAGAGTCAACTTCCTTTAATCTTTCACAATAACAATTATAATATTACATACTATATCGTAGAGTATTTTAAGTAATTTTTGCAAGTCTGTCAAATTAAGTGGTCAATATCCAGAAAGTGGTCAAATCATAACTTAAAAAGCACCAAATCAACCCAATATATACTAACACACATGATACAGAAGGCAAAAACACATTTTTAGTTAATTATTAGGTATATTGTGTATATATTATGATAATCTTCATTACATACAAATACAGATATATCAGACATTATTTTATTGGCCGTAATTCTCATCATAATAAAGGATACAATACAATACAATACATAGATAAGCCAAAAATATTGTGTAAGTCACATATTATAAATTCAAAATGTTTTCATAAGTTTTTTGGGATATGACAAGAATTACAGATATTGGTCATTTGATTAATGTTTTTGGCATTAATTTGGTTTGATTGGCTTAGCTTAACTTGAAATCCTGTCATGGCCTGGACAGTGCCCTCACATGTATTTGAAAAGAGGGATGTATTAAATTTCTGTTTAGGGTACACATTGTTTACAATTGGGAGTTTCAGCTTGCGATGTTTTTCACAGCCTAAATTTGAATGAAAAATATTTAAGCGATGCATTTGTATGCAGGATTGGTCATACGTTGGCGTTTCCGTATTATATGCAAGCTTAAACTCCCTATAATCTATAATTGAACCTTATCAAATATTGTCAGCTATCTGAAACAAAATTCCCTGAAAATAAATACATCTGTGATAATAAAATTTACAATTGTGATCAGCATTAGTATATATGATCAATTCTGTCACATTTGGCCTGTACCCATTGAACTTTAAATGCCACCGAACTCGAGAAATGTGATATTTGACGCAAAATGTAACGAGCCAATGAGTCTGTGGTTACATTATGTACAGAATGAATATGTTAACCCTGAGTGCAGAGCTTAGTTTGAAACAAACATAACTTGTTATTAGTTTTTATTGGTCAAATTTTTATTGACATCTTAAAGAGTGCAGATGAAGCCCTCTTTTAAGATGGAAAGTCAAATGAATAGTATACTAATGGATACAGAGTAAGCATTTTTCGATCTGCATGCACATGCCATTATGATAAATAATAATGTTCTTTTCGATCATCAGATCTCCGTCAATACTTTTTTGAAGTGGGATGTTTCCTGCAATTTATTGCAGAATATTGATATAATATTCTTCATAGACAATATCTCAAAATGTCTTTCTCCATGACGCAGTGCCTTCATGCCGATCATAAAATTCCTGACCAAGTTCACTCTTGCATTTCAAATAAAAATCTTCACAATTGCAACACAATCATCATCATGATTATTACAACATAATTGTCACGATTACAACATAATTGTCATGATTACAACATATTCATCATGAAAACAACACAATCATCACATTCACATGCACAATTACAATTTACTACATAATTTTCATGATCTTGATAAAAACATAATTGGCACAATTACATTTTGTCTTTGATACTTTTTTTATTGAGTACATGTTCATTTATAGGGTCTGTAGGAAGGCTATGGTACATCTTTCCTACTGATCCTACATGCACTACCCTGCCACTCTGCAACAGTACTGAGTACAATTACTAAACAGTACCATATCACAAACTGTACTGCTAATGGTGCAAAGTACATGAAAAATTGTACCAAAATGTACCATTTGAGATGGAGATTTCCGGTGTAATCTTAAACAATCTGTTCCTCTATTTTTGTATATTACAATTTGTACATTATATTTACACCACACTGGAAACGAGAATCAACTCTCTCTGACTATCAATCTGTTGTATATAAATAGAAAAGTAGCACATAGGGCTAAATGAAGTAATGGACCATGTAAAGAGTAGACCCCCGAGACCCCCTTATGTATGGACCATGAATCATTACAGTTGTCGGTGTTACAGAAGCAGTAAAGTGCGGAGTAGTTGTTGCTAGGGTTCATGAACATTCGGCAGCCATTTGAGTCATTAAGACCTGGTATTAGGTTCAGGGGGTAGCAGCCTCGTAGGATGGAAAACTGGTGTTCTGAAAATATGATTTAAGGTCGATGAAAAGACAAAAAACAAACAAAATTGCATTTTTGGAAATTTAAAAATACATTTATACTAAATCACATAGTCGATGGCCATATTGAGTTTACTATGAGTGTTTTTGTGTGTGAGATAACCATGATTTCAAAACATTTTGCCTGAGGGAGAAGCAGATATACATTCCAGTGGCTAAAGCAACTTTAAAAAATGTCTCGACTTAATAATCTTTTAGGCACATATCGTTTAAATATCATATGTTCTATTTAGATAAAAAAAATTGAGATAATCATTGGTTTTAATCTGATATATATTAATCTTTTATATAAATTTGAGACCAAAATGCCTCTAAATGATTCCGGCTTATATTTAGTTTTGAACCTGTTTGTCTCTGTGCAGCACATGTGTATGTCTTGTTACTCCCTTCCTGCTCTTCACAATTCACTGGTGTGTGCGATGTGGAATCAAAGTACCTGCCACATGATGGATTTTTAGTGCTCACACACTCGTAGCACAGCAATGATACACCTGCAAGAATAACACACAAATTCCTTTAAACTGGCATGTTTATGTTTATGCAAAACACAAGTCCCTTTAAGATGACCTGTTAATGAAATACATGTATATAGATTCCTTTAACACTGTCTGTGGGACCTATTAATGAAATACATGTATGTAGATTCCTTTAACACTGTCTTTGGGACCTATAATGAAATACATGTATGTAGATTCCTTTAACACTGTCTGTGGGACCTATTAATGAAATACATGTATGTAGATTCCTTTAACACTGTCTTTGGGACCTATAATGAAATACATGTATGTAGATTCCTTTAACACTGTCTGTAGGACCTATAATGAAATACATGTATGTAGATTCCTTTAACACTGTCTTTGGGACCTATTAATGAAATACATGTATGTAGATTCCTTTAACACTGTCTTTGGGACCTATAATGAAATACATGTATGTAGATTCCTTTAACACTGTCTGTGGGACCTATAATGAAATACATGTATGTAGATTCCTTTAACACTGTCTTTGGGACCTATAATGAAATACATGTATGTAGATTCCTTTAACACAGTCTGTGGGACCTATAATGAAATACATGTATGTAGATTCCTTTAACACTGTCTATGGGTATGGAACAATTCAAGACCCTTTGTAATAACAGTGCAAATACACTACACATGTCCCTTTAACATGCCACATGCTATGTAAAAACAAACACTTCATTAGGTTTTTACGTGGTTCACAGATTTGTTTATAAACAATATAATCCACATGTCCCTTCATCTGGCATGTAAATAGTAGTACACCTGTCTTGTAAATTATGTAAATAAAATATATTTTTAGCATGGACTTAAATGCAGTTGCGCATGTACATGTCCCTTAAGTGGCCTTTTAGTGTCATGTAGCCTAAATAGTTGTATCTGAATGTGGCATCTTAGAATTTACTAGGTTGAAAAATTCATAACACAAATTACAATGAGTCACTTCGTGGATTTTGTATGTACCCATTTAAAAGCCCATTGTGAATTTTCCATGACATATATTTTGTGAACTAGGCTACCTCTGCTTTTAGAATATTTTTGGGTCTTGCCATTTCTAGTCATATTTTCTAAATTGAAGTGTGTGTATCTCTGATTCTTCCTTTAAAGGCCCCATATAAAGCTAAACATCCTATATGCTATTGCCAATGTAATAGTGCCTAACCTGCTCCAAAAAATTGAAATGTTGTCTGGTAATCCGCCACAAAAATGAACATATCGTTTCAAAGTTCTGACTTTCCTTATTAAGAAAATATATTTCGTTTTAATTGTAACAGGGGCTTTTGCCTCTAAAATGGGGTCACACAAGGTTACCTTCTAAAAACAACTTTTTGTAAAAAAATTAAAAAGATTTTAACCACATAACTGCATTTTAAGTATGATATCATATTGATTTTGATAAAAAAAAATAGTAGTTTTGATTAATTAGATCATATAGAATTTGTGAAATGTCAAAAAGATGTTTCCAAAAGGATGCAAACATTTGCAATAGTAAAATATCTGCATGGGGCAATGTTCAGATGTTTTGGTGTCTAAAACATTTTGAAAAACACTGTCTAATGCTTTAAAAAGGTAATGGGACATGTATAAAAGGCACAGGGTGACAAAAATATCAGCCAAATAGATATCTATGATGACTTAGAAATATGATGACATACCCATGCTAAGTCAATAGTGCATATCCCCATGTTAAGTCAATACATCCTTGCTTTAATCCTCATTTTCTAAGTGAAAGTCCCTGTTACCGGCAAAATGTAACATAACCCAGTGTAGAGCATATACATATATAGGGTGTCTCAAAAAAATGTACCCAAAAGTATATCAACGCCATAGACAAACCAATCAATATTTTCAGACATTTTTGGCATGGTCTTGTAGATAAAAGATGAAATTTTTTTACCCTATACCACAGTTTTTTATTCAGTTTTGCCTTTTTATCGCACTTTGAAAAAGTGCTATATTGTCGTCGTCTTGTGCTGTTGGGCGGGCGTTTGGGCGTGCGGGCGTGCGGGTGGGCGGGACATAAACTAAATCTTGTCATCAAATTTCCAGGATAACTGCTTACCTGTTCAACTTGAAATTTTTACAGATGCAAGAGCAGACAATTGCCAAGATCTGATTAGGTTTTGGGTATGCTGGCTGAATTACATGGTGGCCATTTTGAATTTTTTAATTTGGCGGCCATTTTGAATTTTTCAACTTGCTCCAAATTGACCAAATTTTTTTTTAAAAAACATCTACAAGTTCTCAGAAGTTCAAATCTGACCTTAGATTTCACATTTGACCTTTCGTTGACCTTTCATTCACCTTCAGTGACCTTGAAAAGGTCAAAAAAGTTGATTTTCTGAATTGATATTTTGGATTTAAATTTAGGTCAGCTTAATTACAAAACACCTACTGAGGTCTGAAAAAGTGAAATTTTAAAGGTCGAAAGTCAAGGTCATTAAACTAGGTCACAAATGATGTTATCCAAGTTTCTCAAAGTTTGAGACTACAAATCAATTCTTGTCATCAAAATTCCAAGAAAACCACTAACCTGTTCAACTTGAAATTTTTACACATGCAATAGCAGACTAGTGCCAAGATCTGATTAGGTTAAGGGCATGCTGGGTAAACTACGTGGTGGCCATTTTGAATTTTTCAACAAATCTTGTCATCAAAATTCCAGGAAAACCACTTATCCGTTCAACTTGAAATTTTTACAGATGCAAGAACAGACTATTGCCAAGATCTGATTAGGTTTTGGGTATGCTGGCTGAATTACATGGTGGCCATTTTGAATTTTTCAATTTGGTGGCCATTTTGAATTTTTCAACTTGCTCCAAATTGACCAAATTTTTTTTTAAAAACATCTACAAGTTCTCAGAAGTTCAAATCTGACCTTAGATTTCACATTTGACCTTTCGTTGACCTTCAGTGGCCTTGAAAAGGTAAAAAATTTGATTTTCTAAATTGATATTTTGGATTTAAATTTAGGTCAGCTAATTACAAAAGACCTACTGAGGTCTGAAAAAGTGAAATTTTCAAGGTAGAAGGTCATCAAATTAGGTCACAAACAATGTTATCTAAATTTTCCCAAAGTTCAAGACTACAAATAAATTCTTGTCATCAAAATTGCAGGAAAACCGCTAACCTTGTCAACTTGAAATGTTTACAGATGGAAGAGCAGACTAGTGCCACGGTCTGATTAGGTTTTGGCCATGCTGGGTAAATTGCATGGTGGCCAGTTTGCTCTTCAAAGTGCGATATTTATCACTGTGTGTCTTGTTGATACTTTAACCCGTTACCTTTCACACCACATATTCAATGTTACCTAATTTTTCGATGACAGTCTGCATCCTTACTACTACATTGTTCATAACATTTGATATATCTGGTGGAATGTTTTGATTTCTGTTCGGATGCTGGTCTTAAGTTGTTCTAGGTCTCTTAGCTTGGGTTTAGCATAAAAATGGTCCTTCAAATAGCCTCAGTGAAAAAAGTATGGGCCGTCAAATATGGTGAATAGGAAGGCCCTCACAATGTCTGATAGCCCCCTTACACAGAGAGGTCAGAGGTTCAAGAAACTGCATTGTTTAGGATTCTAGTGTAGATTTTGTTTGTGTATCAATTTGAGACCACTATGTTTTCATTTGGATATGATTTGGTCTACATGCTAGCCTGCCTAACTCTGGAAGGTAACTCCTGAATCATTTGCCGAGAATTGACCTGATTATCTGTGTCTGCAATCATCATCCTCAAACATCTTTCTGTTTGGCTATTTGAAGGAGTATTTTAATGCTCATTCCAAGCAAAAAGACCTAGAACAACTTAAGGGCAACATCCAAAGAGAAATCAAAAACATTCCACCAGAATTATTATCAAATGTGATGAACAATGTAGCAGTAAGGATACAGGCTGTCCTCGAAATATGAGGTTACATTGATTATGTGGTGTATAAGATAAAGGGTTAAAGCATCAAAAAGACATGACTGAAATAAAAATGGTGTATTGGGGAGAAAACTTTCATGTTTTGGCTACATGACCATGCAAAAAATGTCTGAAAATATTGATTGGTTTATCTGTGCTCTCTATATACTTTTGGGTACATTTTTTGAGTCCTTTAATATTGAATGCAATTTGTTATTGTTGATGTAATACGCAAGTCCTTTTGATATTGAATATCATGTTATTGCCAGTGTAACTCTGATATGGTATTGCTAATATAGTAAACAAGTCCCTTTAATATTGAATGACATATGTTATTTTCAAAGTAGAGGTTGCTATTGGATGCTATGTTATGGCTAATATAGTATATTCTAGTCCCTTTTATATTGAATGCTACCCTTCACTTCTTAAGTGAGGGCTTCGTCTTCGGGTAGTTTATAACTCTGCGCCTGTTTATGTTTGAGAAGTGAAGTCGAACGAATGCAAAGGGTAATTGAATGCTCTATGTCCTTGCTTATGTAATACGCAGGTCCCTTTAATATTGGAATGACGTTTGTTATTGTTATTTTACCAGGTTGAAGCAAATACCACACATTAAGTTAACTACTTAAATAACCACTTCTTTTTCAAGTACCTTGTGTTCGCTTTTTAAATGTATATACACAAATATCATTCTCAAATTTTGCAGCACATTGGATAGGGTTTCAGTAACTTTTATATGCGTCATTAGTTGATATATTTTATCCATGCTGCATTGAATGAAGTCCACAACTAGAATATAAATTGGGCAATTTGCAACTGTCTAATGGTATCTGATGACTTCATCTAATGAAGCATATGGACATTTACTCATATATTCTTTATCTAAAGGTTCCCACACAATCACCAATAACCATCTATCACCGCTAGCGTGTAGACTCCCACTATCTCTAGATTTCGTTGTAATTTTCAAATCTGTTTCTACCCCTTTGCCTTAAAGATCCTCTCTAAACATTCGCCATTTTGCGATGCCTCATACACGAGGCTTCATATATGTTCGCGACGCTCTCACTTGGCGTCTTACACCTGTAGCTGAAAGTTATCTGCATTGAGAAAGACTGTTGATTTTCCAATTGCCTTTCCTATTTTTTGTTGAAATCAACAGCTATGATGGACAGAAATTAAAAATACATTAACTGTGAACTAAATTGATGTTAACTCCGGGCAGCGTAAATTTTTGCCATTTGACGTCTTTACTGCTCAAAATGTCGACGTCATTAGCATTACGCGCGATAATAGAATTTATGAGCAATAATATTGGAGGTTAGTAGAATAAGATTTGATTTATTGGTTCTCATTTGCAGTCAAAACAAGGAACTCGTCATCGTTGATGCGTCCTAAGAATCTGGATCGTCCTCGTAAAGCCAAGATTAAAAAAGACACAATTTTCCCAGTAATTTTATCATCCAATTTGTTAGATTGTGTTGAGCGATTGCCCGACGGAGCAATAAAATCGCCAATAAACCATTGATTCATTCACCTTTGTTGGATCATACGTCTCATGCAAAAGTTACGGGCGGAGTAACTCTTTTTCGTTCATTGAAAAAGCTGAGCATAAAGACAGTTTATTTTCCAAATAGTAATTGGATTTTTTGAATTACATACTGAGAAACGACATTTTAGACGACATGCTCTAGATGATCTCCGTCATGAACGATGCAGTTCTGAATGATGATATGATGATTAAACAACATTTAATTGACTCGATTGCCTGATGACCAAATTTCAAGAATATTCTTTCATCGCAGAGTTATTCCATGTTTGTCTCGCCCGGCGCGGTACACTTTTTGAAATACCAAGTTAAAGCTTACCAAAATTTTCAAGAATACCTTAGCCAAGCTTTAATGTCCATATTATGGTTGAGACCCGGTCTGGGACCCGGCCAACTTGAGTTCTTTTGAGAAAATGAGGATTTCAGCAAGGATGACGTATTGACTTAACATGGGGATAAAATTTATATCTAATATCTATGTCTGTATAACTCAAACGCGAGTAGGTAGTTACCAGTTTCACCACCAGGTGGCTCATTCGGGTCAGATGGCGGGTGTGTAGAAAGTTCTCTAATTTAAATATTCATCTGTTTTAGTGGCTCAATTTTCATATCACCCTTATGTATCTAATAGTTATGCAAATTAAGATATGTCCAGTAAAAGAAAATGTTATATGTACATGTCCAATACAAGAAAAGATATTTCACTTTTTGTGATTTTAAAACATGGTGTTATGGGAATCTCAAATAGAAATAATAGGGAATAGAAGTCACATTTTCAATAATATTTAAATTTTCAAAGTTGATAAACAATTTTCGGAACCATATTTCTAAATGTCATTTTACATGTAGATTTCAAATATGACATCACTTTTACTGAATTCTGAATATTTAATGACGTAAATCAAGATTATTTCTGCTCGCATCTAGTGTATTGCGGTATCTGGGTATGGAGGACAGATATAAAATACCAGTATATTCAACATGTTCAAATGATTAGAGGAGGAACTATCCAGGGAAGATCGTTTGTCAAAGAATCTATGACATAATCTTCTTTGATGGCGAACACGTTGAATACAAATAGTTCTATCAAATGTTTATTGAGATTTGTAGACGGAGAAAGTAGTTATGGTCGTGACCAAACTTCTGTACCCTTGCAACCTATAATCCGTTCTGACCTCCCTCCTCTATGACATAATTGTATCTTTAACTTTAATTGTTTGAATTCCCCTAAAAGACAATCATATCGCATCGCAGCTCAATTCTTATTCAAATATGTAATCACATGTGCTAAAAGGCAACAATATGGAAATAAAGTGTTTTTCGAGGCCTATAGCGAGCTAATTGCTAATTTCAATGAGGCTTTCTTACTGATCACGAGCCACGCACAATTTACCTCCATTACTTTCAACACTACGAAACAGCTGAAAGCTATCACAATAAACACATTGTGAATTATTGATGCTCATTTATAATCTGTATATAAATTCTTATTAATAAGGTAGTTATACAAAAATACAAAAATATTGTTCAATAGCATACTGTAGGAGCAATGATTAAAGAGGGAATCAGATATAGCGAGCGGGCTAAACAAAAAATTGTTTCAATTTTAGAATATCTTTGGCTCATATCATTCCTTGTCATGTCTATTTTCTAAAAATCCCCAAAGTGCATACTTTATTCCAGGAAAATTAAAGATTTTTACAATATTATTTTTCTGTAATAATGGTTACCATTCTTATTATTTGGGAGAATTTAAACATTTTTCACTCATTTTTGCACTTTGAATCATTAATAACTTCACCAATTTATAACATATTGTGAATTATAAAGATAATGTATTTGATACTGTAAGGAATAGATTGGTAGGTCAATTACATGTTGCTTGCAATTTTGTCACCCCCTCTAGATCAGATTCTGCCTTTAACTAGTGTTCAGTTCAAAGCACATCATGGGCCGACATTTCGTAATACCACACTCACACTTTTGAAAATGTTTATAGTAATTATTTTATAGAAATTGGTTTATTTAATTTTGAATTCATTGGATTCTAGCAAATAATAGCCTTTTAAGTCTATGTTGCAATTTAGCACTCTATAACATAATCAAAACATATAAACAAAAATATCCAGCAATTACCCGTTCTCGTACCCTGTGTCCCTGTCCCTGAGTATTAATATTTTTACATTCTCGAAATGATTTCCAACAGACTTGGGCCAGTGTCATTCTGAGGTATTTCTTCACTCAATTTCTATTTGTCTTACCTTTTGGCGGCACTGACCCATTTCTGTCCAGTTAAAACCAACATATATGCTCTTGAGAGCGTCATGTTGTATTGGATGTCATGTATGTTTTTCAAAATAGTAATAAATATCTGAAATCTGAAATCCAATAATGAAAATGTGTCTTTTCTTCGAAGAGCAATAACAGAGAACAGATTTCTGTTATCTTTGTCCATTTTGGCAAAAACACACTATCCTCTTTATCCCCTACTCTCCTCAACTTGCGTTATTATCCCAACGAACGAAGTTCGGTAGGGCCGTGAGGCTCTCCGTCAGTCAGTCAGTCAGTCCGCCAGTCCGTCCGAACGTCCGTATATTTGGTGGAAAGATGTAATTTGGTGAATACGCAAAAAATTCAAGATGGCCGTCGCTTTAAGATTGGTTTGCATTTTTCGCGAGAATCTTAATTTTTTATTTTAATATTTTTGCATGCTATTTTGGTAGTATATTGACCCCAAGAGCCGTGTATTGGGGGGAGATGGTAGGGAAAACAGGATTTTTTGTTGATTTTGAGATCTCTCTGAAGTATAGCTTTATTATACTCAAATGAAAGGCAATTTAGAGTAGATTGCAAATATATCATTTTTCTGATTTGGGTCTTGTAATATCCAAAATGGCTGCCTAATGTGGGATTACGCAATAATTATCTGATCTCTTCAAAGTATGGCTTTATACTCAAATTGAAGCAATTTTAGTATATCATAATTTTGCTATTTTTCTGATTTGTGCCAAAGAAAATTCAAAATGGCTGCCAAGAGGAGGAATTCGCTGTAACTTAGAGTATGGTAACATCATACTAAATATTGCATTGCCTTTACGATTTGTGCTTTTGAAATTCCGATGGTCACCCAAATGCTTAAATCGGTGGAAATTCTGAGCTTAATGTTTGTTTTTTAATATCTGCCAATTTAATCAAGGGTAGAGTTAATGGTAAAGATTGCATTGTGCCATAGACAGATATATTGTTCTTTGGGATTTGCTACTCCGCGGAGTTGCCGATTTCTAGTTAAAATACAGTATGTGCCCAAAGTATCTTTACACTTTACACAGCTTTTCTATCGCAATTGTAAAGAAACTGTAAAATAAAGGACACCCTGTATTTTCAAGTTTTATTAAAAACAAAAGTGGTGACGCCTATCTTTGCTTGATTATGAAGCATAATTCTGTAACATTTAAAAAAATATATATACATTTTACTATTAATTGATTTTTATACCTGTTGGTGTGTAACTACCTTAATTAACAGATTAAGAGCCTTCTCTTGTTAGCCATACGTTAAAATTGGCGGTCGTAATCAATATCACTGTCCACATTGTATTATTCATTAACCTATCTGAAGAAATTGTTGCAATTGCTTTTATTAAATCACACACTGATTGATATATTTATGATGCCTAGTGGACGTGTCTGTAAATGAAAATCTTTCTTGTTTAACGATATGATATGAGTTCAATGAATATTGATTCGAGTAACATTGCGAAAGATAAATGGTAAACCGGAAAAATCCTCGTAAATATGTTTTACACTGAACCACACACCACTGTTAGCTTCCTTATAAAGCCCAAATATAAAGTTTTAAACCACTTTGCCTTAAATCGTAGTCTTACCCAATGTATTTTTGAAACTAAATGTTATCCTTTTCTCTTATTTTAACTGAAAAAAAACTTAACAAATCGATTGATTGATAAGCGAGAAATGAACTCATCCATGCATGGAAGTGGTTCAGAAAGGCGTTATACCGAATGCCATAATACCGACGCACATTGTAAAGTTTTCCTGCGTGTATCTATCTGCGTGTAACCTTTTTTAAAAAGACAATGCAAGCGCAACTTAATTGATAATACAGGTACAAGCTGACACCTTTTTCAAAACTTTGTTTCTCAAAAGTCTCTAAAATATCTTTAAAAGTCACGGCAAATAGCAAATGAACGATAAAAACTTATTTTGAAACTTTACACAGGGCCTTTAAAGGCTCTATAACTATATTCCAATATATATGTAATATAACAATATATCAAATATATAACATATGACATATTCTCACAACAATTTATCATATACAAAGCTAGACTAAAACTCACTTAAAGAATACAAGTCGTTGTAAAATGCAGCATGACAAAATGCGAAAATATTACTGTAATGTATCATCGCGAAGTATCAATCCAATTTTTGAATAAGCCCTGAGCTTTGCTAAATCACATAGGAACTTAATGCGACATGCGGCATTTTCAAAATAACATCGTGACTGCATACAAAGTTAAACTACCGAATGTGTAACAAAAGTGAAAGTTTAACAACCTGTAGAAATGTATCATACACGTTTTATGGACTGATACATTAAAGGTGCAATAATTAGTGCAGAGGGGTCATTCAACGATCATTGACCAGTTTGGATATTTCATCAAGACTAACATCTATTTTTATTATCTACAAAGCAACCCCCTAGATAATCATTATTTCAGCTTATATTCCTCTTGAGACATGGTGGATCTTAAAAATATAAAAGTGGAAGTCCCCTTTTTGAAGCTTTGAACTGAATTTACACTTCTTAATGCTGAAATTGATAATTTATCCATACATTTTAAGAAAATAGGTATGTCAAAGAAGATGTTAAACCAAATGTTGCCTTGATAGCTCAAGAAAATGAAAAAACTTTCCTATTTTCTCTACAGTCCTTATTGCCCTTTTAACTTCGTGATGAGCAACACGTTTTCACAGGCAGACCAGCAAAGAGAGTTTCCTTGGTTTAGTCTCACTGGATGAAAAACTACTATCTAATTTGTGATTTAAATGATTTACTGCCTCCAGTGTTTCCGTTATTTGTATTATTTCAAATATTACAATTTAGCTATATTGTATTATATCAAATTATAGGACAAATTCATTACTTTAGCATTTTATCTACCTGTGTTATTTTGGGTCACATTCAAAGGTCATCTGACTGATAGGCTGCTTTCCCGTTTATCATTATTTGATGCAATATATTTATCAGAATGTCAGATTTCATCCCTCTAAACGTTCTATCTACCTGAGTTATTTGGGGCCACCTTTGAAGTTCATCTAACCGATGGGCTACTTTCCATTTTTTCATTATTTGTTCAACGCAGTAAATTCATCACATGAGTCGACAAATTCATCACTCGAATTCTGTCTATCTGAATTATTTAGGATTCCTTCATTACATTTGTTTTGCCTTGCTTTGCTTTGCGTTGCTTTGTTTGCTTTGAGTTGCTTTGCTTTGTACGAGTACCAGAAAGGATCATTTATACATGGTGTCAAATAAATATGTCCCCCTTAATTTCAAAAGTATGAACTTTTGTACATAAAAGTGCATCTATTTGAAACGTCTTGTGGAGTTGCTCCATAAAGCTTAGTTTTATTCTAAAGAACAATTCAGATACCATGCAGACAAATAGGTTATGCAACATTATGTGGATGTTAGAGCGAAGGGGGTGGACCTAGTACACCTTTATTTGACACCTTGTTGTATGGAGAATGAATTTAGACAAAACGGCGGCCATTTTGAAAGTAGGTACGTTTTTAAATCAGGAGTCATAGGGGGGTTTTCTGTATTGATGTTGAACACGTCTGATGGACAGACGGACAGGTGAGTGATACCTATAGCTCACCATGTGAGCTAAAAAACAAATCCCACATTTTGAGAATGTGTCGAGATCTTGGAGTGTTGGATTGATCATTTTATTATCCTGATAAGTTTACTTTAAAGAAAACATATCATTTTAATGTTGAATTTCTGTTCACCATATAGTCATATAATAATAGTCTACTCATGCCTGTTTTAAATAATTTGCTGTACCATACCCTGTCCTTTGGCAAGCATGTGGAAACACTGTCAGTCATGTGCGACATTTGACATAACAATTTAGAACCTGTAACAGCCACTTGGGGCATTTAACATTCCAATGTGGAATTGACAATAATTTGGTACATTTGCCATTACATGTGGAAACTGATGTAGTTATTTGCAACATTCACGCATTCTAATACTCAGACCATCTTTGCCCTGATATAATAATCCTTCTAGAAAGGTACTGATGGAAGGCTGTGATCTCACATGATTGCAACAGTGTATACAATTTTATATCAGTGTACAAACACTCACGATGGCAACAGCGTATAAAATATTATATAAGGGTACATACTCTCACGATGGCAACAACGTACAAATTCTCACGATGGCAACAGCGTATAAAATATTATATCAGGGTACATACTCTCACGATGGCAACAACGTACAAATTCTCACGATGGCAACAGCGTATAAAATATTATATCAGGGTACAAATTCTCACGATGACAACAGCGTATAAAATATTATATAAGGGTACATACTCTCACGATGGCAACAACGTACAAATTCTCACGATGGCAACAGCGTATAAAATATTATATCAGGGTACAAATTCTCACGATGACAACAGCGTATAAAATATTATATTAGGGTACACACACGATGGCAACAACGTACAAACTCTCACGATGGCAATAACCTATGAAATATTATATTAGGGTACAAATTCTCACGATGGCAACAGCGTATGAAATATTATGTCAGGGTACAAATTCTCACGATGGCAACAACGTACAAACTCTCACGATGGCAATAACCTATGAAATATTATATTAGGGTAAAAATTCTCACGATGGCAACAGCGTATGAAATATTATGTCAGGGTACAAATTCTCACGATGGCAACAACGTACAAACACTCACGATGGCAACAGCGTATAAAATATTATATTAGGGTACAAACACGATGGAAGCAACGTACAAACTCTCACGATGGCAATAACCTATGAAATATTATATCAGGTTACAAATTCCCACGATGGCAACAGCGTATGAAATATTATACCAGGGTACAAATTCTCACGATGGCAACAACGTACAAACTCTCACGATGGCAATAACCTATGAAATATTATGTCAGGGTACAAATTCCCACGATGGCAACAGCGTATGAAATATTATACCAGGGTACAAATTCTCACGATGGCAAATATTATATCGGCGTAGAAAGGAAATTATCAACGCTGATTTAAAATTCAATCATATTTCGAAAATCTTAAATTATAGCTAACCTAATTTGATTTGATTTGTGTGAGATCGAGAACAAAGAATAAAAACACAACTAATTGTTTTTCGTACGCATTTACAATTCAGGTTGAATAATTCATGCCCCATAACTCACCACATTGGATTACAGGGATTGTTAAGTTTAATCAAAAAAAGTATTTTATGGAACTACAGCCGAACAAACAGACTCGAGACGTTTATTATTTATATAGACAACCATTTACTGATAATAGGGAGGTTGAGATACACGTTTTTAAAACGTGAACATGTACAAGTGGATTAGTTCTACCATTTGACAGTTTACTTGGCGGATTAAATATATAGGGGTTATGCACTGGGAGGTTTTGGATACATGGAATATCCCGAGGGATATACAATATATCTTCCCGAGGGACCGAAGGGACCAAGGGAAGATGTATTGTATATCCCAATGGATATTTCCTGTATCCAAACCGACCGTGCATAACTGTTGTATTCCATACCTGATGAGGTTTGAAATAATAAGCATGTATCCCATATGCTCTGGTGTGTTTACTTGCAAAATATGTTATCATTCGAAATTTGTTTTCAATTTTTTTGAAAAAAATTTTTTCAACTTTTTTCCACATTTTTTGCATCTTTTTTTCAGAATATTTTTTCAACATTTTTCAACATTTTTTCAAAATTTTTTTACATAATTTTTTTCCACAATTTTTTTTCAAATTTTATTTTCACATTTTTTTCCCGAATTTATTTTTAAATTTTTTTCAAGTTTTTGCGGGACATACGATTTATATGTCCCGGAGCTCCGTTGGAGCGGGACATACGAAAAATATTTGCCCGGATATGGAATATATTCCCGGTTGATATGTCCCTGAAACCTCACCAGGTATGGAATACAAAGGTATACGGAAAATGATTGTAATAAGGTCCCTGTAAAAGTCAAATATTACACATTCGTGTTTAGGTTCTCTAAATATGTGTAACTTAACCCCTGTTTTTCGGAAAGCAGTTGTATTTCCACAACTAACTAGATTCAAATTGATTGTGAGAATTTATCGAGGATTAGACCTTCATTGTATCACTGCTCACATCTGATTGAAAGTCAATTAAAAAGTATGTATCACCTTTGCGCGACTGAGAATTAGCGGGACAATCAGTCCGATGCAATCTATTACTCTCTGCACAGTAAATATACATATTTTACCCCTCACTGGCTGAGCAACCAATGTCTTGAGACAAATCAATCAGCAGTAAAACACTACACAGAACATTTCACGGGGTGTTGTTAAAGGTCTACATAAGACAGATTTATAGGAATGTGAAGGCAATCTATTAGCAAATGAGAATTCGCTTACTAATTCTACATAAAAGGCCATGTGCAAAGTTGCAACATGCAAACTATCAAATTATAATTTCTGAAAAAATACAAATATCCATTTGACACCAATAATCGCTTAAAACGCTAAAAATGTAAATGTTGCACATTATAAGATAGGAAGACTACAACTACCTTGTAACATATTTCGATGGGCCTCAAGTTAAGTTGTTTTTTCACCAATTATTCAGTGAAATACATCCAAAATATATTTTGATAACGCGCTCCATAAGAATATTATTAAAGGATCATTTCAAATGGCTTAGTTAGCCAAATTATTTTTTGATGGGACTTACACGTTTTTCAGTAAAACTGCTGTTATGTAATTTTGAAATGTGCTCTAGAAATACGTATGTGTGACCGCATCACCCATTTCAAGGATGTTTTACCGACGCGTGGATTGTACTATTAACGGCCATTTACAACATTTCGACGATTCCTAACACTGGAACATTTAAACGCCCCAAAAAGTAATGTTGTGAGTATCCTTCTTCAAAGGACTTCATTTATGCTTAAATTCAGTAAAATACCCTTGCAGCAAGGATGGTATATGCTCGTTTATCAGGTTTTATATTCTGTATAAATTCTTATTATCAATTAAGAGGGTTCCCTTGTTAGCCATACGTTAGACTTGACGGTCGTAATCAATATCGACTGTCCACACTGTATTATTCATTAACCTATTTGCACTAACTGTTGCAATTGCTTTTATTAAATCATACACTGATTGATGTGTTTATGATGCTTAGTGGACATGTCTATAAATGAAAAAATCTTGTATGGTACCGGGACACCGCTTTTAATGAATATTTGATACAAGTACCGAATGAAAAATTGGTCAGCCTGGATATGATGCTCACTAATAGATTTGTGCGGAGGCATCGCAATAATTTCATCAGCGCTCACAAATCGGTTTTTATTATTGGAGGGCCATGGAAGTGAAACTATAATCCCATAATCCCTGAGACCCTAATATAGCATATATCGAGTTTGAATGTGCATTTGGGCATGTCTCTCTAAATCAACAGTTGGATTAACAGTTATTATGACACTCTCGGTAAAGCTACCTTTTCAAAGGAGCACGTAGGTTATCGCAAACAATTTCAGAAGATTGTATCTTGGATTATGACTATTTTCTGACAAGGAAGACAGATTTATTTTTTAGATCAATTCATTATCTCAAAGAAAATTATATATAGTAATAATAAAGTCAAACAAACTCGGAGATATTTAACTAGCAATCATCTCATCAACACACTTTTCAAAGATGTTGACCCCATTTTTACAGTGTTTAATGCATTACTATTCTTTATTTTGATGTATCAAATAGTTTTTGAAAGAAAAACTTAATTGCTTTAAGATAAGTGTTCCCCATGTTATTTCTCCATTGAAAAATCTCATGCTATCCATTGGTTCCAGCTCATTTTGGTCATCCAAATTCAGTATCTCTAAAGTCCCTGGAGCAATCAACTTTTCCTTTTAGGAAATCGAACATGTCACAAAGCACATTCTAATTATGCATTCAACAATATAATAAAAGGTTGCATTTTTTGTGAAAATTAGGTCAACATTTTTGAAAAGGTATGTTGATTGGTCCATTGCCCCTTCAATATCACTTAGCGGTCAAGTCAAGTAACTTAGTCAACATTCGATATTTGTATGTTCATCAATATTTACTAAGAATGGTGCCACAATTGAAGTAAACCTCTGGTCAATTATTTTCAATAAACCTATTAGCAAACGTGTAAATGATAATTTTGATGTTCTGTTACATATTGGTGAAGCAATCATGGGGAAATGGCCTAAATTTCTGATTTTCCACTGTGTCCCTGTATACCCCTACTTCAAAAGATGTATGTTATTTGTCGTTTTTCATTATGAACCAACCACAAATGTATTTTTTCTTGTTTACATACAGAATGAACTTTCTGTTTTCAAATATTGAAAGATGGTACTGCATTTATTTGTTCATGATATGGAGCAAACAAATGCGTGTCAAAATACACTGTAATATCCTACATACTTATATTTCAAGGGTAGTTTTGAAGAATAATCAAGAAAATCTATGTTTTCAAATGGATTCATTCTTGTCAAAGAACGTAAATGAGGATACGCGGTTTGAAAAACTGACAACTTGTTTCAAGTTCTTACAATTCTTGGTTAAAACAAATATTTTGAAAGTTGTGATTTCGAATGTAATATCCTACTCAATGAAATTTGTTGATATTTGTGAATTTTTTCATTCGGAATGCACATTGCTGGATCACAGAACCTTGCCTTGTTCGCGATGCACGAAAAGTGTATTGTTAATTATTGACGTCGTTCGGATATTTGGATGTGATTGACGTTTTCGTTAATCTCCTACCACTGTAACTTCCAACTTAATTTTTGAAAGCCAAATATGATAGTCACGAATTGATATTTAAGCCACACGTTGATGCATACATCATGTGTGTACATTAACTGTCGAATACATGCCGACTTACAGTTTATATAAATATCCACAGTTAACTGATATCATCAATTCTCAAAACAGTTTATCATATAACCTGGTGAGTTTAATGATACATTTTAATTCATAATTATGGTATCGGATTTGAGTATGATATTAGTCGAGACTTAAACAAAGCAATAAAACTGAGTGAAACCTTTTGTGAAAATTCGAACGATTTTTCAAGAATCCCACTTCAAAGTGTTAAAAAAGTGCTCCCCGGGAGTGGAAATTTCGTCTTGTGTAATCAAAATAATAGCGGGTGGTTTGAATTTTTGTTTGAGTTTAGAGCTTACATCTATAAATTTAAAAACATATCGCCTCATTGAGAGGTACATGCAGATTTTGGCGATCTATCATTATAAAAGGCTAAATATTGTGCAAAAACAGGAGTTGACACGCTTACATTTGGAAATGAAATTTCTTACATAATTGCCGACTCATGTTAAAAAGTCATGAAAACAAGGTTGAACACAAAACATTGACCCAGTTACTGTCTATTTGGCATGGGATCACTAAGGGAAATATTATTAATGACTTAAATCGTTAACGGTTAAGTTGTATTCCAAGAAACTTATTAATTTAGAAATGCAAAATGTTCAATTTTGTTTTTCAATTATACAAAATTGCACCTGTAGAGAACAACGTTTACAAAATTATTTAAAACGGAGATATTTACTTATGTAACATTCATTGGCATGTGTCAGGGAGTAAATAAGAAGAATATGCATTTGATTCTATATCTTGTTCCCAAATGAGTTTGTTAAGGAGCGGTATATCTTAACGTACTTTTATCATCCCGAACTCAAACATTTCGAATACTTATTTTGAGAACGCTTCGTTAAGAATGGATTCGAGATGTACTCAAAATTAATACGTTAAAATGTGTATTATCATCTTAATAACTACCTCATAAATTATTTTGGAAATCAAAGATGTACGATTTTTGAGATTTTTATATTCGAATGTTGACTTAGTTACTTGGCTTGACTGTTAGGTCTGATTAACTAAATTATCACTATATATACTTTTCTTGAAGATAATGAATGGACCTAAAAGATATACCATATATTCATAATCCAAGTTAGAATCGTTTGAAATTGTTTGCGATAACCTACGTGCTCCTTTACTATTGCGTAAGCAATGCCAAGTCTTTACCATCTAAACATGGATTACATAAGAGCGATATTATTGTCAAAAGAATAGATTCAAATCCTAACCGATCCTTCTTTAAATTACTCCTTTTGTTTTTATCAGCCCATCCTTCGCGCAACTAATCAAGAAAATTGTTCTCAATCCCTATACATTATTGGGCTATATGACTGGATGTAGTTTACAACAAAAGTTATTGAAAACTGGTTGATTTATTCTGATTTGAAAGTGCTTCTTCGACCAATAAAACACAAGAAATTGAAGCTTATTCTTAGATAGTAAACCATAGTGTATCACAGCTGTCTATCCAAGGTTACAGTCACTATTCAAGCGTTTTTGTTTAAATGAACCATTGAGCAATCGTAACATTAACATTCGAATGTGGAAATTTCGATATCATGTGGGAGATTTAACATTCCAGTAAAACATATCAATTTGAATACCCCCCCCCCCTCTAAACCTACGATCAACATCTCTGTCAAGTGATTATTCCCCATCCATTAGCATGTTAAAGCAATCTGAAGATGAACACTATCAAATATGAAACTGAATTAAAGGAGAGTTCAGTTTATAGGGGTTTACTCTCATGATTGTAAATGCTGTGTGGAGCCCACTTACTTCTCTAGATATTATAAACCATTTGAGAAACCTGTCTTATCAAGTTTTCAATTGGGTAAGCGATGTCAAGTTTAAACCATCTAAACATTACACTCAAGTGATTTAATTGCTACCAAAGACATATATTCAATTGCTATGTGATCCCCCTTCACACTTACTGTTTTCCTAAGTTAGTTTGTACATTTAATCAAGAGAACCATGACTTCTGAAATCCCCTAACACTATTTGACTATCCAACGAACCATATTGAAAAACTTGTTGATTTATTCTTATTTGAAAGTTCTTCAACAACAAATGAGACAGATGAGTTAATCTTTTGATAGTAATTGTGTTCCATAAACCTTTCTGTATTATATTAATTAACACAAAGTAGCCTTACTCAACCCTCCGTTACCTCCCGTTCAACCATTGTTCAAAAGACATTCATGTGGGAGATTTGACATTCCAATTTGGAAACTTTGATATTCATGTGGGAGATTTGACATTCCCGTTTGGAAACTGACATTCATGTGGGATATATGAAATTCCCATTTGTAAACTATTACATTCCTGTTGGAGGGAGATTTATCATTCCAATTTGTAAACTATGACATTCATGTTGGAGATTTGACTTTCCAATTCGGAAACATAAACATTCATATGGGAGATTTGACATTCCAATTTAGAAATTTCGACAATCATGTAGGAGATTTGATATTCAAATTTATAAAAGTTGACATTTTTGTGATGAGATTTGACATTCCAAATTGGAAACTGACATTTTTGTGTGAGATTTGACATTCCAAATTGGAAACTTTGACATTCATGTGTGAGATTTGACATTCCAAATTGGAAACTTTGACATTCATGTGTGAGATTTGACATTCCAGTCTTGAAACATTGACATTCTTTTGACAGATTTTATATTCCATTTTGGAAACTTTGACATTCACACGGAAGATTTGAAAGTCAAATCTTAAAACCTCGACATTGTTGTAGGGAATTTCAAATTCCAATTTGGAAACATTGAAATGCATATGGAGAATTTGACATTTCAATCTTAAAACTTTGACATTCATAATATTGGTTGATTTGTCATTTGATTTTGACATTCATGTTGGAGATTTGACATTCCCAGTTGGACACGTTGACATTCATATGGGATATTTGACATTCCCGTTCGGAAACTTTGACATTCCTGTGGGATATGTGACGTTCCCAATTGACCTGTTTTCATATAAATGAAACAATAGATGGCATCATGGGTATTGGTAGGTCTAGGGTAGGGCTAGAATACATGTAAATGTATTGCAAGAGTCACTTAATTTCATGATTTAAGAAGTAATTCCATTTGGATCAACTTAAAACACCATTAGAATGTAACTATATGATCTTATTGACATGTGGATTAATGTGATTTCATAATAAAAATTGTAATCCTTGTAGGAGTAAATAAATAAAGGTAAATAACGGTGCAAATCAAAGTTGTTTTGATAGAATTGACACACAGAATTCAAATATGCCATCAAATTGAAGAAAATATTAGTCTTTACTGGTTAAAAATGCAAATCTCCTAAAATCTCATTAAAAACGAGACTTTAATGAGATTTCAAAGCTATTTGGAAAAAGGAGCATTGTAAACTGTGACATTCATATGGGAGATTTGACATTCCCAATTGTAAACTATGACATTCACGACGTGGTAGATTATTTGACATTCCATTCTTCGAACGGTGACATTCATGTCTAACATTGACATTCACGTGGGAGATCTGATATCCAATAACCGAGGAGTAGGTAGTTACCAATTTCACCACCAGGTGACTCATTCTGGTCAGATAGCATGGCAGGTATAGTATATGTGTATGTATGTATATTTATCCCATACTTGGACGTGTTACAGGTACATAAAGCCAGTTTGTAAAAACTTATATTTTCATCAGCGGGCAGATATAGCTTTACGTCCCGCTCCGAGCGGGCAGATATAGCATATCTGCCCGCTACGTCATAATCGTCGCTCGCATATTTGTTCATAATTTGTAACGTTCGTGTAATGACTGTACACGACATTGGAGAAAACACAGACAATCGGAATCTGTTTGATGGTTTAAAAAGGGAAGGAGCATCCACTTAATCAATCAAAAATTCGAGAAAATAAATATGGGAATATTTGAGAGAACAGGAAAATCCACCCACGGCCAAGAAAACAAAACTGGACATGAATTTTCTAAAATATTTCCACGATTTAACAATGTGAACCAGATGACAAAGATTGGTATGGGATAAACATATTATCCTATAGTCGGTTCCGGATATTGGGATTATCCCTTGGCCAATATAACATATTTTCCCAATATCCTGAACCTCATATAGGATAATCTCTATTTATTTATTTAAGTGCCTCGTATAGAATACCCAGCCTATTTTAGGCTTATGGGGCACATTGTACAATATATTTGAAAACAATATTATAAGATTATTAAACAAAGCTTGCTCTTTTGATAAGAGCAGCATTCAGGAATTTTCCAGTATGGCGCACTAATCTAAAATCATGTAATAAAAGTTTCAAAAGTTCATCATCAATAATAAGTTCTTGTTTTTGTAAAATACGTTTAACAGACAAAAATAAGTCATCAGTAGGAAGTTCCCTTTAACTTGAATATTCAACAGTTTCAGTGGATTAATTTTCATATCACCCTTATGTATCTGATAATTATGCAAATCAAAATATGTCCAGTAAAAGAAAATCTGTCCAATATATACAAGAAAAGATATTTGACTTTTTGTGATTTTATAACATGATGTCTCTTGGAAATGTGTTAGAATAAGCGACGTGCGATAATTGTGTAAAACTGATTAAAAATGCAATCAACTTATGATGATCATGACTTATAATGACAATTTTGCTTCTTGTGTGAACATAAAAATAAAATCTGAACGCAATAGCTATGCAAGTGGAATAGTCCTGCCTCGTAATTCACTTCAGCAGATTACTGCAAGTGTGTAATTTAATCAAAATTGTATTTATAGAACGGAAGAACAAACAAAACTCGGAAAGTTTATAATTTACTTGAAAGGGTATTTCCGTCAAATGTCAATGTAAAATTTTAACAGAAAAATGGCAACTCTTCGGTGTAGCAATTTCCCACGAATAATGCCACTATGGGCTAGTTTCTTCAATATGTACGTCATGCTAGAAGTAGCTTTGTAAGACGATATCATAACATATGTTTTTTATGATCTCTAATTTAAATCAGACATATTTTCAACCTTGTAGATACTAGTATACGAAAACTAATCCCTCAAAGATCAAAGAGTGTGAAACAAAACACAGCTAGAAAAAGAAACGTGTAATAGTACAGCTAGTCGTAAAGAAAACAAACACCAATAGCCAATAACTATTATCACTATCAGACGCATTACTAGTCGGTTTTGCCGCTCGCTGTCGTATTTGTCTTGTAAAATATAATAGTACTGAGTAGAATGGGTTCTGGTGTCCCAACTATCTCTAGAAACGTTGGATAAAGAGGCCTTTTAAAATCAGAATTGACAATTCATATTTCATACTGAAACGAAATCCCTGTACTACTTAAGGACTTGCTGACAAATCAGTGTTAAAAATGATCACAACAATCTCGTCAATCAAATCCATTTAATTTGTTCTTTTCATTTCTTGTCGGTGTCATTCCATCAATCAATTATCTTAATTGTTAATCTTAATTTGTATTTCTGGCTTGTTTTCTCGAGAAAGACAAACATGAAATCACAATTCCCTAGTCAGATATTTTCAAATACTTTAATATCTCATTTACACAAAAGAAATTAACTCTGATATTCTTCTGCGATAAATCTACGGATTCTACTTGCAATATCGTATCAACTTTCACTTTCTCAGAATTTTATGCTTGGCCACCCTTATTTAAACATTCTCATGTTTCCCCTGCTCCAGTAAATTATCATTATCTTCTGCTTCACCACCCTCGCAAGAAATGATATTGAAAACGTTGGCCTTGCAGTCAAACTGCACTGACAGATGGCTAAATATACGGAATATAAAGCACGTTTTTATCAGTTTGGACAAACGTTCCAAAAATTCAGTCTGATGTGAAAATTAAAATGACTAAGATCTCTTGCAAAAAGATGATTGGTTGGTATCTCTGGAATATTGTAGTGTATATTTATTACCATATGCTAATAACAGATATATGCGATTTGGAAATTTTTAGCAAAAATCAAAGTACTCATTTGATTATTCTATTCATCATCAGTCCCATTGGTCTGCAACTAAATATGGTCGTTAGCATTCGTGTACCCATAGCAACTGAGGATATTTGATTTCATTTTTTTACTTTTAAAGATGGGTCTAATATTTATAATGTCAGTCAAAACTCCGAAAGCGACACAACTCAATTATGAACTAAACTGTTTACTACCTATTTAACTATCAGTGCCGGGGAACTGGGGGCAGCCCTGTTTCTACGGTAACTCAACCTTGTTCCCATTTAGGAAATCCAACTAGTTTTGTTCCATTCATCTTATCAATTACTTATTTTGTAATCTTTTCCCCTCTCTTTATATACCTCGCTCTTCTCTCCCTCTGCGTACATTCATGGACCTCTTATCCCCTCTACTGTGAACGAATCGAGTCATCCACATTGGACGGATATATTTCAGTGTTGTACTGTGACGCCATTCCCATTCCTTGCAACTGAATATCTTCCCCATGTGAAACCATATCGTATATTATCCAATGGTTAGAAGGATATAGATGGAATATCACGTGAAGATATATTTGATATGTGGATCAAGATATCATATTCCAGCAAAAAAACAAATCATCGAAAATCACTTTTGAAACCATCTAATATCACTTTGAAACCATCTAATATCACTTTGAAACCATCGAATATCACTTTTTAAAAGATGATATCCGATGGTTTCAAAAGTGATATTCAATGGTTTCGATTTTCTTTTAATTTCTATAAAAAACAAAAATCAATTTTTTTTAAATACATTTTTCAATTTTTTTTCGCTGATGATGCTTTCCTATGGGATAAACGGACAATCCTATGTTTTTTTCAAACATATCATTTATATCCACTCATGGATATAAATACCTTCACTCACTCACTGCGCTCACTCGTGAAGATATCGATATCCACTCTGGTTATTGCAGGACCACACATTTCTCGATCCATTAGAACAATATGTTATCATCAACTTATGTACGAAAATACTAAAAATGTCATTTGGATTATATCGACCGCTGAAAGGGATAAATGATTTTTTTTAAATCATAGAATATTCCTATAGTATTTAATTGTGTCATGAAGAACTTCAGGTTTCACGTTATGAAAACGCTAGGATAAACATTTTGTGTACTTTATCTCTCTCTCTTTCTCTCTGTAAAGACCCCTATCACATTATCTTATTTCAAACTTTGAGTTTTTTCTCCACGCACTTGGTTTAATAGTATGTGAGTATTTGCATGAATACTGCACCGATAAAACATAAAGTTATTGATAAAAAGTACCATTTCCTCATCAAATTTCTTCTTTATGGTATTTGAAAGCTGTTTTATGTTCTTATTGTACTCTCTTTGCCCGTTTTTCTTTACTCCGGTGCTAACTACTGGTGCAATTGATGTGATGTCTTCCAGTTTTATAACCTTTCTGCAGATAACTTATCAATTATGTTGATCGATCTGAGACATACACGTGCACAATAATTATCTTGGCGTTTTCTAGACTATTTCGAAATTAAATTTATTTGTTACATAGCTTCTGTTGATATATTTACCGTTAGTTCAATATCTAGAAATATGTTCATTTGTCAAAGGACTACGTAGTGTATCGCGAACAATTTTGGACATTTTTATTTTTGACTGGGTATTGCAAGACCACACATTTCCCGATCCATTAGAACAATATGTTATCATCAAATTATGTACGAAAATAATAAAAATGTCATTTGGATTATATCGACCACAGAAACGGATTGTAAAGCAAGCTTAATTTTGAAGATATCCGATTTCGGTGACCAAAATAAGGCTGAAAACAATGGACCGCATGGGAAAATAACCATGGACATGTCATTTTCAACTTTATGGCACTGCTACATAATTCCCCCGTTGAGTGGTTTCTGGCATATTGCAAGAGAATTCTTTTAAATAGTTTTTAGAAAGATCAGTAATTACTAATTATTGGTAGCAATGAATCGAGTGGTAAGTCTCTGCATAATTATCTATTAGGACGCATTGCAGACGTCTTACACTGATATTTTGATTCCTTCTAATTCCTGAAATTGCTTTAATAAATTACAAGGTTGTTTGACATTTAATGTAAACTGCTTGTAGAAAAGGTGGAATTTTGATTTATCATTTTGATATGTCATGTTCTGTAATAACTTACGAGCAAGCTCAGAGGAGATAGGTACATGTATAGACCAAATGCACCTGTTTTATAGACGGACTAATGCCTGTTTGGTTTTATATGAAAAGTTGTGTGGGGATGATATGGGGATTAAATTAAAAGGTTTTGATGCCCAATGTTAATGGATCCATCCAAATACAAAGTGTCTCAAAATAAATTTTACCAGAGACAAAACAGGAAATTACTCTGTGAATGATGAAGAAATATTCTTGAAATTGTGTCACCTGACAGGCACTTGAAATATCATAAATATCTGAAAACTGTATTGTAAGTAAGTCTATTTAGTTGTTAAGAAAACCCTTTTTGTACCACCACCCATTTTTCAATGTTTGAATTGGTCTACAAAGACAAACATAGAAGAACTCTAAGAGTGATCAGAAATGTCATTTTCGAACATAAGTTGATCAGAAATATCCTTAAATATCAATCATACTTTAGGGGTAACCGACCCCTCCCCCCCCCCCTTCACCTGACCCATATCTGCCGTTGATTTACTTGGCAAAAATTGACCCGTTAAATTCTTTTAGTAAAAACAGCCCCTTGAAGAAACGTGTCTGACAGACTTGTTTTAGTACTGTATTTCATACATTTTTCTTTGAGAATAAAATAAGTTAATTAGCTCCGAAGATCCGAAAATTCCAAAATCCGTGCATGGTCCATGCATTTAGGAAGAATGAAATAATATCTGTAACGTAAAATGATAAGATTTCTTCTCTTGAGACAAAGTTCTCTTGCAAGACATTTTGAACGATCCTTTAGAGGTATAACACCCAGAAATATAACATATCCTAATAAGTATAAAACTGCGCTCAATTTAGCACTCTATCTACACGGGAAAATATAAAGATATAATCTGCAACTTATTGAATTACTAAATGTACAATCTTGTTTAATTGCACGGAGTATCTATTGTAATTGTAATGCTGCTAACCTGAAATAAAAACGTGTTAAGAAAAAAATAAAAAATAGAAGAAGATTTCAGCATAATTGATAAAGTTAGAGGGTTACATTTTGGGGGTCACCCTGTATGTGGTTTAATTTCGTGTGTATTCGCTTCGAAAGACTTTTGGCTTTCTGATTACGTTAAATGATTCTCTTTTATGGCGTTTGGTTACCATGGTAACAAAAATAATAGGACAATGATGTCATAAAACAATGAAATCTTCATGGCGTGTTCCTATTTTGGGTTAAATTGGGTGAAAAATCACTAAGAAAGGATATAAATTGCAAAAATAGAGCCAACGGTTCAGAAATTCATGATCACCCCTCGCACACGTCAATGGCAGCCATTTTTACTTGCTGAAATGTCATAAGACAGTGTGCTATGCTTATGAGTACTCATATATCAAATATGAACAAAATCGCTCTATTACCTTTTGAGTTATAGTGAAAAAAGGTAAAATAACACACGTAAAAATGGTGGCCATTTTTCAAAATGGCCGCCTACTCCCCAAAGTGTCAGTAAACAGTGTGCCATGCTTATAGTATTCACATATCAAAAATGAATAAAATTGCTCCACTACTTTTCAAGTAGCAAGAATCATAAAATAGCGTGTAAAGGCCGCCATTTGTCAAAATGGCTGCCATGTGCTCCTTCCATATTTACATTTCTATCTTTATTAATATTTTATATATTTTTCAAATTTAAAACATTGGATAAAAAATGTTAAATGGCGGCCATTTTTCAAAATGGCGACCTTCTACCAAGTGTCAATAGACAATGTGCCATGCTTATGGATTCACATACCAAATATGAACAAAATCGCTCCACTACTTTTCAAGTAGCAAGAATCATAAAATAGCGTGTAAAGGCCGCCATTTGTCAAAATGACTGCCATGTGCTCCTTCGATATTTACATTTCTATCTTTATTAATATTCTATTTTTTTAAATTTAAAACATAGCTATTACAGTTTTAAATGTTGTATCTAAATTACTGTAAAATCGGCACTAAAATGGTCGCCATTTTAAATGAGCGGTCATTTTAAAATTTGCTTTCGTGCAGAAGTTCTACCCCAATAGGGTATATGTGTACAAAATATCAAAAAAGTCGGGCCAACGGTATTTGAGTTATTGCACTTTAGATGTACGGTGTCACTATTAACTGATTTGAAGCAAAACCCGACAGACGGACGGACGAAAAGGACGGAGGCGTTCCCTATATCAATCCGAACTTCGATGGGATAATAAAATTATTGCATTGTTTAATATTACATCTCATCAATTTCAATTACACTGACACCGTACAGTGCAATTGACAACATACATTTCAGATTTTTTTTAATAATTATACCCAATACATAATATTTATTAAATATTCGACCATCCTAAATTGCGTAGTTGAGAGAAACAAATTCTCATAAAAATAATCGACACTTTTAGGCGACACGGGAAAAAATTATCCAAGGAAATGTGAAAAAACAAACACTTTCCAACCAATACATTTTGTGGGTAGATTTACTACGAAAAAATCAAGCACTGCCCGAAAACCTTTCAACATAATCAGAAAGCTAAAAGTCTTTAGAAGCGAATACGCACGAAATTAAAAATAAAATCCTTCTGTTTTCCTCAGATTAAACTTTTTAAAAAGTATGTATCAAATCTACATCATAGTAGGTTTTGCTTCAAATCAGTTAATAGTGCCACCGTACATCTGAAGTGCACGACGGTATATTTTGTCACTATACGTTGTCAATGTTGTTGCGTAAATGTCAAAGCTAAATTAAGTCCGAACTTCCCTAAATAAAATTAAATGAAAAAATATATTTAAAAAATGGAGAGCCAAGGGGAGTCTGCTGTAGCAGGAATCCAACGTATACTAGGACCGGAGGTCCTAGGTTCTTAGGAATCCAAGTCCTACGGACTTATTTTCCAAGGGGACTTATACTCCTGTTACGCCGTCATTAATGATGTACAGAAATGCACAAAAATACTTAATAATAGCATTATTAATTTGTTCTATCATTGCAATAAACAGAGTTATTCAAAGCGATCGTAATCGGGTAATAAGCTCGTAGAAACTCACTTAGTTTTGGTATTTAACATGGCAATATACAATAGACATTATACCTACAGAAATATCACCAGGTCGAGACCTTAGATTTATGACAAAGTTATTGGCGATTTTTCTTTTCTTTATGAGCAGGAATGATATACGAGTCCCTGAGCCCCATACCCAAGATTATGCCAGTGTTCTCACAAGAATAATGAGGCCAAGCCATTGTCGTGATGCAATTCGTGAAAATTAAATCATGAAATAAAAATAAAATGAAATATTTATCATTTGGTCATTCAACACTTGAAAGCCCATGATTGCACGCAGGCAATTGATTCTCTCGGATCTTCCCACATCTTCACAGGAAGGACACCTACCAGCAAGATTAAATATATTACTGCGACATTCACCTGATCAACATTTAAGCTAACGTTTTGTTAAGATGTTAGACTAATTTCCCGATCTAATATGAGGCGACCCCCAGCGGCCTCTCATTTAAGAACTCTTAAAGACGTGATGGCAATGGATAATAGGATAATAGACTATAACAACGACAATCAGGGTAAGTATCTAAGAAGCTGACGTAAAGAACAAACTCGAACAAATTCTCATTGTCGTCACTTGACCAATTTATTTTCTCGCTTGATCTATTTTGACTTATTATTTACCTGAACATAAACATATGGAACATCATAATTATGATTTAACAGCTTTTCAGAGTTGGATCGAATGAGGGAGACAATGGAGCCCTAAAGGAGAGGAGAAGGAGAGAAAGGGGTGTCAAAAACGAGAACAATCTGACATGTACTCCACCTATCGCCAATAATTAAAACTACATTACTGCACAGATTATTACATTTGAAGGAAGGAGAAATGGGGAAGGGAGGTTCAGACAAATGGGGTAGATACCGGCAAGTTAAGAGGTATGGGTTAATCATACTTCTTATTGGACACATCTACTTGTACAGAAACTGATTGTGAGATCTTTTCAATCTACAGGTCCATATATCAACCTGAAGATGCAATCCCCAATGTACAATGAAAATGGCACATTCGTGCGAAAGCGAACGATTGTTTGTTATGTTGCAGAATTTAATAACGTCCAAATGTCACTGTGGTCCAATTTGGTTACGCTAGGGACCCTATTGTAACGACATGAGTAGATATGGGTGATCTTTTTGAAGATTTCGTTAAGATTATTTGTTGTCGTTTGGCATAATGTTGAAATGTGACTGCTATTTCTATTGATGTTACAAAACGAATATTGTCATGAAACTATAAATCATTGTGCATATTCAGAGTATAAAACGTGGCCTAACTGACTGTAGTGACTCGAGGAAGTAAATTATCTACTAAATCTACAAACGTAAGATCATTCCATCCTATTCTGTAAGGTTTCAGTTCTTTTAACCTCAGCAGTATACTTTGGATGACGGAGAAGGCCGAGTTTATACGCATGTTTGTTGTACGATGTGCCCCTCGTGTAGCAGATGATGATGCCAGTGCGTAATACTAAATACCAGCATGATTGAGTATGTGTGATATACAACTCCCTCGTGTGATTATTCCAACTTTTCATGATTTATCACCGTCCAATAATGAAAAAACATTTTTAGGAAAGCGAAAATTTCTCTCGGGAACGTTTTACCTTGATTGTAAAGATCATTTAAAAGTTCTACTTTTAGTGAACCTGGCCCTATACGCGTGTGTAATTAATTAAAGTGTAAATAACGTTTTTTCTGTTATTCTTTGGAGATCGCGATAAGATATAGCTACCCCAAACAACCATATTTTTCTCATCGACGACAGGTTTCTTATCCCAATGCTTTATTTTTCTATTTTGATTTAATTACTGAGATGTCAGTCTAAAAGTCAAAATGAAAAGTGCCTGGCCACCAGGCTGTGACGGGATGCTTATTTATAACTTCCTTATAATATGTGGAAATTGACGGCAAATCGTTTTCAGCATTTCAATCAACAGCTACAACAGACAGACGCACGAGGGGTGTATTAAAAGTAGGGTGACTGATACATGCTACTTTTGTCATCTCTCATTTAATATCCTTACGAGCCCTACACATTATAAATATAACAATAACTGTAATATCGATAATACGCCGGCTATGACCAGTTTCTCCTAATTTTTGGACACCCCTGGAACTTTTTACCGCAATCCAAGAAAGAACCTACTTGAATTAAGATGAATGATAAGAAAACATAACATTTTATTAGTAAATGTTTTGATTTCTCATGTTTAATGTTTCATGTAGGGACTGTTACGCCCAAATTGGTACTCGGGGTGGCATATACTAATCCACTTGTTGTTTCAAATGAAAGGAAATTAAACAAAATAAACTATAGGTTATAAATCTTACACCTGTGATCATGCCATTTATGTTACCTGAATGTGAGTTTTTCAAGTTTTTAGGTTTAAACATGGGCTTGCAATCTTTGCTCACAGAATCAACATTCTATCTGCGATCCATCATGATAAACCATGACATTTCATTTCAACTCAGTCTTGGTGAAACAGAAAGATGCTATGAATATCAGAATGTCTGTGATCTTATCAATTCAATTAAGATTTTCAAATCATCATTATTCATATACAACTTATCACTGACATTTCGCTCATTGCTTTTATACGGTGTATTGTAGAAATGAAATGAATGGATGGTATGGCCTTCTTTGCGTCTGGATGGACACAGAGACACTTACACAGACAACCAGACTATCTTGTTCACACCAATTGTTGGATAGTACCATTTAATATTGGTTTTGGTATATTTCACATACTATCTAAACATATGTGTCGCTGAAACCGAAATGTTTTATGTGTGAATGTTGATGCAATAAGTTAATATAAGATAAAATTATGTTAGATTTCACACTTTATATAAAGTTGCAGGAAAGAATTAAAAGTGGAACATTTTGGGTGTAATATTTTCAAAAAGCACTGTCAATGTTTACCGAGTGCAATCCATTTTAATATCTGAAATTATGAATATTTACTCTTACACCGGCTTTATTTTCTTGTCGATAGAAATTGAATTTCCCAATGATTAATTATGAGCAAATAAATTTTCTATTCTCCAATGTTTGTACAAAGATAAGTAAGCATCTCCTGCTGCTTTGACAAACGTTCTCCGTCCGTCCGTCCGTCTGGATCTGCCTTATTTCATAAATGCGTGGCACTAAATTGTCAACTCAACTAAATCTATTTAAATGACTTCAAATGGTTAAGCCAGTTTCGTAATTTTGTCTGCATGGAGGCCAATGATTATCTTTTAAGTGACAAATAAACAAATAAAAAAAGCAACAGAAACAATAAAAAAAAATGACAAAAAACAGCTTGTAATGGAATGAAAAACTATATATACATCAAAAAGAGAAACATTTTTATTGAAACATTTCTTATCTGTTCTGCCTTCTCTTATTGACGGTACTGTCCCATGAGTTTCAGGGTCAGTCTAACATATACAAAAGCATTCGTCAACGATACATAGAAAATTGTTGATCTTCACTAAAATGCACAAGTCTCAGAAAACATTTTCCCTTACCTTCATGCAAAAGCGTCATCACTACAAAAACCACATAGTGGAAAAAGTACTCCATTTTTAGAAACGTATGTGATATTTTATCTTAGTATCAATGAGGGTATAGTGTCTTTCGTTCCTTTCTTTTTACATCCTAATTAACCTTTTCTGCAACTGATTTGAAAATATGTTCCTCTCGTAACTGATGTGATTGTGAAACGATAACTCAAGAGAGTTGAGTCAGCTCGTTATGTTCCCCCCGGTGAGTTTCAATAACAGAATCAAGCTTCGCGTTTTCGATTGAGATAGCACCGTTTACTTCCTCCAAACATATGCAACTCAGACATCCCACATTCTACTCGGGGCACAGGAACAAGATGTTATTCACAGACTTGTTTTAGGGTTTCTTTCATTATTAGACGTCCTGGCCTCCCGACGCTTTGCGAGTTCATTTGCGGTCAATTCAACCAGATTTGGTTGTTCGAATAGTTTATTGTGCTTTAAGCTCAGATTCACTGGGGTGCCGTATTGTTCTGCTCTTCAGATGCTTCAATGTTACGTCTGTCGGTAAGCTCAGTAGAAGCATGTGTTCTGCTTTCTATTAAGTGAACGCCACAACCATATCATCTTTCCGAGCCTTTTACTTTCTATGCTAACAAGGATAATTAATTTTACTAATTCAGCAGCTATTATTTCATTTCTGTCATTTTTGATACAACAAATGGATTATCATCTTTTAATTAAAACATTAAAAGGTATTACTTGAGACGTTAGCTCAGAACATTCAAGTACGAATATGAAACAAGGATATCGCTTTTAAAGACATGGCTGTTCCATGTCAAACGTCATTTTGCCGTTGGAATGAAACGTTGTATTTAAAGTTCTTCTTTATTACACTGGATGTGATTTTTCTCGAGAATTGTTCGTATGTATGAGTTATAGTCCAATTGAACACAAATCAACTAACAACAAAGCCAACAAACACACGGACGGAACACGTCAATTCAATTATGTTATATTTTCTAAGCTAACCATGAAGACAAATGAACGTGACATAAGTTAATTAGAAACGTCGTTATGATCTGGAAAACCTGTTGAAAGGAGCAATGGAGTAATTAGCGCTCCCGTTCGTCGCACTTTTGCTCGTATTATAGATCCTGCCTAGATGTGAACTAGATCCATCTAGAGAAAGAACGACGGGCAAAGAAGTAATTAAGTATCAATCTGGCGAACATGGAATATTCCAAGATGAATTCGTTAATCATAATTTCAGTTTACGTTATCATCAATTGTGTTTACTCTATCATAGGTTTACGATATCTCATGATCAGTTTGTTGTTTGCTCACAATTATAATGCCTTTAAGTTCAAGATTGATTACTTGGTCATTTAATATAGGATATTTTAGTTCGTTTAGTCGACAAATACAGTTGTTTCTCCACAGAATTGATGCTATAATTAATATCAAGTGTTCGGGTAGGCTTAAGATGCTAGAGATTGCGATTAGGAATGCTCTAAACTGCAGTTGGTTAATTAGAAGAATAATTACTTCAGCAACAACGAAGTCTTACTTTATCTAAAAGTATAATGAGTTTTCATGCTAACCAAGTATTATGTTCTACTTCTGAAATGAAATGATTGTGATGGCATTCTGTTAGTAGGCGTTTTATGGACACAAATCAAATAATATATTCTTGAACATTTTACTATCTCTGGAATACCTGTGGCGCATTAACTTGACCAATATTGCGCATAAATGAGGGTGTAATTTGGTTACTACTTAAACTCAAGACAGAACTCAAGAGAGACTTATGGTTGCCCGGGTGATAAAAGTCCCATTTCTATTGGTTTATAATGTTTATATGTAAGTTTCCTTATTCGTTTTAGTTTATACTTATCAAGGGTCAGTTAGGGTCATGGAAGAGGACATTTGGTCTTTTATCTTTTTTAAACTTTTCATTTGTTTAATATATTATATGACCATAGGCTTTCAAGGCGAGACAATAAAAGATCTACATGAATGAATTGAATTGAATTTTGATTAAGAAATATTACAACATGACAACAGGGGATAATGATCCCTTTTGCTCGGTACGAGATGTCTTTGGTTGAGAATTAAGTAATAAGGAAATACGCTAAACCCCTGGGCAGGGAAACAATAACACTCCATGAGGACATTCTCCTACACCACACCTATTCCAACCAGGTTAACTGAGACAGTTTTTAAACTGCGATCATCTTATAGGAAATAAAACTATGGAGAGGTGCAGTTGTTAACATATTTTTCTTTTTGACTTAAGAAGATCACGATTCATTGTCAATTTAATATAGTGTTCTAGCTTAATTAGGTTAATGTCTGATATCACCCATTCTGATACTCAGACCATCTCTGCAATGGACTAGAAGGAAACTGAGAGAAGGCTGTGATATCTCATGATGGATATCACCATACAACTAGGTATACCATAGGAGATGTAGGTTTGAGAGTCCATAGTAAGATGAATGTCCATATGATAGTTATCAATTTTGGAATAGACTAAAGTGTTAAATCAATTTAATTAATGCTTCATAAAATAGAATCGTATTTTAGTGATTTAGTGTTGGGATAAGTGTCAATAAATTGAATGTCTTATTTCCAGGACTGGTAAAACATGAGATGTCATGGTTTATCATTATGTATTTCCATTGGTTTTCTATTTACAATTCCGTAATAGTTTATGCCAAATAAGGTCAATATAGACACGTTAGATGGAGACCATTTATTCGAGTATAATGCCATCAAATACATCACATAACGTGGCATCGAATATTGTACATTTATTCCATAGTAAAAAAACATTTTTTTGAATAAAGATAGATGGCAGAACACTTCTACATACATTTGCTTTGCAAGGCTTGTGTATGCCTTGAAAAGCGCATCTGCCATCTTTCAATTATTAAGTAAAGTTAGTATATCCTTGAAATGTGGATGAAAGCAATCGAAGTTGATGAACGTGTACGGGAGAAGATATAAAACAAATATGCAAGCGAGAGAAGGCACATTGGAAACTACCATTAATGGCATCGCTTCTCTCTTGGCACAGAAACAACAGACACATTGACAAGCAATATGCAGATGCAAACGTGTGCGAACGTTTGTGAGCAGATGCAAGCAGTGTGCGGACGTTTGTTGAAACAGCAGATGCAAGCATTGTGCGGACGATCACTACCATTCGTTTACGATTTCAAGGATGTTTGTATGTTTCATTCATCATAATCGTCCCATCGTAATCTACCTTAGGTGGATCATCAGGCAGTTTGTCTAAGATTTTATCATCCCAGTTGATAACTAGGGGAATTATTCGTTTCGATTTTTTTCGTTTCTTTTTCTCGAATACGTGAAGTCCTACTTCAGCTCTATGATCGGCAAACTTTGAATCAAATGGTAAATTAGGAAAGATGCAGAAACGCTTGTTTATATGTGTGTAATAAATGTGCCACATTGACCACATCGAATCACCAAAATATTCAAACCATTCAGTATGTTTTAATCCAGGTACCTTAGGTTCGAATCCAGCAATAGTCGAAACGTTTTTGTACCAGTGTTGAAAGGATTCCCAACTTTTTCTATGAGGGCTAAACCCCCAGGTTGTCGGGATTCTGTACATGTAGACTGGAGAGGTTAGGGGGACGTCAATAGCACAGCGGATTGGATTTGTAGGTTGATGCCTAGTGCAGTTATCGGGCTCTATTGCCAATGGATCTGGGTATACGGTGGATAAACCAAATCCACTGACATCCTCCCGATGGTCATACTGCTTGTGTGTCGCTTTTAACCACTTGTAAAAATAAGGCGACACGTCAACATCGTCTTCCAAAATAACAGCTATTTCTTTGCTTTTCTTCCGTGGTGTCCAAGTGTTTATCCATTGTTCACGTATTCCTACATGGGAGTCACGGAAGTGAATGTGTTTTATTGCGTGCTCGAATTTGAATCCTCGAGCTATTTGCACAACTTTGCCATCGTGTTTCTTTGACGCCAGACGGTCAATCCAAATGTCAACCAATACAACGTCACCGTAAAAATACG
Source organism: Owenia fusiformis (assembly GCA_903813345.2). Lineage (NCBI taxonomy): Eukaryota > Metazoa > Annelida > Polychaeta > Sabellida > Oweniidae > Owenia > Owenia fusiformis. The sequence goes on along the minus strand of CAIIXF020000006.1, from coordinate 11,938,735 downwards.
CTGCGTTGATGCGTTCCAAACAACGTAATAAGGATAACGGTCGTGATAGCGTTAGGACAATGATACGTAGGTCTGGATCAACTTTACTGGGAATGGAACTCTCTTCCAATATCCTTAAATACTTATGTAGTGAATTTTGGTTGTACCTATCCACGGCCATTTTTACATTTATTTCAAGTGAGTTAAATAATTTCCCAAGGTTTTGTAGAGCAGGATCCTCATTTGAGTTTGATGGCATTTCAGCTTCCACAATTGCGGGTTTCTGTCGTTTTGGCGGCTTTGGCTTTCTCTTAATGCCTTCCATTTCCATTAGATCGGGATTTGCCCTTTTTATCGGGTCAGTTTCTTTCAAAATGGCGTCGATGTCAGCTGCCGGTGCGTGAAATTTAGAGGTAGTAGTCTTAATTGTGCGATTATGTAATAATACCATATTTTGTCTAGGAAGGGACTGCTTCTTAATTCTTTGCTTTCGTTCGAAAGATTTTTGAAGTTTCTCGAAACGTCCATCCCATTCGACAAAGTCAGTGTCTAGTTTTCTTGGAGTCAAACTTAATATGATCAAATGAACGATGACTCCAAAAACAATAATACTAAGAAGTCTTTTCAGATTTATTTTCCTCTGTCGATTCATTATGAATTACTACTATTTATAGTACATGTAGTATTGCTATGAATATGTGCTAACTGAACATTATTTGAACTTCAAATGATATCAAACTTCGAAAGTCATTGAACAAAGCATAAATCTGAGTTAACCGCACTTTTGACCAATGGTTGACGGAGGTAGATTTTCAGTTCAGCTGGGCGTTGTCCACTCCTTTTTTAGTTTTGAAATCTGCAATAAAATTAAGGTCAGTAGATAACATGTCCGAGTAGTTAACGCGGCCTAATATTGAAATATGTTAATATGGAGGATATAACTATGACATTTTAACAACTTATTTATTCGAACAAAGTAAACTCTTAAATGCAGCTTTAGATTGGGTATATCATCCAATTTGTTGATTTACTGCAGTAAAAGATCAGTGATTTGTTTCATGTCCAAGAGATCAAATATTTTCTGAAATAGTGACCGATGGCGGCTGCACATCCTATTATAGATTTGTAATCATGAAAATGTACTTAAAACTTGACAAAGTAATTACAACTGTGTATGAATTTAAACAGACGCCGATCAAAACTTACACTGGCTAAAATAATATGGCAAGAATTCTTGGTGATGACATAATGAACAAGGCATGTACATACAAAATGTCACTACCTACCATTTGAAACAGACGCCAAACACCACCCACAAAATAGTTGGAGGCCCTATGGGTAACTTTTGAACAAGGCTTGAACACCTGACTTTATTAGAAATATGTGTGTATTGATTATTGGACATTTTGGGTTTCATTTTCTCGTTGGAATGATGACTTTTTGGTTTTTGCCACTGAGCCATACAAGCCTTGTCCGTATGTTGTAAATATGACTATCACGGTGTACAACCCAAACGCTCCTCCACTCACAGTGACTATGAAGCCTCCTAAACTAGCTTATATTCACAAATCATCGCGTAAAATCAAACAAAATATAATTTATAAATACATTTGCTCACTTGTTATTTTATTGCACGATTAGAACGCATATATATTAATCATTAGCATACAGTATATACACATTTTTTTACATGAATATATTCCAAAAACTCAGCCAAAATTATTTCCATTACTTGCACACAAAAAAAACATTTTTCAACGGTTTATAACACAAGCTTGATAACTTGTAGTGTTTGACAACTCAAAATCAACGTTGCATGACAAAACAGCATTTATATTTTTGAATTTTTTATAAAAGGATTAGGCTCAATCATTCAGTTATCAATATAATGTAATTATACAAATTAAGACATGTGATAAGTAATATATTATTTATAGTTATTTTCTACATGGTATTATATAATCAATTAAGTATAACACAATAATTATACTTGTAATAAATATCTATTAACAGAGTGCATGTATATAAGTACATTATATAATTATAAGATTGTAATACACTTTAAACCAAGAGGAATTCGGTACATTTAATTTATTTATATTACAGCAAATGTACATATCTACTTCAAGGTTCTAAAACTGAACTCCTATCCTGCAAGCAATTTTAACCCATGCATGAAAGAACAATACAAAAAATACTATGACTTTTTAATGAAAAATTAAAGTGATGAAGAAGGGATTTTTATTCAAACATGTTCCTCATCATCATGACTTCTCTCATAAAATCCCTGTATTTCTATACTCCTTCTAAAGGCCCTCAAAATCAGAAGAAATCAGAAAAATCAGAAAAAATCGAATTAGATTTAATTACATGTAATACAAATTTAAGTACTGTTTCTGTCTGTTCTTTATTATCTTCAGAGACAAGAAAACTGGTCAAATAAATATTCTTTCAAATTCTTGTAAGAGTGAATAACAATTATACTAGTTCAGTATATTAACAGTTTGCATTTTATTGTACAAGTACAGTGTAAATATCTAATCTTATATTCCACTTTTAAAAATTTATTAGATTTACCCATGTGGTTTCCCATAAACAAAAATGAATAGTTGAGAAAGTCAATAAAAACACTACTAGTACTCAGTTTATAACTGGCATAAAACTATTGTCATACTAAATTAAGTGTATGTCCCCCTTGGAAGCCCACAGTGTACCCATGGCCCCCTTGGGAGCCCACAGTGCACCCATGGGCCATGAGCCACTAGTAAGCTCAGTGTACCCATGGCTCTCTAGGAAGCCCATAGTGTACCCATGGATCTTTAAGAAGCCAATAGTATAGCATGGGTCTTTGGGAAGACCTGTGTGAACCCATGGCCCTCTAGAAAGCCCATAATGTACCCATGGCCCTCTAGAAAGCCCATAATGTACCCGTGGCTCTCTAGGAAGCCTATAGTGTCCTCATGGCTCTTTGAGAAGCCTATTGTGTCCTCATGGCTCTTTGGGAAGCCCATAGTGTTGCAAATACATTTCTATATACAAATCTTAATGCTTTACTTTTACTGCAAAAAATAATATGTTGTATGAAACTATTTATACACACTGGCTTCACTCATACAACTTGTGCTTTTACTATAAAAATTCAGATTATAAAATTACTGGCACTTTGAACTTTTGTTTAATCTACATTTAAAATATTCACATAAAGAGGAGTATTTGGAAATCTAAAAAATAGTAAAATGGTGGGAAATTCAAATCATTGACAAATAAAATGTTATTTTTTCCCATGCATCAACTTTTTCAAAAAATGTCTGACACAAATTTTCAGTTGAGATAAGTGTCATGTGTCCCAAGAGATAATATTTGAACGTTCAAAAAATATTTTCAATTTTTGCACAGGGATTTTTGCAAGTACAGTAGGTACTCTAATTTGTATTGTGCAAATATGGTACAGTTCATTTCATTCATAAATGTCATTTTATTAAAATTTCTACAGAATTATGCTTTTTGCTGACTGTTTGTTCAACATATTAAGATGAATTCCCATCCTATTCCCAGCCTTAAGCTTAGGGATGCAGGAAAAACACAAGATAATTAACTGGAATTGCATCTTCCTCTCATAATAATCAATGGTTATTGTGGATAATACACAGTGGGGTCATTTAAGCCCTACCAAAAATAACCTGCCAGTAGTACAGAACAAATGTCACATCCGTATCATGTAAGGAAATTGTTAAAAGTTTCAATAATGGTTTGGGTAACAACATTTATTTCTGTCATTAATAAAAGTTAATAAATATTGAATCTGAATCAGCCTCCAATTCAACCAGAAAACTACAGCAAACAAAATTTTTGACCAAGTTTGACCATGTTACAAAAAGTGGCTTCTTTATTCTTAACGAATGACATTTTTAGCAGATGTTGATGTTCAAATGACACCTTATCCTACATAACAGTTTTGACAGATATCAATGTTGGTGTGGTATCCTACTCCAGCGACATAACCTTTGAAAGTGCAACTCCAAAAACAACAAGGTGATCCAAAACAGAAATGCATGTAGTTGGAAGACCTTGTATAACGAAAATCGAAAATATGAAACCAGATATTCTCTTAAAATATCTTAATTTTCATATGGGAGAATACACTTTCCTGACCCAAATACAAAGCTTTCAGATGCTTATAATATTTTTAGAGAAAAATATTTCTGAGCAAACCTGCATAACCTTTCGGAACTTTTTTTCGAAACTACATTTACAGCACTGTTTAAATTTTACCAACAAATGTACATGAATTAAATTTCTGTAGATAAATGTTGTCCACCTATTCTAAATAGACCCCTGGTTGAAGTATAGATTTGAGTATTCACTGAGATTTTCAGACCAGGCCTGTATTAATGTAAATCCTATTGATGTGTCAGTCTTAGTGTCTCAGTCGATCCTACCGTCTCAGTTGATCCTAGTGTCTCAGTCAATCCTAGTGTCTCAGCTCTATATAATTCCTTCCATGTAACTTGTGTCAATGTTGGAAATGAGAACGCGAACAAATGCCATTTCCTTACGAGTGTTTTCAAATATAACCCTAGGGTCATCAGATTCGCATCTCAGACAATTGGGGGCCATCACCATGGCAAGGTTGTTAATGTCCATCTTGGTTACCAAGGCATTCTCCTCTGCAGCAAACACCTGGAGAGTAACCATGGCAATGAGTAATTCATATATCATATCAGGCATAAGCTGATAGGAGTTGTAATGGGTAGATCTTCCAGGATTAAGATGTCATATCATAATATTATTAAATTAACATTGCAACATCATCAAATGTAACTAAATTGCACAAATTGCTAATTCATAAAAATTTCTTGAAACAGGACCTAGTCTGGTAAGTACATATTTTATTTAGGAGTGATGCAATGATGAAAATAACTTACCTGGAGAAATCTTATCAGATAACTTATGACTAGTCGATTGATTTCTGGTAATTTATCAATGATTGCCAATGCACCTTCCTCATTTGCATAATTTGCGATACATTCTTCATAAAATTCAGATGGAATGAGAGGTTCGTAAAGTTCCCTGTACCATAGCTTGAGGAGTGAGGCTGGGATGTGGGGGTCGGGGCAGTCTGTGGGGTGAATCCACTGGTCACATCTCACCTTGAGGGCATTCACTTCATCTATGTCCCCTGGGACTCTACAAAACATGTGCCATGTGAGATTTAGATTCATTAACTTTATTACATACCCATATGTTATAGCTAAAATACGTCCCAGCCTGAGTGGGCAGATATATCATGTGGGCAGATATATCATATCTGCCCGCTACGTCATAATCACCATTCGTATATTGGTTCATTTTTGTAACATTCGCATAGGTATAGTGTAAGATCATTTTAATTGTCAAACTATTCTTCAGTATTGAAGGCTAAATAAATAAATAATTACTGTAAACAACACTGGAGAGAATCGCAGACAATTGCGATCTGTTTGATGGTTTAAAGTAGTGAAGGAGCATAATTATCCACGGTAATAATCAGAGATTTGACAAAATATATGTGGATGAATATCTGAAAACAGAATTCTAACAGAAATTTCAAAAAATATTTCTTTGTATCTATATTCGAATGAAAAATATTTAGAATCATCAAGTAACCTATTATCTATCCTATATACATTGTATCCCATTGTATTTAATAAACAATGTTTAAAATTAGATGCATTACTAATTACACATTTCATCATGTATTTTATCTCATCAAATGTACACCACCATTTACACCTTCATGCTGCATAGAGGAAATTGCAGTGAAATAGCGATTTATTCACAATTAATTCAATAATTCAAAAACATTCACAATGTCCCATTAATCACTCATTAAACTATTGTGACTATGGTATCTATGGAGATGTGCTTGCATCCTTCAATGAATTCCAGAATTATTCCATCAATTATACTTTATCAAGTTTATCTCATAAGTTAACATGTCAGGTCACACTCAGATGGGAGAGAAGCGCCTACTTTACGGTGATCTCAAGTTATGGCTGATTTCCTCCAGTGATTATTCACTTCCTTCAGATCATTTAAATCAAATCAATCAATTAAATAGAAAAATAGTCTTCAAGAGTATCCCACCCCCTATGTCACTATTTTGGTCATCTTGAGGCATACTCTTACTTTCCTGGTAAGAGAAGTTGATCAAAAGAGAAAAGGTCCAGGGTCTTATAAGCAAGACTAATAGAAAAAATACTGAAGCAAAAATAATTTTCTTGAGGCCTATATAAAGATACTGAACTCAAACATGCAAAGTTGTAAATTTGGAATGCTGCAGACTGCAAATATTATAATCTGGAATTCTGAAGTCACTTCTGTGTTGTTTCAGCAACAAATTTTGGAATCAAATCAACACAAAAATGCAGTCAGAACTCCATTTAATTTTACGCCAAATAAGGATTACAGACTGATGGTGTATGCACCAATGATACTAACCTAAATATGCCCTCAACTTGGGCTCCATTCAGTTTCAACACTTCCTCTGAGAGCATCACTTGTATCCATGGTAACTGTCTCTCAGGGTAGCGATCTTTCTGCATATGCATAATTTCGTCCAAGGTGCTGCCAAACATGGAGGGATGGAAGATGGATTTCTGGAACACACAAGACAAATATATCATTCACAAGAACATATTACATCAGTTGCAACTAACATAAAAATATTAATCACTAATCAGGCCCATAGCCAGGATTTGCCAAGGGGGAGGGGGTTCATTTTTGACTACTTTGGCCCAAAAAGATCAAAATCCCTTGAAATGTGCTTAGAATGGTGAAAAAACTGCATGATTTTGAAAGAATTTTTGGCCTGCTAATCTCGAAAAAATTATACCTCAAGAACTATTTGTTCAATTTGTATAATTGAATCTTCTCATTACTACTGATTAACATCTATACAGAAGATCAAATACTTTATTGCGTTTACTTCAATTACATATTTCAGGTTGTTTAATTCATACATGTATATAACTTGTAAAAATGTTATCATTGATAACATACAAATAAAAAAAACATGGCAAATAACTATTGAGTAATATTCTTATTCTTACACAAGTGTTTTTTTCTGCTTGATTAAACAAACTATTGTTGAGTGATCAGATACCTCACAGACATATGTTGCAGCCAATCAACTTATTCTTCATTTATAGATACAAAAAACTGAATCTAAATAATTATTCAAATGCTTTGACAATTTGCCAATGAATTGCATCATTTAATGTCCTACATACAAGTCAGTTGTATTGGCACCATGGCAACATTATTGTTGACTCTTATGTAAAACAAAACTAAACAAGGATGTGAAATCTAATAAAGATATCATTAATTACAGGTGGGTAAAAATGATGAATAAATAAATGGTTTCCCGACATCTTATTTTAATACTTCCTCCTCCAAATGTTATTAACAAATATAAACCAGGTTAAACACACATAATGAATGTTCACCTTAATATCCTTATATGGGCTTTTCATTGAAATGATAAAATAAAGAGAAAGCACTTCAGTTATTTTAAAATATACAGAATATCTTTTAATGCGTTTGTCCCGATTTCTAAAAGGTTACCTTTGTTTAATATAAACTTTATGCTTATGTTTTTCAGATACTTGGTGATTTTATTCTGAGATAATGTATTTACCTTGTGACATTTGGAATGAACTGAATATATAGAAAAGATATTAGAAAAGGCTGAAACATGTGATTTTGATATATAACATGTAAATCTAATAAAAACCACTATGACCTCATATTTATTTGTGATGCCTATTTATAATAATCAGAATGATTATTATTGTGTAATATCAATTAACAAGTTTTTACATCCATTTATCATAATATTTCATCTCTCATTGAATACTAGATCAATTAAGAAATATAGACCGAAGAGCAGGGCTACTAGTTTTGAATACACTCCGCAGGTCTTGGCACAAACGTTTTCTGTACCTTGAACGACCGAAGGGAGTGAGGGGTTCGAAAGCTTTTGTGCCTTGACCTAAGGGGAGTATTTGAAACTAGTAGCCCTGCTCTGAGGTCTATATTACGATTCGAACATGAAAACTCACCAGAATATTGCAAAATCATCAATTTCGATGTTCATTTCCACTTTTTCATTTCTACTTCCGGTTGAGTGTTTGGCTGTTCCAATTTGTTTACTTACCTCCTGACCTTGACTTTTTTATTAACATTTCGGCCTATTTTATTGGTTTCACGCATATCTACTACAGGGTGACCCAAAAAAAATGCAACCCTCCATTTCTTCAATATTTTTCTTAAATGGAGGTTAATTGCTCTGAAATTTGGCACACAAGGACTTCATTCAATGTGGGATCCTCTGGCAAAATAATCATAGTCTTATATTGATAGAGTTATGGTTGTTTCAAAATATGCTCCAAATGTCGTCTATTTCCAATGTTAGGTTTTCGGATGAATCACATTCCCTTCTTTCTGAACATGTAAACTCAAGAAATAATGTGTTCTGGGATCACAAATTCCAGATGAAGTGTTTCAAAGGCCCCTTCATTCTGTTAAATGCACAGCTTGGGCTGCCATTTTCCAAACATGAAATCATCGGTCCCTTTTGGCTTAAGGTTGATAATGGCAACACTGTTACTGTTAACACACAGCGCAATATTGGCGTTCCCAGGAAGTTCTAGGCAGTTCTAGAGTGACATAGAGGCTTCAATAGACAAAAACAGTGGTTCTAGAAGTATGGAGCTACTCCTCACACTTCTAATGATAGCATAGTCTGGCTCACTAGTCATTTCTATGAGAAGATTATCTCTCCTAGGACGGAGAACCCATGGTCATGCCACAGTCTTGATCTCAATGCCCTTGACTTCTATATATGGGGTTATTTAAAGGATAATTTGTCTGAAAATAACCCTACCGCAATTGCAGAACTTCAACAAGCAATGGCTGCAAAAATTTGAGCCATACCCATGGGAAAAATGCATCCGTGTTATGAACAGTTTTCCTTGAACATTGCAAGTTTGTTTTCAGCAAAATTGACGACATCTGGAGCATATTTTGAAACAACCATAACTCTATCAATATAAGACTTTGATTATTAAAACTTTGCCAGATGATCCCACATTGAATGAAGTCCTTGTATGCCAAATCTCAGAGCAATTTACCTTCATTTAAGAAAAATATTGAAGAAATGGAGGGTTGCATTTTTTTGGGTCACCCTGTACATTGATAATTATTGAAATTAATTCTATATTGCCCAGAAACAAAAAATCACAGCGGATATCCATATAAAAATTAAATTTTGCGAAAAGAACGGAACAGCCTGAACTGACCATACGAAACACTAGTACAGACATGACAGAGCTGGGGCATTGATCTTGAATAAAACCCAGCTGAAGCATTCATTGACTTTGTTCACAGTTCATAGAAGGCGTGAATACAGTCATGTTCGAATCTACAATAGAGCTGAATAATTCATTTAATAGATATGTACATGTATATATTTGCCTGAATAATAAAAAAGAGAGTACAATGCATGAATAATACCCTTTGCATTCGTTTGACTTCACTTCTTAAAATAGAGCTTCGTCTTCACTCTTTCAAACTAAAATAAACCTGTGAACACACCGCGCCAATCAGTGTTCGTGGGCCAAATTTGACCGACGTTCTTTATATGGTCATTCCTTCTGACGTCATCATTGAGCCCAGAATTGACCAATGACATGCGCATATTTAATTAGAGCGCATCTGGCGTATGTTTCTTCAAGCTCGCTGGTTGGTGGAAGGTCAGCGCGTAGGTCAAAAGTGATTTACCCAAACTGTCACCGGTACCCGTCGTGGAGGCGGGGCTACTAAACTGTGATATGGTCTCTACTAGGCAGAGTGTAGTTTAACTAGACTCTGCACGCAGGGTACATGAATAAAGACACATATTGCATAACTTTCTGCTGTAAGACAGCTCTCTTTGATATAAAACATTGAGAATATTCAGCAATGCAGAAATAGTCATTGAGAAATAGAGGGATCTCTACATTTTAATAATAGTCTGCAAGAGATATTGTGAAATTGTGAATCTCAGTCCATATAAGGAAACAGGAATTTATCATATAATCCAGGACTTCACTAAAATTTCACTTGGATAATTCCTGACTTGAAACAATTTCATTGATGGAACCCATCTATGTTCTGTTTAATTAATAGTTTTCATCATAAATATATGCATCTTAAAAGTTATCAATATGTTAACATATCTGATTATTAATCCAATCTGTTACAATGCACTTTCTGAGTATAATATGAGCTCAAGCAGCGAAAAATGATAAAATATGGAATGAATGTGGGGAACATACCATTTGTGCCATTTGGGTAAAATGATATTATATGGAATGAATTGGTGAATATATCAAATATAAGTCAAGTATATAATAATTTATCAAATTATTGTGCCATTTGGGAACTGTAATTTGAGTGCCCACACTAAATATCACCTTATCACCAAATCGGCACTGAAATCTGGTATTGTTATGATGGCAAATTATAAGTATAGATTACATGAGTAACAAGGCATGAACATGCCACCACCTGCCATTTGTAACAGACCCAACTGGCAAATGCCAAACACCAGTGGTGACATAACAATACTATAGTTTTATATTTTTATTGTCAGAAATCCACTGTCAGGTATCTTTTGAACAATGACTTATCTTAAAGCCCCATTTAATATATTTTGCATTGTAGTTCCATGTTATACAATGCATTACATGTCACCAGTTCTAATCGGAGAACCATTCAATTGAATTAATCATCCAATCATTCAAATATAAACTATTTATTATTTATTGCGTGAAGCATTTAATTACACACTTGATGTAGCAGACAAATAGTAATTCAAACATCAACTTGGTTTCTCACAAAATATTGCTAACTGGAGAAATTATCACATTAGTATCACACTTATTGTAAATTGGCAATCATAAATAAAAAAAAACATATAAAAATAAAAACTAGATATAATTTAGTATGTCAATGCTTTAACCGGAACTACTTTTAGAAATAATAAATATCAAGAATTGGGGCGGGACAATTCAAAAGGGTTATAAATTATAATAATTATGGCACTAATATAAATATACTCTTCGACTGGTGAATATTTCAATTGATACATTTACATTCAGGATTTAAAGAGCTTTTCTGAGAACAATAAGGTGAGAACTTTTTTCTTAGCAACTCGTGTAATATCTTAATATACAATATATATAAAAATATCAAATAAAATAAAAATGTCTGTTTTTGACTAGCAAGTATAAACAATTATGGAATAAAAAATAGGACATGAATTTTATTATTATATGATATTGATTATAAAAGCCAAAATGATACAGTAAATATAACTTATATGAAGGTACCCAAACATGCAAATCAAGGCGGTATTACAATCAGTCATTCTGGCCTGTATATTAGCTGAACTAGCAGCTGCTAGAAAAAGTAAGTGAAAACATTTGATCATTTGATAGTATGACAAGGAGTATAACTATATGTTTGAAAACAAATAAAAGACTTACTTGAATGAAAGACAATTAAGATAAGTGAGTGTGTGTGTGTGTGTGTGTGTGTGTGTGTATTGTTGGGGGGGGGGGTTGAAGGGGGGGGGGGGGTTGAAGGGGTCATGCAAAACCCATCAGTTTACCATCAGTTATAAATAAAAGTTCAGTAAGTAAAAGTTGATTTTTGGATTTGGGATTTTAGGATTATTTCAATACATTTAATTGTACACACAAATCATGAATGTTACGGATAATATTGGCATCTTCCTGGTAAACCCAATCTTTGGTGATGAACTGAGAGTTCCAAAATCAATTTGTTTCAGATAAGAAGAATAAAAATCCAAAGAAAAGTGTACAAACTAGGAACTTTGAAAAAAGGGATATTTCAACAAAACAAGGTTTGTTTGTTTTATATCATGTATTCATTATGTATAAAATAAAATGATGTTTTGAAACTAAAAATGATTATCATGATCGATGTATGCATGTAGCAAAATTCCAATACCAAATTTTGAAACCATTGTGACTTATGATTTTGTCGCAATCTTGTTTGTCTTAGAGGAGACAACGATTTCTAGAAATTTAAGTTACAATTGTACCAAAATGGACAGGAGAGTAATAACATTATTTGTGTGGATGCATTTTTTGTGTTTCCAGTTTGTGTGGATGTAGTGTTTGTAGTGCAAAACTCGCACAATGTAGAAACCATGCTGTTTGGAGCAGACCTTTACATCAAATATTTCAGTACAATGTTTGATAAGAGCTCTGGCATTTCTTTAGTCACATACAGTTCTGTGAGTACTAAATTGTTTTGTAATCTACATTTTGTTTGCACTTGAGTTTGGCTATGAAATCACCTTTATTTCTTTGATTTTGAGAAACATGTACTTTAAAAACCAAATGATGTCAATACTGTTATAATGAGAGTTCAAAACATTATTAGGCAAAAACATAAAAATAAGAACATAACCGATATTATTTCCACCTTGCCGGGCCAGTTCTAGGGGTTTTAGTGCTAGTTTAGAAGGCATTTATTTTACTATATCGACCTGAGAAATGTGTGACGTCATAGTGGTAGTCCATATGCACCGGTCTAGAATATATTCTGGACCGGTAAATTTTCCCCGGGAAATTAGATATCGTTCAGTGCGAGAGATTTTCTTCATATTTCAGCCCTGGTCGTTAACGGTGGTAATAATACTAATAACGTCATTTCTGCGAGCAATATAGTAAAATATTGGACCTTGGGCCTGCGGCCCTTGGTCCAATATTTCACTATATTGCCCTTAGAAATGACGTTATTGTACTATTAGACTTTGATCTAACGCACAACAGACCAATTCTTCAAGGCCCCATCATCATTATCCTTTTTACCACTCCTATTTCTAGGCAGCCCAACAAGTTCTACCACTTATGAGCAACTCTGAATTCAAGAAGGTCTACAGTGAGGCATACCTCAAAAGCCCTACACAAACAAATGAGGCAAATACAATTGATGCACTAGAATTTGTGAATCGCAATATCAAGGATTTGTTTCCTAAACCGTCAAAGTAAGTGAATAGAAAACATTATATAAAATAAGCATTATTCAAGTAAAGTGTTTCCAATTAATATGATATGTAAATCCTGATAAGTGTCTAGTGCTAGTGCCACGGTTTACGATTGACTTAGCAAGTTGAATGTGAGATTTTTCTGGCAAGTTACTCCTCTAATATCTTTTAACTGAGCAAGGTGTTAATTAACCTTTTACTATATGAACTCAGTTTGTCTTTGTTTTCAGTGGGAGGCTGATCATACTCTTCACTGAGGGTGTGACCATTACCAGCACGGTTAACAATGAGGATATCAATGAGAAGCTGAAAGCACAGATTACAAGCCTTCAAAGAAACAAAGTGAAAATTGCCCCAATAAACTACGACTTTGACTTTGATTCCGCTGAATTTGATTTGTACGAAAGTACTTCGATAAAACAAAGTACTGTCAAGAATGAATTTCATATGACGGAGGATTTCAGAGTAGAGTTCCAGGATTGTATAAATAATGAGTTTCATTGTTAGACATTAATGGTAAGATAAGTGTTAGTAAGCACCTCATTTGGGTTAACACAAGTTATAAATTCTCATTTCCTCATGTCTCATTTCAGACTGCCGTGTTGGGAAACAGATTCAAGTAGAGATAACTGTAAAAGATCAATGCAAATTCACATTCTATATTTATAATTAGTGCTCTAAAGTCCAGGGATCAAAAAGGCCAACACTTCCTTATTGAAAGAAGGGCGGGGTCACTTAAAGGTCAAAGTTATAAGGTAAAATGCTTCAGTCTACAGATATGAGGGGCCAGCTCTTTAGTAACAAGGGTATTCACTGTAACAGGTTTGTCGCTCATCTCTCAATGTGGAATAAAAGTACAAAGACTGTACTGGGCAGCAATTGAAAATGCATTGTACAAGACGTAAAAGTCATATTTACACACTGTAAAAAATATAAATATACTAATCATGTAAAAGTTATGCATTAATGGCAATTCAGTTTCAGTGATAAAATCTTATTGTTTATTATGCATAATATTATTCTTGTGATGCTTATAAGTGATGTGCCACGGCAAGATGTGACTCAATTACCATACTACAATATCATCAAATACAATGGTTTTATCTTGGAAAAGATCTTATTTTTTATTTTGAAAATGTATGTTATAATATCTAAGAAGGCTCTAGTAAACTGTCTGATAATCAAATTCACTGTAATTTCCATATTCGTGGTTTTAAACTGATATTCGTAGTATCTAGCAATAAATTTTGAATAAACGTTTCGTATAAATATTCAAAGATGTGTTATCTTGCAATTAAATGCAGGAAACATTGGAAACTAATTGAGGGAAAAGAAAAAAAATTAGAGTCATTGTGATCACAACTTTCTTACAAAATGAAAAACTTTGAAGGAAAATTATTCCAAATGATGCCATCACAGGTCCCTAAGTTTTATTCCATCTATATTTGTGTTATAATCTTTCAACTAATGGAAATGTAAAACAGATTTTTAGGAAAAAAAAATAAAATAAAAAATAGACAAATTGAAAGGGTATATTGTGGTACTCAATGATGAATTCATAACTTTCTAATCTATCTCAATAGAAACAATAAAATGGATAAGAATAAAGTATATTCATGTTGCAGAGAAACCCTTTCAAACATTTCCCTCATTGTCATAATTTTCAATAATTTATCCCAAAACTCACAATTTTTTTACTACCAGCAAATATAACAGGGGAAATATTATGTAAGGTCCCTTCAATCATTGAATACTGTTTGCATTACAATCAAAAAATGCAAAATGATTTTTATCTTTCTTGCAAAGGGAGCATATATAATGTTCATAATCTAAATAACACCTTTAGTATAGCGTCCAGTAAACAGGATTAGCATTATTTACTTTCACGAGGAAAAGAAGGTGAGCTAAGTTAAATTTCAACAAATTTAGAACATTCATTTCTATGAAGACATAATTTAAAAACAAATCTTAACATCAAAGAATACATATTTCAACAAATACACATAACTGTTTAATAATTATTGAGTATAAATGAAGGGTTACTATTGGTTAATCTATTAAAAAGATTGCTTGAAATGTTTTAATTCAGACCTTCTAATATATCTTCAAAAGGATGCATTTTCATTTAGGTGGCGATCATGTATATTAAGGTGCTATTACAACCAATCATATTGGCTTGTTTATTAGCTGGCCTAACAGCAGCATTATGTAAGTGGCATCATTTAACATTTTGAATAAAAACAATATCTCTTGAAAAAAATGGCTCAAGATGAAGGGAAATCATGGCTGATATAGAAGTTTTTTTTTGTTTTTTTTATATAGATATTTATTTCTCCTTTCTAGATAACATATTAACATAACATATTCTACATAGGAATTATCAAATGTATAGAGATTTTCTTGATAGTAGTCTTAAAACTTCAAGCTTAGAAAGTGAAATAATGTTATTCCTCAAAAACTACTGGAATTCCAGATAGTTAGAGTTCTCAAAATTTTCACAGTCTTAACTCAACCATTTTTGACAAGAATCATTTGCATCCCTTCATCTGGATCACTACTTGCAAAAAATATGTCCCTATTTAGTCCAATTAACATTTAAATCAATCAATAGTACTTGGCACAATTTGTTATATATGTTCACGTTCCTATTTCCATATTATTCCGTTCATATTCATCATTATGTAGTCATGGACATCACAACATTACATATAATCCTCTCCAATCTTATCAATGAAGCGCATATACCTCCCTTCACATGTTGCCATACTGAAGTTTGTTAGCGCTGCAACATCGCATGTCGTATCAGAATCTGTGATTGTTTCTTTGGTATCTTTATCAATTTTGCACTCAGTTGATTTGTTGTCCATCTGTTTCTTAATATTTACATTGCAGCCTCTATGTTTTCTGTCCATATTGTCTGTTTTAGTTGCGACATGTTTCATCTTTAGTTCTGTTGCACAATACTGGTGTCTCTTCACTTTATTATCCGTTTGTGTACTTGTGTTTACTTTGTTGATTCTGGCTGATATAGAAGTTGAAAGCGAGATATTGCATTACAAATCCACTATTAAATTCTTAAAATGTACATTAAGTAATAGCAAACTTAAAAAAAGAAACAGGACACATGTCACCTACTGGGGAAAATTTCAAAATCACAAAAACACGAAATATAATAGCGTCAAATATTAGTTGTAGTACTAGTATTACATCCCAGTTATGCCGGCCCAATCTCAGATTTGAATCTTTAATACTCTTTCATGATGGTTATTCTGATGATCTATTTTTAGCTAACAAAGGCAATATCAGGGTCAGAAGTTCAAGAAACCCTATGTCACCACCAGGTATGTAGCAACCTTTATAGATGGGCTTTATAGTTAAGTTGGGCTTTATAATATTACTGAGTTTTCTAGTACAGTTGTGTGTAAGTAATGAAGGGCTTTATAATATAGATGGGTTTTATAGTTCAGTTGGGAATTACAATATAATTGAGTGTACGAGAACAGCTGGGCTTTATAAGAGCATGTGGCTTTAGGCTTTATAGTACAGTTAGGTTTTATAGTTAAGTTGGGTATCATGGTACCCCTGAGTGTATGAGTACAGTTGGGCTTTATAATACATTTAGGCTTTATAAGAGCTAATTTAGTATTTATAGTACAGTTGGGCCTTATCATACAGTAGGGCTTTATAGTTTAGTTGGGCATTATGGTACAGCTGAGTGTATGAGTACAGTTGAGCTTTATAATATATTTAGGCTTTATAAGAGCTAATTTAGTCTTTATAGTACAGTTGGGCTTTATAGTTTAGTTGGGCATTATGGTACCCCTGAGTGTATGAGTACAGTTGGGCTTTATAATACATTTAGGCTTTATAAGAGCTAATCTAGTCTTCATAGTACAGTTGGGCTTTATCATACAGTAGGGCTTTATAGTTTAGTTGGGCATTATGGTACCCCTGAGTGTATGAGTACAGTTGACCTTTATAATACATTTAGGCTTTATAAGAGCTAATTTAGTCTTTATAGTACAGTTGGGCTTTATCATAGAGTAGGGCTTTATAGTTTAATTGGGCATTATGGTACAGCTGAGTGTATGAGTACAGTTGAGCTTTATAATATATTTAGGCTTTATAAGAGCTAATCTAGTCTTTATAGTACAGTTGGGCTTTATCATACAGTAGGGCTTTATAGTTTAATTGGGCATTATGGTACAGCTGAGTGTATGAGTACAGTTGGGCTTTATAATACATTTAGGCTTTATAAGAGATAATCTAGTCTTTATAGTACAGTTGGGCCTTATCATACAGTTGGGCTTTATAGTTTAGTTGGGCATTATGGTACACCTGAGTGTAGGAATACAGTTGTGCTTTATAATATATTTAGGCTTTATAAGAGCTAACTTAGTATTTATAGTACAGTTGGGCTTTATCATACAGTAGGGCTTTATAATCTAATTGGGCATTATGGTACAGCTGATTGTATGAGTACAGTTGGGCTTTATAATAAATTTAGGCTTTATAAGAGCTAATTTAGTCTTTATAGTACTAATTCAGGCTTATCATACAGTAGGGCTTTATAGTTTAGTTGAGCATTATGGTACAGCTGATTGTATGAGTACAGTTGGGCTTTATAATACATTTAGGCTTTATAAGAGCTAACTTAGTATTTATAGTACAGTTGGGCTTTATCATAGAGTAGGGCTTTATAGTTTAATTGGGCATTATGGTACAGCTGATTGTATGAGTACAGTTGGGCTTTATAATAAATTTAGGCTTTATAGTACTAATTCAGGCTTATCATACAGTAGGGCTTTATAGTTTAATTGGGCATTATGGTACAGCTGATTGTATGAGTACAGTTGGGCTTTATAATACTGTGATGTAAACAGAGTAATTATAAGAAGTTAGTATAGATATTAAGCCAATTTATAAGTAAGTGTGAAATAGTAAGATTAATTAGTAGAGTAAAAGTTACAGGCAGTTAGTAGAAGTTCAGTTGACCTCAGAGATAGAGTTAGAGAGAGAGTATAATGAGAACCTGAGCTGAGATGAGATATGAAACAATTAATAAACATAATTAGAAGCCTAGAAAACTTAAATAAGAAATTATATTCAAGAACAATTAATACAAGAAGCAATCTGTAGAAATATTAGATCAACAACAACAGGTCGTAGATTCGTTACGGGGCGCCCCCTAAAGATAACATCAGGACATCCTGTATCCGAAGGTAATATGAACAGCTTCTTTGGCAAATACATTTAGGCTTTATAAGAGCTAATTTAGTCTTTATAGTACAGTTGGGCCTTATCATACAGTAGGGCTTTATAGTTTAATTGGGCACTATGGTACCCCTGAGTGTATGAGTACAGTTGACCTTTATAATACATTTAGGCTTTATAAGAGCTAATTTAGTCTTTATAGTACAGTTGGGCTTTATCATAGAGTAGGGCTTTATAGTTTAATTGGGCATTATGGTACAGCTGAGTGTATGAGTACAGTTGAGCTTTATAATATATTTAGGCTTTATAAGAGCTAATTTATTGTTTATAGTACAGTTGAGCTTTATAATATATTTAGGCTTTATAAGAGCTAATTTAGTCTTTATAGTACAGTTGGGCTTTATCATACAGTAGGGCTACATGAGATCTCAAAAATATATCTTCTTGAATGCTCTTAGTCTACATATTAAAAAGTAATGTGACACAAATTTTAATCAGAAAAATATAACATTGCATTTTGTATTTTAGGTCCATTTTGTGTGGATGTTGTGTTTATTGTGCAAAACTCATGCACTATAGCAGATGTGTTGCTGGATGCAGTAAATCATAGTATAATAATCTTAGCTGACATGTTAAAAAGTGAAGGACAAACTAAAATAGCCTTACTAACATATAGCGCAGTGAGTTATCAATGAACTTTTTCAAAATATGCAAATTATACAATTAAGTGTTTACATTGTCATATGCTGAAGCTTTTATGTTTTGAGATTTAAAATTAACGTAAGGGAGAATTGGGCCAATGTTTACTGACTAAGATGCATGCTATATTAAGGACAAAAATAATGTGATCCATAACCTAAAAAGATAGCTGTGGTATTATAAATCATTTTTACAATTCAACTACAATTATTGCCAAATAGGCAATATTAACCCTCATACTACTAAATTGTGATGTTAGAAGGGGTGGTTGTCACATTAATTCAATGTTTTATTTTTATGTCACGTTAATTCAATGTTTTATTTTTATGTCACATTAATTCAATGTTTTATTTTTATGTCACATTAATTAATAATTTTATTTATATGCTCCCTAGAAAGCTAAGGAACTGATCCCACTGAAGAGTGCCAGTGAGTTCTTGAGAGACTACAGCAAAATAGACTTAAGAGGTCTCCCTAAGAAGTCTGCAGCATGCAAAAATATAATTCAAGCAAATACAACAGATGCACTCGCTATGATAGACAATAATATGGAAAAGTACTTCCCTGTGACAAAGTAAGTTCCCAATGTAAAGATATATTTGTATATAAGATAAGAGATGACGAGTAGAAACTGCCAACTATTTAAGTCATAGTTCCAATTACTCTTTCAACCAGTATGTTCAGTATATCCAGGGGCAAATTGATCGTACTCTACACTGATGGTCTTTCAAACATTTTCCAATTGTTTATTGCATTTTCTGTACATTCAGTATATCCGGGGGCAAATTGATCGTACTCTACACTGATGGTCTTTCAACCATTTTTTAATTGTTCATTGCATTTTCAGTACATTCAGTATATCCGGGGGCAAATTGATCGTACTCTACACTGATGGTCTTTCAAACATTTTCCAATTGTTTATTGCATTTTCAGTATGTTCAGTATATCCAGGGGCAAATTGATCGTACTCTACACTGATGGTCTTTCAAACATTTTCCAATTGTTTATTGCATTTTCAGTATGTTCGGTATATCCAGGGGCAAATTGATCGTACTCTACACTGATGGTCTTTCAACAATTTTCCAATTGTTTATTGCATTTTCAGTATGTTCAGTATATCCAGGGGCAAATTGATCGTACTCTACACTGATGGTCTTTCAACCATTTTTTAATTGTTCATTGCATTTTCTGTACATTCAGTATATCCAGGGGCAAATTGATCGTACTCTACACTGACGGTCTTTCAACCATTTTTTAATTGTTTATTGCATTTTCAGTATGTTAAGTATATCCAGGGGTAAATTGATCGTACTCTACACTGATGGTCTTTCAACCATTTTTTAATTGTTTATTGCATTTTCAGTATGTTCAGTATATCCAGGGGCAAATTGATCGTACTCTACACCGATGGTCTTTCAACCATTTTCTAATTGTTTATCGCATTTTCAGTACATTCAGTATATCCGGGGGCAAATTGATCGTACTCTACACTGATGGTCTTTCAACCATTTTTTAATTGTTTATTGCATTTTCAGTAAGTTCAGTATATCCAGGGGCAAATTGATTGTACTCTACACTGACGGTCTTTCAACCATTTTTTAATTCTTTATTGCATTTTCAGTATGTTAAGTATATCCAGGGGTAAATTGATCGTACTCTACACTGATGGTCTTTCAACCATTTTTTAATTGTTTATTGCATTTTTATGTACATTCAGTATATCGAGGGGCAAATTGATCGTACTCTACACTGATGGTCTTTCAACCATTTTTTAATTGTTTATTGCATTTTCTGTACGTTCAGTATATCCAGAGGCAAACTGATCGTACTCTTCACTGATGGTCTTTCAACCATTTTTTAATTGTTTATAGCATTTTCAGTAAGTTCAGTATATCCAGGGGCAAATTGATCGTACTCTACACTGATGGTCTTTCAACCATTTTTTAATTGTTTATAGCATTTTCAGTATGTTCAGTATATCCAGGGGCAAATTGATCATTCTCTACACTGATGGTCTTTCAACCATTTTTTAATTGTTTATTGCATTTTCTGTATATTCAGTATATCCAGGGGCAAATTGATAGTACTCTACACTGATGGTCTTTCAACCATTTTCCAATTGTTTATTGAATTTTCAGTACGTTCAGTATATCCAGGGGGAAATTGATCGTACTCTACACTGATGGTCTTTCAACCATTTTTCAATTGTTTATTGCATTTTCAGTACGTTCAGTATATCCAGGGGAAAATTGATCGTACTCTACACTGATGGTGTCACCTTTACCAGTAAGTTCACTATTGGGGAAGAACAACCACATGTAAAAGAAAAGATAGACAGCCTGCAATCAAAAGGTGTCATATTTGCACCTATTGATTATGACATTTATTTTTCCAAACCAAACGAGGTTGAGAAAAAGACGGAATTTCATTTGTACACTCAGACATTAGCCAAAAGAGAATTTCACATTATTGATTATTTTATTAATCAGTTTATGAACAGTGTTTTCAAGCGCTATCATTGTGCAGATCTGAATGCTGTATGAATAAAGAACCATTTGTCTTAGATAATAGACTTTATATAAGATGCCAAACAAAAATGTACATGTTGAAGTAAGGTCACTGGCGCAGGAGATGCATTTATATTTTAGGTGCATCAGTTTTACAATAGTCCCATTAGTTGGTAGTTTTAATCTTCAACATTTCTTGGTATTTTGAACAAAATGTATTGTATACTACAGGGTGGGCCAAAAAATTTTGCAACTTTTTTAAAAGGCTAGAAAAGTATCAAAACATAAGGGTAGCGCAGATCAGAAACTTGAGGATAGGCATATTTTACCAGTCAAATGATAAAGCTAAACCTGGCTTCAAATTTTTTTGTCAGATCTTTGAATATCAATGGTCAATTGTTCAAGTGTCCGAGATTTACCATTTTTCCTAGAAAATGTGACTTTCTATGATTTTATGTGATCAACAATAAGACATTCATAATGTTCACTAAATCTGCTACAATCTTGGATAACTGTTTAAACAATGTCTACCTCAATGTCTAGTTTATATTAGTATCTACTCACTATGGTATTATGTTATATTGTATTCATTAATTATATTTTAAACAAATGTTCTATGCATCCCCCTTTCACCTTCCCTATCGCTCCCAGCCATCGGGCAAAAGTCACTTTGGAATATCTGGAGGAGAATAAGCCTTGATTCATTAGTCCTGATGAATGGCTGCCAAATACCCCAGATGCCAACTCCTGTGACTATCACCATTGGGGGCACCTGGAGCAGCTTATTGCAGTTAATGGTAATCACCCACAAACTATTGTTAAACTAAAAGAAGTTCTGCAGGAGAAGTGGAGAGAACTACCACAAGAATCGCTGGATCGCGCCATTGACCAGTTCCGCCCATGTCTCCTTGTGCGCTGTAGAGAAGGTGAAAGGTGGATGCATAAAATTTGTTTAATAAATAATCAATAGATACATAATATCATAGTGACTAGATACTGATATAAACTGTACTAGACATTGGTTGAACAGTTATCTAAGATTGTAACAGATTTAGTGAACATAATGAATGTGTTATTGTTGATCACATAAATTAAACATTTTCTAGGAAAAACGGTAAATCTCGGACACATGAACAATAGACCATTGATATTCAAAGATTTGATAAAAAAAATTGAAGTCCAGTTCAGCCTTAGTATTTAAATGGTAAAATATGGCTATCCTTAAGTTCCTGTAAATAATTTTTTATGGCAATACCCTTATGTTTTGATACTTTTCTAGCCTTTTAAAAAAGTTGCAAAATTTTTTGGCCCACCCTGTATATATAAAGGTGTTGTTGATATAGTTCATTGTTCTGATTCCTACACGACACTCATACTCCAATGAACTGTAAAAATTTAAATGTGTATCATCGATCAAAATAAAATCAATGCAATAATGCAGTTTTGAGTTAATCTTGAGTTCTACAATTGTTGAACCAATGAAACACTTGCATCAGAGGGTCATCCTAGTCCTATTCTAAGCCAATCAAACGGTCATATTGGTAGGTGTGGTCATAACGTTACCTGCTCTGAACCAATCAAACGGTCGCATTCATGGGTGGGATTTGAGTTGAGGTCTCATTATCATCTTACCTCATATTTTAGGCATTACATACCAGTATATTTGTAATTGTTAAAAATGTGTGAATGTACACCTAATATGGAATAAAAAAATCTTATCTCATCACCAAAAGACTACACAAATATTTACAAAATAAATATTGCAAAATGCCCAGTTGCAACCAGTTTAATTCAAGACTATTGTGACCTGTCGATGTCATGTGATGTCAAGATTTAGACATTCCCAGCAACAGTGTTGATAAAACATATGTTGGTACCTCACACTTAAATGACTAAGCCATCAACACAAGGTACCTAACCCAAGAGTAGCTCATCATACTTAAATTGTATAATATCACAGACTTAAAGAAAGTCTATGTAAACATTGTAAAAGTTGGTACCTCACACTGAATGACTAAACCATCAACACAAGGTA
The DNA here is from genome assembly GCA_903813345.2 of Owenia fusiformis. NCBI lineage: Eukaryota > Metazoa > Annelida > Polychaeta > Sabellida > Oweniidae > Owenia > Owenia fusiformis. The sequence continues at coordinate 11,915,199 of CAIIXF020000006.1, read as the reverse complement.
CCCAACACAAGAGTAGCTCAGCATACTCAAATTGTATAATATCACAGACTTAAAGAAAGTCTATGTAAACATTGTAAAAGTTGGTACCTCACACTGAATGACTAAACCATCAACACAGGGTACCTAACACAAGAGTAGCTCAGCATACTCAAATTGTATAATATCACAGACTATCACAGAAAGTCTATGTAAACATTGTACAGAATTGTTCCACTAACCTTGGCCATTTCTACTTCGTCTAAATTAGGTTTCTTTATCCCCTTCTTAGCCCCCATCTGTGACATCTTCTCTAATTTTCTCGTACAGAATGAGGCAAAGTGACTGATGGGCACCTAGAAAATAAATTTTAAACAAACATAAAATACAATTTCCTGAATTTTTGCATCAAAATGAATTCATAACAAGTGATTTTAGTAATTTTGACCTTCAACATAATTAATGAGTGTTTACTATTAAATTTAAAAAACCTTTGAAATCCATTAACTTATGAAAACAGGATTTCTACATCCTAATTCCTCAATGAGCCCAGTAGTCTATGCAAACATTTAGGATGTTGCAATGAGGTTTAAAACGTCCAAAATCATTAAGGACCAGAAAATTGAAGGAAAGACAATATTAATTTCAATTCTAATATACTATACTAATAAATGAGAATAAATGTCATGCAAGAAATCTTCAGTAGCGCAACACATGCAAAACATACAATGAACTTTTACTTAAATTCTATTCTACTATTTGCTACATACATGCAGGATTACTTAAAATGTAAATTGGTGAATGAAAAAATATATATATAAGTTTCTCTATTAACCCACTTAAACACAAATAGATAGCATGATGGTCAGAGCTGTCTAACATTGATAAAAATATAATAACATTTTGTTGAAATTTTGATCCCCTCGATTATATGATATCTTAATAGGTAAAGTTTTAATTGCAGATTTTGCCTGGAAAACATTTTGAAGAAATTTAGAATTCTTCAGATTTCTTTTAATTTCCTGGTCCCTTTCATTTAAGTTTCAAATACGATGAAAATTAAATTTTCCCAGCCGAACACTGGTCAGCTCAAACCATCAAGTAACACAAGCATATGTAACATCAAGGATATTTCTTGAACAAAGGACCATGTAATACAATTCTGCAATTCTAATTCAAATGACCTCAGGTATTACAAAACCAAATGGAGAAAAATATTGAAAGAATAGATTTTGTGAATCTTAAATCCATGCAATGTTCAAGAAATAGCCTCCCGACACATCTAAGTGATACATACAGGCAATCCTACCCTATCACTGTCCCCCGCAACATCTAAGTGAGACTGGAGAAAGCCCTCCAGGTAACCATAGAAACCAGTGGATGGGGGGAAGAATGCGAGACTCATCGCCATCAACTCCCAACCTCTCATCAAGCTTTCACTGAAACAAAAATTCCATGTTAAAAACTTCAGAAAGAACTATTGTAAAAAGAATTTCAATGTTTATTCGAAGTGAACTATAAAAGGTGGCGCTTATATGAAGAGAATCTATGGTTAACATTTTTACTTTTTCATGAAATTAACAAAATTGTATCAAAGAGTATCTGGTGATAAGGATGGGAATGTGAAACAATTTGTAATATTTGTACATTACAAGAAAAAGTCTACATAAATGGTCATTGATCACATTTAAAATTTAAGACACGCTATGATTCAAGTATTTTGTTGTAATTTAAATGCTGTTATCATCATTTTTCAGAAAAACTTAAAATCAGGCAGAAAACCTATTCAATTTCATAAATTTTGCATCGATAATAAAATAGCTATTTTCATACTCTTTTTTATTGCCTGTGCATTGTTTGCAGAGCTGGAAATACAGTTCATCCCTCAGTGCAATCATGCTCCAGCCCTTTGTTATCACATCTAGGGCCGTAAGAGGAAGTGATGCTTTGGCCTTGCGGTCCCCCATGTATGCCTGGATCAGCTTGAAGAGATCTACTGCTTCTTTCTTAAGGACCTTGTCAGTGCTCTTCAGTATAGGCTTTGTGATGGGGTCCTGAAAACAAACAGAATTGTCAAACTTTTGAGCATACTATGGAGATAATTCAGGAGAATAATTTAGTTAGAAAGATATTTAATTCACAGAAAATATAGCTACTTATTCAATCTACAGACTGTACTACAGTACAAGATTTTGTATTTTAATGTACTGTCACACAAGAATATATCTATGTACCTCTGTTATGGATATGAGACCAAATATACAAAAATATCAAGGCATTTACTTGACACAATTTCAGATGCTGATCGGACCCAAATACTGGTCACAAAAATGATGGCTATATCCAACAATCTGTTGCCATTAAAACAGTAAAATGATGTTAAGAAATATTAATCTTTCTCACCTTGGACCAAGCTAGCATCTTAGTCGTAGAGACATTCTTCCCAAACAGTCCTTTCTTGTGTTTGTTCACTTCAATTCCTTTGTGTGTGTGGGCATAATGGTCCATATCACTCTCAGAGTTCTGCTTCTTAGCCTTACTTAGTTGGCCACCAGATGGCGGCCTTGTGTTTGCTGGGAGGGTGCCACCGCGACTCTGAAATATTCAGAATATCGTAAAAATATTTCTCGATTTGAGGTGTTACGAGAATGCAAGAAGGGCCACCTATATATTAACAGTAATATAATCTTAAACAGTTTAAAATTCTTAAAATTGAACTGCATGAATAGCCTCATTTTTGAATTAACAAAAATACTAGCTAATAAAATTGATAATTTCATATTCCATATAAACCTAAAATTGTTAGAACAAAAAAGCTCATGTTGTTCAACAACCAAACAGCAGTTATTTCACTAAAAAACAAACGTTTTTCATCAACATGTTTGTCCAGTTATCATTTTTAATTATCAATATCTTAATTCTTGAAAAAATGTTCTTGGATAACACTCAAAATCTCTTGAGGCATAAACGCTTACAAATCTCAAAAACACAAATAGAGACACATTTAAAGCAATTAGAAGGGCAAAGAATGTTATTTGTTGTGAGATGGAATCTTCAATATCATTTCAATGCTTCCTTTACAATCCTAATTCTATTTGCAGAATGCATCAAAGGTCATATGAATTGAATTTTTGACAGGTAATCTCAATAATCAAAAGGCTTTTTAGATAAAAGGCATAACATGGAATAATGTGACAAAATATATTGTAACAATTTACACCAAGCTCTTCCCTATCCCTTCTCCTCCCTTAAATTAGTTAGTTAGCATAACGACGATCCAAATGTTTTGAGTGGGCAATGCAATTGGTGCGACAAATAAACTAGGGACCCCATGATGCATTATCTAAGTGAACCAATGATATTCAATCACACATATATTCATTTAAAGCATCTTGGGAGCCCTAATATACAGGTTCATCATCTAGGGATTGATGTTAGATTATGTTAGAGACAGAAGCAACTTTGAAAAAGTCTTACAAAGCAACAAGAACAACAACCCTGACTGGCTTCAGCTTCATCTTTTATTGCTATGGTAACATTTTCCTAAAATTCCAAACACTTATTTATCACGGTTACATCAAGCTGAATCAAGGAATCAATTGATATATTGTAAGTCCATGCAGATTATTAGTACTTTGTTTAAAGTAAGTAGATTTCGGGATAGAAACCCAATCAAAATAGTTTTAGTTTATAAAAAAAAGAATATTCATGCATCCCGAATGACTCTAGAACCTTGAATGATAACAGTGTTAGTTCATAATACTAAAAAATATCAAAACATGTAGCAAAGTACAGTATATAAGCTTCAAGCAGGGATATCGGTCATTTTTTAACTTCATGCATAAAAACCATCCACCAGATAAGTGTATATGTTGTTAGTTTTAGCGTAAAAACGAGGAATTTACCACGATTATGAGATCACGGTTATCTGGTAGTTCATCTTCCCCAAACGAATTCTACGACGATAAAATATATTTCAATCACAAAATAAAATAATAAAAACGACAAAATATAATGCTTGACTCAGATAAGAAGAAATCACGATGTATGGTATCATATCCCACCATCGTGTTTCTTTAACTTGAGTTATGGCAGTGGCTACTCCATGGCAGGCCATTGTTATATGTTCCAGAACACAGTAAACAAATACAACAATTATGTACAGAAAAACCTGTGTATGGACACAAACATTTCTATCCAAAATGAACAGTCTCATATTATGTTTTATGTCCTGTAGCTCTGTATTATCAAAATATCTTCTGATTCAAACATATTTAGTTGGTGCAATCAAGGTTTACTTATTAGACACAGGTTTTACTGTAAAGTATTGAACAATGAAGATGTGTGCTGACAACAATACTACATAATGTATGGTACTTATACATCAAAATGAATATCATTGAACTGAACTGATCACAAAACTCAAATAGCTATGCATAAATCAATCGGAAAAGTTAACAATTCTACTCTGCTTTTACAGAAAAAATGTTCACCAGCAAATCATAAATGAAATCAAAATATGAATGAAAAAATATGAAAGTATTTTTACCTGTCTGTGTAAAGATCCAGTGCCAGCATTAATGACCAATGTACCATCAGTGGCGGACCCAACTACCATCGAGACTGGACGTTGAGACATCTCCTGTTGAATCATGGGTAGTTGCTCCAGAGAAGTTGGGCTAATCTGTTCAATTTCAGCCTGGCGTTTCCGACGTAGAGATGCATGCTGGGTTTCCAAGGGCAGCATTGGTAGTGGTCCCTTGTTACGAATTTTAGGTGATGGTGTTGAGAAGACACTACTTGATTCTTCCGAGTCATCAAATTCGTTGTCATATTGTACATCAAACTGTACATCTCCACCTAGGTGAGTATATTTTAGAACATACAGTAATGTCTCAGCAATAAAATACATATTCGAGGTCTAAACTCTGAATACATGAACTTAATCTTTAATCATATATAGTTATACGACACTTATGACAACATGTTTGCAGCATCTAAGAACTCAAGTAAATTATCTAAAAATTGTACAAATCTCTTTATGCATATAATTGGTCTAAACCATAATTTGTAAACTGATGAAGAAACACTGAATCAAACATGTCAAAAGAGGGAGCTAAGTACATTGAGCCCTTAATCCTCAGTAAACATTTGAACTACGGCAAACATACTTTGGCCGTAGATTCCCAAAATCAAGAGAAATATGCAGCATAAAATATAGTGATGAGCAGTACAATGTAGATTTTCTATATCAATTTTGTGAAGCCATGGCTGCCGTAGAGCAAATGTGACAAAGACTTTAGAGAATAAAATAACCTTCATTTCACATAAATATTAACCTACCTTCCGATGTATGTGAAGTTGAATGAGAATTCTGGGTATTTACTGATCTAGGACTTCCTGGAAGGTCATCCTCTAATATCACACCATGACTTGTAAACCTATCACCAGTGACATCTATCTTTGAGTCAATATCATCAATGTTTATATCTTCCTGTTTTACTTCAATATCCTTGTTAGAGTCCTCTTTGGGTTTATCAGATTCAACTTTATTTTTATCATTATCATTAATAAGTGCGTTATCCTCGGCATTTTTTAACCGTTTTTCTAACTCTTTAATTATACTAGGTTGCGTTTCCTGAAAGCTTGACATTTGTTGTTGAATGAACTCTAAATGTTTATCAGTTTCATTCTTCAGATATTCCTCATCCTTTGCATTAAGTTCTTCCTTGTCTTTAATATCTATAGTACCTTTAGTGTCTGTTGTATCAGTTGTTATGTTGTTTTGATTATCAATTTGTTTGTTTTTAGTGTCAACATCTGATGTTTTATTAGTCCTTTCACTATCAAGTAATTTTGACGGTGTTGTTATATTTTGATCACTAGTTTTTATTTCATCTTTCTCATTTTGTATTGGTACAAATGGTGACTTAGGTATTTTAGGTGTTCTCTCAGATTTTATTGGTTTAAAACGTCCCTCTGCTGTTCGTATCTGTTTCAAGGGTTCCTTTGGTGACTCAAGAGGTTTAAAGGAATCTTCAGCTTTTTGTATAAGTTTAGAAGATTCCTCAAGACTTTCAATAGGTTTGATAGGCTCCTCAAAAGTTTTTATAGGTTTAAAGGAGTCCTCGGAAGTTTTTATGGGTTTGAAGGGTTCCTCAGGTGGAGAGGCTTTGAATGTTTGTAGATTACGTTCACGTCGCCTTCTTGGCGGTTTCTCTATTCTTTTTGGCTTATCCTTGATGAGCGCCTCTAGGTTAGCTGCAGGGGTGAGTTTAGGGGAGGAAGGTTCAGGGATATGTGAAGGTTTGGCCTTAGTACTTGGTTGTTTAACTGGTATCCGGGTCACCAGTGCAGGTGCAGGTGCACTTGCGGGTTGCTCAGAGGGTTGGATGGTAACAACCTTAGAGCTTGTAAAATGCAGAATTGGTAAGTTGGCGTATGTTGGCTCAGGCTCAGGAAGTACTGGGGATTCGGGTTGGACCTGCTTTGGTGTATAGGACCCTTGTCTATTGTTCAAACTACCTATACCTGCATCCTCAAAGGAGCCTCTAGAACCTAACGTGTCTTCTTGGCTACTTTTATGTGAACCCTCAGACGAGTGACTATCTTGCATTATATCGTGATTAGGCAAATTACGCAATGAACCCTGGGAAGAGTGACTATCATGAATATTCCGTAAGGAACCCTGCGAGGATTGTGAGTCAGAGTGAGAATGATCTCGTTTGTGATGATGGTGATGATGATTCAATGTAGATGACTGGGAAAACTGACCACTAATCCCACTATCCTGTGAGTAATGGCGATCTTGAGGAGCGAGTGGTCGATCGCGGTCACGGTCCCGATCCCGGTCTCTATCCCGTCCCCGAGAGTGATCATGTGAGTAGCGCTCCTGGGAATGATGATGATGTAATCGTCGTGAGGATGAGTTAGTTGAGTGTGAAGTGTCACTATCCGACCTATCTACCCTGTAGTAGTTTATAGGACTTCCCGGACCTGGGTAGTCTGGCTGGTAGGTCTGTACTGTCTGTACAGATGAGGTATTCATAGAGAACTCTGCTGGGGAGACCATCTCACCATGACTGCCTGTAAAGTGGGCCACTGGTTCATATAGAGGTTGAGCCAGAGGTGGTTGCTCAGGGGATGGGGGCTCAATGTTTATTCTTTTATAATTAGAATTGTGAATTCCATCTCGTTTAGGTGTAGCTACATATGCAGGGTTTGTGCGGGGAAATGATCGAGGTTTGGGTTTTGGGGTTGTTTGTACAGGGGGAGGGGCTTGTGTTATATGGCTAGGTATGTCTGTATAGTTTATGTAATCCTCTCTTGAGAACATATCAGGTCTATATCCATGGTCAAAAGAGCTTCTCTGCATCATAGGACTCTGCATGTGCTCATAGGGTGATCTAGTCATTGATCCCTGATCCGCAGATCCAGATCTTGTCATTGATCCTTGATCCATAGATCCTGTCCTAGTCATAGATCCCTGATCTCCAGATCCTCTATGTGGAAAATCGTGTCTATCATGTCTATCGGAACGGCGTGGCCGCTGTGGCTCACGTTCCTCATTTGCATTATCAACAGAGCTACGTCGTAACTTTGGTGATCCTAGTGACCTCTGGGGTAAATCAGCAGAGTCACGACGTACATATGCCATGGAAGCTTGTGATGTTTGACTGCCTCGTCTCCGGGAGATTCGTTCACTGCCATTGATGTCTCGTTCAAATCTGCCACTCCCTCCTGATGATGACCCAGAGCCTGACCGATGGTGGTTGTGCTGTAATGGAGAACACAGCAGTCAGTTTAATGATAACATTTAAGTTTCTTTAACACTTAGTTGCATGTTATAGTACATAATACTCTTGTCATCAGGTTTTCTATTTTGGAAAATGATTCAGTGGGCTCTCGAGTATTCCAAATAGTGTCAAAAGGATAAAATAATGAGGTATTTTGACCAAAACAGATGAAACATATTAGTCATGAACATCCCTATAAGAAAGAACCTGAAGAGATCAGTGAATCCTGATCCTGATTTAGCTGTAATTTTGCTTTAGTTCTGTCTCAAATGTCTTGTTCTCTCTACCTATCCTGTCTGGAATCACTCTCCAAAACCTCCTGATAACTTGAGTAAATAAATTCAACACATCAATTTTGAGAAAATAGAGTAACAACAATCAGGATACAATGAAATATGTGTAATAGAATTAGTATTTCTATAGAAAATATACATTTATAAGATATTTGTTAAATAGAATATAAGACAAAAGAAATGCTAATCAAAAAATACAACTAAGAAACTCAGCTATTCTACAGGGCAAGTGAGATTACGGATCACTTACATGTCGTCTAGATGGATGGGGACTAGTTTGCGAACATGAGGAGCGTATTGACCCAGAACGCACATGGTGATCACGTTTCTGCAAGTGCACAATACACACAGGGTTAGAAAACAGAACATGAATTACAGGGTTAGAAAACAAATAAATCACAATACTGTACATACAGGGTTAAAAAGTACACACATTCAATGTACATATAAAATTAAAACAAATAAAAAATGTTAAAAATTTAGAAGACACAAAAATAATGTCAAAGAAAGGTGGCAGTTTTTAAGACGTTTACAACAAGTAAAATATCTTCGGCAACATTATGACCTCAAATTCCTATATTAAAAATATAAGTGAAAGATACAGGCAAAGTTGATATAATTTGAGGTGAAATGAAAGGAGTGCTCAAAATGGAGGATGTTGCACCCCCAATATCTGTGGATGGGGGACCTTATACCAAAGGGTCTGAATATAAGGGGTGGGGGTGATTATAATACCTCAGCTAGCTTGCCCTCTAACTCAGGCAATATGGATTCAAATAGGTCAAACATGCTCTGAAAACGACCAAAATATGCTTAAAATTTTATGTTATATCAAACACTGCACCTATTTGCCAATTTATTGAACATAAAATCTTGCAATTGACACGAATCAATATTTCAAACTCAGTCATTGAAAATGAAAATATATCTAAGGCTGTAGCCAGCATTCATTTTGAAGGGAGTTTACTTTTCAGAGGGGATCTCATTCATCAGAGGCTTCTGTAACAGAGCTTGATAAAGACTAAATCCTCAAAGATGCTAATTTTGACCAAAATAATACAAATATTTTCTGGAAGAAATTTTGGGATAAGTTGCATGAGCATCCAGGACCCTTCTGTATTTGGGCATGAATTGATGGGGAGTAAATCAACCCCCTCTCTAATAGGGGTGGCCTACTCTCCATGCATGCATCTTGAGCTGTCAGGGATGTTTCTTTGTAAAGAAAACCTCCTACGCTAATCTATATATGTAATCATGCATTAAAAACTGATTGCATTTTCATATGACATGCTACCTTCTTTTAATTCAGAAATGAGCTTCACTATTCGTGCTTTGTTTCTAACTGGCAATTTACACAAAAGATTATTACCATATGTATCAGATGCTGGCACAGTTTTGCCGGAAGTTTGCAAGAAGTAACTTTTGGCAATGCAGTGTGTTAGAGTAACCTAGTAGGTGTAAGAAAATATAAGGTGATGGCCTTTAAAGTGGTAAAAACAATTTTCACGGCCGAATTGGACTTCAATTCCTGCGATTTCAGGGGGTACTATAAGACTATTTCATAACATAAAGGATATAGTTGCTATTGTTCTGCTTTCTACAGCACGCATTACTAGTCCAGAGATGAATAATATCCTAAAGTTATAGGTCGATATCTATATTAGTCTCAGAAATATTGCAATTAATTGGAAAAAATACGCAATTTTAGTCATTTTTAAGTCTCACATATCTTATATTTGTAGCTTCCAGCAAAAGATGGCAGCTTAAATAGCTCAAAATTGTTTTCTAAAAACTAATTTAAGCTTTGTTTGATATTGTAATACAATTATCATAATGATAATGTACTATTTATGATTTTTAATATGACTTTATAGTACCCTACCCCTGGAAAGTGGGCGTGGTCAATGTTATCATTTTGCAGCATACAATTAAAAACTTATATTGATAGAAAGCAAATCAATGCATTTTTAACATTTTCACTTGTTACTTGACATTGTAATTCACTCATTACTAAAATATAGGACTCTACATATTTTATATATACGTTTTCAATTTTGTACAATGTATCATGATGAAATCTAACAGGCTGGTTCATTTTCAGTGTTCACTAATGCATGAAATGTAAGTCACAGTGTTTCCAAATTACCTTTGCAATGAGAAAGTACCACAAAGACTACATAATATGAGCAGTTTCAAGGTCCTAATACTAATACTTACCGATCTATCGGCGTTCAAAAATAGAGAAAGCTGTCGTGAGTGCAGTTTTAACTAACTTTGAACTGAAACTGCTGCTTAATGAATATTTTTCTCAACATCTGTGACTTTTTTAGACCCCAAACATAAGATACCAAGACATAATGCTACCAAGTTCTGATATTGGAAGTTTCAGAGCTCTAGATCAAATATTCACTTCTGCATGTACTTTTAAAAAGAGGCAAAAGGACAAAAAAACTGTCAGATATCGTGAAAAATATGAAAGATGCACTATTCAGAACAATTTATCTCTTAAACGTTACTTTTATTTGACATAATTTCTGATTCTGCCTCCAGTTAGTACCACCAATAATACATATGAGAAGACTTAACGTCATAGTAAGTGGAAGTACAGATCTATTGGCTTCTGAAAATGGGAAAAGCTGTAGCAAGTATGATTTTCACCAGTTTTTCATCTAAGACTGCAACTTTCTGAATTTTCTTTTTACAAACTGCACAGTAAGACCAAAGACATTAAAGGAAACCTGGTCATTGTACCACCAATAATAGGTAAAAATAATATTGGTAATATATACCAAGTGTTTACTTAAATTTCAAGGCATCTGAATTGATAAATAAATGAAATCAGTACTTTATTGTATCTTGGGACAAAATACACTGTTTGAATGCTTAAGCTTGACATCACAGTATCAAGTGAAAGTTGTTATATACAGCTATATATCACTTTAACTGACTTTACTCTTCAATTTGAAATATGCCTGGCCATTCTAAGAAAAATGCGACAGATGGCAAAGAGGGTGCATGGTATAATTGGTAATTAAGCTCTTCTAGAGTTTAAAGCTCCCACAATTTTTAAAACCAAATGGAGAATAACATGTGAAAGTATAGGATGGACTAATTGTTCTAAGAAAGTTTTTGAAAGTAACATTGCATAAAATATTTAAGCAAGAGATATGTTCCAAAATGCTTTCAGGTAGAAATAAAGCTCCGTAATGTAAAAACAATGTATTCTCAGTATTCAATAATAACATTCTTTATAGGTTTTTTGGTCTTAAGCATATCAGTGATTATCCCATGGTTGCAAGGATATAGATCGAATATCACATGAAGATATATTTGATATGTGGATCAAGTTATAATATTTTAGCAAAAAATTCACAAACCATCGAATATCACTTTTAAACTATCGAATATCACGTCTTAAAAACATTTTTTCGCTGATGATGATTTCCCATGGGATAAATAATTTTTTTTTCAAAAATATCAATTATATCCACTCATGGATACAAATATCTTCACTCACTCGCTGCGCTCACTCATGAAAATATCAATATCCACTCATGGATATAAATGATATTTTTTCAAAACCATAGGATATTCCTATATTATATCAATCCGGATGCTGAAGTCACTTAATAAATAATAACTAGATGTAACTCCTAGTAAGCACTTCAAGTTTCATTTCTAAATAAAATACAGTTTAGTTAAAAAATTGTTAAAAATACATACATTTTTTCACAATCACAATTTCCCCATTTCTGACTGTATTTTGCATATTTTTAGGTGTCAATGGTTAAATAATTATTTGATATAACCTCCTGAAACTACTCTCATATATATTTGGTGGTACAGTGATATGGAATCCTGTCTTTTGGGGTCTCACTGAATTCTTGGTTTAGAGAAGAAAATCCTGAAAGCTGCAGTTTAATATTATGAATTATAGGTGAAAATTGCACTTGCTACACTGCTTCTCCCATTTTTAGATGCTAATAAATCTGTAACTACACTTACAATGACCTTAAGTCTACTCATATGTATTATTGGTATTACTAACTAGAGGCAGAATCAGAAATTATGGGTAAATAAAAGTAAAATTTAAGAGATAAATTGTTCTGAATAGTGCATTTTGTCACATTTTTTCGCGATATCTGACTGCATTTTGTGTCTTTTGGGTCTTTTTAAAAGTCCATGCAGATATGAATACTTGATCTAGAGCTCTGAAATTTTCAATACCGGAATTTGGTAGCACTATGTCTTGATATCCTGTGTTTGGACTCTAACCAAATCACAGTTGTTGAGAAAAAAATTCATAAGTAGCAGTTTTAATTCAAAATTAGTTGAAACGGCACTCAAGACAGCTTTCCTCATTTTTGAAAGCCGATAGATCGGCAAGCATTTACACCATGATCTTGAATCTGGGCATACATATTCTTAATGGCACTATCTCATTGCCCAGATATTGTGGAAACATTGTGACTTATATTCCATGTGATAGTAAGCACTGAAAATGGACTTGTTGCATTGTGGCGAACCCCATACAAAGCAAACATAGGGGTAGGGGGGGTTTAAACGTTGATCAGTTCTGCTATTTTTTGTGGCTATTGGTCATATAGTAGATCATTTTGTCAAAAGGTAAGGATGATCCGAGAAAAAGTTTGTTAATTGAAACAGCCTATTAGATTTCATTATGATACATTGTACAAAATTGAAATTGTATATATAAAATATGTAGAGTCCTATATTTTAATAATAAATGAATTACATTGTCAAGTAACAAGTGAAGATGTTTTATATGCATTGATTTGCTTTCTATCAATACAAGTTTTTAATTGTATGCTGCAAAATGATAACATTGACCACACCCACTTTCCAGGGGTAGGGTACTATAAAGTCATATTAAAAATCATAAATAGTACATTATCATTATTATAATTGTATTACAATATCAAACAAAGCTTGAATTAGTTTTTAGAAAACAATTTTGAGCTATTCAAGCTGCCATCTTTTGCTGGAAGCTACAAGTATAAGATACGTGAGACTTAAAAATGACTAAAATTGCGTATTTTTTTCCTATCAATTGGAATATTTCTGAGACTAATACAGATATCGGCCTATAACTTTAGGATATTATTCATCTTTGGACTAGTAATGTGTGCTGTAGAAAGCAGAACAATAGCAACTATATCCTTTATGTTATGAAATAGTCTTATAGTACCCCCTGAAATCGCAGGAATTGAAGTCCAATTCGGCCGTGAAAATTGTTTTTACCACTTTAAAGGCCATCACCTTATATTTTCTTACACCTACTAGGTTACTCTAACATACTGCATTGCCAAAAGTTACTTCTTGCAAACTTCCGGCAAAACTGTGCCAGCATCTGATACAATAGATGTTAAGAGTTGAAAGTGATTAGCAAATCATTCTGTATAGTATCATATAATTACTACATATATCAATGATATCTAATTTGATTATAATATGAGGTTTCTAATCTGACGGAATAATGATCCGTTTCATACAGACTGCTTTTTAATAAAATAACAGAAATGTTTCTTAATATAAAAAGTGATAAATCAAACAGTAGAAAAACAAAAAACAAAATGTTATTCATAGATATTATCTATTATATCTCTTTTGTCACATATACATGTATAGCAGTTTGAGTCTACAATTTAATATTTTGCAAGGGTTAACACCAGAAAATACAGTTATATATTTTGCAAGGAAGTGTCTTTCGCATCATTTAGTTAATGAAAAATGATAATATTTCTTTTGTTCATTGGAATCATTCCATATTCTAACAAGAATGGTGTTAAATACAGTTCAATGAGATTCTGTAATAATGTATATTTTTATATTTTCTAATGTAATATGAGTATCTTCAATTTTAAATACAAACTGAAGATTTAATCTGAAAAAAAAATTCTTGAGATTTCAACCAATTGATTCTGCAAACCAGATTTTAGTTAATATCCATTTTAATCTAAATTGAGATGAAGTTGCACACTTTGTAAATGACAATAGAATGACAATGCACGTGCAGATCATAATTATTTCATCTTGTCCTTGCATAACCCCTACCTCCCCCTCAGGTGCATAGTTTATTATCCTATACACATGCATACCCTCATTAAGACCATCTATAAATTAAATCAGGAAAGAATGAAAGTCAATCCCATTGTTATATGCCACTTGAAAAATACAATATTCTTATTATAAAGCTTGAGGGATTAGTGTATGTTGCATCATGGGAGAATCTATCCTTTGTTTTGAATTTTTTATAGAGATATAGCCGTATGTTAAGAATTGATCAAAAGTTTTGAACAATACAGAAGAAACCACAAATTAATCTTCTTTAATAAGCCTTACAAAAAATTAGTTTTTGAAATTAGCTAATTCTTCTGCAAACAAACTCTATTTGTTTTATATTGTCTGAAAATTGAGGTATTAAGTCATGTTTTGTGGGTTTAATCCTCTCCCATTGTACTAGTTTTTAGAGTTTACTGGAATAAAAAAGTACATCTGATCGAGAAGTGACTTTTTCCAGGATTTTTAATGATCTTTTATGAGTGAGTCACTACTGACTAGACGTACATTTGCATAGTAGCCACAATGGGCCCAGGTATGAACAATAGCAATTTATTACATTATGTGTGGTATAATGAGCCATTATTGCAGAAAAAATTAAATGGCAAACAATGATCCCCAAGGAAAAAATAAATGAGAAAAGTTCATTGGGTTTGCCTTGGGGATGGTGTCTACATTGAAATTTTGTTAGGGGAAGGGGTGAATGATAATTAAGCTAATTAAAAAACTAATTATTTTGATTTTGAAAAAATATTACTCAATAACTCTACATCAAATCTGCCAGTCATTCTCAGAAATATGTTTCATGTAAATCAAATAGCTGATTAAATCTCAAAAAACCTGCCACTCAATTTTTAATTCTTATCTAGTCGCTATTCATCTTCAAGTTATTTGAAATAGGTCACGAGGGAGCTATTACATTCATGATTGAATCACAGAATATGATATCATAGTTGTGTCTAATTAGCAATGGCATTGTCACTGAAAAAATGAATCACTGTGCATTGTACCTTGAAATTAATCGCCAATCTAAGATTTTATCGTGCAATTTATAGGCAATTTTAAAGATAACAAAAGCTTTTGACAAAAATAATGTCACAATTTTCTACAAGAACACAGATGACAATACAGCAACTAAATGACAAAGTGACAACACTCCTATTTCACAGAATTAAGAATGTTTATAAAATATTGCAAAGATGCGTCAACAAAAAAAGCATTTTATTTTAGGTACCCCCAATGACGCATCAAAACAATGATTAAGCAGTTTTTAGCAGTTTTGACAAATGAGATATGATTGTTACTGACGTGTCTAACGAGACTTCACTAATTCTGATTGGGAAAAAGTGAACTCACATAAAAATCTCGTAAATAAATAGTTATGTTTCAACCAGTTAATGTGATAGAAACTATGAGAATGATTCATGAAAAACAAGAATTGAAAGTTCTCTCTCTGATAAGATTCTCCCTGGGTAAGGTTGGGATATGCTTCACCATACACTATATAATTCTTCACAACATCTTCAACATCGATTTTTGTCATTGCTATGCTATACTATTCTAGTCCCCCAGGAAGATACACAGCCATCGTGGGATCCACAGGCTGCACTATCTCTATGACAAGCTTTAGACGAAAGCATTAACATGCAAAATGCCACCACCTACCATTTGTAAACAGACGCTGACTGCCAAAAACCAAACACCAACCACTGAACACCATCCACAAAAAGTTGGGGACTATAACAATATGTCACCACTTTTGGTGGTGACATAATAAAGAGGCACTCTGATAATACACTAGAGTTACATTTTTAACCTAGAATCAAGAAAGAAAATCCAAACTTTGGATCACAAGAAAATGAAAGAACCCATCTTGGCATTCTGATACATATTACATCTTTCTACCTTCAACTAGAAAGATGCTTATAGAAGGCCATGATTTCTCATATTGCCATCTGGTTATCAAATGCAACATTCTAAGTTCTACATTCCCACATAGGAGGAACTTAGAAGAATTCCATATCACCAGTTTGGACCACATCTTAAAAAACTGGTACTCTGCAGTAGTCTAGCTACACACCTCTGTGTTGGGCTGGTGGAGTAGATAAGGAGGGGGGGGGGGTCTTAAAGCAAGACTACTCAAAATACAAAGTATGCGAAAAGTCATTTTTGAGAATATCTGGTGGTCACGATTATGATGTTATGCTGACCACAGACAATATGATACACAATGTTTCTACTGCCATGAGAATTGCGAGCATCTGCAGAATGCAAGGCTCACCAGAAGTGACCAGTATGGGATGATTCATGAAATATCTCATAATTAAAATGTTAATTGCTAAGTAGTATCATGTCAATTGACTGCTAGAAAACATTGTTATGGTGTGATTTAGAGCTTTTCTATTGCCCACCATGGCTAGGCATCTGTCACAGGATTTACTGATTTCAGTAATTCATATTCATGAATTTGGAGCAGGCCAATATTTGAGTGACAAATAAGACCTCTCTGAGGAATTGAGAACTAACTGTCATGACTGTGAAGCAATTCAGAGATTAAAATGGGAAACTGAGAAACATTTTAATTTTCAGGCTACTACAATGAGCAAATATATGGCAACTAGCCTCCTATTTGTGAACTTAGATAATATGTACAAAATTTCTGACCAAAGGTCTGAGTAGGCTGGAAACACCTAAACAATTTGAAGATCAGATGAAGAGATCTCAAAGTTATCAATTTATTAGATATCCATAAATGTGCAATTACTATGTATTTTATATAATGCCAAGAGCCAGGGGTGATCACAGTTCTTAGCAACCACAGAGGCCAAAAGTTCAGCTAGAGTGTTTCTCTAATATTATAATTACAAATCTTAAGGAAGTAAATCAATGGGAATTAGAAACACAAACCCTGAATAATCTCATTATAACCAATTCTCAAGTTGTCTCCTTGGTTTATAAGAACACTTGATTAACTGATTCCACAATTAGTTTAATTAGTGATCAAAGTTAGGAAAATCAAATGGATGTCAATCTTTTCCAGTTCATATTTAGTATGGGTCTTTTTGTATTACTAACTATTAACATTGTTTTGGTTTCATATTTAAGAGATTTTTCACAATCTTTTTTGAGGTTGTCGAACTGGTTGATTGGTCTAGAGCACTTGGTATATGATAAAGGTAAAGACATGATAACCTAAGAAGTTGTGAGATGTGTGTTCTCCAGATATACCTTTGATGAATGGAATAACCTGATTGCTTTTGACTGTTTTAGCCCCAGAAGAGCCTTATTAATATACACTCTGTAGTAGATTTCATGCACATTATAAAATCTCTAAAACGAAAAAGAAATATTAAAAAAATTCTGGCATTTAAGGAACATTGCACTTTATACAACATTTCAAAAAACCTCAGAATAAGAAAGTCAAATGTGAAAATCACTTCAAAAATACCTGACACATTCACAATTGCAAAGTACAAACCACACATATGTCGTTTTGGTCATTAGACAATATCTATCCAAATGCCATGATACCGTGAGTTTGTTTGTGGTACCATCAGGTCAACGAGGGGCCTCACTCATCTACATAGTCCCTCACTTCAGTTATGACACTGCAAGCAAGCTCACAGACAATAGAGTCTATTAGGGCAGTGCCTATGGTAAACATCATACTTACTTTTCTGGCATCACTGCCAACAGAGGTTTGGGTTGAGATCTCACGTTTAGGAGCACGCTTCTCATCATCATCCTCCCTCGCCTCTGTGTTCTGTTTCAGAGTCTGGAAATATTAACAAAATTAAATTTTAGAATCATAGTAACATTTAGCACCTTTCATCTTAATAGCTTTTATTAAGCACCTTTCATTTTCCACCTTTTACTGAGTACCAAACATTTGGCACCTATCTTTGAGGATCTTTCATTTCAAGTTTGGATGATCATGAATTCAATTAGAGGCAAACGATGGAGGACTTCTTTATAACTGCTATATAGCAATGTTACCTGAATGTAGGAGCCTAAAATAGAAGCTATATGAATTGGAGAGGTTAATAGCCATGCCATGTAAAGAACAAATGAGACCATTAGTTTTAGCTTTTTTTCAAGCTGGCTATAAATCTCTTTACACAGATAATGAATTTCTTATTGTTTTGGTTGTTTTAAAAACTACATGAATGTGTCTTTAATCAAAGTTAATAAAACTGCAAACCAAGCAGAAATACTTGGATATCAATGATGAAGAAAATGATTATTTTTTTCTATTTAATAGCTCCAGTGCAAGTAAACATTACAGCACCCAAAGATGAACCTTCTTTGAAGTGATATTCTTAAAACGTTCCAGAATACAACATCAAAGGTCTCTCGGAAAATAAATAACTTACAAAAAATAGACATCCCATCTTGAACTTCAGCTTCATCTGTTACATCGTAATCCACTTAATAAATAGAAATTTTATATCCATCGAATATCCAAGAAAAAATCAAACTGATTCAGAAAATTCCAATTTTGTATTTTATACCAAAATGAGACGAATTAGCATAGTACACCTCATTGTTTGTTATTGATCGTTCACAAGGCACTGTCAAATTGAATTAATAGCAATTATCAATAGGAAATTAGAAATGTGCTGCTTATTTGTGGTTTTTGCCTGTATTGGTTCTGAGATCATTACAATCTTGCCTAGTCATAAAATGTTGTTGAGTGCATGTTTTAAAATATAAAATGGAGCAGGAAAGAGGAATGCAATAAATGAGCATGCAATCTTTTCTTGAAATTATATAAGTATGTGATAAAATCTTTAAATCAATGATTATTTTAAAGAGAAAATGTTTATATAAACAAGACCAGACTAACAATTTACAGAGGGGTCAATCACATTTTTCATGGAACCGCAAGAAGAATCTTATGAAAGTTTGAGTAATTAGAAAGATAGTTCAAATGATGTGCATTGTTGTGGAATTGCCCTTACAGAAAAAACACCTATCAATAATGCAACATTTTCTAATATAAAGCAAACAAGTATCAAGAAAAATACTAAGGGTCGTGAATAAATAAATGGCATGCAAACAAACTAATACATGTGTAAAAGATTTAGCATATACTCGTATGGGTCATTTTAGAAAATTATGAGAATAAGAGGGGAGAACAATAGATTATGATCTTATGGAATTATTTTTAAGAGTTGAATGACTGTTCATTATACTGAATCAGATGATAGATAGGTCTCATAATTAGAACAATCCACTGATATTGATTGATACAAAAAGTAAAACTTTTGACAAAGAGCATCAATAGCCTTTTTATAGTTCCTTTTTATAGTCATCTCAAGAAGTTACATTATTACATTTATATTCATTTAATATTTATCATATATCAATTGTCAAATATTCAACTTAATTAATATCAATCTTGAAAATAAAATTATTCAAATGAATTTCATAAGTTAAAATATAATTAAACTCTGGTGTATTTTGATATCAGACGTCATTGTCTTCACTTCTATCTCAATAATTTGATTAATTAGACCACAAATGATCACAAAGTTCCATTCCATTGATTCTAGTGTAAAGATAATTCAGAGTTCAAATATTAACACTTGGGTTTGTTTATACAGATTTAATCATAATTTAGAAACTCGTCAATGGATTCAGTCAAACATAATTGCGGATTAAATGAAAGTATTCAAACCAAAAGAATACTTACAAAATGAGAATGTGTTTTAAAGAACTGTCATTTTGAAAGAATTGAACATTTTCCAAAACTTGCTTTAACAATTTAAAGCATTGCATGAAACAGAAAGAAATTAATTATGGTAATTGAAAAAATCATGCATGCAAAAAGTCATTTTTCTTCACACGTCCAAACTGACCGCCATTTGACTTTATCTTAGAATATATCAATGTGTAATTAACAGTGGCGGGGATACCAGCACGGAGAATATATATATTCCATCTAATTGAACTTCCCAGAGAATTTCCGTTTTGGTCATTGCTGATTACCAAACATGGTTATAATCTTGTCTTATGCATGATTGGCTATGCCAGGCAAGTTTAACAAGTTTAATTTATTGGATTTAGTCGGTTACTCTTGCTGCTGAACCTATGTTCCTATACAAGTGGTTTGACCTGGTCTAATAGGTTGATTATGAGATGAACTCTTAAAAATCTCATCTACTATCTATAATGTAGGCATGAAAAGTAGCAAACTTTTTTTCCAAGAAGGGATGTTGTCTTAAAGTCAACAGTTATGGTATACAAAGTTAATTTCAATATGGGAGAGGGTAAACATGATTTCATTCATAAAAAATGTTGATTTTCAATTGAATGGCGAGTCAATATCTTCAAATGTTGTTATATGGTGGAAGAAGGATTAAAAGAACCTATAACAAAGTGAACTTCATTTTTACACAACTGTTAACATATGGACAACATCCCTAATTTTGTATCTCAACAAAGCCACAGATTGAAAATATTTTTTAATTTACTTTTGGTTCAGATAAAAATGCTAACAGCTTGCTCTCGAAAAGGCCATCAAGATGGAGTGTATAAATTATGTATGCATGTTCAGAATGTTCAATAGGAAATACTTGAAATGTATCACTTGGTATTACTTTCAATTAATCATCTCTTGTAATATCCTGGATAAACAGAAGAAAACAAAAGATATTGATTTTATCCCTCAGAACATATGCTTGTATGGGGATCATAAAAGGTCACTTACCTAAAAATTCTGGAATATGTGATCGTTTTTTATGATTTTACCTATTCATATTACTTTTAAATTTATTATTGCTCAATTCATCTCTGGGTATAAATTTTTAGTAAATTTTTGAAAAAATCCATGCAACTTTCCCCAAGGGCTGAACAAAATTAAACAATAAAATATTGAGTCTCATTATAAATGTAGCACTGGGTGAATACAGGTTATTTGACATGGTATTTTGCAAATAAAGTCACTTCATTCCATCTAATGGTCCTCTATTGATACAGCAAAGTAATTGTGGAAAATCATTATTTACTCAGTTATTCTGTTTTAATGTGGGCTATTAATGTAATGTCATCATAATCTTCAGCTTACAGGTGACTTTGACAAAGTTTCACTTCAGGTAGGTTTCAAAAAAGTCAAAAAGTTAATTTATTTTCATGGATATGTCTTGATGTTTAAGATAATATTGGAAATAATTCTGAAAAGTTTAACATTCATTTATTCAATTTTGTTGAACTTGGATATCTTAAAAAACGTCTATAATTGTTCATTAATCTAAAATCATTGGGGTATTAAAGCAATCATGAGGAACAATTTGCTATTATGTTTTATGAAGAAATTGCTTCTAACAGTTTATAACAATAATCTTGACACTTAAGCCTTCAGTCACATTTCCTCTATGGAGTAGGGCGGCTATAGGTTCACAAAATTGATATAGAAAATCTACATCGTACTGCTCATCCCTATATTTCATACTGCATATTTCTCTTGATTTTGGGAAGCTACGGCCACCGCATGGTTGCTGTAGTTCAAATGTGACTGAGTCATATAGTTTCAAACTTTAAATGTGGCCATGATCTGTGAAAATATTGGTTCTACACTTCCAAAATAAATCCTAATGAGCTGTCTCACGTCTGAATTTGGCAGATAATTTATGAATCTTACGGAATCTAAATACATGTATCTCTTAAAATTATACTTTTAACACCAAAAATTTATGAAATTGTTCAGTTCTATATACATACACTAACGTAGACTGCAGGATGAATTCATTATAATGGAAGATTCTGAAACCAGAACAACGGCAACGCCAAAGCGTAGCGAATCCCATCGAACAGCCATGGATGGCATTTTTACAAACAAAGTATATAGCAAAAATGGCAGCCATTTTTCAAAATGGCCGCCTTCTACCAAAAGTGTCATTAGACCATGTGCCATGCTTATAGTATTCACATACCAAATATGAACAAAATCGCTCCACTACTTTTCAAGTTATAGTAAAATACGTTAAAATGGCGGCCATTTTTCAAATTGGCCATCTTCTACCAAAAGTGCCATTAGACAGTGTGCCATGCTTATAGTATTTACATACCAAATATAAACAAAATCGCTCCACTACTTTTCGAGTTATAGTAAAATACGTTAAAATGGCGGCCATTTTTCAAAGTTTTTTCAAAATGGCCGCCTTCTACCAAAAGTGCCATTAGACAGTGTGCCGTGCTTATAGTATTTACATACCAAATATAAACAAAATCTCTCCACTACTTTTCGAGTTATAGTAAAATATGTTAAAATGGCGGCCATAGGACAGTGTGTCATGCTTATAGTATTCACATACCAAATATGAACAAAATCGCTCTACTACTTTTCGATTTATAGTAAAATATGTTAAAATGGCGGCCATTTTGAAAAATGGCCGCCTTCTACCAAAAGTGACATTAGACAGTGTGCCATGCTTATAGTATTCACATACCAAACATGAACAAAATCGCTCCACTACTTTTCGAGTTATAGTAAAATATGTTAAAATGGCGGCCATTTTTCAAAATGGCGGCCATTTTTCAAAATGGGCGCCTGCTACCAAAAGTGTCTTTAGACAGTGTGCAATGTTTATAGTATTCACATACCAAATATGAACAAAATCGCTCCACTACTTCTGAGTTACAGCAAAAATCTAAAAATAACGAGTAAAGGCCGCCATTTTTCAAGATAGCTGCCATGTGCTTCTTTTATATCTACATTTCTAGCTTTATTAATGTCCTATATGATGTTTTTACATCTAAAACATATTGATATTACAGTTTTACATATTGCACTTAAATTACTGTAAATTCGGCACTAAAATGCCCGCCATTTTGAAATGAGCGGCCATATTGAAAATCGGCTTTCAAGCAGAACTTCTACCCCCATAGGGTATATGTGAACAAAATATGAACAAAATCGGCCCAACGGTGTTTGAGTTATTGCCCGGACGGACGGACGGAGGCGTTCCCTATATCCCCTAATTACCTGTAGTTTGGCCAATGGAATGATGTCACAGTTCTGGGGACGATGCCACACGGTTTTCTGACTAGTTGCATTG
This sequence comes from Owenia fusiformis, assembly GCA_903813345.2. NCBI lineage: Eukaryota > Metazoa > Annelida > Polychaeta > Sabellida > Oweniidae > Owenia > Owenia fusiformis. The sequence goes on along the minus strand of CAIIXF020000006.1, from coordinate 11,891,994 downwards.
TAGTAGTAAAACCTTGACGTGTTCTGATCAAATAGTTCCCACCACTGGTTGTCATCTGTCTTCTTGCTGTAACATACAAATAAGAAAATAATAACAGATGAGAATGCAATTAAAAACCTCAAGTAATATGTACTAATATGCGAACATAATGGTATGCAAATTCTTCGTTTTATTGATATCACTCAAAATCAAATGATATTACATCAGACTGTAGATATACAGGAGACCAGTAGTATCATCTTGAAAATCAAATTAGTTCAATTGAGTATGCAGTAGTAAAAAGTGTGTTTGAAGAGTCTCTCTTTGCTGCCATCTATCAATGACAATGAATGATAAATTCATATAAGACTGAAAAACAGAACATAGTGAGAGGATTCCAATTCCAACTATCTTTAAAACATGAATTACTTCAACTCTAACCTCAATAGAATTATCTGCATAAATGTTATTAAATAAGATATAAATCATATCTACTATCTATATCCATTAACCATGACTCATATCCGAGTGTAGCTTTTAATAAATCTGTAATCAAGACTGGTAGAAAGATAAGATTCATCTCACTCAGACAATACCAATGTATTCAGGAGACAAAGCTTTACTACATAATATACATTCTTCTAAAAAATAAAAAAAATCTTGGATAAATGAATCCTCAATTTTCATATATTTTGAATCACAGAAGTTACTCATCTTAAAGTAAACATGTATACTATATTTCATAAAACTGGATCATATTTAAGGAATAAAGACCGAAATTTTATGATTTATGGCGTAATATATGACCGAACATTTTATTCTGTTCATTGTTAAAAGACCGAAATCGCGTAGCAATTGAGGTCTTTGGCAATGGCCAGAATAAGATTTGAGGTCATATATTTGACATAAATCATAAAATCGAGGTCTTTGTTACGATTCTAATATGATAAACAGACAAGAAACACAACTATTTGCATTTAAGAATTTTAGCGGTCATACATACTCCAATATATACCAATAAATCAGTTGTTCTAGCTAGTGTGACGTCACGTATCATATTAGAATATAAAATAGATGGACATTGCTCAAAAGTACCTATACGTTTTCTGTAGGGTTTCACCATCCTATGAGATGAATTTAGGTAAAGTCTGTACATTTTAGAATGAAAATGACATTTGTTGATACTAGCACCAGGGGAATATATTGTAGACTTGGTTCTATAGAGATAAGACCATACACTGTTTCTATAATGATGTAATAAGTGAGATATATCTCAGCTGATATACTCTTCATTCAGTAGAGACCTAATCCCACTGGACACATTAGTAAGATGAATCAAGTAAACATGATATACTAGATATACTGTATGTATTACTAAATAGTATGGTAACATGGCAAGGGTAGGGTTAAAGTTAACAAAGGAGGGCAGAGGCATTACATTTTTTTACAAAACCCACCTTAGAAAGTATGAGGCCCTTTTTGAAATTGGACCAACAATATGTGACTGGTAGCAGTATAACCCTAGATACAGGGGGATTATTGATACAAAGCTGAATGCTGAAGAAATGGCGCTGTGCATAAAAAATATGGAAAATATATGGTTTTAACACATTTTGTTTAGAAACTGGTAAGCATGTATGGTTGGGAATGATTTGGGAAAGAAATATTTGGGCATTGTGAGGGTGGTTGATATAAAATTGGTATTCCTTTTTATCTGTATTTCATGGGCTGACATCTATGATATACCACAGTACCCTGCGTGCAGAGTCTAGTTAAACTACACTCTGCCTAGTAGAGACCATATTTCAGTTTAGTAGCCCCACCCCCACGACAGGTGCCGGTGACAATTCAGGTAATAAATCACTTTTGACCTACGTGCTGACCTTTCTTCCACCAATCAGCGAGCTTGAAGAAACATACGCCAAATGCATTCTAATTAAATATGCGCATGTCATTGGTCAATTCCGGGCTCAACGATGACGTCAGAAGGAATGACCATATATAGAACGTCGGTCAAATTTGGCCGACGAACACTGATTGGCGCGGTGAGTTCACAGGTTTATTTTAGTTTGAAAGAGTGAAGACGAAGCTCTATTTTAAGAAGTGAAGTCAAACGAATGCAAAGGGTAATACCACAGCAATTCTATCAGATTATCCAGCCTTGTAAGAAAAGATGTAATGTATGTATCACAAAGAAGCAAAGCCAAAGTCTACCATTCTGACACTCAATCGTGTATTTCGTTTCAATGTAAACAAAATGAGATGTTCTGGTTTATCATGAAATGTCATGGTCTACTCCAGGTTATGTCTACCTTACATGTTACTCTATGTGTTCAGAAAGAGCTATCTTGAGATTCAACATTGTATGATACACACATATAATGAAAAAAGTCATTTCAGAAAAGGGATAAAATGCAATGTATGTCCACTCAGATAATGGCCCACTGGGACTAATTCAAAGCTAATATATTGCTAAGGATATAATCAATACAACAAAAAATCCTTGCTTCCTGACTAAAATAAAAAACATTCCCAGACTTTGTCATCAGAAATCAACATGAATGTCTTATCACCAAATGGCATAAAATATGAGAAAACAACTGAAATCGTACATAATTCTGAGAGAAAATCAGAGGAATTATGAGGAATCTAAGAAAAATTTTGGCTTGGTATTACCCTCAATAAAATTCCTTGAATTCCAAAGTAATCAGTAAATGGGACTCTGAATCATTATTGATTGCTTGTTTGGCCATTGATTGTTTGTTTGTTTGTTTATGGCTCACTTGATTGAGGATGATCGGCCAATCAATTAGTTGAATTTATTGAAGCACTTTATAATGATTGGTAATTGCCTACTTGTGGCCCTTGCAATATAAAACACTGTGCAATATAAGATACTGTGTAATATAAAACACTGTGCAATATAAAACACTGTGCAGTATAAGATACTGTGTAATATAAAACACTGTGCAATATAAAACACTGTGCAATATAAAACACTGTACAATGTAAGATACTGTGCAATATAAGATACTTTGTAATATAAAACACTGTGCAATATAAGATACTTTGTAATATAAAACACTGTGCAATATAAGATACTTTGTAATATAAAACACTGTGTAATATAAAACACTGTGCAATATAAAACACTGTGCAATGTAAGATACTGTGTGTGTAGGGGTGAGACGAGTCGAAAAAATCCGATTCGAGTCGAATCCGATTCGAGTCAGAAAATGACGATTCGAGTTTCGAATCCGTTTCGAGTCAGATAAAGTGCGAACAACATCGCTTTTGACCGTTCGTATTTTTAATGCGTCAATGGTGGAAAGCCGGAAATATAAACAAACACAATTCGTCGTAAGTTTATTCTGATTTTATTACATATATTCTTTCATTTATGTGTACATACAATATAATAATTTAATACAAGCATATCCAAGTCATTGAAACTTATATATTCAACGCAATATCGAGTAAAAACATGGATATTGACAGTATTTTTCTGAATTTTTTTATTTTTTCGAATTTTTTTCTCAACTCGAAAATGATTCGATTCATCAACTTCGACTCGATTCGAATCGACTCGAAGCCCCAAACCCGCGAGTCCTCGACTCATCGGGTTGTCGTCTCACCCCTAATTATAACATACCTATGATGATGCATAGTGCAAAGTGTATACAAGACATCTGGCCAATATAAGTTGTGAAAAGCCCGCGCCCGCTAACTTTCTGATTGGTCAAGGCGCTGACATCATAACCAATCAATCGAAGATAAAACTACGCGAGCAATTTTTCTAAACTCATTTCAATCATTTTCAAACCATTTGTTTGTCAATTCTATTAGAAAACGGTACTCTCTGACCAGTCTACATCATCATAGGTATGTTATAAATCGTTTATGTCACCATCGTGGCACATATGCCCTCGGTTCTCAGAGATCAATGTCCCTCCCAAGGTCGGGCCATATATCACTGAGACCTCGGGCATATATGCCACGATAGTGACATAACCTCTAAATATAAAACACTATATAGATGGGAAAAGGTATAACCAACCTATTTTCATTTATGGTATTTGTAATTTGTATAAAATCTCTAGTCTAAACTACAGAATATGCATAAACAATGTACAGGTGTATGTACCATTGTGATATTTACAAATTCTACCTTCTTTAGCGCCACCTATAACTTTCTGTAGAGGAAAGATGAAGGGGGTGGGGGTCACAATGACTTTAAGCAAGACAAGTACTTCCACATCTTGAGAGATCACAGCCTTCTATCAGTACATTTCTACAGTATACTCTAAGCAAGGCAAAGATGGTCAGAGTATCAGAATGTCACTGCATAGTCAAGATAGCTACTAAGTAGAGTATCTGATAGACCAGAATACATCTAGAATTTAGCTTGCTTTAATAATTTCATAACCAAGTGATATGACATCCTTTGAGAAATATGCTATTGCTGGGGATAAATTACTCAATTATGCCTAAAGTTCATATTGGTTGTGATAAATCATTCATCTGACTTTACACATCCGTTTCCATAATTCTACAACCATGGATAGATGATATTGACAAGAGTAAGTAAGCTATTCAGTTGACAATAAAGCCCCCCTCCCCTTTTATTGGCCAATGCAGTATTCAAACAAGAATAGTGCTAAAACTGATTAGTGTATCAAATGCTAATGCATCATCTCCTAATGTATCTTGTCCTTATGCATCAAATGCTAATGGACCATCGCCTCATGTATCTTGTGCTTATGATCAAATACTAATGTACCATTGTGCTTATGTATCAAATACTAATGTATCATCTCCTTATGTATCATATACTTAAGTATAGTGCCTTAACATATCATGTCCGAGCAGGCCTGTAGCCAGGATTTGCCTGGGGGGGGGGGGGGGTTCAGTTTTCAAATATTTCCAGGTAGAGTTCACATTTGACAATTTTGGCCCAAATATGACTAAAATTACTTGAGAAGTGCTCATGGTGAAAAACTGCATGATTTTGAAAGAATTTTTGGCTAGGGGGGAGGTTCACCCGAACCCTGCGAACTCTCCCTGGCTACGGGCCTGCCCAGTGTATCAGATCCTAAAATATCATATCTTAACAACATACTAATATACGTATCATGCACCACTGGCGGATCTGTTTTTTTCATCAAACCTGTAATATGCCCCCCCCTTGTTAGTTCCCACTTCGCAGATCCGCCCCCGTGTACTAACAAATTTAAGTGTTACTACGATATAAATCCGACTACCTAATATACTTTTCTATAAAATCTTAGCTAGGCAACTACCTCAGAGCTAAGTATGCCAAGGAAAGCAGATGTTAACTTCAAATCAATGTTTCAACAATGAACTGAACACAATCTACAAATTGTTCAAAGTGACATTGATTGGAATTAACACTCTTACAATGCATACAATCATTGTGTAACTTCCATTGTAATAAGTGGGAGTATTCAGTAGTCATCGTATCTCTTTACTTACAATAGATTTTCTCAAATTGAGGAAAAAACATCCTCCGAACACATGCCAGAAGTTGTAGTTCCTTTTTCTTGGAAGGAACACAGTGGATGATGTCTAGAGCCCTGCATTCGGAGGATGAGAAAGAAAAAATTGCCATTATGTAATAGTTTAATTTCAAAGAGCTCCATCTACCTTTCTATAAGCCCCTAGGCTTCAGGGCATATACCATAATAAGTATGGGGAGCAAGCCACCTTTTAAGAGACATGTGAACTTTGGTTGTGCAATCTTAAAAGGAAGATTATTTTCATGCAAAACTATACCTTAATTATGGCAATTTGTATATAGGCTGAGAAAATTAGACGGCAGTCTTATGATAGAAAAAACAAATTCATGGCATTATGAGAAGAACAATAATACTATAACACTTTTTATTTATCCCATGGGTATTTATACGAATGAAAATGGAAGATTCACGATGGCATAAAATTTTGTATTATCTTGCCTAAATTGATTACACTCCCGGTTTTATAAGCCGGCGGTAATTACATAATATCCTTAAATCTATTTTCCAATCAATCACAGAGCCGTTGAAGCATCCTTTGATTGATTAATGCCAGGAATTAGATGTAATTATGCCACCAAATATAGCCATATGCTTCGGTTGCCCCGACAATGTCACTTTGACCTCCACATTTGAAGAGTGGAGTAGTGGACCACTTTATAGCAATCAGAAACTGACAAATGGGTAATTTTCGGAAGGAAATTGCATGTTACATGGTTAGAATTTCTAAGCTATTAAAATGATCTGTTTTATCAGTTGGGAATGAAAACACATTTTTGTTACTTCGAAGCATTCTATATGGGGTAAGCATTCCATACAGAGACAAGCACAATAGGCAATGTTTAAAAATCAACATCTGAGTTCATTCTTCCTTTATATATGAACATTAGATTTTATTCTCATGGAAAAATGTAATCAATGATGGCCACTCAATAAGTAATGAGAATTTTTGCAGTTGGACTGCAGATCAATCTCTAGTTATTCTCTTTCTTTACAAGAGAAGAGGGGCTGGATGCGGGAGGGAAGGGGGGGGGTCAGGTATCTAACTTGGTCAAGAAGTGTTTAGTGAGAATTCAATGGATATAAACTGCAACCTTAGAAGGTACATTTCCATGTTGGACTGTCTGGTCAACATTTCCAAGAATATCAATTAGCTGGTCAGACCAGGTGTAACATTACCATGAAAACATCCTGGTTTCTTAGACCCTGACACAAGACTGTGTAGTCACTATCTAGTAGTCATCATTCAGATCGTACTCATCACTTAGGGTTCACTGAAAATTCCTAACAACATGCACAAGAGAAGAAAACAACAGAGGAAATATTCTCTTGTTATCTCCTATGCAAACTCCTGAATTTATCTCTGCTCCTATGCTTTTCCTCAAAAACAGGCTTGAAAGAGCTAGGTTGACAGAATATGTATACAGTAAAAGTTTTATGGTGAACATCTGTCTCTAGTGAACACCCTTCCTTGGCACATACTCTACTGACTTCTGTATAAATATCTATTATTACTATAGTGAACATCTACCTACACATGGAACACATTTTGTGGGTCCATAGGTGTTAACTGTATACAGGCTTTACTGTATATACATGTTTGTTATTTCTGTCATACTGCATCTTCATTCACATGCTTCAAGCTGCTTCGGTTCTACCTTGGAAGTCCATAATTATCATATTGTTGACTTTTTCTAGTAACCTTTTTTTCAAAATGAAGCTAATTGTGGTCTGAACCATCCACCCTGTATATATAAATAGCAACCATAATTGTGAAGCAAAGTCATTTAAAATACAACCAAGTGTGTTTGCGGTCATTTATAGACTTTTTATAGCTTTACCATCTCTTTTAAAAGCAATGAAATCGAGAAGCCACAAGATAGAAACCCACATTTGACATGGACCTGAAAAGCATGGGAAAGTATGTCAGGAGTTGGGGGTGGGAGGTGGTAAGATTGTCTCAGTATGAATAGGAAATACTCAACCTTAGCCACAAAGATAAGGCTTAGTAAAACATTCATTTTTGTCAGGCTTTCATGTTGTTAAACCTTAATATGAACCAGACCTGAATGTAGGTAAGACTTTAAGACCTTTGCATGGTCAGACGTTAATGTGGTTAAGACCTCAATGTGGGTCATACCATAATGTGGGTCAGTCTTTAATGTGGTGTTCAGGGTCAGATAATCATATAGATCAGACCTTAATGTGGGTCAATCTCTAATGTGGTACTTGGAGTTAGACCTGTGGGTCATATCATAATGTGGGCTAGACCTTGAATCTTTGATATGGAACTTGGGGTTAGACCTTCATGTGGGACAGACCTTAATGCAAGTTATATCTTAATGTGCATCAAACGTTTGATGTGTTCCTTGGGGTCAGACCTATGGGTTTAATGTGGGTCAGACCTCCATGGGGCCAAGACCACCAATATGGCCAGACTTTGAGGTCAGACATACATATGGGCTCAGTTGTATCTAATAATTACTAAGATTTGTTTATGTATAACCCTTACATAGTTTTGGTGTGATCATCTTGAATTAGAGAGAATCCTAGAAGAAACACATGTGAGAAATTATAAAGCAATCTCCTGAAAATATGTTCTGAACTATAGCACACGTGAGTAAAAAACACAGTCAAGATATATTTTCTGGTAAAGAAATGTTGATGGTCAGCATTAATATATTATAAGCTTAGGTAAAGATAACTCTTGAGCACACTTAGAACACATTAGTGCTGTCAAACACACTTATATATCTTGCAATCCTCTGATGTGTGGTTATTGAAACATCACAGATCATCAAAAAACATCAAATGTTGCATTTTTGACCCAACAATCCAGATTTAGGTTTACCAACAGGACAATCTGACCAAAGGCATACCTCATATTGAGCCTTGTATTTCATATTATATTATCTAGACTCTAACTTGGCTTTTATCTTACCATTGTAAGAAGTTCCATCAAATTCCTACTAGACTCTGAGAGAATAGAAATGAGGGAGGGGGTGAGACAGAGGCTTGATGCAAGTCTAAGGAAGTTGTTTAGCAAATGATTCTACATGCTTGTCTATCTTATCTATTTTATAAATTCATATCCTAGTTGCTGATAGATTTCAGCCTTAATGCAGGGTAATATATCATTATGTAGGGCAATATAATTCTAATGCAATCAGGAATCTAGGAAGCTATCATTAGTTAATTGAGAACTTGTCTTCCTTTAGAAGGTTTTTCAATCGTTCTTTAGGATTTAAAGCTATTTTCCTTCTCTGGAATTTAAGACTAGTATCAATTCCTAAATCCTGATTAATTAAGGCTAGCCATGTTATATCATCTAACTTATATTATTCTTTGAATACTCTATAATTCCATAATTTTCAATGTCCATTGCAAGAACTGATATGACCACAATACTGTTAATGTGAGACTTGAACTCTGGACCTGAAATTATTGGAAAATAATCACTTGTGATGGCCAATGGAGGACAGTAACTCCTACAATTCATTGGTTATTCCTTGTATTCAATTACTACTCATTAGAACTGTAAATGATGGGATTAGCCATCCTCCTGTGGTAATAGTAAAATAATGTCATAAGCTGAAAGTACTAATTGGTATGACCAGTCATAACATATAAATGTGCTCTACATTTATCTCTTTCTTAATTAGATCACAAAATCTGATTTCAATTGTACTAATATGTTATTAATCTCAGCAATACTAACTCAATAGCAGAATTCTGCATTCATACCATTAGGAAGTCAAACTAGATATATTTCTATGAAAGGTCAAATCTTTTTTGTTTTTTCTTCATTAGTATGCTTTGTTGCTATAATAACAACAGATTTAGACAAACACATTACTAGCCTGGAAAGTAGTAGCCTATATTCCCACAGAGTACTGATTGAATGAGGTAAATACAGGACTGATTGAACGAGGTAAACATAGGACTGATTGAACGAGGTAAACATGGGACTGCATTACAATTGGTACTCATCTAATCTTTTTTCCCTGTTAAATATTTGAGATGAAATTAATCATTATGTCACAATTTACTTATCTAATGAAGAAGAGTCTGAAAGGGAACACTACTCTGATAATGTATTATCCTCTATTATCAGGGGAGCATCTGAAAATCAAGAGGGATGGTGGCAATGTTGTGTATTCCATTCAGGAAGAAAATAGACTTTTCAAGAGTTCACCTTTTTAAATAACAGAGCTTCATCTAAGTTATAACTTAAAGCCCTTGGGCCTTAGGGTACCCAGAAAGACAGAGCATGTAGGCGTATATGTGTCTGTTCATTTCACTTTATAGGGTTTGGTAGCTCTTGCTTCTTTGGTTCTGTCCATCCTTTCCTGAGGATTTCACTCAATATGCCCATTTCTCTTTTAGTTGGTATTTATTATTACCCATTACAAGAGTTTGCTAAATGCAAGAACTTCATCAACAGGAAGTAATGATTACCTAGCCCCTAGGCATCGGTGTAGGTGTTCACATATACATTTATTGTAAAGAGAAAATGACACCATAAGGTGGAGACGTAGGCAGACCAGGACAACTTATGCAATCAATATGCAAATTTCACAACTGAATCACGTGTTATTATGTATAAAAAAAATTATGAAGCAAAATATTTTGTATGGTCTAATCAAAAGATAACAGAAATTGGACAAATCAGTTTTACATGTTCAGGTAGATAACCAAAGAAAAGATATCCCCACCAACTTCCTCAATGTAAACTAGACTATACCTTATCTAGGATAATCTACCCCCTTGGGTGAAACATGGCTACATGGTCAGTAGTGTCTGGTAGTGGTAAGTAAGAACATGATTATGTAGCCGTTATCTCCATCTAGGCTTGTACATGTACTTTACTTTACAAAATATTCCAGAAGTCATATGTAGGGGCTAACCCCTTTTAATAGTTTGATTTCACTACTGATACAGATACTAACCTCTGGAGTTAGGGGAAACAAGACCTTTATTTCACCCTAAATAATTAATAAAATATCTTAATAGGAATCTCGGCAGGTCTGAGTTCTGAATAAGAGTGTTTCTGTAATATAAAAGTCACTGAACAGGACCATAACTTGTACCAGTATACATGCTCTGTTATGAAGGTTACATCTATAGGTATCTTGTTGAACTTCGTCTGATGACCTTGTCAGATCTCTCCTATATATCCTACATAATCATGATATCTGCACATTATACTGGTCAAGTCATGGTCAAATGATTTGTTATTCTTATATTCCAAAGATTCACAAAAAAGACATAAATCACATCCAGACAAGAATAATCAAATCACTAAAAATCTTGTAATGAACAAAAATTACAAAAAAACTGTGAAACTGTCTATTAATTAAAACCAAGAAAACAACCATGTTCTATTTTGATTGATGGCATTTGAAAAAGCTGACCTTGTCAGTTAGTATGCACAGGAAAGGCTGAGATAGAACTGAACAGAGGTATAAGGAATGTTTGTTTTCATGCTCTGTGGAAGGCCAGCTGTCTGTCAGTCCAGAATTAGAATCAGTTTTTTATTCTGTTCAATATTTCAGTTATGTAACATGTGTCTCTGTGCTTATCTATGTAATCTGGTAAGGGCTTCTGAATGTTATAGTTCATATGCCAGAATGTATTTTCCAGTAAAGCTGTCTAGTTTGAACATAACATTTTCAATTGTTTCATCTACAATGGAAATCCTCTGACCTACCCTACCCAATCAGATTAGATTGATCAAAATTGAACTGTTCATAATTGCAGTCTCAGAATTTTCAACTTCTTCTTCATAAGAAGTTACATTCATTTCAAAAGGACACCTACTGTCCTCCACCAAGCAAAATCTCTTAAAGTACCATGTAACAAACTCGAATTCAATTTTATACTGTGTTTTCAACTGTTGCTTTTTGTGCATTCCTCCTCAAGATAACAGTTGCACCTGATGGTGATTAAAATAAACATGGCAGACTTTGATTCATGTAGATTCACCAGCAGTCAGTGGAATATGTCCCTAACTTACCTAGCTGTGTTTAGAAAAACAACATTCACAGAGTAAATTATTATTCTGGTCAAAATAAGTTTAGAAAATAACAGCCCCATCTGCAATTTACCCTCTTCAAGAATTTGATTTGATTGCATCAACATATTTCACCTTCTGTTATTACAAATGACTACTTGATCTCGGGGTATCTGAATTTAGACACCTGAATACATCTGTACATGTGTGTTTAAAACACAGCATCAACTGACATGAAGCATTAGATGAGGTCCTATCTTGTATATTTTTACAAAGTGACTGAAAAAACTGAAGTGTGCCACAAGCAGGGGCAGGTGGGGGATACATATTACTCCCCCCACCCTCTAACTCTAACTTACTCTAAATATCAGTCAACATAATAGGCTTAACACAACCTTTAAATTCCAAAATTGGAGAATTGAAAGAAAACCAAAATGCTATTAATACAGAAGTGAAGTAGTTGGTGGTAGGGAGTTCAAGAGACGTGATGCAAGACATAAGATCTTTTAAGATTAAGACCAGAATGACATGACATAAAAGTAAGAATCCCTCCCACACTCATTCTGATACTCATCATATCTTACTGTTTTGAAACTAGAAACAGTACCAAGAAGGAGATGACTTGATTTATTGTGATGTTCCATACTGTTTCAAGTTGTAAACTGCCTTCACTTTCTCGAAATAAAAACATGTTTTCTGAATCACCATGGATTGATAATTCACCAAGACGTAGACAAGCTATCATGAGAACGATGTAAAGTGGTGAGCCAACATCTCTTGGGGGAAGATTAATATGAACTTTACCAAATGGTAAGGTCAGCCTCACCTGCTAATTAAAACTTCAATATCTTTTCTTGCTCAGGGGTTCACCGGTAAAACATTCTCTTGAAAGCCCATAAGCTAATTATAACAACACAACTCATGTTTTCATATCTTCCCTTGCACAGGTGTTGTGGGGGGGGGGGGTATAGTGGGACTGGGGGGTGTAGTGGGAGTAGGGGATGATTGGCTCTCAAAGCTAGACTTGCATACCAGTATACAACTAATACCATACCATAACCACTAAGATCTTAGCTTAGGGGTTCAACTTTACTCAACATTCTGACTTATTCGGATCTTGAACAATTTCAGGTTCTACAGGTATAAGGTTTTTATACCTTCCTACCATCAGGTTTCAGGTAATATCTTTGTTCACTTTGAGGTTCACAGTGATATATCATGTTGACCTGGTTCTTCCTCTGCCTCTAGAAGTTACAGTCAAAAGAACTTACTCATCCCTGTTTACAGACTTCAATATCTACAAGTTCAGTCTTGTATCACTTTATGCTACCCCCCTCTCCCACGATATGTCACATCAAGTCCATGCGTTACCCCCCCCCCCCATTTTAAACAAAATACATGTAGTGAGCTTTTCCTTACCTAATGACTTGAGGTATAGGTCAGGATATAAAGGAGTCCCCTTCTCTTTCTGTTTACATCACTTCTAGCTCAGCTTTATGCCCTCACCCCCTATAACAATCACACCTTCTGCACAAGGTTGGTGATCTAAGTATTGCACTATAGCAAGGAAGGGGGACAGAGATCTTATGCAAGATTAGATTCTAAAATGAGACTAGATCTAAGTACATCTAGCAATAACATTAGATTAGACCATGGCATAGACAGATGCCTGAATTTCCAAATAGACATTCATGGATCTGTTTTAAAGTATCTACTTGGAAACTGTTTACATGCCTTTGGCAGGCTGTTTTCATTGCCCAAGGTGGTTGGTATCTATCTCCATTTCTCATTAAAACTCACAGATCAACTGATCAACAAAATCAATAATAATACACAAAGTTAATATTATTCTTTTAAACTTGAAAGGTCAAGGTTAATTTCAAAGGTCAATGTCATGTTAAAGATTCAATATGCCAAAACCTTAATTGAAATTGAGTTTCAAAGGCGATCAAAGTAGACTTCAAAGATATATGATTTCAGCTTGGAAATGGTGAATAAGAAAGTTTACTAATTTTCATATTACTGCTATGCACTTCAAAATGAGCAGAGAGGTCACATTCCATAGTGGGACCTCACAGTCTACTAGATTTGATAGCAAGCTGTAGGGGGACCAATGTGCTGAGATGTAATCACATCAGCTGGAATTGGATTTCTATGTGATTTCACCTTCCTCATTCCATCTCTACATCATAAGAGTTGCTCTGGGAGTTCTGATACTATATACCCTGCATCCCAGATGTTTAAGTTATTAATACTAGGCTCTAATTTAAAAAATCAAACTACTGAAATGGTAGGATAAACCCAAATAGGTACACAGCTACAACAACCTTTAAATTCAGGATTTTAAAAATACCTTGGATAAAAAGATTAGCATTTGAATAGTTTTCTTAAATTTAAAATATGACCTCCAATGGACTGAGAACCCTGATACATAAAGCAAGCCACAATAGATCAAATAGATTAAAATTGAAAGATATTGCATGTTAATTACATTTCACACCCCTAAAGACAGACCTATATGTCAGTTGATGTGACCACATCACAGAAATACTGACAGAGATTGTCTAATTAAAGGTCTATCATGTCACAACATCCCCTCTCATCAATCTTGGATCTTGGCCCCAGCTTTAGGCAGTGTTTATTGTCCCAGATGACCTGGTCTGTTATATTATTTATATTATGCATGATGAGGTCTTCTGGTTGTTGGACATAATATTATGTCAACGGGGTCATTAGTCTTTCCATTTAACTTTCTATTTGAAAAAGTTCACAAACACCATTTAAATCAGATATAATACATGTAGTCTCATGTACTAATGTACATGATATAAGCCTCTAATCAGAATTTGTAATTTTGAAATCATTGTACTATTATTTTCTGCTACATGTAAGTTAACACTCATTTCAAATTGAAAATCAATGAAAAACATGAAACCTACATTTGCGATCATTAAGATCAAATTAGCATCAAAACTGTAAAATCTTGAACAGTCAGGGGTTAGTAAGCTATCAGATAATGATTCAAAGTACTCAGTCTGACTAAGGAGTGTTATTGTTTATTTATTGTTTATTTTCAGATGATACATCAAGGGGGGAGGGGGTGCATACTGGCAGCTACATGTCTCTGTTATGTAACTATCATGGTGTCAAATATTCTCAGAGGGTCATGATACTGGCTCAACTTGTTTATTTTCTCAGGTGACATGGGCCTACTTATACAATATATTTCATAGAGAGAAGTTGATCTATATTCTCTGCGATGATCTAAAGGTCAATGTGAAAACATTATCAAAGACAGGGGTGAAACAGAGGTATAGTTGGGAATTATGCCATGTAAGAGTATAGCCACCCAGTAGATTGCTTCAGGGAATTGTCACATCATAGGCGTCTTCTCCAAAAATTACTATTTATATTCATGTATAACTTCTATATAATTATGGTTTTCTAAAGATAAAACAGTAAATATAAATGGAACTGAATGGATATTTATGAGCATATTCTAACAATTATAAAGGCACGTGAATTGACTTCAGTCTTCCAATCCCCTCTAGCTATAAGGACAACTAATCTAAAGATCCAATCATATAATAAAATATTATGTTTTCATTCATTTTAGTGCACTGAATATTTTTTCTGAAAGATCTTGAGGTCCTACACCCCATCGTGGTAAGCCACGCCCACGCCCTCTCCATCTCTATCCTTCTGGAGAGATGCAACAGATGCAGAGAGAGATGCTATGAGTATCAGAATGCTACCACCCCCTCATCTTGTGACTTTAGATCAACATCCATTTTGGTTACATTTATCATTCTGATATTCATCACATTATTCAATATGTATTCTTTTTACAAGTAAATTACCTCAATACTGAAGAGAAGAGGAAATGATACAGAATGCACTTTGGTGGATAGTTCCAGTTAGTCTAGCAATACGCCCTTGTGACCCCCCCCACACTAAATACCATCCCAAGTGTTGGTGAAGTAGATAATGGGGGGGGGGTCCGTCCACAGCCTTGAATCTCAGTTCATTTCAGGTTATTCACATTTCAATTGTTAAAAGTTGAACTAAATCTACATTCTCTTTGATGCAAGTCTAGAATGCTCTTATATAGGGAATAATCTATTAGGCTCTGAAAAGAAGCTAATTTACAAGTATTAGAGCTTCATCCACTTAGCTCTCTTACTATTGAATCCCTTGACTGAAATATGTGTTTAGATATATTTTACTGTAAAATCTCAAATGGATACTCATATAGAATCAACTAGAATGCCATTGTCAAAGATATATCTATTACCCTTTCAAGAATTTGGTAAATGAAGCCTTTAAAACAGAGCTCTAGTCAGAGGGTCATAATTCATACTTCTATCCTCTGGACTTCCTTTCAAACTCATGTAGTTTTTCACCATTTTGAGTACTTTTCATGTGACTTTAGACCAGAATTGCCATCTTTGCACCTCTCCTGAAATTTTCAAATTGGCAAAATTTTCTGGCTACGAGGCTGAAACATCTACTGGTCTTTAGAGCACTATACAAACTACAGTATAAACAAAACGAAATCATTGATTGCTTTCTGATATAAGGATTATGAGAGGAATTAAATATGATGTAATGAGGATATAGGTGTGAAAGAAACAACCTAAATGCATCCTAATAAACAATGATAGATTGTTCATCTCAGCCATGAGATCATTACCCTTTACATTTGTTTGACTTCACAACTAGACTCTGCGCTCAGGGTATGAGATTATGCTCATCACTCTGATACTTATCACATCTTTCAGATCCAAAACTAGCAATTCGTGTTAGGAACTGATAAAAAGCTCTCGTGATGCATGTTTCAAGTACAATAGAAAGTCGTTATGAGTTTAAGAATGATCAAAATTATAGTCACGAAATGAATTAATACCTTTTAGAGAACTGCCGAATAAACCTACCCTGAGGTCGGTAGTAATCATAATGATTGTAGATGAAGCTCTGTAAGTGAAATCTAATGATTGAAAAGGGTAGAGATAACCTGACATCCATGACATTTTCATCTGAGGTTATACACACTCCAGGGTAATTAAGATTCTGTTTGAAGAGCTAGTAATTCACAAGCAGGAACTTGTGACGGGTCACTTGTAATGAGGACATGTTTTAGACCTACAGAGATTGTATATATTCCCACATTCTGATACTCATAGCATCTTTCTGTTTCACTTGAAACTGGGCTGAGAAGATTTGAGATGACATGGTTTATCATGATGATATTCCCATATCAATGGTCTCTTCCCAGGATTTTTTGTCTTGTGGGGGCAAAATTCACATTTTCATACTTTTTCCCAAAGTTGGTCAAAATAGGCTATTTTTCATGATTTTTTCTGATTTCAAAGTGGGTGCAAATAGGTTGTCAAGAGGGTGCAAACTTTTTTCAGATTCTCAATTGGGTGCATGGTGCAATTGTTTCAATGCTAGGGAGAGCACTGCTTTATGTTGAACAGGTTTGTTCAGACCATCTGGCATGCATTCCTCCAAGCACTCTTTCCCATTATAATTTTGCTTATTTAAAAGAGAGCTTCATCTACATTTTAATTACCATGCTCTGATACTCAGGGTAATCTCCAAGTTAAGTAAAATATCTATTTTAGATGAATGTGAATGAGAAATTGTTTAAATTGCATTAGATATTAGCTTAAATTCACCTAGCTCTTGACCTGCAGATAAAGGGTCACAAATTGAATGTATTTTGTTTGTGATGTTCTTGATTTGATAGAGTTTCTTGTTCAGTAGAAACATTAATTGGTTGAATAGCTATGATTGACAGCTACATGGCCTCTGTTGATTGAATTGGTGCATCATCATCATGTATGGCAAGAAAGGCCAACAGAAATAGCAAACCACATTGCAATCATCAGTTGAGTTTCTTTCAGTATTGGTCGGTTGTTTGGTTAGATGATTGTTTGGTTGGTTGTTTGGTTGATTGGATGGTTGTTGTTTGGTAAGATGGTTGGTTGATTGGATGGTTGGATGGTTGGTTGGTTGTTTGGTTGGTTTTGTTGGTGAGGTAATTGGATGCTACACTGAAGCAGATACATCAACTTTATCCCAATGTCTCCCAAAGGAGATACATCCTTAGGATGATGCCAACCCTTCTAATCTACTTTATCTCTGTATTAGGGAACATACTTTCTAGATTTAGATTGATTTTTTTCTTATTATATGGGTATATATTCGATCCTGGTATGGTATGTTTAATTCAATATGCAAGAAATAGAATTTCTGTGTCAAAGAACACCTAATGGGCTTTGCTCTCATTGATATCCAATGATTCTGGCACAGAGAGATCATAAATTGACCTGATATATTCACTTAATGGGACCCCAAGGTCCTTAGTCTCTGGATTTCCATAAATAACTAATTCCACTGATATTACACAAATTATTGAGAAGCAATATTGCTTGACCATGAATCAAACTGGACAAGAATCCATCTGATGCTTCTTTCATCAAATGCTTAAATCACAGTATTTAAGCACTTTTCATTACCAGCAGCTTGAATGGTAGTCTAGCTACAAGCTCCCCCCCCCCTAAAACCGCCTGCATGAGAAGTTATGTAGTCAAGTAGTGGGAGAGAGTTTACAGGGGCTTGTAGCTAGACTACTAAAATGGTACCATGGCAATTTTGGTTGATATAAAAAATAGAGCTGTACTTAGAGTATGAAAGAACCAAAGTTGCACATTAATGTATTTTACTTCAAACATGAAGATTTCAACATCAGAGAAACAGAGAGGCCAGCTATAACTAAATCAACTGTTAAAATAATGTAACAAGCAATCACCAAAACCATACAGAAAACCCCATAGAGGAAAATTGTTATTAGTTTGCAAATTGGAGGCATCCAGTGAATGAAATACACATGATACACATAGATAATGAAGATTCTACTTCAAAGTCTCCAAAAATTTATCTAAACTTTCTCTGCAAGGATTCAATCAGATTAAGTTACAGTAACTTTTTAACAAGATATTTTTTATCTTTGGCCAGACCTTTGGCTATCTTGTTAGTATCTAGTATCATCTTGATTCACAGCAATTAGATTAGTCGTCCATATGTTTTACTACTAACTGGTATCCCTTTAAGTTAATCTACTCTTATCAATTGTTTCATTTTGCTTCTTAAAAGAGAGCTTCATCTGTTTGGTCGTAATTAGGAATAAAATGTGGGCCTCATGGTATATTCAAACAGAATCTGGCAGTAGACCCATCTTTGAATGATTGAAGGTACTCCATATATATTTTCCTATACTCATCAATTATTCCTCGATTATGTCAAAAGTAGTAGAATAATTTCATCATCAATGTATTAAGGACAGCAAAATATTATGGTGAGATTGCCTTATTGGTCATTTGGGGATGACATCAGTAAATATCTTTTCAAAACCATTGTGGAATTATCTAATATGAATATATCTAATATGAAGATTTCCTTTTCTATCAACATGTTGATATTGACATCAGCACTAAATTGTGTTGTTTAACCATGATTTCACTCAAAATCATGAAATTACATATACCTAAACCTACAAGGTACCATTTAGAAAGGTACATAAGGGAAAATGTGTAATCTGAAGGCATGAACAAAATGGCACCTTTCAAATTCTTCATTTATCTTGTGCTGAAAATCATTCCCCTATGAGTTCAGAAATAAATCTGAACTTGCGTCATGAATAAGAAGTAGTACTTACATTTTGACACCAGGTGGCGGGTCCCAGACGCACTCTCCGCTGGCAAGGTTGGCGTACATGTGGTCCCCAGTACGGGGCTCGATGATCTCTACCCATTCCCACCTAAAAGCACAAACAGCAATATTTCAATAACAGAATTATATAAATAAAAGATGACATCTTCAATCTCGCCTTATGCATATGTAATGATCAGAATGTTTCCTCCTTCAATCCTACAAAAAATTATGAACTGCACCATATACCAGGAAAGGTAAGGTAAATACTAATATTAGACAATAGAAATAAAACTGAGTTGAAGTACATCAAAGCTGGTTTACATTCAAATGATTCAACATTATCAATTTTCCAGTGTAACATCCGGAAATAGAGATAGCAACCAAATAAATGGATTACTTGGAAAAAGGTAAATGAATGTTGAATTTCCAGGAACAGTAGTCATGGGTCCTTGTTACATAACAGTGGTGCAGTTTGTCTTGAGGAAGATCTGGCAAGACATTTTTTGTTTTACAGTTTGACTCAAGGGAAAATGCAAGAAATGTTGATGTATTAAAAGTACTTTTGTGGAGTGATATCTTCAGCAATTCTCCTTACGTCATAATTTTTCATTTTTCAGCATTAAAGCATGTTATTGCATTTCATGTTTTTTTCTCTTTTGTAAGCAAGAACCGGAAAGAATTAACCAAAATTTAATCTCAGGAATTCCCTTTGAATATATGATCTGCAATATATACAAATAGTGAACATTATTAAGGCAGACTTCTATATCCAAACTGATTCAGAGGAATAAATTGCTGAATTCTCATTTTCACCAACAGCAGCAGCAGCAGCTTCATCTTTTCAAGGATGTAGCAATGCCACCAGGTTATCTTTGGATGAGTGATATATAATAGCATTTACCTAACAACATAAGGTTCTGACATCAATGTACTCTCACCATTCTGAGGTAACATGTCACAGTGATCCTACCCTTTGGACAGAGTTCCACTTTGAGAGCTCCGTGCTCTTTCAATATGGAATTGATCTAGCTTTGCCAATTAGAATCCTTAGAATGTGTTACACAAAACAAAATCAACAACATATCTGATTGGTTCATCAATATACCTATTCATAGCTGACATTCATTTTATAGTGAAAACTCCAACGAAAAAATATTAACATTCTATTTTTAATGAGGTCATGAGCATCTTTTCAGTAATAAAAGACCTTCAGAGGAGAGAACATGAACCCAGTCTCGAGGCATCAGGGTACCATGACCACTTACTATAATTGAAATTGTGACATAAGACAGGAATAATATACTCTGACATGAAGTCATTCTAAATATGGAGTTAATCAAACAGGAATTTCAGCCTAATTTTTATAATGAGAAAAAAGCCATTCCAAGGAAGTTAAAAAATTATGGGAAATATGCTACTATACAGTGTATTCCACTTTCAGCCCAAGTTTGGAAAAAATATCTACATAGACAAGATGGCATTTCTAGCTAAAAAGCCTTTTAAAATCTTCTTGCTTCAAGCTCGTATAGCCCCAACACATGCCTCACTTCTAGGTGAAGTAAATAGGGAGGGGGTTCAGAGACTTGATGCTAGACTATAGTTCCAAATATACTCATAATAAAAAAGGATGAATCTCAGTGAGAGAATGCAAGGCTTATTGTGAGGACCATTGTTCTTTATGCAATCAAGATGAAAGAAAACACATGTAGACTTTATCTGTGATGTAAGAGCCTAACATCTACGAACAACCACCTATCACATCAAGTTTGACGCAAATGAATCAAGGCGGCAGAATGTTCTTATAATACTACTCCAGAGAGATTGGAGCAAAAATAGAACTTCTTTCTTGGTTGCAAAGTTGATTGGAATTCATGTTTTCTTGTACAACTGCTCCTGGGGGAGTTGAGATGTATGATGATGTTCAAATGGTTTCTCCTGGGGGAGTCAGTTGATACATAGTGAAACTGAGAGAGAACATGAATGGCTTTTGGCTAATATATAATAAGAGAAGGGATGGGCATCCTGATAAAAATCATACACATTAAGGATTAGATTAATGAACAGTACTGTACATTTGTTTTTCTAAAGAATGATGATTGTTCGGACAGATATTCGTCAAAAAGATTTTTTTTGAATATTCAAATTCAATTATTTGCTTGTATGAATGTTTGTTGCTTCATTTATTCCTTCCATTTGTTCATATATGATGTAGGTGTCGATTTAATGATGTATTAAGAGGTTAAGATAATCTGCTTAACAGTTCAAGAGAGATCATAGATCATCCCAAGATAACCAATTATACCTTATAGCTTTATCAGAGGAAATAACTTGATTGAAGTTGGGATCGTGACCTTCCTACAATTGAACACTTCAATCAAGAAATAAAAAAATACAATTGTTTTTTAACTTCTTTCAAGGATTGGAGCTGCTACCAATGAAAAGGTAAGCTTGCAATATTATTTCCAAGGGAATATAGGTTCATTGAACAGTTCAAATCAACAGGTAAAATCTTGGCTATGACCTGACAATCCTAACTAAACATGTACATTTGCAACAGCGCTTCTAAGATCCCAGGTGCATTCTAGTGCAGGTTTGCAATATAACATGAACAACTTTGTTTAGATGAAGAGCTGGGAAAGGTCACAGATTGAGGAATTGGTCATTCAAAATATCAATTTTATTTCAGGAAAGCAATACATCTTGGACCAACATGCTATGTATGTCAGGTGTGTATTAAGTTAACATCATGAAAATGATATTTTGGCTCAATGCTTAATAAACAAGGGCTAAGTTATTGCCTAGAAACCTATGGTATAGATCTTGAGTGATAATAGGTAGGGATGTGGTCTCATACTAAAGGTTGTACTAAGAACAATAACATGTTTATGTTTGTGTTTCTGCTAGTATCAGGTTTAGCTGCAACAGATTCTGCAATTTACTAGTGAAAGTAACCTGAAGTTTCAAGTAACAGAATAGAGTGCCCTGCCTGTACAGAACCTTAACAACAGGTCATGTCTAAACACAAAATAGAGGATAAAAGAGGGGAATCAGCAAGGAATAAACTAAACAGGCATGAAGTTAATACTCTACATCATACAGAAATGGAAGACTTTTATGCAATGCATTGAAGTTTTATAGAGAAATGCTATGAAATAGTTCACCAATGAGTGATACTTTGAGCACAGCTGGGCTCAGATTGTGTGTTTTGATTGAATTTCCTCAAGCCACCTCCACTTTACATGGAATGCAACAAGGCACAATTATAGTGAATCAAACTAAATAACACCAATGCTAAATGTATTTTGTTTTGATTCATCAGGCCAAGCAAAAAATGTTGGCCATGACATCTCCTCTATCAAAGTAAGAGTCTATTCCAACTGCCCCCCCCCCTTCATATTAGTACCCCCTTCCTCTATTATATATTTATCCATACCATCATCCTTGTTTATGTTACACATCCATAGTTGTTCTAAACATTACTTACACATGTACCAGTACATATCTAACAGACACGATGTTGTGTTATTAATAGACAAACACCGAAATAATGAAACAGACATAGAGAATTTTCCACATTTTCTATTACCATTTCACCTGGTAAAGTCATTCTATTTGGAAGAAAGAAGTACATACTTCTGGCAAATAAATCTAATTTCTGTTTATTTCTATCTCACAGTCAGTCAGTTTGCTAATGCACTCAGGTTAGAAAGGCATTCCGAATTAAATGACACTCAGTGTAGAATAATACTCAATTTAAAACAGTACTCAGTTTAACATTACACTCAGGGAGTAATAGTACTTAAAAAGCACCCAAATTAAAATGACAGTCAAATCGAAATAACCTCAGATTATGTTTTATGAACTCAAATTCCTGTCAAACATATGGTCAAATGGTCATTTCTAAACAATTTAATGTTGCCATCTTTGTAACAAAAATGTCATATTATCATCTATAAATTTTTTGCTTATTTCATATTTTACAAGGCGTGCAGTCTGGATAAGAATAGATACCCATGGAAATATGATTCAGAAAATATGCACAAACAATATTCAGTCTAAACATACATTAACATACAAGTATCTTTCTTGCTTATTACATTTTTACACATAACCCTATATATTATTTGGGTGGTAATACCTCAACTTAGACTGAGGTAACTGCATAGTAGGATGTATATATTCTACTACATATGTTCTATTACACGCCTACTTTACTGCATTATCCAAGACCACCCCTGAGCCTATAGAAAAGTCATGTAGGAATTTGTCAACTGGCTTATTTTGGTTTGATATGTTCTCTTTTTACTTTTGATAATGAAAAAATTCTGTTGTTTATTGATATGATTGAGGATCAATAGTGCTTTAATGGAAAGGAATGTTTAGGTCATTAAAAGCCACCCATGGAATATTTATAGCTTTAACTACCATAAGTGTTATTGCAGAGCTTCCCAGAATATGATATGATGTAATTTTCCAGCCCAGTGGACCAAGCATCAACATATGGGACCCCCTTATGTCAATGTGTGCTGGAAAACATTTTTTTCTAGACTCACATTTCCCAACCATTAGAATCATGTGACATTTGATTCGAACTCAAAACACGATTTGATACCTTAGGTTAGAATGACATTTGAATAAATACAAATAAATCAACTCAAAGTACATGTATATGAATAGCAGGATAATACAATTTATGTTGTATCATAATAGACTGTGACATTTTAAAAATTAAGTTCAACTTTGTAAAATCCTATCCTGGTTAAGATATAATAGATGATGGTATAATTTTGATTCAACCCCATATTACGTCCCCCTGTCCCTCTTATAAACGTCACTTTCATAAACTGAGGGTAATACACTAGTAAAAGCGGAGGCAGCAGGGCCTCAGCACAGGACCATAGTTACCATCAATATTCTTGTACATATTGTTTTAGGTTATTGCACCATTTATCCACCAAGATTAAATAAATAAATTAAAATATCAATATATACGTTGTATATGTTCAAACTTACTTTAATTTTCCACTGTAGATTATTCTCATCATCTGACTTTTGTGTTATCCAAATCTGAACTCCCAATATTTGTTTTAATCCATAGAACTCTAACAATTCAGGTGGTACTTCAATAAAATGAACTTATTTCATTGATACAGATTCATGTATTTTGATGATGTTTTTTCCTGATGAGTTCATTATTTTTAACTGTTCACAACTTTCAGTTTTCCTTCTAGGCGAATTATTCAGAATCCTGTGAAGATTTCTAAAAGAAAATAATTATCTCATAAAATCCACCCGAATGTGTTAACTACGCCATCGGGAATTCAGTGTATCACTTTAGTTTCCACTTAGATTCCTTTTCACAATGGCTTCCAATTATTTCGCATTGCATACTTTCACAAAAATAACACAATGTCAACAGACTAACATGTCAGAAAATTATATGTATTCAAGCAAAAGTGTGGCTTCGTGTTGAGTGTCATTTTTTGTTTTTGTACTTTACAACTATAAATTGGTTAACCAGTTAACAGTACTTCCTTTAAATGATTGATTTTCAAATCTTGAAGGTCAAGCCGCTATTGTCTTTAATAATCCTGTTGTCTTATATTTTACATGTATCTAACACAACTATATCCGTCTCCAAACTGACTTCAAACCTAAAGTCATTTCCTTCACATTTCCTGACCCTTCCAAACAGTTTAATTATTATGATTTTTTCCTGATTTTTTCTCAAATACTGACAATGCCGTAATAGTACCTGATATAGTATCAGGTATTTTTCAAAATTCTAATTTTTGTCTATCTGCTGAGTTTTATCCTTGTTTATAATCCTACTTTTCTCAGCATTCTGTGTGGAAAAGTGAAGTCTGACCATGTAATAATATTCCTTCTCAGGTCTGCTAGTCCATTCTGCAGAACAAATGTTGCAGATTGGAACATATTAAGGTGAACCCCTTTACTGTTGTAGACTAAACTTTCTCAGCTGTTGTGTGATTCTAAATCTGAGCAGTGATCACTTTTCTACACTTTTTAGACATTGATCTCAAACTATTAAATCCCTTGGTGTATCAATGCTCTGACTGGAAGGTTATTTCAGATTATTTCTCTAATAATGCACATTTTCGGGCAATCTTAATTCACTCACTCACTGACATTCTCTTTTATTTATTTTTTTATTTATTTCATTTTTCGTTGCAATTATTTCAGAACCATACATGGTTCCCCAGAGAGAGGACAATGGGATTATATACATAGGGTCTCTTTTATACTTATAAAGTATTTTACAAAATAAAACCTTTGGTTCAAAGGAGGAAATTGGATCCCAGGATTCCGACTTGATATTTTTACTCTTCACGCAACTTGTTCAGTGCTGATTTCAGCGGCAAAGAACGCATAAATGAACTACAAGGAGAATGGCCAATATTCTAGCGATATCGATGACGACAATGTAAATATCGTTTTTGTCTGATATTATGGCTATAAAATAATCAGCGATCCAAAAATGTGTTTTGAAATTTTTTGTTCGAAATAAGACAAAAACTCACGATTCATATTCTCAAGTGAAAAAACAGCGGCTGTTTAATTTTTAATTTTGTAATCACAACATGACTCCATATATGCCAGAATATCGAGTTGGAACCCTGGGAGCCAAACCTTCTTGCCTTGGTTCCATAGGTTTCGACTGTTCCTTTCTCTCTCCTGTAGTACAAAAACTCAGTTTGCGGGATATAAAGTAACTTCGATCCATCCAAAGATCAAAGAATCCGTCATATTTCAACTAAAACACTTATTATTGCCATATATAATACTACTCCAGAATTATACAGAGTCATAGAGGACAAAATAACTATTTTCTGAGGAAAATTCAAAAGTAGTAAATGCAGAGCTGAAAGTGTCAAGTATACTTTCGTTCAAAACAATTCAAAATTCTTGAAACAGAGTTTATTCATCATATCAAAACTCATGTGAAGTCTCTGGATCCAGTTTTCTCAGTGTCACTATTGATAGAGTGATAATAGATTAGTAAATAAAACATTAAGTGGAACCATGTTCTAAAAATTGAAACATTCACTTTTTGTGAACATTCCTAGCCTGAGTCATGTAAATATTTTGTTGTACAGCATGACGTCTCAAACAATCAGAGAGTGACATGACTTTTTTAACAAGACCC
This sequence comes from Owenia fusiformis, assembly GCA_903813345.2. Classification (NCBI taxonomy): domain Eukaryota; kingdom Metazoa; phylum Annelida; class Polychaeta; order Sabellida; family Oweniidae; genus Owenia; species Owenia fusiformis. The sequence continues at coordinate 11,865,581 of CAIIXF020000006.1, read as the reverse complement.
CTGCTTCTTGTCCAATAAAACAACTGTAATCCTCTTAATATAATAAGCTAGAGTTTGTACTTTTTCAAGCGATTTTGCTATTATTTTGACCAAAATGTCTCTTTTTGAATATTCCAACCTATCCAGATCAAAGATCCTTTTTGTTGTCCCTTGTAGGGATTTGCCTCTAACCCGGTCTGCTGATGAGTTAAACTTTCACAAAATGACTCGAAAGAAATGACTTCATTAATGATAATGATGAGAATCAATTTATAAATTCAAATAATATTCTAGATTACTGCAATATTTGTGTTAAAACAGTTTTCTAGTTCCGTATCCACCATTATATGTTACATCGAGTCAATTTCAATTTATGCAAACATTTTAAAAGTGTAGTATAAATAGTTTAACATTCATGAGGCATTAATTGGTCAATTAATTTAATGAAAATATTAAGGTAAGTTTGCATGGCCTGCAGCATACAACACATATAACTACATGTACAAATATGACTTACCTTTTATGTAGGGTAAACAAATTAAAACGATGCAGCAAATATTTGAACATACTATCCTCAAGGTCTGTCAACTTAATATAAGTTGAAAAAAGCAAAAAAGCAGCAGGGTAAACTCTATTTATTTATAAACCAACATTTTCCTCTGCAATAACAAAAAACTGTCCCGCTGCTTATCTATGCTTAGTTCCAGAAACCACATTTGAACACAATAACGTATCACATCACGACAAGGTAGATCCCCAGAAATTAAATACTAAAGCAAGCAAAGAGCATACTAAAACACACCCTGACATGATCAAGTTCAAGGGATAGTACAACACGGACAATATTACAGTTCTTTTTTTTACTGCAGAGAAAGATTGTTGATGGTAGATAGGGTGATACAGATATGACAAGATAACCCTCATGTTACAATATCCTTGTGAGTCACAGTTTTAGACCCCCCTCTCTTTCTGGGAGCCATGTTTAGAAATAGTTCAACAAGAAGGAAGTACAGCCCTTAGTTAGATATCTCCATGACCCTTTATGCTGATCTTTCATGAGTCACAGTTTTGCATGTATTGCCCGCTCCCTTGTCTGCCAGTACTGCTTATATCCATTGTAATTACTGCTCTCTGTCCCTATTTATTGTCCAAAAGTAGCTGCCCAAAATTGCCATTACTGCATTTTGAATTGCATTGTCTGATTGGATAAGACAAATAGATCAAACGATTATCTTTTATCCAAAGAGTATAGATTTAAGTCGTGAAATCCCTCTTAAAAAGGGCAGAGTAAAGGATGGGAATGATAAATCTGAAGTCATGCTGTGGATGAAGAAGGATGCTGCCTTACTGAGAAGATAATGTCAGAAAAAACAAGTTACAGCATCTCATTTTTATGTTACATGACACCTTGTATATTTTAAATGAGTCAAATGTCCCCTGTTCTGTTGATATGAGACCATAACCAAACAATAACACAGCTGCTTGCTTAGCTGACTTGGGTATTTATGACAACATGGAGATGGTCTAAATACAAATGCTGTCAGAAGGTGAGCAGACAGGGAGTCCCCATTTTTCTCTTTTGAAGACTTCTTTAAAATATGGGGCAACAAGATCCAGAAAAATGTCTGAGCATGAGTTCCCAGAACAGTGTCTTTCTGATAAAATGCAAAACAAATGAAGAGTTATTAGAAAAAAATTATAAGAAATTATGCACAGGCTGTTGAACTCCATCCCAAAAAATTGGAGACTTGGAAAATATGTTACCACCACAAAACAGGCGACTTTGGGTAAAAAAATCAAAGGAAATTGCCCGTTACTTGATGCTAATGAAAATGCATGGTTCAGGAACCCTGCATTTGGAAGATTTTCTCAAGATATGTGCACTGAGTACCTAATGGTAGTACAGTGTAGATGTAAGTGGATGTCACCTCAAGATCAAGAGGTATCCAGCTACTGTTAAAAATGATGTTGCCACTTAAGAGTTAGAACATTTCTGGTGTTTTATCAATATAAACAAGCAGGTCAGTAATGTCACTTTAAAACAGACACCATCAGTGCTAAACAAACATTTTATAGAAATAACATTCCAGATCCAAACTTTATATAACAACATAAACTATCATTCTCTTTCAATTAAATCAAGCATCCTAAATATGTGCATAAATACTTTTTGCAGAGACACATTTACACTCAACACATTTGAAATATTTTTTTCAGCTGTATATTTTATTCTTGATATTAGAGCATGTTCACATATTACTTGAGTAATCTAAGCGGCTACAATATAAGGGGAGGCATTATTGGCACTTTGATGAGGGGTGTATGGGGTGTACACCCACTTACTATTTTTTATTGACAATCTGCAGATCTGGAATTGTAATACTGAGACCCCACAGAAGTTTCTGATGTGCGTTTTATGTTTCAAAATTCATTTCTGGTCTGATTTTTCAATCAGATCATATTAAATCCAGCCTTTACTTTGTTCATTTATCTTTTATTTTACATCTGAACAGATACTGTACCATACTTTAAGGGGTCTAGTTGCCATGACAACGAGCCTGGATCTTGCATTTATGAGAAAAGAGACTACAAGTGATGAAATACACAAAAACAAAATGTACAAATAAAAAATAAAAGTAGTTTTTAGTTTATGAAATTTTATGTTATTTTATTGAAAATTATTGATACAGTATAAAAAGCACACATAGACAGGGTTGAGTTTATAATACATAATGTATAACAAAAATGTAATACAAATTATTAACCACTTGAAAGCACATCAATATAACATGTATGAATTGATCTGATACCAAGCCAGAAACATACCTAAACTTAATGGCCTAATACCAGAGGCTAAGGACCTTTCAGCACAAAACCATGACCAACTGTGAGAACATGGGAAAAGAAATTTGGTCTACTGGTCATAAGTAAAATATAAAAAAAGTGGAAAAACTTGACAATTCACACCTTTGATTAAATAGAGATGCAAGCAATTTAGGCACTTTAGACAGAGATAATTCTGACAACCACCATAACAGTTTTTTGAAGAGAATTCCACGCAGAAACACTCTGGTTTATGTCAGGAAGGCTACAATAAAGCAGTCAGCACCTTCCTTAGATATGCTTTCATCTAGTTCCCTTTCCAACAAACTGACTAACATGTCTTGATGATAAAATACTGTGAGAGTGAATAAGTACAGATTGAGGTAAGAAAGAACAGGTCTTGTCTAACATGAAAACTTAAGTTCAAAGTTCAAGATCCTTTTATGTATATATTGATACTGGTTTTGTGCATTTGTATATGTTCTTAGAGAGATATGGTTTTTTGTGCAAATATATAGACATTTTTGCAGTATATTTATGTTGAATACTTATACAACAATGTGACTGTCAATTATAAGCATGACATATTCTTAAAATTCAAGTTTGTCCAAACTTAAATTAATAGGATTCAATCTTTTTTCTGCTTGCGCAACCTATTAGAGCATCCTCTAATACAACATCTACATGTAAACACTATAACAACTGTAACAATAACGAGACAAATGGCTAAAACAGCCATGACATCCAACTGATGATACTGAGCCCAGTGCATCTTAGATGGCCCTATAGGATGTAGGTAACCATGGGAACCATTCATCGCCACCTGCTGAACCCAGTACAACAAAGTCTCTTTTGGAGAAACAAGATTTGTCCTGACCTTTTTTGACATCTCAATAGCACTGCTTTTATACTTTGGTTCTCCAAGAACAAGTTCAATGGTTTCCTTTAAAGATTCACTTGTAAGACTATGCATAGAAAGTTCCTCCCCCATGTTTGCACGTGTCCTGGTTAGTTTTCTTGCATTCCCTTGCTGGTCAAAAATCATTGGAATAGCCACAATTGGTACCCCGTGATACATGGTTTCATACGCACTACTTATACCACAATGGGTCACAAATAATCTCACATTTGGGTGACCCAGGAGGTCATTCTGGGGCATCCAATCGACAAGATAAGTGTTAGAACCTTTATTTTTCAAAGGGTCCCCTTTATATTTCCATATGACAGTTTGTTTTAGTTTAGCAAACCCAAGCGCAAGCTGTTCATTTTTCTCCGAGTTGAATCTATTAAAAAGTGTTCCAAAACTGACAATAATAACTCCATTTGGCGATGATGTCATAATGTTGTCGAAGAATGGATCCAAAGGTTTAGCATCAGTAAAGTAAAGCCCACCAACCATAATATGATATGGTAATAGAGGCTGTGGATAATCAAATGCCCAGTGCGCATGATTAATCGTCATAGCAGCTCTCATGTGGGCATTTTCCAATGGCAGGCTGAAATTCAATCCATACTCCTGTTTCAACTGACGGACACCTCTTGTGAAATATTGTATTCCGACTGTGGAAAACATTAAGATAGTCAACGTATTCTGGAACCTTTCTGTGAATGTCATATCATCAGATAAAGCAGTTGTAAAATGTGGTACGAATGACATAGGGTTTGGGAACATAGTCTCTGATGTAATAAAGCCAAAATTAGAATACAACATTGTAGGTATCCCAAGATAATCAATTCCAATCCTGCCACAGTAATCAATGTAATCTAAAATCATCACATCATAGTTCTTCTCCTTCAGGACCCTTAAAATCCCTGACTTGATCAAACTCTCACAGAATTGGTCAGTGATCTCCCGTAATATTGGCAGTATTTTTGCTGGTGAGATATCTATGAATTGCTCCACGTAACCTTCATCAGTTATGAGTGGAACATCTTCAGGAACATTAAACTTGTGTACTGTGACATCACTAGACAATGGCCTCTTGGTTTCATCATAATGTTCAGTGATGATCCAGTCAACTGTATGGCCAGCCTCTATAAGGATATTTGACATCTTCTCAATGTTCATAAGTCTTGAGTTGAAGCCCTGACAATATGGCCACATTAGTATCCTAGCACTGTAACTCAATTCTATCAAACTCAGTAAAACCAAGAATACTTTGGAGTAATCCATTTCAACCTAAATCTGTTCTTTTATGTACTGGTTTACTGAATATGTTTTCTGTGTACAAAAAAAACCAAGGTCGAATGTGAACCTAAATTGCCTACATAAAAGCCTTTATTCTATGTATTTATCTTAAATGTCCATTCACAAAAACTCTACCTGTTTCTAGATACATAATAGTTGTCCTTAACTTCATATGAATATTTCCACTCAGCATGTGCCATTATATATCTGTATTTATCCAAATAAGCATTTGCATGTACATACATGTGTACGTTTAACATATAATAATAAATCTTGACTCTTAGTAATATAATATCTTAAGTGCAGTACAGTACTTATCTGATACACATATATAGGGTACCCATAAAGCCTCTTTACACTTGACAGATTTTCTATTGTAATTACTTAGATGCGAGTAGGTAGTTACCAGTTTCGCCACCAGGTGGCTGATTCGGGGGAAATAACATGGCAGGGTATTACAAAATTCCCTTAAACTTGAATATGCATCAGTTTTAGTGGTTCACTTTTCAAATTACCCTTATGTATGTGATAGTTATACAAATTAAAATATGTCCAGTAAAAGAAAATATTATCTGCCCAACACAAGAAAATATATTTCAGTTTTTGTAGTTTTACAACATGGGGTCTATGGGGAATCCTAGAAGTCACATTTTCAAAGAAAATTAATTTTTCAAAGTTTAATTGTCATTTTTAGATGTAATTTTTTATGTACGATTCCAAATATGACACCAGTTTGACTGAATTGTGAATTTTTAATGACGTAAATCAAAATTATTTCTACTCGTATCTAGGATATTGTGAAAAGACTATGTGTTTTTATTCACTTTGATTTATAATCATTAACAACGACAAAAAACATGTAAAATCATATTTCATCGAAGTAGAATTGTAAAAAATAAAGTCAGTGACCACTGATTTAATCTCTAAAATCAACTTAAAAACTATGAAACTATCCAATGTGCAAAAATGAAAAAGCTGTATCATGTATTTGTATAACTGAATATGTCAAGGTGACATATAACGATGATATCAATGAATTTTGTAATAATCAGTGAGATTGAAGGTGACTTGGGGGAAATAGAAATGATTGAAGGCTAATAGCTACCAACTTTAATTACCAATAAATTATACTATCAATTACTATTGTTATGGTAAATTGTGAATTGTGATATTTAATCATAATAACGAATCAGGCTTTGATTTGATCAAATTGATTGTATGAGAAACATGAAAAAAGGTGAATAAACTTTTTAACATCAGGCCATTACTCAGGATTTCTCCTCTGTGTTTTCAATTACAGTAATTAAAATTACTATCAATGTTTTCCAAAATGAAGGACATTATATGCTCCAATGAACAATTATGTAATGTAATGCCTCAGCCACAGCCATATTTAATCTATGGCAATAGATGGTGGCGGTAGCTTCCCAAAATTGAGGGAAATATGCAACATAAAACATTGGGATATTCTAATGCAATGAAGGATGTAAATTTTTTGTATCCATTTTTTGAAGCTAGGGCCACTGTATGGCCGCTGAGCAAGTGAGACTGAGGCCTAACAAAGCTTTTTTATATCTAATGACTTAGGACTTTAAATCAAAGACCCCATATTAGGGGATACTGGGGTTTTGGCACTTGGGCTAACTTATTTAGAATGAGACCACCAATCCAAGAGATAAGCACTAGCTGGATGGTTATATTGTTCTATGAACTCGAGTCTTGTATAAGATCCCTGGACCTCCACATTATGCCCTGGACACATTTGCTCCAATTTTCACTACGGTGCTCGGCCGATTGAGTATTTTGTTCAGAAACGTATTCAATTTTGAACAAAATACTCAATCGGCTGGGCGCAGGCCGACGAATCGCAGCAAATGTGACCCAGGCATTACAAGGGATTGAAGCAAGACTAAATCCCAATAACAGGAGCAGGTGCTAGCGAGTGACCATGTGTGATACCACACGCTTTATAAAATCAATTATTTATGAACTACAAGGTCTCTGTATACAAATAAATATCCCCAATAATACACAGACAGATTACTGATTGTACTGTGTCGTGAATAGGAAAATCAATGCAAGAATCAAATGTACTCCCAAAGATTGTATTGTCCCTTTAAATACATTAACATTTGCATTACCAGATTTCTGTCACAGCATGACATTCTTTCTATTTGATTGACTCTGAATCAATTTTGAGCTTTAGCTTGCGCCGACCAAAATGAAGTTTAAATTAATATATATCTCAGGACTGTAGCCAAAGGGGGTTCGCAGGGTTCGGACATATCCCCCCCCTGGCCAAAAATTCTTTCAAAATCATGCAGTTTTTCACCATTTTGAGCACTTCTCAAGTCATTTTACCCATATTTGGACCAAAATTGTCTAATGTGAACCCCCTGGAAATGTTTGAAAACTGAACCCCCCTTGGCAAATCCTGGCTACGGGCCTGTATCTAAAGATCACATGCTTATTGTAACTGGAAAGAGGCTTGGTGCTTTAGGGCCTTATAAAGAATATGGGGTTAGGTTGATAGAAGCTAGGAGATGGGTAGAGACTAGGGGGAGATGGGTAGAGACTAGGGGCCTGGTAGATCATAACTGCATATTGTTAAACCAGTGTATTCCTTCAGTCATATGAAATACCTTGATGGATTAAGATGTAGATACTAGGGGATTGGTATAGGCTATAGAGGCTTAATAGAGGCTAAAGGCATGGCAAAGCCTGAGGGCCTAGTAGATGCAAGGGGACTGACAGAAACCAAGAACTTACTATATGGGCTTGGTAAGGGCTAGAGACTTGGTAGATACTTGGGGATTGATAAAGATTTTCGGCTTTTTAGACCAAAGGAGTTGACTGAAAATTGTTGCTTATTAGTCTTGGTAGAAGCTTAGGACTTGGTAGATACATGTACTAGGGGAGCAATAGAGACTTTTAAAAGTAGTTGACTGAAAATAGTTGCCTGTTGGCTACTTTAGGCTCGGTAGAGGCTCAGGACTTGGTAGATACTATATTGGCTTTTTAGGACAAAGGAGTTGATAGGCAATAGGGGCTTGATAGCTACCTTTGATCTGGTAATATAAAGGCTGGTGACCTTGTAGAATTAGAGATAGATTAGTAGAAGGGGAATGCTAGCTTGATAAAAACTATAGGCTCAGAACAAATCACTCTATTGATTAGGAATGGTATTTGAACTATTGAGTAGTGACTGAAATGCACTAAAATACAAATTGATACATAATGTTGCAGCCACTTTCATGTTAAAGGAACCCCAGATGTTACACTACATTCAGGTGTAACATTACATTCCAACACATACTACATACTTGGAGTATTTCATATCTTGGTTGGATCAACTTGACTTTAGTGTTTGGTGTAGGAGTCAAGTATCTCAACTGTGACTCACAAACTATCAGGCTATATTAAACCTGGGAACCAGTACCCTGGAAACCAAAAATACTACAGCAAAATCGGCAAATTGTTGGTTCAGGTACATTATACATGCCTTTGCTGGAATGGTACCCTTTGCATTCGTTTGACCTCACTTCTTAAAAGAGAGCTTCATCTTCACTCTTTCAAACTAAAATAAACCTGTGAACTCACCGAGCCAATCAGTGTTCGTCGGCCAAATTTAACCGACGTTTTATATATGGTCATTCCTTCTGACGTCATCGTTGAGCCCGGAATTGACCAATGATATGCGCATATTTAATAAGAACGCATTTGGCGTATGTTTCTTCAAGCTCGCTGATTGGTGGAAGAAAGGTCAGTGCGTAGGTCAAAAGTGATTTATTACCCAAACTGTTACCGGTACCCGTCGTGTGGGCGGGGCTACTAAACTGTAATATGGTCTCTACTAGGCAGAGTGTAGTTTAACTAGACTCTGCACGCAGGGTACTGGAATGGCCCTGCTTGGCCCGAAGCCTGTGAGGCACAAGTCAAAGTTTTATCAAAAGAGTCTAATGGCCTGAGTTATAAAACTACTAGTCAATAAAACTTCTGCCTACTGTTATACTAATGCGGATCTACATATGTTACCTATCAAATTAAAGTATGAAGACTCATGGTATCACACTGACTCTAGTTTGATTTACCTTATTGGAAAACAGAGAAAAGAATGCAGAAAGTCGAAGTGACTTCCAATAATTCAACATACCATACAGTGAAACATATTCATCTGAATTAAAATTTCTCATCTTATCTTACTATCTATCAATGTGAAATATTTTGAACAAGTTCATGCAACATCGTGCAGATTTAGAAGGAAGGGGGAGGGGCAGAGGCTCAATGAAAAATGCTCTACTTGAAAATTGTCCCAGGCCTCAATTTTTGAAAAAATGGACCTTACTTTCCAAAAGGGGTCCAACTAGTTCTAGATCCCCTAATATACCCTTTTCTTCAACTGTCTATATACATGTATGTATAGATTGTTACTGATTTTCTATCAATCCAAGAGAATCAAAATCTATGTCATGCTCATACAGTACATGGTATATTTAAGTACACCTACAGAAGGACATACTTGACAATCATACCTGATTACAGATTACATCATAATGATAACTACATACTGGTTTTATCAATCATTACGAGTATATCAAGGCACATGTATATTTCAATCACATTCCACCCAAACCACTAAGAGATATGATAAATGGGTATCATCAATTGGACGTAATCATTGTTCTTAGGCATTCATTATATATATTATCTATAGTAGCCTTCTAGTTTACTCAAGTTGTAAATTATGAGGTAATATTGCATAGATGGTTGAATAACCAATGTAATAATGTACCATAACTGAGACAAAAAGGATGTATTTATGATAAGTAGAACATCCTGCCTTTGATATTACAGTCTTTTACTGGGTGTCTCAAAAGTAGGTTTTAAAACATTACCATTCTGATACTCATCTTTCTGTTTCTCAAGGCGAAGAAGAAATGAGATATTATATGGTTTATTCATGATGAGTTTTACAGTTATTCAACAATCTTTTTCTACATACTTTAACAAACTTTTGGACCATCCTGTACGAGATAATAAGGATCTGTTGTTTTCTGCTAATGTTGCCCTGTATTCTTATAAATTCAACAAATCACCATTACTTCAACTGATTTCATAATTAGTTTGTTGGAAATATGTACTGTTTCTGTTCTAAGCTGTTGCCTTTTGTGCTTCTGTGCAAAAAAAATTATTCATTAATGGTGGCATTGATAATGGAAGGGTAATGGAAGATGGGGAGGGGATTAAAAGCCACAAGTTCCATGAAAAAAAGTCAATGCAGAATATGTTATGAAACGTCTAAAAATATCAAATTCACAAAAACTCATTCTGTGGATATGAACCCAACTTCAAAGACTAAACCATAACAAATATTGATCTTATGTTATGTTCAAAAGAATCTTGTTTCTTAAAGGATTAGTATACCACAATGTTTTTATAATGCAGAAATGTGTTTTTATTGTAATAGAATTATAATTTGCTTGGCAAATCAACTGATTATAATGTCAAATAAAAAACAAGAGAGGGCAATTTATCAATAAAACACTTGATCCCAATTTATTATTACAGAGCTACTGTGAATATTTGATTTTCTAATGTTTGAAGAAAACTAATACCTGGTAGGTGGGTGTTGGGAGTAAAATTAATCAATCAAGTCAGTAAAAAATATATTTAAAAAAAGGTGTTATTTGAGGCATATTCACAAGGGCATATTTAACTGTATATAATAAAACTTGTTTTAATGGAGGTGTTTCCAAGGGCATGTTTTGCTGTATGTGTATAGTTATATGATGCCCATTAACTGTTTTGTAAATCACATGTTCCATCCTCACCTGTATAACCAGTTGTATACAAAACCAAATTCCCATGCCTGTCATGTTCGAGATAAGTAAATATGAAAATTTGACCTGTATATATTTTAACTCTCTGATCATGATGTATGAATGAAATCAGCTTCTGCTCTATTTATCCAAACTATTTTAATTCTAATTTATTTCACACAGGTTGCATTTATACCACAAGGGCATATTTTACTATGGGAGGAAATCAAAATAAACATTTTATAGCGCTGAAATACTATACTTATGTATAGGTTTTATATTAGCCAGTAGTGAAACCTTTAAGTGTACATACATATACTTCAAGTAGCATATGATTAAAATTTCCCTATTGTTAAAGTACTCAGATAAATATGTGTAACTTTAACATAAAGTAATGTGATCTACCCACATATGGAGCCTATATAGTGCAGAGAAGTTAAAATATGAGTACTCATTTCCTCTGATCAAATATAAGTATTTCCTAAATCATTACATCATAAATAACTTAAGTTCTCCCTCCCCCATCTACTTTAACTCCAGTAGGCGGGTCGGGGGGGGGGGGGCACAGACTTGAAGCAAAAGTAAGAAATATATTCTTATTTTGTCATCCAGCTAGAACCAAGCTGCATCTTGAATTTCCAAGTTTTCATTGAACATCAAACTGGTGAGTATGACTATACTATACTATAAACCAATGTATTTCTTCAGTTATATGAAATAGCATGATGGATCAAGATGATCCAGAACAGCAAGTTCTTTACTCTTTACCCTATGATTTAGTCATACTCACCTCTGACATAAACAGATGATGTTAGAGTTTCTGACACCATCTTAATGATCTCAAGTATAGGTTTTAATGAATGTTTGATTTGGAATATAAAATTGCTATGATTTTCTCACCACATATTCTGATTGGATATAGGATTCATCAAAGAATCATCCCTAATTCAAAGAGTAGACACAAAGTTAATTTCTTGTGAAGGGTACAGTCTCAACAACAATCAATTCTCCAAACTTACTTTACATGGCAATTTTCTTAAGAGTATTTTTCAGTCACGAGATCATGTTTTTCCTTGACATTTCATATATAAGCTATTCTGTGAGGGTAATACTCCATGATGTGATGCTTAAGCATGCAAATGTATTTTATATTACATTTTTTGCGAATCCCAAAGGCCTAATTAAAGCCAGCAAAGATAGGGAAACATATGGTAAAATGCCAAGAAAATAAAGGGCTGGTTTGTGCTGGTAAATACATGAAGCTCCTCTTTCCAATAACTTGGTACTCCTTTGGATTTTGAAAGGGATCATATTAGGCCCTGACAATTATGATAACACGGAGTTATAATTCTGGTGTACCCATGCTTCAATAGAAGAGTTCTAATAACCAAAATATTGATTTTAACAGTCATACGTTTTAACGATAGATCAATGCTCAGCTTCTACCAAAATGACAGTTGGAATCCAATAATAATTTAATTGCGGCAGAGAGAAAGCAATTAGTGTTACAATAGCCCCAAGAGCAAACATCACATTTCTGTCATATCTGGGTCAAGTGAACCCAGCTGGAGTATAAAGCATATGCTGGAATCTTGAATTTAGAACCACTTGCATGATTGCATTGTGCTTTGTTTACCACCAATGAAGGTGAGCAATACCACAATATCACTGGCTTCTCCATAGTGTACTCTGAGTGTCCAGTTATCTGATTTTGTTTCTTTAAAAGAGAGTTTCATCTACCTGATATATATGCGTCTAGTGTCAGAGCAGTAGTAGATTAGGTAGATGATATATATATATTTCTGTAAAAGGAATTTTAGTGACATGACTAGGTAGAAACATGACATTTTTCCATTTGTATTTTGATTATAAATAAGTATAAATGGTAAGACTAAAACAACAATACATTCACATATATGTTAGCTCTAACAAAGCATAATGCTTTCCTTTGTTAATCTAGCTTTCCAAGGGGTAGGATTGAGTGAACACACACAATGGTGACTCAGACTGATTAACTGTGAGATTCAATCAAAATGAACTTACATTTTGAATGAATAAGTTGTTTTACATGATCATTTTAATATATTATAGTTTTATTGTAGGTACATATTACATATATACAACAATATTAGCAACTTGGACCTGTATCCCAAGCAACTAGCTGTAGGTCATTATATACCATATAACCAGGTCGCTATATCCCTTGTAACTAGGCCCTGCATTAGTGCTTGCAACGGTAATGAATCTCACTGCCGGTAAATTTCACCTCCATTACCTTACCGTTACCGATAATCGTTGATACTGATAATGTTCCTAAAATCCCGGGGAAAACCTGAAAGTGAAACTAAAATATTTGGAAAAATCCTTAACGAAGCCGATTTCTCAGCTTGATTTCTCGCTCACATCAACTACAGTGGATATATTGTATCATCGTGTATCTCGTGTGTGATTGTGTATTGTTAGGAAGTCTTTGAATGATAATATAGAGTGAATTCGATCAAAATTGATCAAACTATTTGTGTTTGTTTTTACTTCACTGAAATATCACGTCACATGATTTGTTAATCTCGCGGCATGGGAGCTGATTGACAGAAGTGGGTGGGGTTTCGCTTATCCTCCCGCCTTTTACGAATGCTTTGCAGTTGATTGACAGATTAGCTCTTCAAATGTGGAGATTGAAATATATATGATTGATAAAATATTCTTAAACGAACATTGTTTCGTAAATTTGACAATGGATCGCAATGCCAATCATCATGTTGCAGCAGCATGGCGATTATCGGCAATGGATTTTATTACCGGCAATTGAGAGTATCTACTGCCGCTGCCGACAACCCGGCATTACCGTAAGGCACTACCCTGCATCCCTACCAACCACATCTTGCATATCCCAAAACCAGTTGAGAATTTAAAAACTATGAAAACTGGAAGAAGTTTGACTGTAACCCAATAAGAATAAATATGTTACATGTTGCAATGAAAGGGAAGTTCACAGGGTAAATTAATAAATCCATCATATTAGACATCCAAATATTCCCTGATGGCCTACATTCCTTGCTGAAACAGTTGGCTAGTCATAATACACAGGCCTTCTACTAGCTAAGCCTATGTCCAATATGGAAGCATATATAACACAGTGCAGGATATAGTAATTTTACTATCAAATGAGTTCACTCAGATAAATGCTGGCAAAAAGCCTTTTGATGATAAATCAACCAATGAGGGAAATACATGTACGCAGTATGATGGTTGTTATTTCATCTGAAATAACACTAATCTAGTGAATTTATAACCATTTGCATTTTTAGCTTGTGATCAGCCATACATCTTGGGGTATGTTTATCACAGTTATGTTTGCATGACTTTAATTTAAATAAAAGATGAGGAGATAAAGTACAAGTGCACTTATACAAGCAATTCTGAAATCCAGAATGTTACATCTTGATATATCATAGATATTTTTGTATCTTGTCCATTGTAAGAGGACATGTGATTACTGATTTGTATAAGAATGAGAATGTCAGGATAAATATTGAATCCCTCTGGCCAGTAGTTAAAACCATTTTGACTTATATGGTATTTCTAATCATGATGTGACATTCAACATTTCAAAAAGTGTTGAATTTATTGCCTTTTCCTAAAAATAGCAACTCTGGGATCGCAGATCTCATTATAATCACTGTCTAAATAACACCACTGCAAAGCATTAACACTAGACATGTCTATACAATAACTATACAATAATATTAAGTTGAAAAGTAGCAATGACATTTCATTTGCATTAGGATGTCTTCTGTTAGGATCTATGAATAAATGATAATATAATTAATGTGGTTTCATGTTATCTCTGGGTACTCTCTTAATACCTTTTCCATCTTACCAATCAGTTTATGTAAGTCATGTCAACCTTCTTTCACTTCATGGCTTTCAGTTGACTTTGATTCAGACTTGAGTTAACCACATTAGTTAGAGCGAACCTTTTAACATGGTTACATGATTTGCATGATAATCCCTTCATGATATGAGACAGTGACATGAAATATACATGTATATGTATGCGTTGGGGTATGCTTGGATGGGAAAACAGGGGTCTTTACCAACAGTATGAACCAGAAAGAATGCATTTACTGTGCTAGTATTTTTATTTGATCTTCCTGATAAAACCTAAAAATATTGATGTCCCATTAAAGGTTTTCCAGATCTACTATATGTGGGATAACCCCCCCCCCATACACAAACAATTACAACCCTACATAACCTTTACTAGGGGAGTGGCACAGATTAAAGGAAAGAAGAAGTATATCTGGTAATTAAATAGCCAGAAATTATTATCTGTCATAATTCAGTAATCTTGAATATGAATATCAATCTTTTTGACTAGCTTTTACCATAACTTTGCAATATTGCAATATACAAGTATAGTGACCCAATATCACATGAATAAATTTTGGGGTGAATATTAGCATACCGGAATAGCCTGACGACGGTAAAGTAAGATACCATTGTCACAAATGACGGACATATACATAGGATTTTATCATTGTTAATTCTGTGAATGTATTAAGCTCTTGTGATGATGTATCATATGAAATCCCAATTTCGATCAAATTGGGTCGTGAATCACCACAATATTTCGTCTTCAATATCTTCAATGACAACAGAATCTGAATGAGTATAAAGACACTTTGATTGATTGTTGTTCCAAAAGAATTTAGTCTAGGTGCTCTATAAACATTCAGTTCATGAAAATCTAATTGAAGCGACGGATATGTCCGCCATTTGTGACAACGGTATCTCACTTTACTGTTGTCAGGCTATTCCGGTGTGATTAGGATGAAATCACCAGATCCAGAGTTCTTATTTTTGTTAAGCGCAACTGTTGATATATTTTGATATCTGCCAGGATAGGGCAAAGGGGTGTAACGTCTACACATGGGGTAATGTCAACATGAGAAATGGGGTAACTTCGACACTTACTTGTTAGAAATTAGAATTTCCATTTTTCGCCATGAATGATCTTGAAAAAAGTAAAGATTTTGTAAGATCTCAATCAATGCGAGAACATGGCTTCCCCCTACATCGAGCAATTAGAGCAAATAAACAACAAGGTGTCGAAGTTACCCCACGCATTGAAGTTACCCCAAATTGAAACGAAATGGCGCTTATGTTATATCCCTTCGCCCTAACTGAACTCTTTCGAATAAAGTGTGCGAAACATGTACTGTCTCAGGGGCGGCATACCAAATCATAAAAATTTAGAATTCTACAGAAAAAGTATTTAGCTTTGGCAGCCTCAAACTAATCTCAATTCTGTTTGGGACTAAATTACATCAATCAATATCAGCCTTAGATTCCACCAAATCAGCTTTTGTCTTACTCACGTCGAGAGCTACCATGTTAGATTTTGAAAGTATAGCTCTCCATCGTGAGGATCTCCCAGCTGAAGAGTTGTGACATCTAAATTTGATCAGCGCCAGTCACCGGCTTGCTGTTTGTCTCAAACTGTAGCCTACATATGGGCTCATATGTGTCTACTTTCCCCGTGCATGTAGGATCGCGGATGTGCTTCTATGGCGATCAGGAGTTCTAATCGTTTTTTGTTTGATACCCATTTCCAATATGGCGGTTAAACGGAAATACTATCGACGCATGCGCAACTTGGGAAACGTCAAGCCGCCATATTGAATATACCTGGCCAAAACTTTTGACACGACCAATAAAATGAAGTCCTGATCGATACATAGGGCAGTGAGACGTTCTATAGTTGAGTTGAATGAAAGATGGCGATGTAGGATACATTTTCAGGTATATAATGTGCAACATGAGTCAGCTGAATTCCCTGAAATTTTCTTTGAAGTCAGGATTCTTAAGCTGTTGATTCTAGCGATAGAGAGCTATACTTTCAAAATCTAAGTAGCTCTCGACGGGAGTAACTTTTGTCCACTTTTTTGGACATAGGCTTTCAAAAGAACCAATGGAGATGACAATCTGCATTTGAAGATACAAATTAATTCACTCAGAATAAAGATTCTGAAGTTATTTTTGAAAGAAACAAACAAGGGCACAGTGAAGCAAACAGAAAATATTGTGTCCATCACTTTCAGTTAGGGCATAACTGACAGCTGAACTATCACCAAAGTTTGCACTTCCTGAAAAAAAATCTCTGCAAAATTATCTTTACATTCAATCAATTTTTTATACAAATAAATGAGGTCTTACAAATGATTTCAAGCTAAATATCAACACTTACCTTTCCGCCATAATTCTGTATATCTTAAATTATCACACAGGGTCAGATTACGGAGATATAATCCATCTTATAAGCAGCTACTTCCAAATTTCATTTTTTCTCACTTCCGCCATTTTGGAGATTTAGAAGGCGTAGATTTCAAAAGTTATTTGAGCTAATATGTAACGAACACATCTTAGGCTTGAGTTGATATAAGATCACTTTAATATAAGGTATAATTACAATGAGTTTTATTTGGCTGAATATAGCTTTACTTATTGCAATTAACAATAAAGTTTTAATTGTTTTGGTTTGAGGTTATTGCAGCTGCGCACTCCATTCATTTCAGAAGCACTCGATGCCGGATACACATCAAACACGTGCTAAAGTTTAGCACGTGTTTGAGATTGATCAAACCCGTGCTTAAGTTTAGCACGTGTTTGAGGTTGATCAAACCCGTGCTAGAATTTAGCCATGTTTGAGGTTCGATCAAACCCTGGGCCTCAGATCAAACCCGTGTGTGAAGCTCCAAGTGTTCCGGGCTACCCAAGTATTCCGACTCCTGCCGAAATATTCTGAATTGACCCAAGTATTCTGGGTTTACTTATTTTAGCAAATACACTCGATATGGTGATTTTTCAATTTCTAATCCAATTTTAGATTTCTACAGAGATGACTGTTGAAATTAAGTTAATCAAATCACTTATAATGTGGCTGTCTCATGTACAAAAGATTTTCCTTTTTTTATATATAACTACACTCCCCTCTATAAGTTTGGCAACCTTAGCTCCCCCATTGAACTACGTGTTAAAGCCTCTTTAGGTTTGAATTTTTATTTACTTAACCGGCGATGAGATAACTTATAATATTAATGGAAACGTAACTTGACCTTATTTTCAATACCTCCAAAATTTCTCAATTTTTTCCTCAATTAGAATAGGTCGAAAATTGATGATAAATTTAATGAATTTTTGAAAATCGTCATTCCCATGTAATTCAATGGGAAATGGAGGGTTCGGGCAAATCAGAAATCAGGATATATTTTCAGTAAAAGATTCAGCAAAAAAAATTATAGAAAATTGAATTGTCTAACTTTTTTGTACACTAAGTGTTTAGTTTATTTGATGAATACTAAAGTTACAGCGCTTCAAAGTCATTTTTGAAAATAATTTTTCGCCTCCTGAGTTATTTCAATGGGAAAGGTTTTTTGAAAAACTATTTTGACTTTAAAGCCCTATAACTTTGTTGAACCTGAAGAAACATCAATTTTTTGTTAAATAAAGTTAACACTAATTCAATTGCCTGCCTTATTCGTATTTTTTTGCAAGGACTCGGATGGATGGATATTCTGTCATATGACTTGCGGCAAACCTATCATTTCCCATTGGTTAACATGGGAATGTCGATTTTCAAAATTCATCAAATTTATCATCAATTTTCAACTTATTGTAATTGAGGGGAAAAATTGAGAAAATGTTGAGGTATTGGAAATAAAGTCAAATTACGTTTCCGTTAATAGTATAAGTATTTTCATGGTAGGTTAAGTAAATAAAAATTCAAAGGTAAAGAGGCTTTTAACACGTAGTTCAATGGGGGAGCTAATGTTGCCTAACTTATGGAGGGGAGTGTAACAGGGCACCCATTGAGGAGTGTCAAATCCCCGGGTGTTCGACCTTTGCACCATGGAACACTCCTGAGCAATAGGATATTTGGACAGAATATATCGATATATGTAGACTGGGTCTTAGCCTTGCCCAAGTCGGTATTTTTTTTACTTACCTGATCTTGAATTATTACCGCCTTGTACAATCCAATACATCGCTGCTGATATTATGCTAAGATATTCAACGGTTTCGAGATTTCCATAATACCTACGCTATCAGGGGTATCGCGAAACCTTATATATTGACAGATATACGCGTGGACACGACGTGTGACTTCAGGCTAATTGACCAATCGTTGACCCGCATGCATAAGCAAAGCAATCTTCCCGTCTACGACTTGAAATTCAATGATCTGATCGATCGTTTCTTTAGAGTTACAATATATTATGTAATTAAATGTACATAGGGAATGTAAGTCATTAATATAAATTAAATCATGCAATAGATTTAAAACTGATTTTGCGATGAAAATGCAAGACCTAGTCCAATGTAGCGGGTCATGTAGTCTTCGATCAGTGATGGAATCTCAGCCTACATCACATGTACATGTTCATTTGAATTCAGCGATCGTTTCAACGTTTATTGTTGAAATCTTCTCACCTCCGGTTACCGATCGATGCATCCACTAAACTCTGATTGATATTTATCTGATATAATATTTGTATTTTGATGATGAATTCATGCAGGATTTGTTCGTGAAAAGTCCCGGCGAAAACTAAAAAGTGTACTTGTTTTTGACCGCGCATAATAATGAGCTAACGCTGCAGGGCCGTCGTTGATTGGTCAAATTTTACCGACATAAACATTGAGTCGGTAAAGCACGTGGCTTTCTCTTTGGTACAAGGCGGTCATAATAGAAATTAAGATAGTAAAAGAGACCGACTTGGGCAAGGCTAACTGGGTCTCAGTTTCAGGAATACTAAGTATGTATCAACTTGTTCAGGAAAATTGTCCTTTTGAAAAAAATGGGTGCGTATTTCTAATAATGGACAATTTTTTGACATTTTCTGGCTCTCTTTCTTAATCGTGTGGCACTTTTAACTTTTGGCACCCTCTCTTGTGAATTTTAAGATATTATAAAATATATGTGAACTCGGAACACTTAGGTTGTCAGAACAGTTGGGCAAGAGACAGAACACTTGGGTAGCCCAGAACAGTTGGGCTTTCACACCCGTGCTGGAATGTAGTTCGAAGTCCAACCGATAGAGGCGCTCCTAACCCGTGCCACAAATCCAACCAATCAGAGCGCTCTTAAACCGTGCTATTTTGCCGAAATATCTTTCTGGAAGTTTTGTACCGTTAGTTTGTAATCAATATAGCCGATCTGAAGGTAAGAAGTTGCTCAAAGTGAACAAGACTAAGCGAGGATCAAACAGGGTAATGATTTTTTCTGATAAATTCAACATAAAACTTGTAATTTTCCCGTAAAGTGAGTATGATGAATTATCGCCCATTGATTTTGATTTTCAAAAAATTTCACTGCCATATTCCTATTGTACATAAATGACTTTCGTTTATCTTGAATTAGTTCTAGTTTGGCTAATAAAGTGTGTGACCTCTTATATGTTGATGCTTCTCGAGACCCTATCTACAAGACTTACATGTATGACTGGCACAATCGTCACCATGTTATCAAGTATTTTTATGGAGACCCTATCTGTTGCAAGACCTATGCCTGGCACAACCGTCACCATGTTATTAAGTAATTTTAAGTTTCGCAAGGATCCTGCCATGACCGTGGAAGTGTTATCGTGATAGCCTGGTATAACAGTGACAATGCTATATTATATCGCATGGTCTGTCATGACCGTGGTAATGTTAAAGCCTGATATGACCGTGACAATACTATACTATATTGCAAGGCCTGACATGACCGTGGTAATGTTAAAGCCTGATATGACGGTGACAATGGTTACAAGGCCTGTCATGACCATCATAATGTTAAAGCCTGATATTTATCCCGTTCCCGGACTATAGTCCTGCACTGAGAGCATTCATTTGCCTGTACGATTACAACTTGGGAGAATTATCTACGCCCCTTACACTTAAGATACCTACCTCAATGCATTATAGAACTCAAGATGTAACTTCTAATATATTGGAACCGCCGATTGTCTGGGTATATCGGCAGAACGGGAACATTTTCTCTTTTTCATCGAGAGAGATTCCATCACTTTTCAAAATGGCGGTTGGATTTAAAAGGGGAATCCCCCGTTTGGCTGTCCCGGATGTAGCCCGGAAGTACCAATATGGAGGAATTTGACGGTTGAAATAAGTTAAATGTTACACGCAAATATTGCGATCAAAAACGGAAATGTCTTCGTTCTGCCGATAAACCCAGACAATTGTGGATTCAACTACACGAAAAGAATGCTAAATTACCAAGGAATCTATTGAAGTAGGTATCTGAAGTGTAAGATCAGTAAAAAATTCTCCCAAGTTGTAATCGTACAGGCAAATGAATGCTCTCAGTGCAGGACTATAGTCCGGGAACGGGATAACCTGATATGACCATGACAATGGTTGCAAGGCCTGTCATGACTGTGGTAATGTTAAAGCACAATATGACCGTGACAATGGTTATATTAGTGACATTTAGTAGCATGAGAATACTGTAATCGAAAACGTCATCATTTATCTACCTTAAATATGTAAATCTAGGATACTACTACTACTTTAACTCATAATTCATTTCCACAAACTTGCACAATGATCCTGCCATGACCGTGGTAGTGTTATCGTGAAAGCCTGGTATAACCTTGACAATGTAATATTATATTGCAAGGCCAGTGTCATGACCGTGGTAATGTTAAACCCTGATATGACCGCGACAGTGCTTTATTATAAATAAGGCCTGATATGACTGTGACAATGTTTCTCGTTCTTGAATGAGATTAAAATTATAGTGTTCGGAAATGAATTATGAGTTAAATGATTCTAAAATTTTATGTATCGATGTGCGTGAGTACCATGTTCATGTATAGAAGTCTAGATTCACATATTTAAGGTAGTTAATCATTCTATGAAATTTGCAATGCTACTAAATGCTATTTAATATAACCATTGTCACAGTCATATTGTGCTTTAACATTACCACGGTCGTGACAGGCCTTGCAACCATTGCGACTGTCATATCAGGCTTAAACATTACCACAGTCATGACAGGCCTTGCAATATAATATAGCATTGTCACGGTTATACCAGGCTTTCACGATAATACCACCACGACCATGGCAAGATCCTTGCGAAACTTAAGAACACTTAATAACATGGTGACAGTTGTGCTAGGCATAAGTCTTGCAATAGATAGCATGTGTGCTTCTCTGCCATAGTATTTTCAAAAGGATACATTGTAACATGGCTGAAATTCATTATAAGAGGGCACAGGGTTATTGCACAAAAAAAACTAAATAATCTGAAATATCCAAATGTCATTCATACAATATCAATATACTTTTCCAAATATTATTGCACAATGGTCTCCTGATTTCTTATTTTTGGGGACGGGACCACGGACGGGCTGTCCAAAAATTCAAGTAAAAATGTCAATCAGAATCAGTATTGTCGAGTTCCCTAAGAGATCTCTTGTCTTAACTTATGTCTTAACTTATGTTTAAGCTTATCTCCATAATGTGGAGTTGATCAGCCAGCCAGCCATCCAGCCACCCAGCAAGCCAGCCAGCAAGCCACTTACTCAGTCACTTAGTAAGTCACTTACTTCCTTAGTCATTATCTCACTCTCAATCAGAAGTTCAGTAACTCATTCACTCTCTCAATCAGTCTCTCTATGTGAGAGTTCATATGTTGGAATATTGATTGAAATAATCCTACTTCATTTGGAATTATTCACAATTGCTGTTTTCTACTTTTTGAGTTTAAAAGAGGAATCTAGTATAATAATTTGAGTTTTTTAGAGATCTGTTAATTTCAACAAATGAATGGATTAATAGAGAGAAACATGTGAATCCATTGAGGATTGCATCAAAATACCAAGCATACATACTCAAACTTAGCAAGAGCTGCTCAAATGTTTTAGATCTAAATTATGAACCCCATTTTGTACTTTCAGAAGATGAATGTATGTCTGAGATGCGATGTCCTGGTGTTTAAGAAGAGAAAATGTACTATTATGTGAGTATTAAAAATATATATTCATTCTGAATTTTCCAACATTTCCAAGAGTTTTCATAAGCCATGATTCTTAATAATCACAACCTTTATGTTGATTTAATGTACTCTTTGGGTGTGCCTTAGTCCTTGATGTGTCCACCTTTCTTTTGAATGTATTGTTAGAAAGATATTTGTGTGCAATGATGATATGGAAATGATGACTGCATAAGGTTGCAGAGATTTTTGGGAAGATGTTCTCAGCTTGGCAACTCAACACTATTCAGTACATCTTTTAAAACTAAAAAATGGAGAGAGCTGTTAAATGTGATGTTGATTTTTTTATAAATCAGATGGTTTCCATAAAGTCATGTTATTTTAAGTCATGTTTTTAATTGATCTGCATTTGTAACCATTAATTAAAGACCACAGTTTCTTCTATTTAATAGCATATTCAGTGTTCTCCCTAATTTTTCAAAAGTGAGCGGTAAAATTTTGAATGAAAATTAATGGGTGGTGACAGTATTATTACAGTGGTGCAAAATTAAATAAAAAAGTGCCTTAAAAAAATCGGCTATTACAAACAGTAACAGAGTAAAGTTGCAAATTACTTAATTCCACTCATTAATAACGAATAGTATCAGTTATAAGTTCTTTGAATTCTATATGTTATTTTCTATCAATATAGCTAGCTTCAATTAAATCATCTGAAAAAGCTCAAGCTAAATCCCCATTTACACAATGTTGAAAAACCTTTAAAGATTAAAAATTCATTTACTCTTTTAAGTGTCACAATTTTAATGTTAAATCACAATCAATATGTCAATAGGTTCATTTAATTAGATGCAACTGGCAGTGATCTCCCCAGCATAAAGCAAGATGGGCGCAGCAACCACCTGAAAATATGCTTGCACCCACCTGAAAATCAGTTTGCACCCACATAAAAATGAAAAAAATCATTGGCATATCTCACCAATTTTTGTCTAAATTGTGAAAATGAGAGTTTTTGCACCCACCTGAGTGCCACCCACTGAGATTAATTATGCAAATATACTCTAAGGCATTCAGTGATCTCCCCAGCATTATTTTTCAAGCGGGGGGGGGGGGTTATCAAGTGTTCCTGAGTTACTGAGTTTAATTATCAACTCACAAATTTGTGGAAAGGATGAGTCTGGATATATGCCCTTTTGGTCCCTCAGTTAAATGTATGTGATAAGTATATTTAATTATTTTTCAAATTTTGAATTTCCCGCCAGTTTAATTTGAAGGGGGAAAAACAAGATAGCTGCCATTTGATGTAAGAAATATCAGAACAAAAGTAGCTTCACTTTCACAATGAGCAATGATATTTTCACAATGAGCACAGTTTTCTGGTTTAGGTTTAGACATATTACTCCCCCATCCATTCACCCCCCCCCTCTGTTCAATTTTGATTGTAGTTTATATTAGAATTACTTTAATTAGCCAGCAATGACATTCTTTTTGTGATAATATAAGTTTTGTCAAAATAATCCCTGACATGACATGTTATGACATCATCCTGAAACACTTAACTAGTCTTTACCAAAGCTTTAAACACTTGTTGTTCAATTAGGATCAATTATTTTTTTCATTAGAGGTCCAAACAAGATGTATAATGTTTTATTTCCAGACTGCATCAAGAAAGATGATAGTGTATGGATCAGAGCTTGACTCTTTGAGTGAGAATGGGTGGAGCCTATCAGTAAGCACATCTAACACCAGAGTAGCCAACCTTGCCTCACAGATAATTTCCAGGTATTTTACAAAGATCTGTTATCACTGGTAACCCACTCCGAATGTCCAAGGTACGATTTTTCTTTTTTCCTTATTTCACACATTATAGGCAGAATTACCACAACATTTTTATCACAAACCGACAACATATATCTATCACATATGTTTAAGAAAATGTACATATTTGCGAACAAGTAGTTCAGAAGACAACTGAATCGTCATTTTAATTCCTCACTTAAGTTACAGAAACAATATTTTGAAAAACAGTTAAGATGTGCACTTTTAACGAATATCATTGCTGTAACTAAAGTGAGGAATTAAATCGACGATTCTGTTGTCTTCCGAGCTATTTTTTCACAAACATGTACCTTTTCTAAAACATGATACACGTTTGTGTGAAAAAATGTCGTGGGGATTCTGCCTACAACGCATGAAATTAGGAAAAAAGAAATATCATACCTTCGACGTTCCAACATTTTGTTACCGAAACGAACCTTTTCGGTAACCATCGTAATCGAGTGGATCACCAGTGTGTTATTAATATTTTGGATATAAAAATGTGTAAAATTGCAATATTAACACAATATTACTACATTATTCTTGTTTTATATTCTCACTTTTTTGATGAATATGGAGTGCATTTAAAGACAACTAGCTTCAAACCCTCACAAAACTACATGCAACTGGGTCTTAGTCATCATAAAAACATGTCATTCCTCAAACACAATGAGTAACACTTAATTGTCCTATCTGTAGGTACCATGCACTAGTTAGTAGCTGTAAGAAACAGTGTATGAAACAGGAAAAGGCTGTGATTGAACATGAGGGCTATGGAAGACTATACAAGGCTTTGTAACAGAGCCTAGATGACCTCGAGGCCAAACTTAGAAGCAATACATTCACACAGGGGGACAGATCACATGTGCATGCTAAATTACAGAATGTCCAGGTATGTTCAATGAAAGTCTGGATCTTTATTTCAATGAATAATTTTAATATTTAATTTCCAAATATTTTGTTATGTATTCATTTCAGAACTTACTGTCCTACAAGGAAGAAGAAAATCATAATCTTAGAGCTAAATCACCCAAAGTTACATTAAATCACAAAGTCTCATATTTTATACACATCTCACTGACATTATCCACATATTTGTTCAAGTCACTGCCATATACAATGCATACAGTTATCTGCTCAGCATTAAAGCAAGAAGGCATAGCACCCACCTGAGAATTTTAAAACCAGCTTTATTTCATCTTCCTAAAAATTCATTTGCACCCACTTAAAAATGAGAAAAATAATGAAAAATGGGCATAGTTTTACCAGTTTTGGTCTGAATTGTGAAATGAGAATTTTGCACCAACTTGATTAAAAATGCCTTATCTGGTGCCTGATAATTAAAATCCTGAAAATATGGCAAATTGCCATGTTTCTAGTTTTATAGTCACTTCAATTGATTCAATGTAGCAATTTGTGACATTGATTTATAGGAATCAGATATATGATAATTATGTAAGTTTGGTCGATCTTTCCATTGATATATTAAACTTGATACCATCTATTTTGATTTTGGCTGTAGAGGGGGGGGGGGGGGGGGCAGGGCTTATTTGACAGTTAAGAATAGCATTTTAGAGTCATATTACCGTTTGAATTTTGGAAGCTACTCTAGCTTTATCAATATGCAAATCTAAAATTTTATGAATCATGTTTTCACAGAACACAAGTAATTCGCATATATCTTTTGAAGCTGACACTTATGAGTGAGAAAAGTTTGGTAGACAGAAGGAGGGAGAAATTCTCAGAGTTGCTGACACAGAGTGGTGACCCTCATTTTACCTGAGAGAAGAACCTTGTTGTTGAGAGATACCACATGCTTCTCGACAAAGTGGAGGTATGATCTACAGATACTTTATATGATGCACTGTTACATTGAGTAATTTTAATATTACTGGTACAAAAATAAACTTCCAACATTGAGGATGAGTTGATTATAGGATCAATTGTCTTAGGGATGAGTTGTCTTGGGGATCAATTGACTTTGGGATGAGTTGGTTCTTGGCAACCAGTTGTCTTGGAAATCAGTTGTCATGGGGACTAATTGACCCTGCAATCTATCGTGTACAAATGTATATGTAAATCAGGGTGTTTGTTCTTGCAAATGGATATCCATTTGATCTCATTTCTTTAATCTGATCTCTCTTTAAGGATTTATTAAGGGAATGTGACAATGTATTGTCAAACCACATATACCAAGAGGCACTGGACCATGTCACAGAATGAATAGATGGAGAAACCACTGAATAACCTGGAGGGGGATAGGCACACCACACAAGCTCAATTACTCAAGGTAAATTTTGGGATATTTTACAGAATGAAGCCGAAATTATACACAGGGTGTTCCATAAAAATTGTATTCCCACATACTTGAACCCTCAACCCTTATAAACAGATGTCTCAAAAGAAATTGTAGAGATTATCCAAAGTTACATTTCTCTCTCATATGTACGAGTGAAGGTCTTCTTATTTGCTATTAAAAACCCTCTCGTAGTTATACAGTACAAATGTATTTCTCTAATATATTTTACATTCAAAATATTACAAGTTCAATGCCAACGGAGAATGAAAAATGCAACTCATTTAAAATTATCATGCGTAATTGCTCAGATTATTAAAGCTCAAAGCTAAAACTAAAAGCAAACAAAGTGACTGTAAGTAAATGAAAGTATAATTTCTCCAAAAAGGATATTCCTGTACAAATAGAGGATGGTCAGAGCCTGCTTCATACCATGCAGACACGGGGAGAGAAAACTCTGACAAATTTCTTGGTATTGGGTCGAGACACCATCCGGCAAAACCTTCACTACGATTATGAAACTTTGACAAAACGACTCGCAGATACCAAGGGCACATTAGAGAGCTGTCTCCTGGAGTTGTCACAGTATGGTGACCGCACAGATCAGGTGAGAATGAGTACCTTTATTCCAAAAAGTTGGGAAATGATGCTTGCACTGATTTTGAGGAAAAACACTGAAGATTTTTTTCAGAGTCCAACAATTTATGCAATTTTTAAACTATCTCTTCATATGACTTGAAATAAGAAACAATTAAGGCACAGGGTGAGCCAAAAATGTTATTCTAAACAAATGTTAAAAACTAAGTCATTCAGCATTGTTTAAGATCATATTTATCACCATTAAACCTTTTCAATTTTCTTCATCTTAGAAGTATGGCTATATATTATACTAAAACTGAAGGGATTTTAGAGTAGATCACAATTATGGTATTGTTTTTCTGATTCTTTTCTCAGAAAATTAAAAATGGCTGGAATAGGCCATAACTTAGAGATATTATACTACAATGATCTATTTATTGAAGGGAAGAGTGCGATGGTAAATATTACATTGTGACTGTACAATTCATGATTTATATATGTTCGTTGGGATTCCCTACACCTTGGAGTTGCCAATTTCTAGTTGTAAATTGTGAATTGTAGGTTCTACAACATGAGTCAGAACATCCCCAGGTTCTACAACAACATGATTCAGAACATCCCAAGGTGCTACAACATGAGTCAGAACATCTATCACCAGGTTCTACAACATGAGTCAGAACATCACCAGGTTCTACAACATGAGTCAGAACATCCCAAGGTTCTACAACAACATGAGTCAGAACATCCCAAGGTTCTACAACAACATGAGTCAGAACATCCCAAGGTTCTACAACAACATGAGTCAGAACATCCCAAGGTTCTACAACAACATGAGTCAGAACATCCCCAGGTTCTGCAACAACATGAGTCAGAATATCCATCACCAAGTTCTACAACAACATGAGTCAGAACATCCCCAGGTTCTACAACAACAGGAGTCAGAACATCACCAGGTTCTACAACAACATGAGTCAGAACATACCAAGGTTCTACAACAAAATGCGTCAGAACATCATCAGGTTCTACAACAACCCGAGTCAGAACATCATCAGGTTCTACAACATGAGTTGTTTGGTTGTTTGCAAGCTAACGAAATATTGATGAAGTAGTGATTAATAGAATTTATTAAAGGCCCCGTGTAAAGTTTAAACCACTTTGGCTTATATTGTAGTCTTACCCAATGTTATCAAAGTGTGATATGTGAAACTTTTTTTTTAAATTTCAAAAAGTGGTTTTTGATAGACTTTTTGTTCCAAAATTTGTGAATTTATTTAAAACCAACTTTTAGAGGTCACTCATATCTTCTAATTAGCCACAATTCATACCAATGCATAGCATTCATCCTCCCATGTGTTTTGCCGAAAAAATTAAGAAAATCTGTTGATAAACAAGCGAGAAATGAACTTATCAGTGCATGAAAATGGTTCTGAGAAAAATGCATTTCAAAATTTTAGTTCTCATAGAAACCAATGGTACAATGATATCTAAAACATAATTTATTCTTCCTTTTAACCTGGTTAGACAATCAACATTGTTTTTTATGAAAGTCTAGCATATTTAGAAAAGATTGACATTGAAAAAAAAAATTCAATTTTTTTCAAAAAGTTTTTGTTACCTTAGTGACATCACTAATGTTTCAAAATATTTGTGATAAGCTAAAACATTGAAGTGGCCCATTAAATATGACATTTTATTATTGAAATAGTGTGTCTTATGTTCAATCTTTGCATTGGTGTTAAAAAGATAATCTTTTT
Source organism: Owenia fusiformis (assembly GCA_903813345.2). Classification (NCBI taxonomy): domain Eukaryota; kingdom Metazoa; phylum Annelida; class Polychaeta; order Sabellida; family Oweniidae; genus Owenia; species Owenia fusiformis. Next base: position 11,836,331 of record CAIIXF020000006.1, on the reverse strand, counting down.
TGAAATGCATTAAGAAATATTTAATGATTAAGAAATTTCAACCTTTTAAAAAATATGGCGGGAAATTTGAATATTTGAGAAATGAAATGCTCACAACTTTTTTTTCAAAATTTTTTTTTTGTTCAAAAATCTCTAAAATCACTTTTTAAGTCCTAACAAATAGTAAATGAATTATAAAAAAATATTTTCAAACTTTAGACGGGGACTTTAAGTAAATTGATCAGAAGTATTTGAATTTATAGTACCTACGAAAACATATATTTCGTGAAAAATATCACAGACTCTCGATAGCTAATACATTTTTATAGTCTCAGGGTGTTATTTAGATGGAAATCGGTGTTTGTTTCAAGGTTACAATGAATGTGTGCAAACCATCTTTTGTTGAAATGCCTTGTTAACTTTATGTAAAGATATTCATTTGCAATAACTTTGTAAAGTACATGTAGTCATTTAATAAGAGAAATCTTAAATGGATGAATTGTGGTGCCCCAATAAGTGGAGAGTATAAGATTTCTACTTGGCGAATAAATATGAACACTGTTATTTCAATACAGGATATATCATGCAAAAAAATTGGAGATTGGTTAGCTCATTACATTTGGAAGATCTTAAAGATATTCAATTAGTGGTTCTTACACAGTTTGCCTCTGAGAATAACAAGGCGTCTGTTGTTGGTAAACATTGGATTTCTTCTAAAAATTCAAAAATTGAAGTAGCATTAAGCGGTTCTTTTGTTTATTGTATTTTTGAGTTTTTGAGGGCTTCCATTGACATTTAATCATGGGGTTATGGAAATTGTTTTTTCTTGTCAAATTTAACCAGTAATTGCATTATTCATTATGTAGGCATTTTAGTTTATGTGGACATACCTGAATCGGTGCATTTTCTGTTGTGTTATTGCCAACTCAAGGGTATGATATTGAGAAAAATATCGATTATGATCCTTTTAGCTGTGATCACTTAGGTTTTCATACTCTACAGCTACTATTTTTATTTGCATTAAACATGTTGAAAATCATCACTCACTATAATATATCAATCAGTTCTGTTAATCAAAATCAATGTGTTAATATTGAGACAAAATTCAATAAAAAAGTCACATTTGCACTCATTGGAATTGTGCGCTCATTAGAGATAATATTACAGGTATATGTATTACATTTTTTATATCTTATATACAACAGTAGAACCTGTTTTAGTGCACACCTCTCTCTAGTTATCACCACTTTAGATAGATTTCACATCGACTCCTGTATATAATCCCATCTAGTTAGAAAATACCTACCGTGAACACTTTTTGTGGCTCAATAGGTGGTCACTATTTACAGGTTTTACAGTATTTGAATTTATTGGAATATATGTAAATGTGCCTTTATTTGTGATCGATGTACAATGGACTTGATGTTTCAATACTGAATGCATACATTTTTGGCTTTTGCAAAATATATATTGTCACTAGTCCACAGTAGGGGCAATAGGAATTAGCCACATCCAAAAATGGAGACAAAATTAATGTTTATGTTCAGGATTGAAGTGAGTCAACAGGTATATGCATAATTATAAAACTTTATAAATCGCTTGATAAAATGAATAGTCACATGGGTTGACCTTGAAATGGCATGTGTAAATAGTTATTTGCAATAGAAATAAATAAATCCGTACATCAAACTTTCTTTATTAGTTTATTTGGTCCAGACTTGAATACAGCATCAACTCCAAATACTTCAATGTAGTTCAAGGCCAGCTATTATCAGAAATTATAACATTAATTAAAACCTCATCTAATCCCAAATACCTTTGAACACGTAAACTTGAACACATAAGGATTCCAACTCCTAATTGCTATAGCCAATTCATCTTCGAGAACAAATTTTATTCTATTTGAGAGCCTATATCGGCATGAATTCAAACTGACAGAAAGGTAAAAGGTCGGGCAATTAATCCAATTCATGAATACCAAAGGATGCTACATCCCGGGTTTAGAGTGTTTTGCATTTCGTTCAGTTTATGGCGCCTCTCACTGGCAAAAGTTAAAATAGCACTGGTTTCGAGACTATTTAAATACGGGTCAAGGGATGCAGGATAAATGAGTCGGAGGATGATATATCTCCTGGGTTTTATACAGCATTTTATTGTTTTAAGTTAAAATCTGGGCTGTAGCCGGGATTTGACGGGGGGGGGGGGGGTCATTTTTATAAAAATCCAAGGGATTCACTTTTGAAATGGCCAAAAAATGACCAAAACCCTTGAAAAAGTGCTCAGCTGCATGGTTTTGAAAGCATTTTTGGCAATGGTAGAAGGTCCTGGCTACGGGCCTGTTACATAAGTTTGTTAATGATAGATTCAAACTGATAGCATGGTCGATCATACGGGGGTCCTATCCTTAAATCCATAAATACTCTGATAGGACGCTGTCCCGGGGTTTTTGTGTCGTTTCGTTCAGTAAATAGCACTGGTTGCGAGACTATTTTAGTACGTGTTTCGTATCCATATATACTCTGATAGGACGCTGTCCCGGGATTTTCGTGTCGTTTCGTTCAGTAAATAGCACTGGTTGCGAGACTATTTCAGTACGTGCTTCGAAAACCATCAGCACGGGTTTAGGAAACCCGGGTTCTGTCAGTGTTTGCCATCGACCCTTTCTCATTCATTTCCGGTTCAAGAAAATCTAAAAAAAACACTTCTTCAAATATTTCGCCTTATCGCTGTAAGTAGGTATCAAACCTCACATATTTTACAGTATTTTATACTTGTTATATATGTTATTAATTTGAAATGGAAAACTTAACTTCAATCTCCCCGAAATCAAAAGAAACGACTGTGTCAAATTTTGTGTAATTTTTTATTTATTTTTCCAATCTTTTTCATTGTGGCTATTTTTACCCAAGGTTAAAATGGCTTAATTCTATAACAGCCAATCAAATCAATTCCTGCCAAAATTTTCTTCCTTTGGCGGGTTTTCTTTTTATCTTCAGTACGTAAGCAAACATCAAGGTGTTCACACCTATTCATTTTTTACAGGTAAAGTAATTTGAAATTTTGTATCTTTCTTTTGTAACCAAATAGAGTGAATTTCAATCGTCTACTTCCCTTTATATCAAATACGAACGTAATTTAAAAATGTACGAATATATATTTTCTTGCTTCAGACATGGATGTAAAACTTATTGAATTTCCTTCCAAAAAGAAATTTCATTATTTCGGAATGTCAATTTATGTATAATAAGAATTTTGTTTGATACGAGTACGTAAGCAAACATCAAGGTGTTCACACCTATTCGTTTTTTACAGAAATGATTCACCCACCACACCCACACCAGTTTTCCTCATTTAAATTGTTATAAGTTAAAGTTAGGAATATTATTTCCGCATTAGCGGTTAAATTGAAGCTTGTACACCATAGGATATGGGTGTTTCACACCTTTTACTTTTCCATGCTAAGGGAATATGTCCCTGCTGGGTATTTCAGTTTCACAATTATTCAACATCAGTAACCTATTGTGTACGAGCATCACAGCTAGCGCCAAATTTTTATTTTATTTTATTATGTTATTAGAATAAGAGTTATTTTATTTTTGTAATTTTAAGTTTTGTATTTTAAGTTGTTATTTTAAGTGTGTATATTATGTTGGTGATTACTTTCATAAACAAATAAATAAATCATGAAATGTCTAATAATAAAGACATTAAAAATAAAATAATAATTGTGTCATTTTCATGTGGTAATTTATTTTATCACATGCTCTGTAAAATTCCAGTAATCTGATTGGTTGATAACCGTGTGAGTTTTCCCGTCTCACACGGCCGTCTCACACGTTACTAGAGGCAACCAGTGATGATCGATAGCAACGATGTGACGTCACTGATTATATCACTTCTAGCTAAGGAAAACAATATGACGTCATACTATTTCACAAACAAGTACGAATACAACGGTATGACGTCATATTGTTTCAAAGCGAAATCAAAAATTATAATAGTTACCAGAAGTACACGGGGTTCTGAACACAATCATTACTGACCAAATCAAAATGCTTCAAAATTCCTAGACATGTGATAAAATCGTCATCACACGTTTCAGCTTATGTGATACAGGAAATATTCCACTCGGGTAACAATGTATCACCACTCAAGCTTCGCTTTCGTGGATGATACAATATTACCTTTCGTGGAATATTTCCTGCATCACATGCTGAAACGTGTGATAACTGATAGTCTCTCAAGTAGAATGTACTTTGTGAGGTTGTGGAATGAATTGTGATAGCCTAGCCTAAGCTTATGATTGATATTGGCAGTTAAAAATTCGATTCAGGACCATTAGAACTATAACGTTTCATGTTTTTGAAAATTATTATGCTCTAAATAGTCTTGAAAATCACTCCGCCATCTTTAGAAATTATTGCTGTTGTTGTGTTGCATAAGCTGCTGTTTCCTCGGCAGTTCGTCTCTTGTACTGTAACTTCACTTTGTGCTCTCTTATGTGCTTAAATTCTCACTTGTTGCGCAAATTTTGTATTCCATTATTTTGTATATATTGCATGTCTTGATTATGTTTCTAACCAAACTTGTTTCCTGATAGATTACAGTAGTACCGTATTTACCCTATCGAGAATAAACCCTGATTCATTTATCAAACACTAGATGGTGCTAAAATAGGCCAGAAAAGGCTTTTTTAAATAACCAACGGTAACCACCAGTATCCCTACTCTGAAGTATATTCTAAATGTAGAGATAATGTATTTTTAGATTTCATTTTCACATATAAACCAGGCATAATAAATGATTTCTCTACTTCTGTCAAGGTTTATCTACAGTAAACCCCCAGCTATATTTGTCCTGTTTAGGTAGTTTTAATCATTCCATTTGTTAGTCTTTTATTGAATCAGCAGCATTTTAGCAATACTCACCAATCTGATGTTTCAGTTAAAAAGTAAAGGGATGAGTTGAAATTCATTTTTTTGTGATGTCAGACATGTTGTTCCAAGTCTCAGATAAATTAATTTCATCCTTATATGATAATTCTAGGTAACAATGAATTATAATGAGAAATCATCTGGTGATAAGATGAAGGATGATTGGTTTGAGAGACTACAGAAGTTACAAGTGACGCGAGCAGATATGAACAGCCTTATTATGAACTACCTTGTCACAGGTAACTGTAGAAAGCATAAAATGTTACTCACCCCTTCAGTTCCTCATTTATAATTAAGGATTTAAGTCAATGAAATAACCAAACTTGCTGTTATTTTCGCCATTCCCAGGTGTCATAATCCTAATACAACACAATACATGTACATAGATTCCTGGAAGCAGATTGAATAGAGCACGGTCGTGCCTGTATGGAGAAATAATGGATGTTCATTATTGGCTATGCTGCATTCTGATTGGTTTAGAAATTCAAATAGAGCACGGTCATGTTTGAATGATGATTATTTCGTACTTTTCATTATTTTTCACTTAACAAAAACTTACTTATTAATTACTTATGTTACTTTTTCATTTCAGAGGGGTTCAGAGAAGCTGCAGAAAAGTTCAAAATGGAATCTGGTATACAACCAAATATAGACCTTGATACACTGGATGAGAGGATCAAAATAAGAGACGCAATTCAACGAGGCAAAATAGAAGAAGCAATTTCATTGGTTAATAATCTCCAGCCAGAGTTATTAGATAATGATAGATATCTCTTCTTTCATTTACAAGTAAGGTTGATGTAATGTTAGATATCTCAGAAACATTGTGTATCAATGTACCGATACATCCATTTCCCCATATTGCAACATGTATTAGAAAAAAAGGTGTTCTGCATATTCATTTATTTGCCAGAAATATTTCTGTAATAGCAATGCTGTCATTTGATAAATACTTTTGGCTCATATGATGAGCCTTTCAAATAGGCTCACTTGTTCGTCAACAATTTTCAATGAAACTTGCAATTTTAAATATAAGTAAGACTGAACTAATGCTGGTATCCAGTTTATGGGGTCCGTACTGGTACAATTTAGTCTAGGTCTTGTTTTTGCCTTGTTTTGGAGAAATCAGCTTTCTTCACCATGTTCCCCCACCCACTGGTACCATTTTCTTGTAGTGCATTTCTGATATAAATATGTTTTGGGGTTTAGAAAATTCTTGATGAAAAGTATACCATGATTTTTCTGTAAAAGATTTTTGTCAAATAAAAAATGGTACCACCTTTTGACAACTCATGAGCTAAAATAACACATTTCCCTTATATTGTATTCGTATAGCCTTATTGTTATTTGTACAAATTTTGTCATTTATTCCAGCAACAACACCTTATAGAACTCATACGAGACAGAAACATAGAGGCAGCGTTAGACTTTGCACAGACTCATCTGGCAGAACGGGGAGAGGAAAACCCTGAGATCCTTTCTGAGTTAGAACGGACATTAGCTCTGTTAGCATTTGAAGAACCTGAAGCGTCACCCTTTGGAGAGCTCCTACACCCCTCACAGAGACAGAAGGTATTTTAATGTACATGTTTGATTTGAACGGTATTCAAAGGTAGAATCAGATCTAGCAAGTACAGTAGTCAGTATCATGTTCTTATAGTCCCCGATCTGATTTCCAAAAGGGCTCTAGAAAAGGGGTTTTGTTGTCCGGTACTTTCCCACATAAAATGATTGTACCGTTTGAAAGAACAGACTTCCCTCCTAAAGAAAACACCTCTTCTATTGATGTAAACAGGGGCAAAAGGCACCAAAACGGGGTTAGACAAGGTGGCATTCTGAAGTTTCACTTTCTTGTCATCACGATTCCAGGTAAACCATTAGACGGATGTACTTCAAATTTTCACACATGTTACATGGTAAGAAGTTCTAGAGCTGATTAACTTTGCGGCGGCCATCTTGCATTCCGGCGGCCATCTTGGAATTTTTTTCAGATAAATATTGTCATCGCGATTCGAAAAAAAAACATAACAGATGTTCTTCAAATGTTCACACATGTAACATGGTAAAAAGTCCTAGACCTCATTATTTTTTCGGTGGCCATCTTGCATTCTGGCAGCCATCTTGGAAGTTTAAAGATAAATCTTGTCATCACGATTTCAGGAAAACCGAACGGATTTACTTCAAATTTTCACACATATTACATGGTAAGAAGTTCTAGAGCTAATTAACCTTTCGGTGGCCATCTTGCTTTCTGGCGGCCATCTTGGAAGTTTTTTGGATAAATCTTGTCATTATGATTCCAAGAAAACCACTTTACTGATTTTCTTGAAACTTTTACACATGTTACAAGGAAGGTTACATGCTACCTTTTATATTGATATAAACAGGGGCAAAAGGCAGTAAAGTGGGGTTACACAAGGTGGTATTCTAAGGAGAATGTTATCTATTTTTCTGTATTTTAAACCACATAATTTGACATAAATGCATATTTGGTGAATGATATCATGTTTTATATTGATAGAAACATGGGCCAGAGGCGCTACAATGGGGTAACACATGGTGATATTCTAAAATACATATTTTTACTCTGCTTCTGTACTTTATACCACTTAAATGCATTTTGCGATGACATCGATTGATTTGTAGAATAAATAACTATATTTCATCAAAAAGAAAAAAGATTATTGAAAACGTCAAACATTTCTTTGAAATCCATTGTTGCACAGCGATTTTTGAGAGCGAAATGTATGCTAAATTGGCCTTGATCTGAGTATATAACGGAATTAAAGCTCTTTTAAACGAAAATGTAAATGTGTAGAAAACCTTTCACTGTGCATCATGTCAACTAAATGTTCTTCATGCAGTTGAATTATCTTCTGGACAGGTGATCACACAGAAGGAGAGACATGCGTATCATATCCTTAAATATAAACAAAAATGACAAATGAGAAAGGAAAAAAGTGTAAAGCAACCTAGTGGGAAAAGCAAACTGTAAAGTGTAAAACTGGCAAACAAAAATCAAACCTGAATATCCCAAGACAATAATCTAATATGGGAATAAACAGCATCCACACCGTTCAATGACCAATTCCTCATCAACGACCACAACTCCGAGGGACATTCCATTCATACTGAAGTCATTAAAATACATGTTGAAGAAAAATTGAAAATAATGATATCCAATACTCATAAGATCAAAAATAGTTGTAGATACTATAGTACTCATAAAAGCTGCAGATAACGTTTCTTCATCGGGAAAGCAAGCTGTCTCTTAGTCAGATATTAACTAACGAGCTGGTTGAGAGCACCAGCATGTCAAACTATGTGAATGGGCTCTGTATCCACAATGTTGCGAGTTCGAGACACATGTGCTCTTTGCGTTTAATAATCAACAAAAATCACTTAAACCTGCACTAAAACTGTGTGTCAGATCGATATAAGTATAGGGTTTGGAAACTAATTGTACCAACAAAAAAGAACTTAAAAAACACTGCTACAATATCAACATAAGCTTTCAATAGTAGTGATGATGCAGAAACATGCAAAATGTCACCACACCTTGTTAAGTATACAGTACACATTAACTACTGAACGTTCGAAGCTATTACAACATGTCACCCAATCACTAGTGGTGGTGACATAAAAATAATGCATAGAAAAATCTACTGAACCAAAATAAACTTTGTTATAGAAGAACTGATTTTTTACTCTAAGTTTTCAACTAAATATATTTCTAATAAGCAATGTTTTATCGAAAAGAAAAAAGAATTTCATGTTATATAAAATCAAATAAATTAATTATATTTTTTTCGTTGTGTTAGTTACACCAGTAATAATAAACCTGTTTATAAAGTGGTGTTAACTAGACTATATAATTTAATAGTCATAAAAGTAATAATAAACCTGTTTATAAAGTGGTCTTAACAAGACTATAGAATAAAACATAAAAAAAATATATTTATCTACAAACTTCCAAGATGGCCACCAGAATGCAAGATGGATATCGGAAAGTTAATCAGCTCTATAACTTCTTACCATGTAGCATGTGTGAAAATTTGAAGTAAAACTGTTACGTGGTTTTCATGGAATCGTGATGACAAGATTTATCTAAAAACGTCCAAGATGGCCGACGGAATGCAACATGGCCACCGAAAAGTTAGTCAGCTCTAGAACTTCATACCATGTAACATGTGTGAAAATTCAAAGTAAAACTGTGAAGTGGTTTTTCTGGAATCATGATTACAAGATTTATCTATAAACCTTCCAAAATGGCTGCCAGAATGCAAGATGGCCACTGAAAAGTTAATCAGCTCTAGAACTTCATACCATGTAACATGTGTGAAAATTTGAAGTTAATCTGTAAGGTTGTTTTCCTGGAATCACGATGACAAGATTTATCCCAAATTTCCAAGATGGCCGCCAGAATGCAAGATGGCTGCCGAAAAGTTATTCACCTGTATATTTTCTTACCATGTAACATGTGTGGAAATTTGAAGTAAATCCGTTTGGATTTCCTGAAATCGTGATGACAAGATTTATCTTAAAACTTCCAAGATGGCTGCCAGAATGCAAGATGGCCACCGAAAAAATAATGAGGTCTAGGACTTTTTACCATGTAACATGTGTGAACATTTGAAGTACATCTGTTATGTGGTTTTTGTGGAATCGCGATGACAATATTTATCTGAAAAAAATTCCAAGATGGCCGCCAGAATGCAAGATGGCCGCCGCAAAGTTAATCAGCTCTAGAACTTCTTACCATGTAACATGTGTGAAAATTTGAAGTAAATCCGTCTGATGGTTTACCTGGAATCGTGATGACAAGAAAGTGAGACTTCAGAATGCCACCTTGTCTAACCCCGTTTTGGTGCCTTTTGCCCCTGTTTACATCAATAGAAGAGGTGTTTTCTTTAAGAGGGAAGTCTGTTCTTTCAAACGGTACAATAATTTTATGTGGGAAAGTAACGGACAACAAAACTTTTTTTCAGAGGGTCCAGATCAGGGACTATTATACCTTCAACAATTTATAACAATCATTTATCTTTTGGAAGATAATATATTTGGGATTGTAAGGAATATATTGGAAGGTCAATTGTACATGTTGCTTCCAATTTTGTCACACCCTATGGATCTGATTCTGCCCTTATAGACAAATTCAGTACAAATGCCACCTATTGGTTATGATGTTATTAGAAAGGTTTTGCACAGTGGATTATAGCTAAAATGTATCCACTATCGCATCATGTTTTAATTTAACTACGATGCATAAATCTGGTGAATGTGTTATAGATTTAAATATGTTGGGCTAAAAACTTGTGAAACCTCTCTTTTCTTATAATTTTGAAGTAAAAACACGTTGCTGCTCTTCAAAAATTTTCTGGGCAGTAAATTTAAGGATGGTCCTTTGAAATTAGACAATTTTTGAACATTGTGTGTCTTTTGTCGATTGATAATAAGCAAAGATACCTTTAAATTGGAATCGTATCAAGAGAGGTTTTGAAATTATGCCACTATTTTTGATAGACTAAGAACAGACAAGTGGGAAAGGCAATGATAAACTCCATCAGTCCGTTTGTTTGGCGAAAAATCTGCAACTTCAACATGTTGAATCCTCTTTTCTCCAGGTCGCCAGTGAGCTAAATGCTGCCATCCTAGAGATGGAGAACAGAGACTCTACACCTAAACTTGCAAACCTACTAAAACTTTTACTCTGGGCACAGGACCAGTTAGACAGTAAAAAAGTGAAATATCCAAAAATGACCGATCTGGCTAAAGGAACGATAGATGATCCGAAATGACGGTTATCTGCCGTTGATATCGGCCTCGAGACAGTAAAGGGATACCTGGAGTCACTTACATAATAACATTGGACTATAGTCAATGGAAATTGGACTTGATGAGAAGTGGTGGGAAAACAGAATTTGTATATCATTGTACTATTTATTTATCATTAGTAACATATTGGCTCATTTCACTTTGTAAATGATAACTCATAAAGCAAAGTAATTATCAAGAATTGAATTCACTAAACAGCAGGAGAAAGCTGGATCTCAAATTAAATATGCAAATTAAATTAAAGGAGAGGTCATAATGACAGGGGTGTAGGCAGGATCTCAAATTTGATGAGGCAAATGAGTCGAAATCAAATAACTCTATCATGAGAGTTCATTTCCACATTTTCGATTGAAAATAATGTGTGGATTATTATTTTTCTATAAAATTTTGGTGACTCTCACCTGCCTCATGCATGGCTACTCCCATGTCAAGGTCATGAAACTGTGATTCACATTACAATCCCCACATACTATATCCTATGATATTGCAATATCTTTTTTAACATCTGTAGATGTCAATTTTAGTCTTAATATGCATATGAGAAAGGGTGGTTGGTGTTTTTTAATTCACTCTGAAAACTGAATTTCAGTGATAATATAAATTTCAGTTTCAAACAAGATTTTCAACAGCATATATATCAGTATATTGTAATTAATTCTGGCGAATCAGTTTGTATAACACTTTCTTTAGATACATGCATTTATTGTTGTTGATGGTATGGTGAGGCATCAACCTTGAAGTTGAAAAGATATTCAAATTTATTGATTCAACATTTGTAATATTTGCCCCATCCCTAAATATGAAATATCCAGCATTGATATATCAAAGTGGTCTTTGTATTGTAGAATTGTGTTGGTGTGAAGGCGTTGATTTGACCAAGTTTTAAAATTCACCAATTTTTGATTTACTTTAAAATGGTAAATTTTAACCATGATTTCCAATGGAACTGCAGTATAGTTTCTCATTGTAAATAGCTGATATGTGCAGCTCATATAAGGGCACATAACTCAATTACTGTACAAATAAATAATTTACAAACAATAAAGTTTATGTAATAAAATATATATTGTCATTTTTATACAAACATTTTCTTACATACACATGTCGTTTTTTTGTCAAGAAGAAGAGACACATGTTCCGTTTTAATAACAAATACATATTAACTGCACCATCCAGGCAGGAAATAAAATTCACAAATCACATTCAGTCAACAACATCCAAGACATATTCATACATAGATTCATACATTAAGTCATAAAATTATGGAAATTTTAATGTGGCAGAGATTTGGATTTTGGGAAAGATTGTAAACTGAATAAAGTTTTCAATTCTGCAATTACGTGCAGGGTAAAGTCTGAACACACTTTTCCAGTAATACATCATACTAGTAGTCATTGGATTGGCATTACACAAGGAGAATTTGCTTACAATTATTCCATTGGCTATTGATCTGAGGAGCTATTGTCTTCTCTGTCGTCAGAGGTTCTAGAAATATCCTTTTCAATCCTTCATTGGCATTAAGTCTGCGACTCTAGCTTTAATCAATGATTCATATTTAATTTCATTGATTGGTTAAAACATAACATAATATCACTTTCCTGTGAAGTATAAAATTCTCATGTTCAAAGGACACTGTATGAAATGCCTTGTACTATTTTGTTCTTTGTTCACCAACCAAACATGTATTCCATTGCCTTAGATACAATGTTTGAGCTTTTACGTGGCGTGCTACCATTCTGTACGACCTGAAATCAAATGAAAAGCAAACATGCAATGTAAAGTCAACCATAAAGCAAACAAATCATTTGCATCATACATTTACATAACTTATATTTTAGGACCTAAGAAATTCTGAATTGGTACCTCTTAAAAGTGTTCTACTCGGTTGGGAGGTGTTCTGCTTAGTGGTTCATGTTAAAGTAGATGGATTACAGTGTTCCATACATGAAGGTGTTCTACTAATAGGAGTGTTTTACTCGACAGTTTTACTGTACTCCTAATAGGTTCTACATGTTTTTGATAAATATAACATTTAAAAGTGGTTATAAAAAGAGTCCATATTCAGCTTTGTTCACACTAAAGAGGCACAATGTGTCTATACCTCATGTTCACTACTGGCAGCTCTATATGCCGCAGTGAGTGGTCTTATTGGTGTTGGTCTCATACTTTGGTCGCAGCTCATGTCAGCTAAGTGTGGGGTGTGGCCACCAGGAAACTGTGACGTGTTAAGATGACTGAGCTGTGATGTGTTTACTGAGGATGCTGGGACAGCCTCCATTATGCTCTGAAATAGACATTATTCACACATAGCTAGCATACCTGCCAACCTACCGTATTTTTACGGGAATCTACCGTAAATTTTTCGTTTTTCCGTAAAAAAATGACAAAATACCGTAAGAAAATGCCATTTTTTTCCCGTAAAAACGCCCGTAAAAAAATCTACCGTATTTTTTCCGAAATCTACCGTAAATTTTTTTTTTAAAAACTCGTTTTTTCCATGAGAACGGCCGTAAATTCTACCGTAAATTTTTGAAAATCTACCGTAAATGTTTGAAAATCTACCGTATTTCTGCTAAAATCAACAGTATTTTTGTTCAAACTACCGTAAAATCTCCCGTTTTTGTTTGGAAATGCTTAAAATTGAAGTCTTTCTGTACTGTCCCTGTAATAACCTTTACCAAACCGAATATAAGGTATCGGCAGGATATTGAATCGATTCAAAATTCTAAATCACATTCCCCGTCCGGGAAAGTCCATGAAGTTCGTAGAACGTTGTAGCTACGTTCATTCAGTTCGCACACAGTTTAAAACCGATTCGGCAACGTTTTGCAGAACGCAGAGACAACTGTTTCTGGTGTGATAGCTATTTTTGTTAATTCGTTCATAAGCAGTTTTTAATACGTTCATCTCGTCTTTATTCCGTCTGCAGTACGTTGGTATCAAGTTTAGATGGGGTTAAATTGTGCGTTCGTCTGGTCTACACAACGTAACCAAGCAGTTCAATTACGTCCTTAATCAGTTTAAACCAGTTGACAATTAGTTGTACCTCGTTCTCAATACGTCCTAATATGTTACTGAATTATCCACCAAATTTCCATACGGTTGAACTCGTTCTAAAATAGTAAACATCGTGTCCCTAATCCGTGCAGAACGCATTTATTTTTTTCGGTTGAGTTGGGTCTGTCTACGAACAGAATGAACGAGCTACAAACGGACTAGATTGGGGTACTCACGGCTGCAATTTACGCCTGACTACACAACGTCGTAATACGTCCCTAGTAGCTTTGAAGTACGACACTTCCGTTCGTAGTGTGTCCCCAGTGCGCCCAGGTCGTCTTAAGTACGTTATCACTCGTGCTGATTGCAGAACGTGACGATCACCAGAAAATTTTGAGCATGCTCTAAGTTCTGGAGGACCTACTCGTTCAAGTAGTTTCATGAAGTTTGTAACAGATCCCAAACGGTTCTTAGTGGGTTCTTAGTAAGAACGTAGTGAGAACTAGTTTGGTGTGATAACAGGGTTAACATACTGTTTTATTCATTAGTTTTTTAGAAATCTACCGCAAAAACTACCGCATTTTTTCAAAATCTAACGCAAAACTATTGCATTTTTTCAATTTTTTCCGCAAAACTAGTTCTTTTAAAATCTACCGCAAAAACTACCGCATTTTTTCAAAATCTACCGTAAAAGTACGCATCTTTTGCATATATTCCGCAAAAGTACCCGTTTTTCAAAAAATTACCGTAAAAACTACCGCATTTTTCGAAATCTACCGTAAAACTACAGCATTTTTTCAAAATCTTCCACAAAACTACCGGTTTTTAAAAAACCACCGTAAAAACTACCGCATTTTTTCAAAATCTACCGTAAAACTACCGCATTTTTTCAGAATCTTCCGCAAAACGACCGATTTTTCAAAAAACTACCGTAAAAACTACCGTATTTTTAAAAATCTACCGTAAAACTACCGCATTTTTTCTAAATCCTCTGTAAAACTACCGCTTTTTTAAAAATCTACCGCAAAAAACTACCGCTTTTTAAAAAATTTCCCGCAAAAACTACCGTATTTTCTAAATCTACCGCAAAAACTACCGTTTTTTACAAATCTACCGCAAAAACTACCGGATTTTTGTTGAAAAATACCGTAAAATCTACCGCATTTTGAAAAAATCTACCGCAAAAATACAGCAATTTTAAAAAAATCTACCGCAAAATTTTGGTCTTAGGTTGGCAGGTATGGCTAGGCAAGGTGTTTCCAATTCCAGCCAATTCGAACATGCTATTTCACGTAACTGCATTCTGTTATATAACCAATAACGCAGTTGTTATGTGGTTGCCATGGTGAGGAGATTTAAACTGATGCTTTGCCAACCTGACCCTTGCAAAAAATTCATTGAAAATATGTTATTTTCGTGATTTTGTCTTGTGTGAAAAGAAATTAAGCCCAAGACTCAATGCATTTTTGGCTGCTTCATTCCACTCAGGCATTGTTTCCTAAACACTAAATACTGAAAATCTATAGTTCAATAAGCAGCTCACATCAAGACTGTCAATCCCACTCACCTTATCAATACATGGAGACACCCCCACCATAATACTATTGCCAAATATTTTCCCGTTTTTGCTCAGTGCTTTCTTAGCTTGTATTTTTGACTGGTAGTGTAGATGCATCCAGTTGCCTTCAGTGGCTACCTGGAAATAACAAATTGGAAAAGCATGTAAGAGCAGACAGTGGAAATAAGGTTGGTCTTGGGACAATTATTTGAACTATTATTTGAACAGCCATGGCTGGCATTTTTACAAACAAAGTATATAGCAAAAATGGCAGCCATTTTTCAAAATGGCCACCTTCTACCAAAAGTGCCATTAGACAGTGTGCCATGCTTCTAGTATTCACATACCAAATATGAACAAAATCACTGCACTACTTTTCGAGTTATAGTAAAATACATTAAAATGGCAAATGGGCGCCTTCTACCAAAAGTGTCATTAGACAGTGTGCCATGCTTATAGTATTCACATACCAAATATAAACAAAATCGCTCCACTACCAAATATAACAAAATCGCTCCACTACTTTTCGAGTTACAGCAAAAATCGTAAAACCTGCACATCGCTCCAAAACGCAATATGTTGACATATATTGTTTTTACATTTTTAAGCTCTAATATAAAGTTAACCAAACCCGTCTGGCCCAGTAATCTACTCCCGATTCTGAATTGTCGTAGATCTAGGGCCAGACAAGGTCCAATGCAAAAAAGGGGGTATTTACTCCAGAAAAAACATGTCGCTGAATCATCACTTATTATTCATTCCCTATTAGCCATCCAACCAAAACATTGGGTACCATGTAAACCCAAGTATTTATTTGAAATAAAGAGTACATAACTTACGCGTAAATGTGGTGTTTTGTTTGTTATATTGATGTTGAAATGGGCACAACATTTCGTCAATATTTCATCAGTTCTCCGCACCGAATAAAGTTACGTGATGTGACGTAACACGAGTGTGACGCGATAATTTTTAAACTTTCATGGAACGAAAATACATTTCCCGGGAATCAATACATTCCAAATATTACGATTTGTTCAGCAGATTTGTTATGAAAATGTAGATTACTTTATAAAACAGACGTGTCTGTGTTGTATTTAAACTGGAAAGAAATATGGTGGACATTAAATACGATTTTTCAATTTGTTGAACTGACGGAATGTAGTACTGAACGAAATAAGCAGCCGAGACTTCTCGATATTCTACGAGATCACGAACAGATTGCAGAAGAATTTTTCTTTTTGCTGCGTTTAGACGTTTCGTTCTTATTTATTAGCCATCATCCAGCGATGGAAACCTAATATAAATACAAAGTTTGATACAAGGAACAAACACGTAAGTTTATTCATTTATCAGCACGTATTATACATTGAAAAACCAGTGTTTTTTCTGGAGTAAATACCCCATTTTTTGCATTGGATCGAGTCTGGCCCAGATCTACGACGTCGGGAGTAGATAACTGGACCAGACGGGTTTGGTTAATATAAAGTTTATGTAAATAAAAATTGTTTTTTCTGCGTAATATCAAAGAACAATCATTTAGTTAAAAAAAATAAAAAGGCGAATGCGGGATTCGAACCCGGGCCTCCCGCGTGCTAAACGAGAATTCTACCGCTACACCACCGTCTTATTATGAATGGTGGAAGTAATTAAAAGCTACTTATTTTGAATGCTATGATTCGGAAGTGACGTCACGTTCTTCATTTAGAAACCTTTCCACAATCATATCGTCGGCGCCGATCGAAGCAATTCAATGAAAAATCTTTGAAATGACACATTTATCGTAAGTATTTCTACACAAGATTTGCCCCATTTGTTCATCATTCTATAATCTTTCATTAAGCTCAAAATGATAAAGTCACCCCCAAAACAACCCAAGATTGCGTTTTGGAGCGATGTGCAGGTTAAAATAACGAGTAAAGGCCGCAAATTTGCACTAAAATGGCCGCCATTTTTAAATGAGCGGCCATTTTGAAAATCGGCTTTCGAGCAGAACTTCTACCCCAATAGGGTATGTGTGTACAAAATATGTACAAAATCGGGCCAACAGTATTTGAGTTATTGCCTCTGAACTTCGTTCAATGGGATAACAACAGTGAATTTCATGAAACATGATTTTGTTTTCTATGGCCTTATCACAAAGAACTTAATCTGAAAATAATGCTGGTATAAATTTAAATTACATAAGTACAAAGATACTTACCACATGTTTCAATATATTGCCATACTGGGAAAATTGCTGCATAACAAAAGATGTCGCTGCTGGTGGAAAGCCATATATGGTCACCCATGTTTCATCTAATATTTCATCTGGAGATATTGCCTCTCTGAAAAAACACAACAAAATTGAGCCTCATAATCGTATGATCAGATTTGTAAATTGTCATCCAATATTTAAGAGGTTGGAATAAAATCAACAAAAATGTTCTTACATTACATTTTAAAAAGCATTTTTGTTGGATATCAATTGAAAATTATTTAATGTCCATTATATTTAGAATGTTAATACACATTCCAGAACCTTTATCAAAATCAACAGATTCTTTATCTTTAAATCCAATATCCAAATGTCCCAAAAAGTGTCATTTTATGAACCCTCTAGTATACCATTGTAACCTTTAGAAGTACAACTCGAAAAAGCAAATGAAACTAGATATTTTACTGGATAATTTGCATGCTTATGGTAACTAAAATAGGTTGTAATTCACAGGCCATATAAACAACTTCTACTAAATTATGACTTTCTTAAATAAAACAAAGAATCCTGTAGAATTTCAGTTCTGCATTACCCCTATATCTATATTTAATCCACATGTATACATACCCCTGTGTGTAAAAGGGATCTACTTGGGGTGGAGATGATGCCACAGACTGCTGAATAAAACTATGACTCTGATTGGGACTAAAAATACTCTCATTACCTGCAACAAAGATTGTGTCACATATTATAACATGTACAAATACCAGTTCGTTCAATAAGTTCTCGGAAAAATGCTCTAGTTCAAAGATTTTCCCATGAAATTTTCACATAATATGTAAAAACATTAAATATCCACATCTCTGGTCAGAAATAATGGTTACTATGGTAACTTGACTTTTGGGTAGACAGGGAAAGAGAGATTGTCTAAAAATTTCATGAGAAAATATCGAAAATCCTTCAAATGAGAGCATTTTTCCGTGAACGCCCTGGTATATATATCACAATAATGAGTGAATAAACTGAAATAATAATATGAAAATTTGTTAGTCAATTTGATATTGATTTTCATGTAATATCTCTGAATGTTGTTTTCTTTCAATCAAAAATGTCATTTTCTTGGGGATTATTTTATGTGACTTGTGTCATATTCATCTAGAGTAACTGGCATATCCATTTTATTATGGACTGTGTTACAATGAAAACATTGCAAGGTTCTGTATTCATTAGCCCTTTGTGTAGACGTAAAGAAAACATATCATAGTCTATCAGATGTTGCAGTACTTGGAAGGGCTTGTTTATTGACTTATCATAGACAGGGTCTGTTGCATAGACTGACTAGCAGTATTTAGTATAGTACAATACCAGGGACCTCTTGCATAAATTAAGTGGAGTGCATTTGACTTACCATGGGCCTGTTGGGTAGACTGGCCAGGGGTATTGAGCATAGATCGGGATATTCCAGATGTTTCAAGCTAGAAAATACGAACAAGCATAAGTTTTAATAGTGAAAACGAAAAGTTTTTGCCTACTTCTTCTTTTCATATTTTCAATAAAATTATAGTTCGAAATATTTAGCCTACCTGAGTTGCCCCAGGGGGCCCAGGGTACGGACTCTGTGTGGGAGGGGCTGTTTGTTCCCACAAACCTTGCACTGGTGGGGCCCCGACCTTATCTTTTGTTCTATGTCCAAGAAGATCCCTGAAAACATGTAACTTACACATTACATTCGTATATTAACATTAAAAATACACATCCTGAATTGTATCCTTGATTGAAATTTAAACTTCACAACCAGCTTGGCTACAGATATTTCCCTTTCCAGTTATCAACATTTCAATATTTATATAAAGCATATAATATTTCAATCATTCTCTTCCATAAACATGAAAGAAGAAATATTAAAATAACTCATGATTTATGATTTATGAGAGATATGACTTTTATCCACAAATGGATATATGGAATCACAATTACAATTGTTTGCCCAAAAATTGTATTTTATTGGTTATAAATGTTTATCTTTGATTATGACAAAAGTTTGTTCATACATATATTTATCAAATTATAGCTAAAGGTACTCTGGGTCATTCTGATACTCGTAGCATCTTTCTGTTTCACCTGAAACATCTCTGGGCTGACAAGATTTGAGATGTCATGGTCTATCATGATGACTTTGGGTACATATATCTGAAGATGGTCCTTCCAGGCCAGAGTAAACAGCAAACATACCTCTGTCTTGTCTCCGTTCTAGGTGTATGTGATCCCATTGGTGTATGTGACCCTGCATGATTGGGTGATGTCCAAGATCCACTACGATTTAGGTTGATTTTGCTGGTGTTTGGACTTCCCCCACTGGATGATGACCATAGTCTTGGCTGAAACATAATCCATTTACAGGAAAGTTATTTATGGGAGTTTTTATGATCATATTGCCAGTAGTTTATGAACTTTGATTCAGCCATCTCCCTTGGGTTTCTTCCATTCAAATACAGTTTTTAAATATAAATACTGTATTCAATTGTTACCAATCATATAATCTTTGTATTACACCTCATAAATAATTAGATTTAACTGAAGAAAATAATTTTATCATAAAAAAATAAATAAACACTGACCCTGTGTAGAATAAATACCCTAAAGCTAGCTCTGTGTAGTTATGACTGTGTAATATCAACAATTAACTATTTAAACAATAAAGACAACATAGCTTACAGATGCAGATGGCTGTGGGTCTCCTAATAGATACCCTGGTAGGTAAGGCTGACCATGCTGTATCTGAGGTGTAGAGGGAGTATGTGCAGCATGTCCCTGGGGGCTGGATACAGGAGACCCTAGCGTCATTGGTTCTGTCAAACCTTAAAGTATGAATAATACTGAAAATTAGGACTCGGGACCTGTCTTTCATTTGACACAGATTGGCTGCAGCCTTGATTACCTTCAGACACATGGACATGCTCAGTTTTGGTATTGGGTATCAGAATGGCTAACTCCACATTGGTGGAAAGTGAAAATTGAGGGAATATATAAAAACATAAAAACTAAATAAAATTTCAACTTAAAAAGGTACAGCAAAGCGCTGTACACATTTAGACATTACCAATTAGCAATATCAATTTGACAGGTAATTTATTTTCCATCAAAAGTGTTCCATATACCCTCCTCAAACCTCCCCACAATGCACAGCACAAATTTTAAAATTCCGTATCATTTAGAGTAATATATTGGACACATTTTCTAAAAAATTCAAAAGATTATGTTCAGTGACCTTTCCTAAGCGCCTACTTTTAGCTATTTTTCAATCACATTTTCAGAGGGCTGACCATGTTCAATGTGATCCTGGTCATGTAAATGACACGTGGAACTAATTAAAATAACTGGAGGTCAAAACAGAACTCTGTTATCTTGGTTCAAAAAATGTTTGAAATCCAGCATTGTTTTGTCACTTCCTGTTTTGTCATTTCCTGTTAAGTACCATGGGACCTTAAACTGAAATGGGAAACAGAGCAATATCATCGATTTAAGGTCATAGCACGGAGTTGTTTCTCATTCCATTGAGAAAACGGACGAGAGTAAATCCCATATGGCATATGGTATATTATTGATGTTTGACCAATCACAAAATACTTCTCTGACAAGGGCTGAACTAAATGCTGAAATCTGATTGGCCAAACATCAATAATATACCATATCCCGCATGGGATTTACTCTTGTCCCTGACTAGTCCAACAACATTAGACCTAGCCTGGGCCTCGTTTCTTATCTGACATGTCTTATGGCCCCGGCTAGGTCTAACTTCCATGATGATTTTGCCCTTGTTGCGATCATTTAATCGTTCAGCAGGTTTCGACATGCGGAACTAATTAAACTCCGAAAACATGGTAATATTACATAAAGAATGTGATTCAAGCATGCATACATACCTTATAAATACATACACACCATCCCGTACCCCCCTTAGACCATATTGATGCATAATTACGAAAATATTGGAGACAGGTTTGGAATTTTACGAAAATATCGGTCAGCTCCGGTAACATCGAAATTGCAAATCGTATCAGGAATTAACCGTCATTGCGACACTGCATCAACGAACAGTAGGTTTGCAATTAATAACGATGTTGTGTGTATACAAGCGCTATATAAATCAATCAAAGATACCTGCTATCCTCAAAAATGGTTATTTTATCCCGAGTAATCGCGTGATAATTATCAATCTATTTGACAACAATTCCGTTTCAATAGTTTAAATTTTAACCCGGGACGAACAGACACAATGCCGGACATGCGGAAATGTCATTTTAGAGATTGGTAAGTTTAACCTCATTTTACTTGTATAAATGACCATTTAATACAATAATATTGTGTTGAATCGCTTGATGTTATGTGTTTTTATATTGTTGTCAATTAATAAGTAATTTCATGCGCGTTTAATTAATAACTGATAGTGAGAATTTGCAACAAATGAAAGCATACCACGGAAGTTAAACCCAATCACGGCAACAAGAACATTCAGATTAATAAATGAAAGCCGTGGTATTGGGTTTAACTTGTTGAACTAGTCCCTGACAAAACCATTTTGATTTTCAATTTCATTTCGAAAAAAAATCTTTTTTTATTTCAAAATAAGATGACGACATCAGGTGCCGCTAAAATGGCATCATATTTCGAAATTATGACTTATAAATTAATATTAAACTAATAATTATCTTCAAAACTTACCGTGATTGTCAGCTAAATTGGAAAACATCGATTAAAACTTTCACGTTCAAAATTTTAAAATTAGCGGAAGTGTGTAATGCGCATGCGTAATCGAATTTACTGAACGAAAAGTATAGAACTTTACAAGGATACCCGGGATTTAAATAGGCAAAAGCTGATCTACAATACAATGGTTCCACTTTGATATGAAATGAAAAGTTTCATATTTATTTATTTGGCCTCAATAAGGGGGCCTTTTTGGGCATTACTTGGTCTTTTTGGGCCTTTTTAGTCCAAATTACCAAAAATTTGCCCACAAATTTTCAAAATTTGAGTACAATTTTTGGAATTCTTTTCTCATTTGATTCGGGTCAATTAACATGGCAGGTATATAAGAAAGTTCTCTTAAACTTGAATATTATCAATTTAAGTGGCTCAATTTTCATATAACCCTTATGTGTCTGATACTTATACTAATGAAAATATATCCAGTAAAGCAAAATATTATCTGTCCACTAAAAGAAAAGATATTTCATTTTTTGTGATTTTATAGCATGGGGTCTATGGGGAATTTCCCCGAGCTAGAAGTCACATTTTCAAAGAAAATTAATTTTTCAAAGTTCATAAACACTTTTTAAAACCACATTTCTAGATATAATTTTACATGTAGATTTCAAATATGATATTACAGTTGGGGACATAAATAAATGACAGGTGGATTTGCTGAAGTGAGGATTTCCCATGTTAAAAATAAGAGAATTTTCAAGAGGCCATAAATCAGTGGATGAGATTATACAAAATGTAAAATATACAAATTTTAAGGGACATGTATCTAGACAATATTGGAAATTATGGGCTTTCAGACCACCATAATTAGGAAATGGTGATCGAAAATCGACCTGTCATTTATTTTTGTCCCCAACTATACTTTGACAGAATTTTGAATTTTTAATGACGTAAATCAAGATTATTTCTACTCGCATCTGGGTTATTGGCCAACAAGACAATATTGAACAATACAATCCAAATGCAGAGTTCAATAATCTCAATTTCATCTCCGTGAAATTTTTGTAAATTACAATTTTGGAGGTTCAGTGCATGGGCTCTGGATAGAGCCCATGTTCAGTGTTTCTGGTTCGATTTTTCGCACACATTTTTCTCAATTATTTCCATCATTCTTTAGCTTTGGATGCATAACAACATTAAAAACAATGTTTTTGTTCCACTGGTGGCAATTTGGTAAAACATGGGTTATGAAATTGCATTTGCTAGTGAATGGCTCAGATTGCCACTTGTGTTATTTGGCTTGAATTATTTTGGCTTGCTCAAGTGAACCACAGAGACAATCTGCCATTTACTAGGCCTATTCATCTACTCTGGTTATTTCACAAGAGCTAACTACTCCCAAAAGCAAGATAATACAATTTGAATTGTTGCTGATGCTGAATTCATCATAGATTTCCATCTATTGACCTTTTATGGAAAGTATCCAATATCATTTTATCCAAATGGTTTCTAGATACCCAGTTCGTCCTGCAGATTTTAACATTGATCACATAAATGGAAATCATGAAACTCCATCGCCAGAACGAGGCTGGGTGTGCAAGAGAGATTTCCATGTTGACCTAGATAAATTTGTACTGTACATTTATGTTAAAATTATAGATAAAACGTTATACGAACTGGATTACAACATTACAGGACTTAAGTAAAATATCTCCTTAACGGGGAGAGGGCAATTTTCATCATGCCTGTGTTCCATACGAAGACTATCGAGGGGATCTTGGAGCCGGTAGCTTTACAGGTTTGTGATTTTTTCTAACTTTTTTTCTTGTTAGATCTAAAACTGTCTTGCCATTTTGACAAAAACAACAACCATTACACTTTGGGGCTTGTTTGATTTCCTCTACACTTGTTTGTGTCGTATGATGTAGACTCTCACTTTCAAAAGCTACTATGTGTATTCTATATGAAAATGGCAAACTTTACTTCCCAGCTCAAACTTTTTCAGGAAGAAACTGTTGCTGAACTGATAGTGTTTTTTGATAATTCTAAAAGAGACTTACATTTTATAGCTATGTGAGTGCCATTATGTTTAATAGCTTTGTCAGAATAAATACTGTAAATTTAAGCTAGGTTTATATTGACAGGTCTTTTTCATTAGATGTTGACTCCTCAAGAGACCTGTGAAGACCTAAAATTGTCTTGTGCTGTACAGTGCTGGTATATATTAATTGATTAGTCGTTTAATTGGAATATTTCATTGAATTTTAACATTTAATGTCCCAAACTTCCACAAACTGCAGAAAAGTATACCCCATTGATCATATTTACCAAAATGAGTGTCTCCAAGGCTTCACACCAGCGTATGCATAATGCATTTGTCACGAGTTTGAGCTGAAATTTCGCCAAAATGAAGTAGGCTAAGGGTAGTCTCTGCCAGGTTTGTTTATTGTGGAAAGCTTGTAAGTGCTCAGAAGCAAATAATTCATGTGCGCAAAATAATCAAATAATCTGATTGGTTTAAACTTTGCTGCACATGCGCACAATGTGTGCCATGTTTTTTTCTAGTGATTTCGTTTCGTTTCATGGAGTTTGCGTTTCAGTGTAACTTCCGCAAAAATGGCGGACCATGAACAGAATTAACAGGTAAAATCACTTCGAAATTTCAACAGAACTTTTTACCTATAATAGCAAAACTTTTGTTTTATTTGTTCATTCTATCCACCAGATAAGAGTTTCAGGGGTATGTAGGCAAATTCATTTTGGTAGGAGCACTCTGTTTAGTTTGAAAACGCACCCTTTATTATTATATATCAGCACTGTAGCCCAGTGTTACTCACTTAGAGAGCAGTTAGATTTTGTAACTTATGGCTCTCCCACTGAGCAATGGACAGCTGAATTATAGTGACCTTTAAAACATTAAATTAATGTGCCTTACTTTTGCTCTCTAACTGTGTCCTACATCAGTATAATCCATCCGTGCAAGTATTGGAGCGCTGAAGCACTTCCTTTTTGACCAAGACTTGTAATTGCTAGTCGAGTGAATGTTTTTTCTGCCCAATTCCAATATGGCGTTTTTTGCTCGGAAACTATCGTAAATCTCCAGAGGTTTTCCGAACCAAACTCATTCTCAAAATTCATTTTGTTAGTTGTGTATCTCACTGCAAACCGCCACATTGGAATTGGGTCGAAAAAACATTTACTCGATGAACAATTTACAAGTCTTGATCAAAAAAGAAGTATATACTTGTACAGTGAGATGATACTGATGTAGGACATTAGCTGCTAAAAATCTACAATTTAAAAAGACACAACCCATTGACAACACTGAGTTGTCAAAAAATGAGGCACAAGAAATATGGCCAGGATCCTACTAGAATCCATTTCACTGCTTCATTTCGTCAGTAGAACAGCAAAAATAAGAAATTGGGAGACCATTGTGCAATAATATATGGAAAAGTATATTCATAATGTACATGAATGACATTTGTATATCTTGGATTGCTTCTAGTTTGGCTTATAAAGTGTGTGGCCTCTTATATTTGGATGTTTCTCTGCCATGTTATTTTCAATAAGATTAACATGGCTGAAATTCTTCAAATTTCAAGACGGCACAGGCTTATTGCACAAAAAACTAAAAAATCTGAAATATACAAATGTCATTCATGTATATTATGAATATACTTTTCCATATATTATTGTACAATGGTCTCCCAATTTCTTATTTTTGCCGTTCTACTGACGAAATGAAGCAGTGAAATGGACTCTAGCAGAGCTTTCATGTTTTCATCTCCCAACTAAACCATTGTAGGAGTAATGGATTCCATTGAGATATCTTTGCAAACCCATACATGGATTGAAACATGTGAATTCTAATTTCCGTGTAATTAATTTATATTGATTCATTCCTTCCTTAGTTTAAAAAGAAGACAGTGCCCTATGAAATCTAATCCTGAGCTATTTTAATTAGAACAACAGAACACAGATCTGCTATATTGCTATTTATAGCTGGTGTTATATTCTCTGGAAATGTGTAGGAGTCTATTTCTATTTCCACTGAGTCAGATCCCTTGTTGTGAATATATTGGCACTTGCATTAATCATGAAGTATGTTTGGCCCTTACCTTGGTCAGTAGGATGCCAAGGTCTTCATGGGCGTAGCGCTATTTTTCTAAGTAGTACGCCAACACGGGAACAAGATTTGAGCGAAGCAAAATACAAGCGTTTTAAGGGGTTTGGGGGGTTCTCCCCCAGGAAAATTTTGAATTTTGGTTGTATTTGGAGCGAATTTGCAAACATCTGGTATGCCTGTGCGTACCCAGCATACCAGGCGCTACGCCCATGGTCTTTGACTGTTTTCAGTATACCATATTGAAAATCAGCCATTATTTAGATTTTTTGATGCCAGCTAGTAATAGTGGGTCAGCATTGGTATCACAGGTTCCTTTAACCAAAGACTGGTGTCAAAAATCAATTATTGACCAAAGAAGTACTTTTTATTCACATGTTCATAAACATACTTGGCACATATAATATTATGTACTCAAGTAGGACATTGAGCAAGTAATGCAGCTTGTAATCAAGTTCATCGATTTGGAAATTGTTATCGTTAGTATTGGCCCATTGGCCAGAAGGATTATTGTTGTTGGTTATGGTCATCTTTGCCACCATCACTGAGTACATGAACAGGCAAAGATAGGTTAGGGATGTTCCAAATATATATTTTGGGGGACTAATGGGGCTACCAACTAGTGTTGTCGCGATTAATCGATACATCACTATAAACATCGCCAAAGCTGATTCTGGCGATGCATCGAAACAAAACATCGATGTTTTTAAAAAAATTTAATTTGCTAAAAATCACCATTTTTATCTTATTTTGACGCAAATCGCTTACCTTTCTCATGTCTTATTTCATTTTCCAATGTTTTCTGATATTCCTTCGCTTTAAAACTGTTTTAGGTAGTCGAAATGAACCATAATCTAAAAAAGATTTACTTTACTTTCATTTCACCTTTACTAGAGGTTCCCGGATGTACCAGTGTATTTTATTATTTTGTTCTGTTCGGTATTTTAGTGCATTAGCATTCGGTATTTCAGTGCACTTTTCTCAGACTTTTTCTCGATGTACATCGCAATGTGCATCGATGTTTACTACTGAAAATTGCCGATGTATGATTATGGCACATCGCGACAACACTACTACCAACTAGTAATTTACTGTATTGTATTTTCTAATGTCATCTATCTAAATTATCTATTTGCGAGGGGCGATCAGAAATAATGAACCATTGGTTATAATTTTATCAATATTAACCCTTTCTGTGTAATTTTTTCACACAGTATAACTTGTACATTGTTCTATGATATCACATTTTCATTTTATAGGTTGCCTTAGTCACTAAGGTAGGATCAGGGTCAGCATACCCACCCTGTCCTGACACCAGTTACCATGGCAACCAAGACAAGAACGCATAATGTCATATAGCAATGAAACTCACACACCTTTTAGCTGAATATATGGGCTATATTGTGTCAAATAATCTTAAATGAAGACTGAGCAAAGTTAGAGCAAACGGTCCATTACTTTCTGATCAGCCCTCGTATAATAATCAGTCTATTTTTTTAATACATAATCAAATGCATCAAATATATCCATAAAATTGACTATTAGGAAGATGCCTGTGTGACATTTTGATGATGTTTTATGTCAAATTGAATCTGATCGTATCATTGCTAGAAATGCCATTTAGATACTACTGGAGATAATGTTGATGGTACTCATTGTGAAGTTAAACTTATTAATATTATCTGGGGTCCTATGCTCATGTCCTATGCATGTCATGGGATATAGAAAATATTGCTTTTTATATGAATGTTTCTGTCATGGATGATGTGACCATACTTTGCAGAGGTTTTGACTAGCTTGACATCCACCCCAAAAAATTGTAAATCCTCTCATTTGGATTACTTGACTGAGTTGCATATAGATTTGAAATAACACATGACATTTCAGCTCTGACTGTACACCTAGATATAATATTGTGCCCAAAGTGAAATGTCAGAAATTAATTTACCATCCTAATTACTGTGTAGTTATATATGAACGTCACAACTTACACGAGAGGTTGTAAATAATAATGTCACGCATAGTCAACATTATGAACATACATGTATTTCACTATGATGTGATTAAATAAACTGAAATGAAAATGAAAAACCACAAATGGCAACATTTGAAAGATAAAGCATAATCCCATTTTAATCATATTGGCACCGTAATTATAAAACCAATATAAAATGGGAACTATTTCTTACATGATCCATTATATTGAAGATTTAAGTATTCTGAAAAATTTAAAAAGGCATATTTGGGTCAGCCAGCCATATAACCTGAATTTTCCCAGATCATATTAGGTTGAATTTACTATACCCTGGGTCTAGACAAACCTCTCTTTTAAGAAGCGAAGTCAAACGAATGCAAAGGGTGAACTTACTACTATCCTAAACTAATATTGATGCAGAGCATGTGCTTATGTAGCTATTAGAAATACTCATGTTGGTTCATCAATGTACATAACTAAACCATTATATCTGTAAAGAGAACATACTGACATGAATCAACATTATACTGTCTGGTCTGGAGATCACATTGACCAAGTAATTGTAAAAACGAATGGTTTATAACATAACGGCCACCTTATAGCAGATCTGTTTGATTCATTCATGCTTTGTACTTTGCATCAATTTAATTCTTAGATATTTTGTAATATTCTTTGGTGGTATGTTAGCAAAATCCAGGCTACGTGGGATTGGTTGGTTTCATGTCACCACCAGAAGTGGTGACATATTGTTTTAGTTTCCAACTTTTTTTGTGGTGGTGGTTGGTGTTCTAAGTTTGTCATTCGGCATCTGTGACAAATGGCAAGTGGTGACATTTTGCATGTTAATGAATGCCTTGTTTCATTTTGATGGGGCCAAATGATGCTTAAGTTTATTATCCACATTAACTCTGTTCTTTTATCTCCTGAAGGAGAAGTCCCTTAGTCAGATAATAATCCCTAAAAAGTAAAAACTGAAATATTCAAACATTACAGCTTATTACAGGGCATTATGGTTTTGAGCACGATGACTGTATCATTAGTTAGTTATGTCATTAGTTGTGTTATATCATATTATGTATATCTCTTTGTAATACTGTTTGATTTGCCATTTCTGAGAATCCTACATTATTCCCAACATGTTTCTAGTATTCCCTTGACTGGAAAAGTTAATGTCATTTTACTACAATAACTGAGTCACGTCTAATCTAGGTATTACATGGTAATATGATGCTTCTTGGGTTATGACAGTCATAATTTCATCAATAAATTACATTGAGGAATCTAAAACTGAAGATGCCAATCGTTTTGATGTTTTTTTGTGTAATAAATGTTATGAATGACTAATAGGACTATTTTATCACATTTTACATTTTTTCAATATTTTTCAGAATTTATGCGAAATGGTGACATTTAAAAAGGAACAATCAGCAACATTTGGAAATGAATATTTCTTTAAACAATACCATTAGGTATCCTCAAGGGCATAGGACCTTTGCTTGAAGAAGAACTTTTAAGATGTTGAGTTTGAAATAAGCACTGTTTTCAGAAAAAATGTTGTTTTTGATAATTTAAAACCATTTCTTCATTTCATAGATTTATGCATATTGTATGTGAAGGCAATCTACTCAACTGCATTTTTTCAAAATCATCTGCTCAAATCATAGTGTTTTCTTAGTTTCCTAGGGGTATCTGTTTTGCATTTAAAAGTCCATAAGCTACATGTAAATAGTTTAGATATAAATAATCCTGCCATTTTTCAGCATTCAATGAACTTCAAAGTCAAGTCACACATACCAGTTTTGATGAATTGACACCTTTTAGACCTTCCTAAAAAATATTTGACCAAGGATAAAGAAAATTACAATTTTTATCCATTTGTAAATATCTTAAAAAATTACTTTTCATGTTTTAGCAATGAATTATCGTTTATTAGACTAGCAATTGTGTAAAGAAAAACAAGAACTACACCGAATCCTGTGTAAAAATATTACAATATACATGTACATTATAATGATTTTTAGGTTTTGTAAAATTTATTCACCCCTTAAGAGGTGTTCTGTTCATTGCACACTTAAATTAAATACCAGAGCAATTCAAATGATGTTCAAAAAATATGTTTTCCAAATGTATGATCTAAAACCTGTTTCACTGTCATGTCTATAAATATTCTGGTATTTGTATAAACATAAGATTCTAAATTCACTATACATTATTTCACTTCATTCTACTTCATTCTGAATTAGTTACTCATTTATGTCACCTCATATGGTATAGTGTAAAAAGCTATCCACTCAAGCTGTCATTTTAAATTATGTGCTGGAATTTAGTTAGTTCCTGATCTCCTAACCTGCTAACAGCATAACAACATAAACATGTAAAGGCTATTTGTATTGTTTAAAGGGACATTTTACTTTAAATGTGTAGCATATGTAGATTGGGTAAGGACCAGAAGGAGTACCCTTTGCATTTGTTCAACTTCACTTCTTTAAAGAGAGCTTCATCTTCACCCCCAGTTTACAATAAATCTCTTGAACTCACCGAGCCAAACAGAATTTGTCATCAAAATATGGATCAATTTCTGTATGGTCATTTCCTCTGACATCATCGCCTTGTTAATGAGCGCATATTTAGCATGTGTTCCTTCCAGCTCTCTGATTGGTTGAAAAAAGGTTAGTGTGATACGTTTGAAGTGATTTATGACCTGGTCTGTCACGGGCACTGGTCATAGGGGTGGGGCTGCTAAACTGCATATTAGGCAGAGAGTAGTTTATTGCTAGTTAATTTTCAAATACATATCTAACAATTTTAAGTCTAGGTGTCTAGTGTATGGTGGTGCCTTTACTATCAGGCAGCAAGCTGTGGTAGCTCTTCTTGGAGAGTGAATGGTTGAAGACTAGTTTCACCTCATAAACTCCAGACTTATTTACCTGGCATTCTCCACTCAGGTGCACACCTCCTACACCGGTACAGTACAACCAGGAGCAAACATTGCCTGGAGAACAAAACTCATAAATAGCACATGTGGCAAGTAATGGGGATAAATAGCAAAAAATAAACAAGTGGCTGAATGCCATAAAGAGTCTGGGCTCAGGGCAGTGTATGCAGTATGTATGAGGCTATCCTCAGGACAGACTATCCTACTTGATCATAAACAACAGGTTCAATCCATAGGAACCCTAAACCTTGAAGCATAGACATTTTAGTCTTTACTAGCATATGTTTTGTAGGTTGTACACAGACTGCTTATTGTGAGGGAGATAAGGTCAAGTTGCATTTTTCAGGTCCCTGTTTTCTGAACTTTACATTTTTTTGGTTTCTTTTAGTCTGAGTTTTGTTATTTAGCAATGTTAATTTATCGATTGTAAGTGAAGGCCATTTTGCAGTGTTAATTTTCATTCACAATTTATTTGCAATTGAAACATATCTTGATTACATTGGTAACCTGGTAGAAAATGTAATGGTAATGAGTATTAAAACAAGATCAAGTATCATTGATCTCTTTCATGAGATCATTTAAAAATTAACAAAACAGCTCTCTTAGTAATAGATAGAGAATAATACTGTAGATGTTGTGTTTTACAACGGGCTAAACAGAGCCATATAAAATAATTTTACAGAAAACCAGTTCCAAGACCTTGGCTGTTTTCAACATTTTCAAGTGTGTTATAAAGACCAGGGAACTTGGTAACCGCAAACTGGGAATCCATGTGGCATGAACTTGGTGTAAGACCACACGAAATTTAGTGTATTATATGTATGATATAATATAAAAGTATATATATAGTTATAATATTATTAAATGGCGTATTATATATATAATATAAAATAAATATATATATAAGTGCATATATATAATATATATATATATAATATATATATTATATTCTTGTAAATGTGTATATGCATGTATTTATTTATATATTTGTCTCCTCTGGTCCCCAGTCCCCAGTCCCCAGTAGCTATATATATATTTATATCGGTCTCCAGTCCCTCCTTTATATATGTTTGTGTATATGCATATACATGTACTTATTTATATATCTGTCACCTCTGGTCCCCAGTCCCCAGTCCCCAGTAGCTATATATATATTCATATCGGTCTCCAGTCCCTCCTTTATATATGTTTGTATATATGCATATACATGTACTTATTTATATATCTGTCTCCTCTGGTCCCCAGTCCCCAGTCCCCAGTAGCTATATATATATTTATATCAGTCTCCAGTCCCTCCTTTATATATGTTTGTATATATGCATATACACGCATCTATTTATATATTAGTCTCCTCTGGTCCCCAGTCCCCAGTCCCCAGTGAGCTATATATATATTTATATCGGTCTCCAGTCCCTCCTTCATATATGTTTGTGTATATGCATAAACATGCATCTATTTATATATTAGTCTCCTCTGGTCCCCAGTCCCCAGTCCCCAGTTACTATATATATAGCAGAGGTTTTTTTTGAAAAGCAATTTTGACTTTAAAGCCCCCCATGATTACCAAATTTTCTCAATTTTTTTCCTCAATTACAATAAGTCGAAAATCGATGATAAATTTGACGAATTTTTTAAAATCGACATTCCCATGTTAACCAATGGGAAATGGTAGGTTTGCCGCAAGTCATATGACAGAATATCCATCCATCTGAGTCCTTGCAAAAATACGAGTTAGGCAGGGAATTGAATTTGATAACTTTATTTAACAAAATTTGATATGTTTCTTAAAGTTTAACAAAATTATAGGGCTTTAAAGTCAAAATTGTTTTTCAAAAAAACCTCTCCTATATATATAGTAACTGGGGACTGGGGACTGGGGACCAGAGGAGACTAATATATAAATAGATGCATGTATATGCATGTACACAAACATATATGAAGGAGGGACTGGAGACCGATATAAATATATATATAGCTACTGGGGACTGGGGACTGGGGACCAGAGGAGACAGATATATAAATAAGTACATGTATATGCATATACACAAACATATATAAAGGAGGGACTGGAGACCGCTATAAATATATATATAGCTACTGGGGACTGGGGACTGGGGACCAGAGGAGACAGATATATAAATAAGTACATGTATATGCATATACACAAACATATATAAAGGAGGGACTGGAGACCGATATAAATATATATATAGCTACTGGGGACTGGGGACTGGGGACCAGAGGAGACAGATATATAAATGAGTACATGTATATGCATATACACAAACATATATAAAGGAGGGACTGGAGACCGATATAAATATATATATAGCTACTGGGGACTGGGGACTGGGGACTGGGGACCAGAGGAGACAAATATATAAATAAATACATGTAAATGCATATGCACAAACATATATAAAGGAGGGACTGGAGACCGATATAAATATATATATTATATATATATAACTACTGGGGACTGGGGACTGGGGACCAGAGGAGACAAATATATAAATGAATATATGCATATACACATTTGCAAGAATATAATACATAACTATATATAACATATACTTTTATATTATTTTATATTATATATATAATACGCCATTTAATAATATTATAACTATATATATAATATATACTTTTATATTATATTATATTATACATATAATACACTAAATTTCGTGTGGTCTTACACCAAGTTCATGCCATCCATGTTCTAAAGCCAATCTGTCAATATCTACAGTTTGTGTATGAGTATATTTACAACTATTCACACATGTCCCAAATATAGATATTTGTAATCTTCGAGATTAACATTAATTCTGTAATTATACCTCGTTATATTTAGGCCTTACTCTCTTGTATTGGCTCCCATGAAGAGGCTAGTCTTACATCAAGGCCCTGCACCATACCCTCCTTTTTCTGGGGATCAGAGGGGATGAATGAGAGGATCTTAATACATGATTAAAAAGAGGTTAAGAAGTAAAAAAGTAAAATAGTGTTAGTTAAATCTACCACTATTTCTTTTATAAGTTATATTTACATCATGCAACATGCTACTAAGATTGAATGTTCAACGATTATCGATTGATATTCACCTTTGTTAGTCGTTTGATCGCTTTTATATTTTATTATTGATTCCCTGGATAAGTACCTAATCTATAAACTTGTTGATCCAACAAGAAATAAGGTTCATATTTCTAATGTACAGTATTTGAGTAATTTGATAGATTGATGACTTTGCTTATTATCAAGTCTCAGCAGAAGGTAGGATGGAAGCAAGAGAGTTGATGCAGTACTGTACTTTTAAAGAGTGAAATATTTTCTGCACATGGACATTATAAGTGTCTCAGGGGTTTCATAAACAGGCGATTTTCCCTAGTTGTTTTCACAAAATTGCCTGTTGTTTTTAAGGACTTTTCAACTATTTCATGTTATATTTATGATTTCCATTAATTTTTCCTGTTGTTTTCATTTATTAAGCCTGTTGTGAGAAATTCTAGTGAAACCCCTGTATCTAATCAAATAGGACAGGGCTAGAATACAGTTTAAACATAGAAGATCCCATTAGGGGTAGGGGGGGGGGGGCTGGGTTGTCCTCACTTTATATTAAAGGGCAATTCAAGCTCTTTGTGCTGGTACATCGTTCTGGTAAGAGTGGATAGATCTATAGAAGAATCGCCTGTTGTTTTTAGGATCCCATTAGGGGTAGGGGGTGGTAATCGCTTTATATTCAAGCTCTTTGTGCTGGTACATAGTTCTGATAAGAGTAGATGGATCTATAGAAGAATCGCCTGTTGTTTTTAGGATCCCATTAGGGGTAGGGGGTGGTAATCGCTTTATATTCAAGCTCTTTGTGCTGGTACATAGTTCTGATAAGAGTAGATGGATCTATAGAAGAATCGCCTGTTGTTTTTAGGATCCCATTAGGGGTAGGGGGTGGTTATCACTTTATATTCAAGCTCTTTGTGCTGGTACATAGTGCTGGTAGTTCTTGTAAGAGTAGATGGATCTATGGAAGATATCCTGTTCTTAGCCCATCTTAGCATCTCTTACATTCACATGTAGCAGATAAGGTTGATGGGGTATAGTAGTGACCTGAGCAAAATAGTTTCTCAACATCTCAATTATCATTGTCAAAATCACTTAAACTTCCTTGATTTGCCTTATATTTGTATCTGATACTTTAAAGTCAGTTCTTATTCCTTGTTAATTACTTTGTCGTATCAATTATGCTCACATTTAACATTTTGCATATATAGATATGATTACTGGTTTTTCTTGTGCTGGACAGGTAAGCCAACTTGTTGATTAGTAACTCTGGCAAAAATAGATTTTGTTCACTCGCCATGGTATGCTTCAGGTTCAGCTTTCATGTTCTAATGTTAAAGGTTTGTGGTCATTATCTTAGGAGCCGTTAAGATCCTCCAATGTTGTGTTCAAACATGGGCCTAAAATATCCAAGAACCATGGTTCAAGGATGAAATACTTTTTGTAGAGGATATTTTTCATTCAGAAGACTTTACAGAAAAGCCTTGATTGATCAGTTTGCAGTTGTGATTCACATTAAAATGCTGGCAGATGAACTTCATCAGGTTGCATCTCCAGGAGAACACTGTTGCTCAAAATTTACTAGTTCAGTGCAGATCCCAAAGGACCCACCTGTATCCAAGGCAACAACAACAAGACTGTATCTTTGAGTCTATTATACCCATGAATATATTCTTCTAAAGTACTTTTGTATTATAATGGATTAAAGGCAGATTGATTTTCTCCATCTATCCACATGTAAAACATATAAGAATGTTATTTCAGGTTTTTAGGTGGAAATGGAACCACAATTTCCCTTTTGCAAAACATTGTTTTAAGCTTATAAATGTATGTTTAGTTGGGCATTGGGGTGATAGTGGTGGGCGAGGGTAGAAGGAGGGTAGCAACTGCCTTACATTTTCTCCACCTGTATCTTATGTTTGAAAATATTTGAAACCTATGGACTGCAAACCTTATTTATGTAAGTCAGACATCTGACTAGTTAAGATGGTTTACCAGGAAATTCCAGTCTGAGAGTGCAAGGTGAACTGCTCTTGTATAGTACACCACTTGAAAATTACACATATATCATAGTTTCAGAATCAGCATTTTACCACATATCTTCTATGAATCCACTCAAGTTTATCAACACTGTAAAACCTATTGTGGTATCCGATGCTCTTAAGTCTTTCTTTCATCAAAGGATATCTAAGAAAGGCTCTGTTAGATAACAACCTATAGTCGAAAAAACTTTATATGTGGTACATGTGTAAATGTGTTAGATGAGCATAAAATCTCAGGTTAGAGAGAGAATGGGGCATAGGGGCTTTATGCAAGGCTACCTTGAGCATAATGTAGTAGTTATCATACCTGTATATACTGTAAAACGGGTAATTTTGACACCGGGAAATTTTAGCGATTTTTCAATTTTAGGGAGTTTTAGCGCGGGAAATTTAAGCGAAATGAAGATTAATCTTTAAAAAATCAAATTAGCGAAATGCATTAGAAATTTTATCATTTATGGCAGAAGAATGAATAACGGACATGACAGAGGAATTATCAAAATGTAAGACTTCTAACGCACATGGTATTGGTCCAAACTACTGTAATCTCATGATGGATGGCTATTTATCCTTCAGATATTGAAAGAAACATACGATTTAAAAATATTTCCTTTTTAGATTACAAACCGGAAGTCGAGGTCTGAACGAAAAGCTCCTTAAATACTAGTATTCATGTAGTTTCCCGGGAATTCGCAAATTTTAGCGCCCGATTTATTTTAACCCCGGTTTATTTTAGCGAAACTATAGCGATCGCTAACAATCGCTAACAATTACCCCTCGCTAACAATACCCGTTTTACAGTATGTAAGCTCAGTAAAACCTGTGTATCCAAACACCTCTCAGTGCCAATTTTGTTATATCCCATTGACTTGCATATTAGGAAAACCTTGAAATGTGAACACCTGCTTTACTGAACACATTGGCCCTGTCCAAGTAGCAGATATGAACATTATAGAGCAACTGGTGAAATAGTCAGGTCATTCGCCTACCTTAATAGAAAGCTTTAAGCTTGGCTCACTTTAAATAGTCTAAAATGAAAAAGAAATGTGATCAGCGAACATGAAACATTTGTTTTGTTTTAATGAGGCCCAAAGGTGTTTGACGTACTCAGGTTTTGCTATATATTGTCAACATTGGAGTCTGGAACATAAACATACAAACATACTCATTAAGAAAGAAAAGTCAACAGTATACTGTATCAGTGCTTTAAAGTACCTAATTGAGAGTAACCCAACTTGAATATTACAAGTACAATCATAAGATAGTACATATTGACCATGTTTGATTGAATTTATGGCAAATTGTTAAATGCCTGGGTCACATTTGCTCCGATTCATCGGCCGGCACCCTGCCGATTGAGTATTCTGTTCAAAACTGAATACAATTGTACCTTGTTTGCAGAGTCTAGTTAAACTACACTCTGCCTAGTAGAGATCATATTACAGTTTAGTAGCCCCGCCCCCACGACGGGTACCGGTGACAGTTTGGGTAATTATTGAATCACTTCTGACCTACGCGCTGACCTTTCTTCCACCAATAAGCGAGCTTGAAGAAACATACGCCAAATTA
Source organism: Owenia fusiformis (assembly GCA_903813345.2). Classification (NCBI taxonomy): domain Eukaryota; kingdom Metazoa; phylum Annelida; class Polychaeta; order Sabellida; family Oweniidae; genus Owenia; species Owenia fusiformis. The sequence continues at coordinate 11,798,423 of CAIIXF020000006.1, read as the reverse complement.
AATTAAATATGCGCGTGTCAATGGTCAATTCTGGGCTCACCGATGATGTCAGAAGGAATGACCATATATAGAACGTCGGTCAAATTTGGCTGACGAACACTGATTGGCGCGGTGAGTTCACAGGTTTATTTTAGTTTGAAAGCTCTCTTTTAAGAAGTGAAGTCAAACGAATGCAAAGGGTAATACAATTGTGAACAGGATACTCAATCAGCCGGGCACTGGCCGATGAGTCGGAGCAAATATGACCCAGGCATTAGTTTAAAAAAATGATAATATAGGTACTTAGGTAGTATGCTAAGGTAAGGTTGCAGTGCAGGTTTGATAGCCATATGTTTACATCAGCAGCTCACAATTCACGTACTGTTTTGTTAACACTAATGTGGGTGTACCATACCGCTTTAGTCATGTTTACGGAATTTCACTTCTTTAACCAAATATTTTATTTAAGTTAGCCAGTTGTTTACAGTTGAAAAGAAGGTGTCTATGAAAGTGTGTTGAAAGTACAAATTGTAGGCTGTTTTGTTTTGGGGTTTTTGTTTTGAGGTATTTCATGGTCAGAGTTAGAGATAAATAAATGATGCAAATGTATATCAGGATACAATCGTACCCCATCCCATACCTACTAAAGGTTCTTGGAGGTCTGTACTATTTTTTGCAAACCCCCTCCCTAGATATAATATATGTTTTCCCATCCCCTCCATTCATATAATATATGTTTTCCCATCCCCTCCCTAGATATAATATATGTTTTCCCATCCCCTCCCTAGATATAATATATGTTTTCCCATCCCCTCCATTCATATAATATATGTTTTCCCATCCCCTCCCTAGATATAATATGTGTTTTCCCATCCCCTCTCTAAATATATGTTTTCCCATCCCCTCCCTAGATATAATATATGTTTTCCCATCCCCTCCATTCATATAATATATGTTTTCCCATCCCCTCCCTAGATATAATATGTGTTTTCCCATCCCCTCCCTAGATATATAATATATGTTTTCCCATCCCCTCCCTAGATATAATATATGTTTTCCCATCCCCTCCCTAGATATAATATATGTTTTCCCATCCCCTACATTCATATAATATATATGTTTTCCCATCCCCTCCCTAGATATAATATATGTTTTCCCATCCCCTCCATTCATATAATATATGTTTTCCCATCCCCTCCCTAGATATAATATATGTTTTCCCATCCCCTCCATTCATATAATATATGTTTTCCCATCCCCTCCCTAGATATAATATATGTTTTCCGATCCCCTCCCTAGATTTATATATGTTTTCCCATCCCCTCCCTAGATATAATATATCTTTTCCCAGCCCCTCCCTAGATATAATATAATATATGTTTTCCCATGTTGTCTACTTGTACTCAATAGGTAAGTAATGTGGTTATATCATACTTATATCATACCAGCTGATGCATGTTTCAAACACTTGTGAGCTAATATATCCCACATGGTATAGGAAGGTTGATTACATCATCACTCATAGATTCTCATCATATAATACAAAATTAAATCATATCCTTCAAACTTTTGACTGTCGACGACTACAATGCATTGTGACCACAAGAAAATACAACTGATACGGATATCGCCTTATGTTTACACATGGCCAGATCTGGAAAAAATAAAGAGGAGGAGGCCCAAAAATTATTATACATATACAGTAAAATTTTGACCCAAATCTGAAAATTTGGGCCAAGCAGCTCAAAATTAAAAAATAAGGCCTGGTAATACCAGTTTGCTACCTAAAATGCCCAATTTATGTGGGGTGAAGCCCCCCCCCCTGATCCACCAGTGATATAATTGTATATGAATAAATTATCTTTACAATTTGATGCATTGGTTAGTGCTGTGCTGCTGATTTACCAGAGTCCCTCTTTATTTAGCCGTTGCTGCCTGAAAGATATGGAGGCTTTAGAAACTATGTCCATTATCAAGCCAAAAGGATATATTTAAGAGATGAATCACATCCTAATGTAATAGATTTTTATGAACATCTATTTAATAAAGATGTGGATCGGAGGGGAGTCACACACCCATCATATTAATTGGGATATCACAATAAATAACATTAATAGTAAAATATCAAACCCACTCAGGCTGACATATTTTATAAAGTGAATGGATGATTCTATCTCGCTTGACATAGGCTGGTTTTAAGATATACAGGGCACTTGTGTTTACCTTCACTTACCTTAACTTACCAGCAAATGGGAATTTCATGCATAATTATTTCTTGGGGAAAAATGCATTTTGAGTGAGTTATGGTAGCCTTGGGTTCCACCTTCAAACTTGTGTGATAAAAATGAAAAATAGTTGCACACTTTTCATGGAGTGGGTAGTACCTGTGCCCGAATCTTCATTCTCAATTATCTTGTATCTTACAGAAAGTTGAGGTTGCCATGTCCATATCTGACTTCATTTTCATTTCATTGTATACTTAGTAAAATGTATCGCTCAACTCCTAACCTGAATGAAACTTTGCAGATCATCATGCATTTTTTGTATTTGAATATACGTGTATGTTTTTCCTTATTCTCTTTGCTAAGCAGTTCGGCTTCCTGACTACAACAACATGCTTCCTGTCAAATATTCTCACTTCAGTCATTGGTATTTTCTTCTTTTTCTCTCGACATTTTGAATGAATTTCTAGATTTTTTAGATTTCTATATAATTTAGATTTTTAACTTGTTGCCTATCAACAGAATTCCTTGCTCATGTTACTAATCTTCATGAAATATTACATTACAAATGACTTCTGTTATGTTTAATTGTTGGGGTATGACGTATCGTTTGTGAGTGCTCACAGGTGTTGTTTCAGCCAGTCATCCAAGAGTAATCAACTCAAATAGGTTTGTGGAATTGTAAATCATTCAAGACAGCTAGAAATTATGCGGAGAATACCATATGACTAATAAACAATAGACTGACTGCTGCTTTGCAGAAAGTGTTTATATTAGGAGGATGAGGAGGGAGGGCTACTGGTATTTGGTATTAGGTGTAGATAAGCCCTTCAGACATAACATATATGAGCCCTTCAAAATACCCTATTTTTCCATCAGGCATAAAACTCTCCAACTTAATTTTGGGCTTGATTGAGATAGGTTTAATAGCCACCAAAATAGAATGTGCACTGTAGACTCTGAATATAATCTTCATGATGTAATATTACATCAAGTCAGTTTTATCGTTAACCTGTGGATTACTTCCCTTTAAACATCTGTATGCAGCATAATGAGATCTTATATATTTGATAGAAATAAGGTTTAAGATTATGTGTATTCTCAAAAATCATTCAGCCTCTTCTAATCAACAGAATGTAAAGGAAATGTTATTTTGTATATTTGCAGGTGTCCAAGCTTGTTATCCTCCATGAAGAAGCAGAAGATGGCAATGCTATGCCAGATCTCTCCTATGCGGTCCATGTTGTCAAGAATGCTGTTGATAACCTTGTCAAGGTAAGTCACTATGAATGGATTGTCCATTTTGTGAATGAAGGAAGCTATGATTTATTGACTACATATATGATTTCATACTTTGCAGTCAGCAATGTTAGCCATGAAAAGATTAAGACGTTTTTGAAAATCCTATCTTTTGTTAATCATATTCTTGCTTCAAGATTTATTGGATTAGTCTATTTATGGAAAGTCTATAGAGCATTATGTTATGATGACAGATCGTAAATGACCGATATTAAAATAAAATTACAAAATCCTGTCAAATTTGTTGGTTTTTGGACAAGTTACACATATTAAACTACAGTTGTATAACTGTATTACAAAGTAAAGCTTCATGTACTTTACATTGAACACCTTGTACCAAAGTAAAAATATATCTTGTTAAAGGTGGTATGATTTCAATTAATGTATTTACCATTACATCACTAGGTTGGGTATGACACTATCAACAACAGTGATGACCAACTGCTCAAACAAGACATGCCACCTGCACTACAGAGAGTGGAAGAGGCCTCCCTTTATCTTATACAGGCCTCAGATATGCTCAGGGCCGACCCTTTCTCAGCACCTGCCAGGAAGAAACTGATTGAAGGATCAAGAGGTATGAAGTATACCTGTTATTTGTGAGGAGTTATTGGATATGGATTTTATTCAATGGGAATAGGTACTTTTGGAATATGTTTTTTGTTCTCATAGGATTTTCTGTAGTTTATTTTGTATTTTTGGTATATCCTGCTGTGTATTGGATGTAATGAGCATGCATCGAAGAACTCAGCCAATGCTTAATATCAGTGAGAGGTATATTCTGTTAAAATCAATGCCTGTGTTTTATAAAACAAAGCAGGAAAGTGACAAGGTAATTCCATGGTTATGTATGACCTGGTAACATTTTGCAGAAATATTGCAGACAGTGCAATATTACACGGTTCTTGAAATTAAATGTAGTGAGTCAAGAAATAAAGGAATACAGTGAAAGCTCAATATCAGTAAAACAAAGAGCACCCTGATAGAAGTTGAAAGCAATCTGTAGAATCCAGATAGTGTTTACTACAGTACTGTCAACCCCCAAAGATTTTCTCGCGGGACAGATTTTTTAGACCCAGTGCCCAAAATTCGCGGGATTTTGCGGGACATCTACTAAATTCGCGGGATTTTGCGGGACATTTAAGGGATTTGCGTGATTGCGCTTATAGGCTAATTTTTTTTTATCAAATTCGCGGGATTTCGCGGGACCATTCGAGGGACAAACACCCTAATTGCGGGACAGTTAACAGGTTTACCAGCAAAAACTTCATAGAGGGACAGATTTTCAAGAAAAAGTGCCCTAAATTTGCGGGATTTCGCGGGACATCCACCTAAATTTGCAGGATGTCCCGGGACTTTCAAGGGATTTGCGTGATTTGGACTAATGTAAAAGCGCGTGTCAAAGTACTTGAATCAAACTTTCAGATACTGATTAATCAAATATAATGCACCGTTACATTGTAACTTAAATAAACGTCAACATAATTTCACAAAATACGCATAGAAATATTATTAAACTTTATTGTAATTTATCAAAAACAAAAACCATGCTTCAGGTGTGAGTATCGTAATCTAACACGAAATTCAAAAATTTGGAACAATACTTTGCACTTCTCTGCTTCTGGCATCGTGACCAACTACTACCATACTGTAGGCATGGGCTTTCAATTGAAAGCCCATGATATAGGGGTTCGATTAATCTACATCAAATTATAGGGAATGAGGTTACTTTTCTAGGTAGGGTTTGTAGAAAAAAACGGGTACCGGGTAGTAAATCCTCCATGCTGGGTTCAAACTTGGTACTCGGTCGAAAAAACCGGGTACCCAAAGAACGAAATATACGAATATACAACATAATTAGATCATTAGAAAACGTGTAAGATTTGTTTTGAATTTACAAAAATGTAACTTCCTTCAAAATTGAGCTAGAAGCTTCAAATAAAAAGCATTTTAAGCCTCTTTTCTTCCTCTATCATCATGGTCATATTTCCATTGGTAATGAAGGGGGAGGGGGGTGCGATCGCACCATCACACCCTCTCCTGGCTACGCCAATGACATTGTAAGATGATTTGAATAACAAGACAAATCAATTTTACTCTATTTTCAATAGTTCGTATGTTGGTACGTGAACATAACCAATGAAGAAATATGGTCATGACGATAGAGGAAGAAAAGAGCCTTAAAATATGCTTTTTGTTTGAAGCTTCTAGCTCAATTTTGAAGGATGTTACATACATTTTTGTAAATTCAAAACAAATCTTACACGTTTTCTGATAATCTAATTATGTTATACTCGTATATTCGTATTTTTCGTTTTTTGGGGACCCGTTTTTTGACCGGGTACCGGGTACCAAGTTTGAACCCAGCATGGAGGATTTACTACCCGGTACCCAGTTTTTTCTACAAACCCTTTCTAGATATCAGCGTCCATTTATTGTAACTCGCGTTTGCTAACATTTGCTCAGTTCTGAGATGAAGGCCACACGGATAGTAAAAAGGCCAACGTTGAAACCTACATCCCTATTGTCGTAATTAAAATGAAAGTTGAACCCTTCCTCTTTATTTTGATACCAAACAACAGCATGCTAGGTCCTTAAAATTAGGTAAACTTTACTCCTCAAAAGTGCAAAAACTTAGCTTCTTATATAAGATAAGATAATCACCATATAGGGGATTGCAACAATTTCGGAAATTCGCAGAGGTCGAAAGCCACATTTGCGGGACTTCGCGGGACATTGCGGGACACGCGAATTAGCCTAATTTTGATCGAATTCGCGGGATAATCCCGCCATTCGCGGGACACTTGACAGCTCTGTTACTATGAGGCATGTTTTCATTAAAAGTGGCACAGAATTTGAGTTAATTCAATGCATCAATCATATTAGTCTCTGTATGACCTGGTAACAGTTTACAGGAGCACTAAATCAGACATTTTAATTACAAGGTATTTTTGGTTTTCTTTTTCTTGGAAAATGTGTAACCTACTATCTTAATGTGTCCCAACTTGCACTTAAATATATACAGTACACGATCCATAGCCCTTCCAAATGAGAAATATGTTTACAATTTCTATTTCTTTACAGGTATATTGGGAGGGACATCAGCATTGCTATTAGCCTTTGATGAATCTGAAGTTAGAAAAATTTTACGTATTTGTAAAAGTGTCTTAGAATATCTCGCAATTACTGAAGTCGTCGACTCCATGGATGATCTAGTCACATTTGTAAAGGTATGTCACAATTTTAGTCATAGTTGTCAAAGTATGTCAAAATTTCAGTCACATCTTAAAGGGATGTCACAATTTCTGCAACATTTATCATCTGTTCTATTTGTAAGGTATGCCACATTAATTGTCAAATTATGTCACAATTTCAGTCATATTTGTTAAGGTGTGTCACAATTTCTGCCACATTTATCAAAGTATGTCACAATTTCAATACTATTGTACTTTTTTAGAATCTTAGTCCAGTGATTACCAGAATGACTAAGGAAGTAGATAGCAGGGAGAAGGAACTAACACATCAAGTCCATAGAGAGATGTTACAAAGGTCACTAGAACAAGTTAAACAGCTCACTCCTATTCTCATCAGTGGTATCAAAATATATGTCATATCTAAACAAGCAGGTAAGGAAACCTAGAACATGTGAAGATTTTCTTGTGAAATCTAACATTTTGGTATTGTGTGTAGGATGTGAGAAGGGAGGGCGAGGGGGTATAGCGAGTGCAAAATTATAAAGTTTGCCACATTTGTATATTTGATTCTCAAAATAAGCCCATTTTACTTGTTTTACTATACTCAGTGGTCTCCCTAGCAAGAGTTCAGGCACTGCACCCAGTTGACCTTTGAGACATTGATTTACAATTCAGTAAAATATGAATTTTACACCCAAGTTTAAAAGTGTCCATTGGACGAACACTGCTATTTTTGTCATAATATCTAGAAATGATGCAGTGTCTCATTTTTATTGCCCACCTGTATATTAAGCATTAAACAAGAAATAGGAAATATGTAAATCTCCTCTGACTAATGCACTTTTCAGCTTAAAGTTCACATATATGTAATTTGTAAAAATAATACACCTGATTCAATTATGCTTTTCCCTCAAGCTGAAATGTAGCTAAATACAGTTATTTAGACTGTATAGTGCATAACAGGTGCTTCAGGGGGAACATGTTTATTTTGCACAGTAACAAGGTGGTTATGCTTTTACACGGTAACACCAATTGTTCTGATAAGTCAGTTGCATATATCTGTGATCTCCCAGCATTGGACAATCAAGCGTTATACCCTGCTAAAATTTTTAAAAATTTTGAAGAGGGTCTAGCCAGGTTCTCAACAGGTTGTCGTGATATTTTGACCAAAATGGGTAATATATTGTAATATTAATTATCATGCAGTTATGTAGGGGTCTCGTTTAAATGCACTGCAGTTGATAGCTACTCCAGTGTAGCATCGTATTAACAACAGGAATCACTGGCATGTAATATCAGAATAGATCTTCTCCTCAAAAACATTTTTAGTACATGTACTTGTGACCATTTATCTTTATACTCAAGACTTATCCAATTCAAAAATGAAACCTAATTATAAACAGAGATATTATAATTTCATCAGAAACCATTTTAGAATTATCAATTTGAAGGACTTACCAAGAGCCATAGGTTACTCTAATATTACTGGCTCCTTGTGATTGTTGGCAGAGTAGTAATACCAATGTGACAGTTAACACATCTTTGAATTTCAGCTGTCACATATCCAGATTTCTGCTTGGCATATTATCTCAAAATTTGGCAGTTAGTGCTGGTTTAGTGTTGATAAGCTGCTAATTCTTTCTGAATTCTGTGTAATGAGGTTTGAAGTTGCCAGATGATCATTTCATTTGTAGAATTCTTCAACCATAATTTTGAATATGATTCACTTTATTGGTCTTCACATATTTGGTGACTCTTGAACACATTGCATCACAAAAGCACAATTTTCATTTAATGCCAAACCTTTCATATAATAGACAAAAGTAATGTAGCAAGTCATGAAATTATCATTGATTGGGGTTGAAATCAAAGTCTAGTATCAGCTTCAAGCTTTGTTTATTTAGTACAAAGACTAGTTGAAGTATTCATTGAAACTTTGTATGCAAAAGTGAAGTATTCTTCTGAGAAAGCCAATATTTTTTTCTTCAAACTGAATAGTTAATTGCTTCTCATGAACTTGTTATGTAATTTATTTGTATTAATGAATGATTCATTGAGCAGCTATTCAGAATCTTTGAGAATATGCGCCTGATTTGCCAATTTTAAGATTGCCAATTTCAGTACTAGTTCCCTATTTGCTCCACAGGTGGCCCTGCTGTACAGGATGCTCAGGACAACCGTGATTACACTGTACAGAAAGTTTCTAATGAAATTCACGAGATTATCCGAGTGTTACAGCTGACGACATATGATGAAGATGAATGGGATGCTGATGATATTACTGTGATGAAGAAAGCAGCGGTATGTCACATTATTGACAAATACAATGTATATGTAAAAGATTAGGTTAAACAATAGCACATTTATGGGTCACATCTTTGTGAATTTTAATTAACATGAAAATGTTTTGCAAAAAGTCCTATTAAATTTAAATTGAATACAAAACATAAGAAAAATGATGCAGAGAATTTATTCAGTCAGTGTTTCCACATTAAACACTAAACATTTGTACATAAAAAGAATCAAAGAATATTAATATAACTTAAAACATTTCAGTTAACATTATAATGAGAATGGTTTTGTATTTTCCAGCACACAATTGACAGTTTGATGAAGCAGGCTGTTGATTGGTTGTTAGACCCCAACGCACTAGTAGGCGGGGTTGGGGAGAGATCGCTACGTACAATACTTGACAATGCTATGAAGGTGGCTGATAGGTGTGTCTACCCAGAAGACAGAGAAGCTATCTGTAAAGCAGTAGGGGATATCAACTCAATGGTGGATGCTTTGGCTGAATTAAGGGCACAGGGCCAGGTATGGACTTAATGATTTGGTTTGAATATAGGGCATGGAGCGAGGTATAAATAAAGGACAAGGGTCAATGTACATATACATACTTAGGGCATAGGGCATGGTTTGAACAAAGTGCATTAGGCCAGGTTCAAATGAAGAACATGGTGTGAGATATGAACTGAGAGCATAGGGAAAAACTATGCTATTAAGGCATAGTAAGCAAGATATTTTCATAGAATCTCTCTTGTACCAATCTCCTAAATTTTAGAAAACACAAAACAAGTTCTTTAATAAAGCCATTATAAACATTATAAATATGACAGAATTGATTTTATAAGAAATTCAGTCTTTATGTTATATAGGGTAACAGTCCCCAGGCTTTGTCCCTGGCTAGAGGTATTCAAGACAAAATGGGAGATCTTCAAACCCTTGTTAATCGTGCTGTGACAAACACAGAGAAGAGTGGTATACAACGACCTGCACATACAGTGGCAGGCAAGGTAGAGCAGGCACAGAGGTGGCTAGCTAACCCAGGAGTAGATGACAAAGGATTAGGTAAAGATTTAAACTGATTGGCTAGAATGCATCATGGGGTACTCATAGTCAGCTATTACTATGCATTTGTATGATTTCTCCTAAAATGAAAGGTAATATCTCAATAAAGGCAACAAACACTCTGTCACATTTTATCCCATTATTTTTACATCCATTGATTCAAATCTTGAGCAATTCAATTTTCACCATCAGCTCACAGAGCTATGTTGAAAGGAAATGACCAATGTCATCTTAGTCCATAACATCACATTGTCCATATTTTAAATTGATCACATTTATTGGATGGTGTATTAACCTACAGGTCAAAATTTATGATGCACTAGTTGTCAGCATTGACTTTAGTCACATTTTCTTGTGTAGATGTTTACTCACAATAATGGTTTTACAAATACTATTGCTTCCCCTCATATTAAAAATTAATTTGTAACTAGGAGAAGCAGCAGCACGACAGGTTGTGGCAGAGGGTAGACGTGTTGCTGAACAATTGACAGGTAAACAAAGAGATGATTTGTTGAGGAACTGTGATGAAGTGGAACAATTGACCAATCAGCTTGCAGATTTATGCCGCAGAGGAATGGTATGTTTTACTGCATTAATTTCTTAAAGCAAGACATGCTCATTGACAATATAATATTCTTCAGCTTGAAACTGAGTTCAAGTTTTTGACCCAAGTTAGTGATTTTTGGGATTACGTATTTACAGAATGTCTCATATGATATTATTCTGATATAAATAAGCCATATTTTCCCATGATATTACAAACAATATACATTTTTCCCATATATTCATATATTTCCGTGTACATTCACCAATTTTCCCATATATTCAAAATGTTTCCCCATTTATTCTCATGTTTTCCCATCAAATATTGCAGGGTAACTCCCCTCAGGCACAGGCTGTAGCTAGGGCATTATCCGGAAAGCTACGGGAACTACAGGGCAATATTCAACAGGCCCTTGTAGACAGAGTAAGTAAATATGCATATAGACTAGATGACTAGGGTACAATAATGCAATATAAACTAACGTGTGGGTCACCAGTGTCTCAGTTTTAACTGGAGCCATGTTAAGAAGTATGAAATATTTCTTCTTTTGAGAAGTGTTTACTCACATAGCTTTGTAGTAAATATTTATTTAGTGTGTGCATTGTTTCATGTTTCTCATTTCAGAATTCCTAAGATTTCTTAACTCTTATTTTCTTGTAGAATTCAAAAATGGTAAGGCATCCAAAAGGTACTAAACCCATGTATTACATACATCAATTTGAATCCCATTGTTATTATGTCACCACCAAAAGAAAGTGACATATTGTTTTGGTCTCTAACTTTTTTATGACGGCGGTTGGCACTTGGCGTCTGGTGGTCGGCGTCTGTAACAAATTCTTACAACTTTCAATAACTTTACAAGTTCTGTTTAGACTGACTTCAATTTTTCTACTTGTTCCACTTGCTTAAAATTGACAATTTTTTTATCAAAATCTGCAAGTTCTCACAAGTTTAAATCTGACTTTAGATATGAGATTTGACCTTCTCAAGGTAAAAAAGATGTTTTTCAACTTGTTTCAAATTGACTGATCTTTTTTCAAGATCAGCTAATTACTACAAGTTCTTGTAAGTTCAAATCTAACTCAAGATTTGAACTCATAATATTGCAACTAGGTGGTGACATTTTGTCATGTTAATGCCTTGTGATTATTTTGTTTTGCATATTGCATTACAAACTTTCATCAATGCCCCATAATTATTTTTCAGTTAATGTTTTTCAATTGAGCTGACCCGATATATGTATAACTGTGCAAAGCTGCTCGAAATGTCTGGTGAATGTATCAACACAGAAACTGTTATGTATGCTATGTGTATCCCAGTGGTTTGAATTCCATTTCCAAATCTATATCAATGTCTATTCTTCAATGTTAAGCATATTTGTATGCTGTTTCAATATTACAGCGACTAAATATATTATACGCTTTCCATTATTGTTCAGGTTCATGTTTAAGTTTAGTTAAAGCAATTAGAGAATGGCTCTGACTGAAGCATGGTATTATATTTCATGCACTACTTTTCTGGGACTATTTTCAAGGATGCACTCACTCTAAATAAATAAATACAGAGTCTCTTGGAAAAAATGAAATCATTTGAAAGTTAAGGCTTTTTATTTTACATCTGGGATACCCTGTATATCAGAGAAGCACGCCTACATAATTTATATAAATAACACAAAAATTTATTTACAAGACCAAAAAAGAGAAGGTCAGTTTTTTTTCAAAGATCAGTTTATCTTTAAATGATTTTCTTTGCTTCTGTTACAGGTAGCAGAAGATTTCATAGACATCAACACACCATTGAAACAGCTGGCAGATGCCTCTGTTGTGCCTCTAGGTGAGTTGTCTTCTCATCCATTTAAAATGGGGACAGGGAAAAAAAAAGAATAACTAAATAAATCAAGAAGTATGCATGTGACTTGAAATTCAGTGTAGATAATTTGAAACAGTTTTTGTTATTTTTTGACTTATTTTGCTTTATTTACATATAACTGGTTATTATAATAGTTTTTTCCAAATCATATGTTTTTCCCCTTTGGTTCCCCATTCCCATACACATTTGCCACTTAACATATTTGAAAAAAGAGACCAAAAGATGAATTATTATATTTACAATGAAACAAAATTATTTATGGCAAGTTTTCAAAAAGACATTGATCTATATCCCCAGGCACACCTAACAGAGAAGCTAACTTCAATGACAGGGCTGGGAACTTTGAGCAGCATGCTGGTAGACTTGCCCAGACTGCTCAACTGGTGGCTGCAGCAGGTGGCAGCACCAACAAGAGAACTGTAGAGGCTATCAATGCAGCTGCTGCCATGGTAACAATCAATCACGAGCCATACATCAAATGAACATGTTAAAATCATGTGCTATCATCAAAATCAATTTATTGTCATGAAATAAGAATTCTTATCATGTATTGTATGAAAGAAACTATATAAATGTGAAATCTAACCTCAACTAACCCTGCTTGTGATAGTAACAAATGTGTTTCCTTTCCAGTCGAATGAGCTGACCCCACAGGTTGTGAAAGCCGCTAGGATTCTGCTGTCGAATCCCCAGAACCAGGCAAGCATGGAGCACTTTGAGCTACTGAAGAACCAATGGTTGGAGAACATGGAGAAACTACGAGGTCTCGTTGATGAGGCTACAGACACTGCTGCATTTATTAAAGCTACTGGTATGTGTGTCTTTGGATTATTCTGAAACAAAAACCAATGGAATGAAACTAATTCATTTGTTAATAATAGAACTTAGTGTGCTTTGATAGAGGAATGTTTTCCTCAAATAATATCCTATAGACTAGATGCGAGTAGAAATAATCTTGCTTTACGTCATTAAATATTCAAAATTCAGTATGTGGTTTTTCGAATGATCCTGAAATGAAAACCAATTTTAAATGAAATGAAACTAATTCATATGGTATAGAACTTGGTGTGCTTTGATAAAGGAAAGTTTTCTTTTTAAACCCAAACTATTCCTCAAATAATATCCAATTCATGTACATTGATTAAAACCTAACATGAAGGTGTAGTATATTGAAATAACCTGTCATTTTACATATATGTTCTATGAATTGTTTTCAGAGCAGGGTATTCTACGTGATACAGAGAGAACTGAATCTAGCATCAAGGCTGTCGACCCTAATGGTGTTGGTATGAACACAGCCAACATTGCACGCAGGGCCAATCGTGTACTCCAAGTAGCTGAACAAGAGAAGTCAAACAGTGAAGACCCTAAATTTGTTGACCAAGTGAATGGCGCCACTGAACAACTACGTGCAAGTATGTATCACTCTCAGATAGTATTGTCCATAAGTCATTTTCATACTTAATTTGTAGTACTGTAGAATAAATACCATTGATAGGCCTTGCAATAGGGTATATTTGAAGAAGTTACCATACAAAAAGTGTGGGATTTTAGTTACAACTGTGACCTATTTGTTGTATTGTCAAATTGCTTCAGAAAATGGGAATTATTCATGTTCTTATTTTGTTCTATTAAATGTACATTTATATGGCTTTTGTTTCAGCTGTAAAGCCAATGTTGCAGAATGCTAGAGGAGTAGCAACCAACCCCAGAGATGGCCCAGCCTCTGGTAGATGGAGGGGGGCTAATCAAGCTGTAAGTATAGGCACTTTTTGTTGTGTCTGTATCTTGTCATGCACATCCTGATAGCATCTGTTAAATTCAGTATCACACATTGAGTAACAGTATATAGTGCTGGCCCTAGCCCTGATCTTGTTACTTGGCTGGGAAATCAGGTTTAGTTGGCATCATTTTGTTCCAGACACTCACAAGAGTACACTTCAAATTGTGCCAACTGTACCATCTGAGTAACTAAACCATAGCTTGGGACATCACTTGTACATAGAAAATAAATTCACTGGGACACATGTATCACATTGTCTTACGCTCATTTTAATTCAATACCTCAGTCTGATTATAGAAGCCATGTATATATGAATTATTGTATTTAACTATTTTACTGTGGGGATGATATGGTACCCATTTTGTTCATTGTTTAACTATTATATGTATGCATGTATGTCTCCCATGTATTCTAATCATATTTCTACCATTGTATCACCTTTTACACTCTCAAAGTGTCATTATGGTTTCATGGTTTAGCCAGAGCCAGTTTCTCTCGTCCCCCTTGGCACCCTCTAATACACACCAACATTTCAGTTAATCACTGCAGTGGGTCAAGTCCGTCATGCTGTCATGGTGTACCCAGAGCAACCCGAACCAGAATTTTTCCCACCTCCACCCCCAGACATGAGTCAACTTAATTTATCAGGTAAGCAGATTTTACAAACTGCTTTAATAATTCTGTGTCTGATTTCTATGAAGTGTGTTATTTTATAGAATTAATATTATAGAATTTTTTGAGGTAGAGTTTTCAAAACATTTTGAAGTTTTCAAGAGTTTTATAAAAGTGTGAGCGAGTGCTGTGAAGTTTTTGTGAGTATTCCACAAAATTGTTCAGCACATTTGTAAGTATTCCACAAATTGTTCAACACATTTGTTTATTTTTATATCTCGTATATTTTATTTGCTAATTTTGCTTTTAGATTTAGATCAGTTCTTTCCATTGAGTTTTGATCGACCAGATCTGACTCAACGTTATGTTACTCAAGGTAGAGCGCTTCGCTTTTTCACCCATTATTAGTTTCTTTTTTAGACCAAGGATTGCTTTGTATGCTATATTCCCACTGTTTCCAAGCAGTTTTGCATGATTTCTTCGGTACCATTTCTTCAGTTTAGAGTTTCCAACACAATCAGGGATATTTTAGTTTTGTTTGGTTATGATTATAAACTATTTGTTTTTTGATAGTTAAAATATTTTTTATCTGTTTTCTGTTTTATTTACTGGTATTATATTATTTTGGTTTAGATAAATCAAGAGACTTTCCAGTGGTTGATTCACATCCTTTGTTCTTATTTATTTATGAGTACTAATATTTGTCATTGCATGGTCACTAATACATGTATATACAAGATAGTAGACCAAAGGTGAGAGTTATTTAGTATGCTATATGTTCTATCAGCTCTTTCTTATTCTTATTCGTAAAAATCGGTTGTTCTGATCAGTTAGTTTGATGACTTGTAGGAAACATCGATGTATAAGTAAATGCTGAATATTTGTTTTCACATTTTTTATTAAATTTTGGTTGAACTCCTATTGAAAATATATAAACTGTGTGTTATATGCTCTGTGTGTGATCTTCCTATTTTTCCTAAAATATGCATGTCAATTTTGAAAGAAACATTTTAAGTTTGTATACTCAGTAAAATCTATCTGCCTAAATTAATATTCTTGATTTTAGTGATTTGATTTTCTATTTAGCAAAGGTTGACATGGCACCACCGCCAAAACCAGTGCCAGTGTCGCCACCTATAGCTAGAGTAGTCAATGCAGGTAGAAAATGCACGGTCAAACAAGAAAAGAAACCTGCCTTGTTTTACAGATTTGGTGGTGGATCATTAATGCTTGGTCCCTGCTCAATTTTGATTTTTGCCACCATTTCCTCATTTACCCATTTCGTTGATTTGCTCTTCGAGTGCTGTGTTATCATTTTGCTTCAATTTTATGTTCTAAGGGGTCTACATCAACATTATTTATCCAATCCAATACTTTAAAAAGGGCCCCTTAGTTTGATTTGATGCTTACAATTCCAATGTTTTGTTGATTTTCCTTTCCTTTCTAAAGATTGGGGAGTCATACCTTCAATAAAAACAGTTTGCAAGTGATACATACCTGTAGAAAAGTCATGCCATTATTACAGAATGTATGACCTTCCCTAATCATTATATCCTTTTGGATGTCTCGTTTTGTTTGCATTCACAGATTCAATAATTTATTTTAACATAAATACACCATATTATCATGTTTTTGAGTCCATGTTCCCAGCAAAAGTGCACAAAACATCACAGCCTTAATATTCTGTGGTATCTACCTATGTATACATGTTTATGTTTTTAACCCAAGTATCCCCTGTATATGTACTGTATGTACTGTACTGTATATGTCAGCATGCAATATGTTTAATTTCAGGTAAAGAGTAATCTAATGTTGTTAACTCTTTCTATGTCTGCAAATATATAGTATATATAGTACATGTTTGTTGTGAATGTTATATATTCTCTCAAATCTTAATTTATCACACTTGTTGTCAAAACATGCAGTAAATAAAATGAATGCTGTGTTTTAAATACTTCCATCAGCTTGTAGTGTAGGGTTATGTATCACAAGGTCTTGGATATAGGGCGTATCCAGAGGAAGATATACATCTTCTGGAGAGACCATAGGGAGATATAGATAAACCCTATTTCCAAAACTGACTATACATAACTAATATCACATGTAGGATGTTTTATCACATGTAGAATGTTGTATCACATGTAGAAGATTGTACATATTTGCTGTAGATGCTTATGATGCACCCCCGCCCCCACCTCCACTGTCAAGTGATACTGCTCAAGGTTGGTTTTCTTATATATCCCATCTCATATTATAGGTTATTTCTACACCCCTGGTTTCTCTCTGTCTCCTTGACCTTTATGCTGTATTGCATCCCATATTTTATTTATTATAAGTACCCATTTTTTGTCTCTCCTTTTTATGTCATCACCAAAACTTTTTTTGATGGCGTTTCAGCGGTTGGCATCTTGCGTTCAGCATCTGTAACATATGGCAGGTGGTGACATTTTGCATGTAAATGCCTATGTTTCCACTTATTTGTTGCTCTCTTATCTGTATCCCTATTGTCTTGACTGTCCAATAAGTCATTTGTACAATAACCTGTACCCCCCATATGTCATATTGTATTCTGTCTCTCATTTTATATTCTTCAGACTTGTTAACACTAGTTCATGTAACTTTTATGTCTCATTCGTTTGTTGCTTAACCTTTGTGTAAGGGCAACTTTGTTTTGGCTTAACTCTCCTCTCTCTATCATCCTTCCTGTTGATGTGGTATATGTTACTTAAATTCGGCAAGCTCATCCTGAACATTTAGTTTATGTTCCTATTTGTGAGTTGACCTGTCTTGCTAGTTCAATGATTGCCAACATAAAATATAGGCTACAGTAAAACCTGTATAAGTAAAACACCTTTGTTTGAAACACAAAATAATGTTCCACTTGGGTGATGTTCCACTTATATGGCTTCATGTTACATGAGTCAATGGGTAACAAGACTGTGTTCCATTTATAGATGTGTTCCACTTACAATGGTATTCCACTAACAAAGGTGTTCCACTTACAAAGATGTTTCCCTTTACATGTTTTTCTGTACATTTACAGATTGAGCAAAACCAATTCTGACACCCTGAACATTGTTGCAATCTAACCTTGCACCATTACACTACATAGCCTTTTTTATCTCCTCCCCTCTTTATCTCAAAACTACCACACTTGTTGGGGTTCTGGTTGAATGTTTATCAAATAACAATGTTTGCATACTTCACTATTCCTTCTGTTCTAATGCTTGCATAGTGAGACTAATGATGTTGCAGGATCAGACTAACGATGAAGGTATATACACACTGAAAATAAATAAGTAGATTGTAATTTATTTATAGTTTTAGCTTAATATTGTAGTGTAACTTTACCTGTATCATTGATTTGATTTGATTTGATTTGAGAACTATATTTATTCAAGGCCAAGTAAAATTGAATAATTAATTTCAGATTTTTGTTTTATTATTTGATATAAGGTCATTGGAAATACACAGTCTAGCACACATGTTGAATTAAATGAATTGGCTTGTGTTGATCAATGGGCACATTGGGTAGGTCCCTTTGGATTGAGGACTTACTTCGAGCATTATGCAAGACTTGTATTGCACCTAAACCCCTTCAAAAACCCTAGCCATATTAGATGTATTGATTGAACATAATATGTGAATAAAAATTTCATGGTCTTGAAACAAGATTTTCTAGTTTGGTAAATTAAATAGTTTCCAATTTGTGTTTGAAGGTACATCTGGCATGGTATTTTTATTTATAATTCAAATCATCACGCAGATATATGATTCATAGTAATAAATTATTCATAATCATTTCAATAATTTTCGAATTATGTTTCCATGTCTTATAATTTAGATTTATTTTTCTTTGCTAAACGTCACGCAGAGCTTATATACAGCACAAGCAATTTGTCCTGTATATGTTACATTTGAGAAACTGAATATTGTTGTAATATTTATGTTTGAAGGTTTAAACAGTGCCGCACCCCCAGTGCCACCTCCCCCATCCAGTGGCTACTATCCTTACGGAGGTGAATAAATGTGAATGAATAACAGGAATGAGGCTGATGTGAAAATGAGGCCAATTTGAAAATGAGGCTCATCTCAAACTGAGGCTTGGTTGTTTCTGCTGCCTGTGTCATTGGAATTATGCATACATTACTAATATAATTATTATGACATGTAATATCAAAGACACTGCATGGTTCTTTCATCAGTATGAGATGTCAAACCTCTCATTCATTTTCAGCAACATTTCGATTGCACGCAATTCTGTTATGTAATATATGATGCAATTTTTGTTTTGATATTTTTTTCTCAAGTTTTGCCATGTTTTAGTTAGTGCCATCTCTTTATTTAGCAAATATTTTTTCAGCAGGTTTATTCAAGGTTTATTTATTTATTTAATAATTATATATATATATATTTTTATTTATTTTCTAATAGCCTGTACCCAACTAACTAATTCATCTTATTTGCAGGTGTCTGTACTAATTGAGTGATTTTGTATAAGATACTAACTCATTTCTGGAATTATCGTACTTTTCTAATCACATCATACTTATAAATAGAATAATTCTCAAAGAAATTTTGTTAAAAATTTGCCTTGAAATAATTTACACTTATACACCCACACCAGTGCCTTCCCCTCCATCATTCTTATATAATGCCTTATATACATATAATTGCCTTCTGGCAACTTAAGTATCGCCACTTGTATGATTTTATACATATTGAACAAAAATATATTAATAAAATTATATCCCACCCCA
This sequence comes from Owenia fusiformis, assembly GCA_903813345.2. Taxonomy (NCBI): domain Eukaryota; kingdom Metazoa; phylum Annelida; class Polychaeta; order Sabellida; family Oweniidae; genus Owenia; species Owenia fusiformis. The sequence continues at coordinate 11,778,813 of CAIIXF020000006.1, read as the reverse complement.
GCTCTTCATAACTATAAGATTTTAATATAGCAAATGACATAATTGAACTTTAGCGCTGATCAATTTGTGGTGTATTTCCAGACCAGGTACCTCCAAGGCCACCACTCCCCAGAGACTCTGCCCCACCCCGACCCCCACCCCCAGATACAGATGACGAGGATGCTGAATGGAGATTTTCTGCTCCTCAGGCCAACCAACCTATCATGGTGAGATACTTACTATGAATATTACATTTAAAACTATTAAGTGCACGAACAGTGATTTCTTACATGCGTCACTCTATATAAGCTGATAAAAACTTTACCTCACTCTAAAATCTTATTATTATCAATAATCACCAACATCATGAATTTTTACCTGAGTAAAATGAAAATTTAAATAAAATGAGTATATTTGTGAAAATTAGAATGTTCCAAAACTACACAACATTGTGTGTTTTTTATTATCAAAGCTTTAGGTCCTAAGCCATAAAAGACTTAATGAGCATCCATCTGTTAGATGAATTTTTGATCCTTCTTGCCTAACAGGCAAAAAGTAAAAGGTATTCCAAAAAAGAAGATTGTATCTACCAAAAACTTAAACAAAATGATTGCTCCTGAATTTCATTTGAATTTGATTGATTTATAGATGGCAGCACACGCTCTGCATCAAGACGTGCAACAATGGTCAAGTAAAGACAATGAAATCATTGCAGCTGCAAAGAGAATGGCTGTCCTCATGGCCAAGCTCAGTCAGCTAGTTAGGTGAGTAGAATGTGGCAGTTCTTTGTTCAGCATTCTAGACATCATTCAACAGACAAGGAACAAGGAATTATACCAAGCAATACATTTATTACATTTAAAAGACTCTTAGGAGTAAGACACCTGGCCACACTTCAAAACCAAGATGACAACCCCCATCAAACAGTGTTCTTTCCTCATGAAAGATTGACACCTTCATTCTTGATAAATAGTTGCTAATGGCGAGTGAAAAAAATTAAAGTAAATGAAATAATGGAAAACTATATGATTAGGCTAGCATTCCATATGTAATAACTAGCTGCTCTGATATTAGGTTATGATTCATCGATGTCTGATAATATTACAGTTATTTCCAAGTTGTCATGCATATTTAATAACTGTCTCGAGCCCTAGTTATTTATTTTCTACCTGTAAATATGTTCTTGAAGCTTTTATCAGTAATTGAAAATGCTATGCAAACACCATTCACTTTGTGAGAACATTGATGTACCTGGGAAACTTGCTTGCTAATGGACTTTGGATTGTAGACTGTCGTAATTGGCAGTTAAATAATTTAGTTTGGTAATGTCAGATTACTTGAATGTTTTTCTCTCAATTGTTTTATTTCCTGTAAATTACTAATAATGGTGCTTATGAAGAACTGGGAGAGATGAAAGTTGTTAATGGATCAAAAAGTGACTGATTGGTGTTGTTGACTCTAATCAGCCTATCGTACATCATTGAGAAAACATTATAAAGTTCATCTTTTACAAACACTGAAATATTTCACCAATGGATAAAATTCATTTCTTGTAAAAATAAACTGAGGGGCAGTTTCTCCAAATTATATGTGTGCAGTTTCTATAAATGGATATGGATACTTTAAACGGTTCAGTTTCTACAGGAATCTCATCAAACCTCACTTTGATAATATCAACTTCAATAATGGCCTCAGAAGAGTCAATCGGAATGTCATCAAACTCAATGTTGACATCTACAAGTTCATTAATAACATCTTCAAATCTGACTGCAGATTCAGTCTTGACATCAGTGATTTCAAATGTGACATCAACAGATTCGGCAGCACCAACTCTTAGTTTACTACAGCATATTCCTTCATCAAATCAATCACTCTACCCAGAATATCGAATAGCAAGAATGCTGGGATTGTACTGTCCTCCTGTAATTATCCTGCTTGGACTAATAGGCAATTCTTTGACATTCTGGCTCCTATGCAGGTCACCATTGAAATACTCATCAACATCTGTGTATCTGAGGGTGTTATCCATTGTAGATTCACTTGTATTAGTGATTGCGTTAGTGCGACTATGGATCATGGAACTAAGTCTTGAATTAACAGGTCAACGATTTGATCTCAAGGAAATATCTGCAGCTACTTGTCAGGTTTTTTACTTTCTAATATACTTTCTCGTACAGTTATCTGCGTGGATTTTGGTTGGTGTTTCATTTGAGAGGATCATTGCTGTGTGGTTGCCATTTAAAGCCAAACAGCTAAACACCCAAAGAAACAGTGTCAAATTCCTCTGTGTTGTATCAGTATGTTTCGCTGTTCTTGACGCACATATATTCTTCACAATGACTAAAAGTGAGGAGGAACATGACATAAATGATATAGGATCAGTGTATAGGAAGAATAGGTGTACATTTTCGAATGAAAAATATTACCCTTTCATCCCTATTATATGGACCACAATAGATTCCTGCCTTGCTTGTTTTGTTCCGTTCATTATTATGTTAACTAGTAATCTTCTGATCATTTACAAAATAACAAAAAGGGATCGCAGATATAATAATTATGCCACAGAAAGTAGTTCCCAGCATGGAAATAAAAGATCCTCATCAATGACATTGATTCTTCTGTCAGTGAATTTTACATTTTTAATCACAACAGCCCCTTTGAATGTTTGGTTTATTTTAAAGGATTCCACTGGCAAGGTTCATCTTGGGCTTGAAGGAAAATTAAGGATCGAACTAATAAATGATGTTCTACTTTATTTCATGTATTTAAACAATGCTGTGAATTTTCTTTTATACTGCTTTGCTGGACCAAAGTTTCGACAAGAATTGAAAAGAGCATGTGGATATGTGAACGAAAGTCCTACTGCAGCCTAAGTTATGATTTGAAAGGACAATGCTGATGTGAAAAATGCAATTTTAGATGACAGTCATTGAGATTTCAAAAATGGACACGAAGAACAAGACATGTTATATTTATCATACACAGTAATCTCAAATATTTTATGCAAAATAAATCCTAAATGAACAAATGTTTTCTTTTGTATTTGGGGTGTAAAAGATTAATTATTGAAGAATTAGTTCAGTGCTGTACGATAGTGTCTTTGGAATTCTCTTGAAGAAAAACTGTGTTCAAAATGCAAGTAAATGATTTGATATTTTCAGAGGTGAAGGTGGTACCAAGAAGGACTTGATTGATACAGCCAAGGCTATTGCGAGAGCATCAGAGGAGGTAACCAGACTGGCGAAACAGTTAGCAAGGGAGTGCACTGATAAGCGAATGAGAACTGTAAGTAATTGATTTTCAGTATGACATATGAACATTTGAAAATTATTTATATTTGTCTGATTATTTTTACTCATGTATGATTTGAGGGTTTGTTAAATGAAGATGTATACATACATGTAATTTAAAATTGACACTGGTGTATCTTTAGAATAAAGTAGGATAGTGTCATCAGTCAGGCATAGAGGAGGGGGGCGTTTGATAGATCCACTTTAGAAAGTAAGGATATACCAAGGTACTTCTTGGTCCAAAAATCAAGAAATGATTCGTTTTCGGCCATGCTTGGTAAATTTTAAGATTTGCTTTTTAGGTACAATATTGTTTATGATGTGCCCTGTCTTTGTTTGGTTCATCACCTCGTGGTCTTTGTTGTAGAATCTGCTGCAAGTATGTGAGAGAATCCCAACAATTGGCACCCAGCTGAAGATTCTTGCAACTGTCAAAGCCACCATGTTGGGAGCACAAGGTAGGTCCTGCCACCTATTGGTGACTTTGGCATTGATAACTCTTTTTTTATTCTCCATTATTATGAGGAGCATACGCTGTGTCTAATTAAAGGCCAGAGGTGTACAAGATATATTCATGCTGGTAATAAGGTGTTTGTAGTCTATTATAATGAAATATTTTGTTAAAGGGCATCTAACATATAGATTATCATATTCATAGATTGGTGGTGGTCGGAGAATGTTCTTTTTGTTTAACCTTGCTTCCTCATAGCATCTTTGATATTGTAGCTTTAATTTGTGGGTTTTCTAAGTGAAGAAGTGATGCATGCTTGGAATATCAGTCAGTTTCAATATTATCTTAACACAGATAGAAAAATGCTTTAGAATCTCTTGAGACACATTGTTTCTTGATATCACTAAGAATGTATTATATTTATTATAGAACCAATTCCGGCACCAGATGGCAGTGAAATAGCTTGTGGTAAATACATGATTGGATCATCAGTCCATATTTGGACATAATGCCCATGTTTTGAATGTTGCTTTTTTACCATGCACCTTCATGCTAAATGCAGATAAAACAATCTGAACATGACAAACCCCAAGTTCAGAAACTAATACACTTACATTTTATTTTTAGCAACTAATATATTTTAGGTTATTTATGCATGTATGACTGAATGGTGAGACATAGGAGTTACCCATGCCTGTGTTTTTTTTTCGAGTGTGCTATTTTTTATCATCATTATTTTTAATATTATATTGCCCATAGCATCCCCTCCATTCTTATTTGTTTGTAAATTATGTATTATTCAGAACAACCAAATGAAGGTTTTGGTATGTATACAGTAGTGCCACCCATTATAACAAATATCACCACCAGGTGGCAGTGATTGTGTGTCTATCTGTGGATCCAAGAAAGATCTGTGCATAATAATGTCTTGTTTTTAATTGAGAAACAAGTGATTTATATGTAATATGTTTAATGATTATTGACAAATATGGTAGATATGAACTTTAGTGTGTAGTAATACAGTATAGTCAATTATATTTTATAATGTACTTTATGCCCCTACACAGTATACAATATGATGTACATCCTATATCCTATATTTTGTGTATAAGTGTCCCAAAAATCAAACACCCACAAACATCAAATCATTTCATCTAACATTTCATTTATTGACTGGCAAATGCGAATGTACCAATAGCGATTTAGAAAAGAATCATTCTGTAAATGATTCAAGAAAATGCAAGTGTTCTTGCCCGTCAAGCTTGATGGTGATGCAACGATGTCTGATAACAGACTGTGAGATCCAAGTGATTAGAAATGCACCCATGTTAAATGCTTTTAGAATATAGAAACCGCATCCTGTATATTGCATTTTCATTTTTCATCCCGCATCATGTGGACAGTTGCCAGTAAGTTGATTAGCCTCTGCTTATAGTAGTTGTTCTTTGTATGTAATAATAATTGTCTTTGGAAATAGTCATAGTTATTATAGTTGGTTTAGTCGCATGTTTATACTGCTTCGTTTTCATTTCATTTTTACATATTTTGTGACGTTTTATGTAAAAGAAATGGTACGTAAATGTCCAAAATATACGCTGGCCAATTGGAAATCCAATTCTTTGAAAGAAACACCATAAAATATTAGTTGTCACATCACCAGTTTGTAGATAAGTTAATTAGATATTATTTCACACATAGCTCGTCATGATGTATAAAATTCCAACCAATCAGAGCCTAGTATTTAAATGATATGCATTTTGTATTTTACAACAGAGTGAATGGTTGTTTCTAGATTCAGTGAAGTTGATTTTGGATGATTTAATGCATTCATTATTTCTATTCAACCCTCTAAATTTGGGCTACCCCCTCATTCAAAGTCTTGACTTGAGACAGCTATTTATTTCTAAAATTATTCATTCAGCCCTGAGGTAAAATCTTTTGATACTTTTATTTTCATTTCCTTGTTTTTAGCATATTTGAAAGATTTCATTTATTTTCATTCTTCTGTTCATTTCATTTGAATCATGAGAAATACTATATGTACTATAAATAGATAAAAATTCCTCAATTCACTAACCTTTTACATATGAACAATTTTGGATATATGTACTATAGTTGCCTATGTTCTATGTTTTCATGCCATTCATTACAGCTTTTTGGGTGATTGTTGAGACTATGTAATCACCAACTATTCCACATCTCTGTCCTTCTGTCTGTCAGTCAACATTTTTTGGACAATGCTCATATCCATTTTATGAGAGTCTATGCTGGGGATTTACACCATATTTGTCTGGGGTCCTACTTTTGCTTCGATTTAAAGATGTCATGTCATCATTTACCATAAGAGCCACTTAATGGTGCCATTTTACCATGCTGTATTTTGAATATGTTAAAGTTTCTTACTACATATTAGACACATTAGATTATATTACATTGCATTTTCTTATATATTGGATTTTAGTTTGGGATAGTAGGAGTTTGTTTTCCTTATGACTGGTGTACAGTTAAACATTTCTTTTTTTGGCTGTGTTCAGTACAATTTTTGGTCCTTTCCCTTTGGCACTTGTGCTTACATATTTACATCAGTTCATTCTAAACTGCATTGTATTAATACAAATACATCGAGCTTTGTAGATCTAACGGGGGATATGTAATCTTTTATGTTTAACTTTTGTTTGAAGTTTATAACATATTAATGGGACTTATAATTTCGTCTTACTGTGATTTTGTTTGTTTGTTAATTAGTTTGTTTGTTTGTCTGTCTGTTTGTATGTGTGTGGTGTGTGAAGTATTATTTGTGTTTTAAAACCCAGCTCTAATTTTCTGTGATTGCATATTTATAACATAGTCGTGAAGTTCATTTCAACTGACAATGTTTCATTTTATGTTCAGCATGGATGTCAGATATGTGTTCTAAATGTAATAATAAACAATACTAAAGCAATGATACAATAGCTTTGGAACACCATTTGTGCATTTTATTTGTGTATTAGCATGTTGTAGGATTTATCACATACTTTATTTCAAATACACCCCATATTAATAAATAGATAAATATGTGTGAATATATAGAGGGCATGTCTGATTGTATGAATCTTATATTAATATCTACTGCACACTTCACATTCAGTTATTCACTAGTTCATGTTTTGCACTTGCCATCAATTAATTTATTAGATAAAACTAATTCAATGTACAGTAAAACCTGCGAACAGGGAATGCTCTTGGGACTGAAGGAAAGTTTCCTTGTTCAGAGGTTTTCCCTATAGAGAGGGGCCGCACTTTCAGCAAACTCAAACTTGCCGAATAAGCATATTTGTATATACATTGATTGATTGTACAAATGCTGGCTCCATACTTGGTTACGTTCTCCCCATTTTGATTTTAGCTGCTGCTAGCGTCTGATGATGTTTAGTTGATGTAATTATTGATATGATGTGTAGAGATATATTGCTAAGAACTGAATTTTAAGTTTCATCTACCCCATTTTATTTCATTGATAATCTAGAAGTTGGATCAGTAAAAGATTTAAAGAGATTTGGCTCAACATGACCATGTATTTACTATCTGTTATCTCCATAAAACAATTACCCAAATGCGAGTAGGTAGTTACCAGTTTCACCACCAGGTGGCTGATTCGGGTCAATTAACATGGCAGGTATATAAGAAAGTTCCCTTAAACTTGAATATTATCAATTTAAGTGGCTCAATTTTCATATAACCCTTATGTGCCTGATACTTATACTAATGAAAATATGTCCAGTAAAGCAAAATATTATCTGTCCACTAAAAGAAAAGATATTTCATTGTTTGTGATTTTATAGCATGGGGTCTATGGGGAATCTCCCTGAGCTAGAAGTCACATTTTCAAAGAAAATTAATTTTTCAAAGTTGATAGACACTTTTTAAAACCACATTTCTAGATGTAATTTTACATGTAGATTTCAAATATGATATTACTTTGACTGCATTTTGAATTTTTAATGACGTAAATCAAGATTATTTCTACTCGCATCTGGGTTATTGTGTCAGTCCCTAGATTATCACAACTGATATAATGCAATTAGGTTTTTGAAAGGAAGAATTAGTGTCATGATATGAAGTAACAAACAGATTAGTATTAGTTTTAAAATAAATCAGGGTAATTAACAGTGGGTGGGATGGTACATCCTGTAAACAATTGGCATATCTTAATCTCAATCATATTAATCCAAGCTTTTTATACTCAGATATTGGCTTAAGACTTTTACACCTCTGAAAAATAATGGAATATACAGTGTCACCAATATTCCATATTCCTTGTTCACAGGTGAATTTTCATAATTTGCCCCAAAATAGTGTTCCTTATTCCCTGTTCACAGGTTTTCCCTACAGAGAGGGTCCGTTAACATGTAAGTCAATGGAAAAATATTTGGTTCTTTTGAAAAGCATTCCTTGTTCATAGGTTTTCCCTACAGAGAGGTTTTCCATCGGACAGGTTTTACTGTATATGTATAAAATATGCATGGTTTAATAAGTATATGAATCAATATTTATTTAGTTGTATATCCAATAGATTTGTTTTACTCGTAGTTTTAATTTTTTTTTATTTGACAACAATAATTAACATGTAAAATATATGTTCACTCACAAAACCAAAAAGTCTGAGCATTTGTATGTTTTATTTAATTGAAACTTGTAGATTAACAAAGAAATTTTTCCTAACTTGAAAAGTCATATTAAAAATAAATATTCAATTCCTAAATCTTCCATAATGAGAAATTGCAACACAAAGGACAATGCAAGAAAATCACAAAACACCTATACAGTACAGTAATTTCAACAAATATTAGGCTTTTCAACAATTTTTCTGCATCAAGCCAAATGCCAGTAGCTATATAATTTACCCATTCATAGCACATTTATAACACCTGTAACACACCTGTATAACACCTATTAAATACCTGTCTGCTAATTTCAGGTTCTGAAGAAGACCAGGAAGCTACAGAGATGTTGGTCGGGAATGCCCAGAACTTGATGCAGTCAGTTCGTGAAACTGTGCGTGCTGCAGAGGCGGCATCTATAAAGATGCGAGTAGATTCAGGATTCGCCATGCGCTGGTTGAGAAAGAGACCATGGTATACATAGATAGTGACATCATGAATAAGACTTCGAGATCTTAACTGAATATTGCAGAATAAGTCAAATTTCTAAGAAAACAAAAGCCAGGTAAATTGATCAAACGATTTCCATTTGAAAAATGATGCTTTTTTGGCAAAATTAATGAGTAGGAGGGAAAAATAAAATGAGAGATCTGGATTATTCTGGCAGGATTTAGTTGGACTTGAGTCTGATTGCAATATGTAATAATGAATATAGTGCCTATAATGTAACATAAAACAGACAATGTTGAAATGTACATATTTAATATTAACCATTTAACCCCAAGTGCTTCCAATATCTAGAGCTGATCAGAGCCCCGGGATGCCAAGTGTTAACCCTCTGATATATACTACCTAGGACATATTTAGTCACCAAATTCAGGGGAGAGTGCCGGGGTAAAACAGAAATCCAATGGATTCTGTTCTATCATAACCACTTAACGTGATATATGTTAGTAAAAGAAGGTATAGTGACCACATATCCCTGATTTTGGAACTACGTTTTCTCCTATTTGTAAGTAATAAACACACATAAATAATATGATATTTGGAAATGAGAGGCCAACTTCAATTTACATAACTATTTATTTCACTGTAGTTAAGTGCACCAATAGGATTGCTTGATTATTATATAATTGTCATGACAACATCACTTGTATTATATTATATATATATTGTATAAGATATCTTAATTTACTAGAATGTTAACTAGTAAAGACTTGGCTGTAATTACTAGGTGCATAGATCTCAGTACACAATCTGGTGCTTTAGACACACTTTCCCCTAGACTACCAATGCAATGAAAATCTGTACATTTGAAATAAAGATAAATAGGTATGATGATAATATTAGAATAAATCTGACTGACTGTTTTCTGCTGTTTTGAGTGTGGGTCAAGAAAATAGATTATTTTGTGTAAAACATGTACATGTACTTAGAAATGTTGCATGTGAAATTTATGAGGCCTTATATTGTATAATACCAGTTATTGACTGAATCTAGCTAATTTGATGTCATTGAAAACATCAAAATTGTTTGAAAATGTATTAAAAAATGCCAGACTTAAATGTTTATGTTTTTAATATTAGCCAAATGTGCACTAAATCTTTTGCAATATTTGTTATTAATTATTAAATATTTTGTTATGTTATTAAGTAACACTTTATAGAAGTTGATTTATACATGTGTATCATGTGATAGTCTTAAGTAAAAAAGATTATAGTAATATTATTTAATATTATAGTAAACATATTTAGTTAATGAAGAATACACACAGAAAGAAAGAGGCGCCAACCAAATAAAATACATCTTTTGAGGGCACATTTTTATCTGAACTTAACAAGAAATCATTGGGTATGGACTATGCATGTCACATTGGCCCATCAGGTTGGTCTTTAGAGTTCTGGACATTTGACCATGTTTGATTAAATGGTACTCTTGAACAACATGTTCAATATTGTTCAAAATGACAGTGACCCTCTGATTTTAACTAAAAGAAATTATGATATTTTGATTTCATGATAAATGCAATTTAGAATAATTGTGACAATAAATTGGAAATTCATAATTGTTTTGTGAAAAGCTAAATAACATTGTACCTGTATGTAGTCCTGTAGTCCGCTTATTGTAGATTTTGACAACAGGGAAATAAACCAGATCAGTTTATTTGGGAAAGGGTATTATACTGTATCAAGTGATATAGGTTTTATACTGGGGCTATTTTATACAATATTTTATCACTTGTATATTAGTCTACATTTAGAAAGTTTATGAAGTTTTTCTACTACTTAGAATATACTATATAGATGTAGGAATGTTGTTTCACGCTGAATAAACACTGCCCTACTATATGAAACAGAAAATATGTTTTGTTAATTTTTTGGTACTTTCCTATTATTGTAGGCACCATGGCATGGTGTAAAAACCTATTCTATAGAATAGTTTTAGTTGAATATTGAAAATTCAACAAATCAAAAATATGTCATGGGTTCACAGTAGGTAAAATTTTGGGGATACATGGTCCAGTTGTCAATTTCAACAATGGATGAATTCAGGATGGAAATCTGAGCCATCAGGTTAAATTAAGTTTCTTGTCTTTTTTTGGCTCATCAAATAAACCTGAGCTCAGTGATTGATATTTACATTGTAAGTACCCCATAATGTAATATGCAGGTAAGCTTTACCTTTATGATGGAAATTACAGGTAAGTAAAAACTCAGGTAAATCAACTCACCTGGATCAATCATCTCAATAACAATGTAATACCATAATATGATAACATCCGTTTATAAATACACATTCAATAAAAATTATTGGAATTATTTTGAAGGAGTCTGGAAAGATACCTACTGATAAAAAGTACGAGCTGTGGTTATAGATAAATGTTTTACATTTCTTCTTGGTGAAAATTTTTAATTGTGTCAACATTTGCCAATTTGATCAATCTGAATGGCTTTATTCAGATGTTTTTGGCTCATCTGAATAGGAATTTATATTTTTTATATCTACTGGTCTGGGTTTAAACTATAGGTGTCAGTGACTCTCGCCTTATTTTGTGACATATCATACTTAACGGTGTTTGATGTTTTCAAAAAAGAACTAATCAAGGTTAGTTCACCTAGTGCAATGTCAGACAATTTTGTTTATCCCTCTGATGAATAAATAAACATAATTTATAATAGTTGCCATTTTCATGAAAGGGATGCTGCAATTACATGCTCTCAGACATATTTACACACTATGAAAACATATTTTACAAAGTTATGGTTGAACTCCTTTCAAAACGTTGTCAATTAAAGGCAACCACATGTACCTTTATGATTTTGAAATATCATATTGTAGATTCAAAATAAGCTCATCATCTTTTTGCCATTTGCAGTTAAATCCTGGAACAATTTGTCAAATTAGAATTGCACTAAGAACTCTTAATTTAAACATCTTTATTGCACTTTGAAAAAGTGTGATATCACATAAATTAGATATATTTAATATAAATTTTTAACAGTTGCAAGAGCAGACTAGTGCAGATCTGAAAAGGTTCTGGGAATACTGGGTGAAGTACGTCGCTACACTTTTGTTCTTGAAAGTGTAATATTTAAATTCTTATCACTTCAAAATAACAAAATGTTTTAGATTTGCAATATTTCGATTTGTTCTATAAATTTTTGTCAAGCAGCTGTTGAAAAAATGTTGCTCTGAAAACTTTGTTGCTTGAAAAAGATTATCAATAGAATAAATCGAATTATTGCAGATCTAAATCATTTTGTTATTAACATAAAAACAACAACTTCAAAATAAAATACATGTTACAAATTCTTCCAGAACATTTTATTTAATTGTTTAATGATTTTGACACAGCATGTTCAATTTTTTGTTATATTAGTTTTAATAGTTGTTATTAATTGCACTGTCAGTCAGCAGTGAGAGACAAATATTCATATTATTGAAAAGAAACATATTATTATATTGTGGATACTGTATATAAATATTTTTTCTATACAATGGATCATGAAGATTTTTACAATGACACCATTTTAACTAATGGTCCTGTTCAGTAGTCACGGGGTACCATCGAATAATTTTGGCAACGTACCGGAGAATGACATTTTACTAAGAAATGGCAATAATTTAGCACAATATATTTTTTTAACTAGAGTTCTACTTTGATTTTGACAAAAGTAAGTATTCCATGCAATGGCTATTTCATTCATGAGTTTGTAGGAATTCTGTTGGAACCCAGTTCTGATCAAGTACGAAGTTATTGAAATCGGCGCAGTCAGACTTTACTCCGAAAGATGGTTTTTCGATTATAACTTTTTACAACATTTAAGTATAGACTTTTGAAAAAAGTACAGAATAGTCCTTATACTATTGAATAATTCTGTTATTTCTGATTCACACGACTCTGATTTGTTTAATTAAAAAAAAAGTTTAAAAAATATTTCTTAGGAACGTAACCGGAGCTGGGAACGTAACCGGAGCAGATCAGTTGAATTATACAATTTAAAAAAATAAAATATATGATTTAAAGCATATATATTAATAAATACGCATTCGAACAATCCCGTATGTTTTTAAATTAGTATATGTGCTTTAAATCATATATTTTAATTTTTTGAAAAGTTATAATCGAAAAACCATCTTTCGGAGTAAAGTCCGTCTGCGCCGATTTCAATAACTTCGTACTTGATCAGAACTGGGTTCCAACAGAATTCCTACAAACTCATGAATGAAATAGTTATTGCATGGAATACTTACTTTTGTCAAAATCAAAATAAAACTCTAGTTAAAAAATATATTGTGCTAAATTATTGCCATTTCTTAGTAAAATGTCGTTCTCCGGTACGTTGCCAAAATTATTAGATGGTACCCCGTGGTAGTACTGAAACATTAACATATTAAAATACATAAAACATAAACTGCACTATTGGTTGGTATTTTCAAATGTTCATCCTACACCATCATCTCATTCGCTAGCAGGGAGAACTATTTTATAGTCATTTTCCTCTTGTTTTCTTTTCTATTAAATTTTCTAACTGCACATTTGCTAGCACCTGTAATCACTGGCAGATATTCAGTGTAGAACTTAACACTATCAGACCTGATGAAGGTATCGATTGGGGTGATGTTGTCAGATAACTCAAGGTACTGCTCTTTGTCTGCCGTGAAGATTGGCCATTTTACTGGCAAAGCTGGGCTTGCTACAGGGTCATTGGGGTTTCTGGAAATAACAATATAAGAATTGTTTGATTTGTATATGGAATGGACATTTGTGTCTCTTGTACAGTATATCTAAATGGAACTATATGATTCACATTAGATTTGAAGTAGTTGGTTTTATTCGCATTAGATTAGAAACAGGTCAAGAATATACTTCATATCATTCATAGTATTTTTGAGATTCTGGCTTATATGCTTTCTCATGAAACCATGATTTGCTTAAGTATATGCAGTAGTATGGATGGTATGGTGTCACAAACTTAGATACTCATAATGTTTATCTTACCCAGTCTTAGCAAAGTTTGTCCAGTAGGTGATCATGTTGTATGAAAGGAGTTGTTCTGCCTCTGGTTTTGCAAGGAAGGTATCTATTCTGGGAATTATGTAGTCCAGATCTTCGTCATGGTCAGTCCCCTTAACCCAAGTAGGTAAGAAACTACCAGCCTTTCTGTAATTCAGGTTGTATATGTAAGAATGTTTCCCCTGGGCTGCATGCATCTTTACAAATTGATATGCTGGGACCGTAAACCAAGTGTCAGTTATAAAATGCATGCCAATTTCAGTAATTTTTTCCTTTGTCAGATTTGTCCAGTCCTCAATCCCAAAGTATGCATATATTAAAGTTTTGAATATTATATCTTTACTCGTGGCATCCGAATATGTAGCAGCTATACCCTCGATTGCATCTTTCATCACTGGAATAGTATAAGTCATATTTTCCCATGGTATTGGCTTCCCATGGACATAAGCACGTTCAAATGGCACAAATATTGACACAAATAAGAAACCCTCATCACTATTTGTGCCTAACATCAGATCAATGTCTCCCAACATTTTTGGTATGGGGCCTCTCGTTTTGCCTATCAAGTCATATGGGTCTCTAACAATGAATTTTCCATCTACAACCGGAACCCATTTGAAGAAATTATCAGGTGCAGGGTATGGAGTAAGTGCAACATTAAGGAGTTTAGTTGCCTCGACACCTATGAGGCATTCTATCAGATCTTTAATGTTAGGATTATCACACCCTACTGCTGTTCCTGTCTCTCGAATGAATGGCACCATGTCTTTTTCTTGAAATGCAAATGGAGTAAAGATTGTTCCACTTTGGGAGATGGCCCTCCTAGAATTGGAACAAAAAAATGACATACAATTGTTTGCCTAGGCACAGTCGTTTTTGGAAATGACTTGTTCTTTGAAATATTGTTATGTCAAGGCTATTTTCCCATTTCTTTGATACTACACTGAACATGATGTGACATTTATACAATTTGGGTAAAGTTCAAAGAATATATCAGCCCTTTCCAGCAAAATAGCTAAGGGGTCATCCATGAGAAAATGTTACATTTTTCCTTACTCTTTTTCTTGCCAAACGTGTGTTTATGTTATCATCAATAAAAAATAAATCATATTCATTCAGACTTACTGAAAAAGTCCCTTATTTGAGGGGGCAATGACATGTTGAGTGACACTTGAAGCTCCTGCAGACTCTCCAAATATGGTGATCCTTTCTGGATCCCCACCAAATAAGGCAATGTTGTCTTTTACCCATCGAATTCCAAGTTGTTGATCAAGTAGCCCCATGTTGCCTACATTAGATAATTTTCATCATTTTGTACATTTTCAGGTAGTACCTTATTCCAGTCTTTTCTAATATTATGTGATAATTACACTTAACTTACCTGGCACTAAATCATCCCCCGTGCTAAGAAATCCAAATATATTAACTCTGTAGGCTACATTGACGACAATCACATCCCCAATAATTGTAAGCATGGTAGGGTCATATAGGTTTATGCTTCCACCATAATATCTAAAATAGTTTAAAGATCATGAGATCTGAGTCTCATTGGCACAATATATTTTATTTTGTATGATTTGTAAAATGAAGCCCTCTGATTTGTCTGTTCTTGTGCTGTACCAATCTGTATTGCCACTGAAAATATCCCTATTGATCATCTCTGTAGCAATACAAAAAATATTGGTACGGAGGAGACAATTTCAGTAGCTATACAGAGAATACAGAATATTTCTTAGGAATTATCTCCTAAGATCATACATAAAATGTTATTGAATGATTTGGAGTGCCATACAGTATATATTCTGCTCAAGAAATTCTGTATTGGTACAGTATTTTAAAATACTATTTTTAATGATAATAACTTATTTATGTATGATATAGTTATTCACTTCTGATTTCAATGGTCCGTATTGTTTAATTTGGTGACTGTTCATTTTTTATGATTTGTTATACTGTCTATTGCACTACCCTCTGTCATAGATCATTGAAAAAATTGAGAAATACTTACCCTCCACCATAGATCCATACCATAACTGCCTTTGGCTCAGTACTAGAACCATCCCCTGGAGCCCAAATACTCAGGTACAAACAGTCTTCACTGGTCTCAAACTGTGGCAGTTGAGGCCATTGATGTTGTACACAGATTGCTGGATATGTTGTCGCTTCACGTGTCTCATTCCATGTTGCACTCAATTGTTGTGGGGGTTTGAACCTCAGAGTTCCAACTGGTGGATCAGCAAAGGGAATCCCAAGAAATCTCCTATATGTTAAATCACGTCCTTCAAGATATGGTGAAGTTGCTAGGTTTGAAACTGACTCCTGGCTTCCATGTATTGGTCCATTAGGTATATTCACAACATCTGTCTTGATCGCTGCAGATGATGTAATCACAATTTGTGTCAAAACTAAAAACACAATATCCTTCATTTTGAATTTATTTATATTATCTATAAAACGGTCTTCCCAACACGTTTTCATATAATGAAACAATTCAGTGACAGAGTTGTTTTTATATGTCCCCAGTTCAGGATATGTGCATCCACTTTGCATATCAATAAATGCATTTTTGAGGGATTGTATAAATGTTTTTGCCTCCATCTCCCCATAAAATGCAATTTGAAGATTTTGATTCTCTGTTTGCTTTTACTTCAGTTCTAGCAAGAGTCATCAACACAAATTGAAAATAGATTCTGATATATTATGGAAGAGTGTTACAGTGGTCAAGCAGAATTGTCATTTAATGTTGTTCATTTATGTTCCCGAGCACTATTAATATTTGGAAGAAATTACTTTGAATTAAGATTTAACACAATATTTTGCTTGTGATTTTCTGATTCTGTCTTCTAAATGTGTGTCCATTTTCATTTTATGTGATAGATATTTAACCAGTAGGCCATGTGAAGATTACTGACCTTTTTTAGTGCCACCTTAAGAATTACCCCAGAATTCGCAGTTAAACCTATTTCCATGTAAAGATGAACCTCTAATGGTTAACTTATATTTTATTCAAATTATATCACTGCTTTAAATGGTATTTTTAGGATTTTGCAGATTATTGACATAGACACCTATAAATCCTGTGGTATGTCCCTTCTCCCACCCAAACTCTAATTTTCACAATTTTTTAACACAACCCCTTATAGTAAGTTATAAAATTAACCTATCAAAATTTTTGGATTGTAAACAATTTTTTTGCTTTTATGAAGTGTGCTATTTGTTGTCATTGATATATGATAATGCTGCATTTATAGTTTCTTGTTGTTTGATGTTTTTTCATGCTTGACATTATAATGAATCATCTCATTTTTTTTCTGGAACATAACAATTATCACCTTACACAAATATGCAAATGTGTATAAACATTCTGCGTTAATGTTTTTTTAATGACTTTGTTAGTTAAGGTACAGTGTCACTTAGAGGGTGGGGTTCACATTCACAAATGTGTTGATGCTTATTTACTCTGTAAACTTCATAACATTGTGTAATATGTTACATAGAGATAATAGATCCAACATTATGTCTGGGTATAATCTATTTAGTATACATTTAACTTGAAGTGACTCAAGGTACCTTTAAACTAATTCATAGAAGGAAGTTTAAGCCTTTGCTCTAATAAATATGTTTTGATATTTTTGTGATAGTTATATCTTTTTCATGAATGCATTTCTAGTCACTGAGTTATGTACGTCATTAAATTCAATAAGTAAACTTCTTCAATGATAAGATAAGATAAACCCAGGCTTGTAGGCTTATGTAGCCTTTTGCTTGTATTAGTGTGTGTATTTATTGTCCACATCAAGTCATATTTGGCATGTATACCCTTAAAGCTTATGCTCCCAGTCTTATTTCAGTGGGTGGTTGTACCAGTGGTCATCCAACCTGTTCTTGAATTTGTCAACACTTCTTGCTTGGATAACATATTCAGGCAGTTTGTTCCAGGGTGATATGACTTCGTTGAAAAAGAAGTGCTGATAGATGGCTCTTTCAAAAATTAAATAAATGAAAAGGTTTAATGGATAGTTGTTTTTTTATCACACCATCGGTGGGATATAGTCGTCATACTGGTCGTGATCGTGGTCGTGATCGTGGTCGCGATCGTGATCGTGGTCGTGATCGTGGTTGTGATCGTGATCGTCCCGCTTTTTGTCATCGCCATTTAAGGAAAACTGCTCATCAGATTTTCTCCAAATTCGCAGAGATGATAGAGCATATGAAGTACTAGAGCTGATTAACTTTTGGGCGGCCATCTTGTTTTCTGGCGGCCATTTTGAAGGTTTTTCGAAAAATCTTGTCATCGCCATTTCAGGAAAACCGCTCATTGGATTTCCTTCAAATTTACACAAATGATAGAGGATATCAAGTTCTAGAGCTGATTAACTTTTGGGCGGCCATCTTGTTTTCTGGCAGCCATTTTGAAGATTTTTTCGAAAAATCTTGTCATCGCCATTTCAGAAAATCCGCTCATCGGATTACCTTCAAATTTACACACATGATAGAGGATATCAAGTACTAGAGCTGATTAACTTTTGGGCGGCCATCTTGTTTTCTGGTGGCCATTTTGAAGGTTTTTCGAAAAATCTTGTCATCGCCATTTCAGGAAAACCGCTCATCCGATTTCCTTCAAATTTACACAAATGATAGAGGATATCAAGTTCTAGAGCTGATTAACTTTTGGGCGGCCATCTTGTTTTCTGGTGGCCATTTTGAAGGTTTTTCGAAAAATCTTGTCATCGCCATTTCAGAAAATCCGCTCATCGGATTTCCTTCAAATTTACACACATGATAGAAGATATCAAGTACTACAGCTGATTAACTTTTGGGCGGCCATCTTGTTTTCTGGTGGCCATTTTGAAGGTTTTTCGAAAAATCTTGTCATCGCCATTTTAGGAAAACCGCTCATCGGATTTCCTTCAAATTTACACAAATGATAGAGGATATCAAGTACTAGAGCTGATTAACTTTTGGGCGGCCATCTTGTTTTCTGGCAGCCATTTTGAAGATTTTTTGAAAAATCTTGTCATCATCATTTCAGAAAATCCGCTCATCGGATTTCCTTCAAATTTACACACATGATAGAGGATATCAATTACTAGAGCTGATTAACTTTTGGGCGGCCATCTTGTTTTCTGGTGGCCATTTTGAAGGTTTTTCGAAAAATCTTGTCATCGCCATTTCAGGAAAACCGCTCATCGGATTTCCTTCAAATTTACACAAATGATAGAGGATATCAAGTACTAGAGCTGATTAACTTTTGGGTGGCCATCTTGTTTTCTTGTTCTTGAAATTTGTAAACATAATAGGAGAACAGTTTTCCTGGTTCATAGTGTCTGCCTATTTGATGGTGTGATCTCGTTCACGTCCTGTGCCTTGTCTTTGATGTTCAAAGCAGTTGACACACATTGTATCATATGAAAAGGTTCTAGATTAGTTGTTTTTTATATATATTATTTATTAATTTTGCAAAGAATAATAAAGGTAACGGTTAAGTGTAAGCTATTATATTGCTTAATAAGGATGCCGGGTAAAGGTTTTCTAAGTGGATGTCCCCAGCTATGATGTTAGATTTTTTAACCTCTGGGCTTAGACACCCAGACAAATGGTAAATCAATAAAAAATATAAAGTAGCCACTACATATTGTCCAGGGGCATTGGCCAGATGATTTTTGGTAGAGCATTGTCTAATGTGTCCAGTTAAATTTGGGTTAATTTCAAGTCTAATGAATTTGGACATTTCTGCATCTCAAATCTGTGATACCTTTCATTTATTAGTTATCTCAGTTGATCAAATAATAACACGAAGATTGCAAGGGAAACATTGGCATGCTTTTTTAAAAGTATTGCTCCAACATATTTTACACTATTTCTTCGGTGCCACTTTAATCTCAGAGTTAATAATACAAATCTCAAATGTCCAAGGAAGAAAAAGAGTAATAATGAACCATACTTGATCATATTTGTCAGGAAAGGATTCATTTTGAAGATTGGTGCATCATCGTGTCACTGATTCTGGCTAGACAAAGATAACATTTATAATGTTTGTCTGGGATGTCATTCTAACTCTTACATTGTTTCGAGTAACTTTGTATTCTCCCTATTGATCTGTTTTCATCATGACTAATGTTTATCGCTCCC
Organism: Owenia fusiformis; assembly: GCA_903813345.2. Lineage (NCBI taxonomy): Eukaryota > Metazoa > Annelida > Polychaeta > Sabellida > Oweniidae > Owenia > Owenia fusiformis. The sequence continues at coordinate 11,758,800 of CAIIXF020000006.1, read as the reverse complement.
ATATGACAGGAATCACTATATCTTTAGATGCTCTGTATGTATGAAGTAGAAAATATGAAATATAGTTGATACTTAAAATATGTCTCTTAGGACCTGGAGTATGTGAATAGAGTAATTATCTGAGTGAATTTTCTGGAACATAACAATTATCACCTTACACAAATATGCCAATGTGTATAAACATTCTGCGTTAATGTTTTTTTAATGACTTTGTTAGTTAAGGTACAGTGTCACTTAGAGGGTGGGGTTCACATTCACAAATGTGTTGATGCTTATTTACTCTGTAAACTTCATAACATTGTGTAATATGTTACATAGAGATAATAGATCCAACATTATGTCTGGGTATAATCTATTTAGTATACATTTAACTTGAAGTGACTCAAGGTACCTTTAAACTAATTCATAGAAGGAAGTTTAAGCCTTTGCTCTAATAAATATGTTTTGATATTTTTGTGATAGTTATATCTTTTTAAAATGAATGCATTTCTAGTCACTGAGTTATGTACGTCATTAAATTCAATAAGTAAACTTGTTCAATGATAAGATAAGATAAACCCAGGCTTGTAGGCTTATGTAGCCTTTTGCTTGTATTAGTGTGTGTATTTATTGTCCACATCAAGTCATATTTGGCATGTGTACCCTTAAGGCTTATGCTCCCAGTCTTATTTCAGTGGGTGGTTGTACCAGTGGTCATCCAACCTGTTCTTGAATTTGTCAACACTTCTTGCTTGGATAACATATTCAGGCAGTTTGTTCCAGGGTGAAATGACTTCGTTGAAAAAGAAGTGCTGATAGATGGCTCTTTCAAAAATTAAATAAATGAAAAGGTTTAATGGATAGTTTTTTCTTTGATGTGCAAAGCAGTAGGTTCTAGATTAGTTGTTTTTTATATATATTATTTATTAATTTTGCAAAGAATACTAAAGGTAACTATTAAGTGTAACCTTTTATATTGCTTAATAATGATGCAGATACTGGGTACCAAATGTCATTGAAAGTCAAACCATGAAGGTTTTCCAAGTGGATGTCCCCAGCTATGTTAGATTTTTTAACCTCTAGGCTAACACCCAGACAAATGGTAAATCAATAAATCAATAAAAGATTTTAAGTAGCCACTACATATTGATGATTTTTGGTAGAGCATTGTCTAATGTGTCCAGTTTAATTTTGGTTGATTTCAAGTCTAATGAATTTGGACATTTCTGCATCTAAAATCTGTGATACCTTTCATTAATTAGTTACTGTATAAGTGGTAATTTTGCCTTATCATTTAATTTTCCTATTTCCTAATTTTTTCCAGGTTCGGAAAATTAAATGTCGGAAATATTGTCTTTATAATGTTATCCAATGGGAGGTTTCTTGTCATTAGGAAAATTAAAATTAGGAAAATGATGAAATTTGACCATTCGGAAAATTAACCACTCGGATTAAATACCACTTATACAGTATCTTAGTTGATCAAATAATAACATGAAGATTGCAAGGGAAACATTGGCATGCTTTTTTAAAAGTATTGCTCCAACATATTTTACACTATTTCTTTGGTGCCACTTTAATCTCAGAGTTAATAATACAAATCACAAATGTCCAAGGAAGAAAGAGTAACTAGACTTTGGAAATTGAACAAGTTCAATTATAGACTCCAGATCTAGACTTTTTTAAGCCCAGCCATACAGAATAAGCTGAGTCATCCAGAATAAGCTAAGTCATCAAAAATAAGCTGAGTCATCCAGAAAAAGATTGATGGGTGGATTGAATAGGAAGGAAGAAGAGGATAGAATAGGAAGGAAAAATAGGATAGAATAGGAAAGAAGGATAGGATAGGAAAGAATAAGAAACAAGGATAGGATAGGTTATGAAGGATAGGAAGGAAATGATGAGAAGGAAGGATAGATAGAAGGGATAGGAAAGAATAGGAAGGAACGATAGAATAGAATAGGAAAAAAGGATACGATAGGATAGAATAGGAAGGAAGGATAGGATAGGAAGGAAGGGTAGATAGGAAGGATAGGATCAGACAGGATAGGAAGGAAGGACGGGTGCATTTTACAATATTTTCTTCGCTACTCTTGACTCTATCAAGATACCATCGGATCGATTTTTCCTGAAATTTCAAAATGCCATAACTTTCGAACCGGAAATCGAATCGAAATTTGGTTTGCTCATTTAAATTCCTGGGGAAATTCTATCTTTAATTCATAACTCAAACGTTCAATTTGGAGAACTTTTTATTTTGACCTATATTTCAGACACCATATCTCAAAAGTGGGTTGAAATACTTTATGACGGCAAAAAGCTTACACTATTAGCACACTCTTTCCTACCTGTATACAAAATTTTGAAGCAAATCATGAAAATATAGTGTCAGAATCGCAAAAATAAGGAAAAAGTATGAATTTGACCTAGATTTTGACCTAGGCATTTTGCTGACCAAATTTTGATTCTAGGTGGCTTTGAGGTCTTATTCTTTTAAAAGCTTTCATTATATTAAGCTGTTTTCAGTCAATATCTTGTATTTTACACTTCAAAAAATCTTTTTTCCCATTGACTTAACATGGGGCACCAAATTTAGCGATTTTGAGTTTTCAAAATGCCATAACTTCCGAACCGGAAGTCGGATCGAAATTTGGTTGGCAGAATCGGATTTCTGAGAAAATTCTATCCTTAATTCATAACTCATACATTGAATTTGGAGAATTTTTTATTTTGACCTACTTTTCGGACACCATACATGTATCTCAAAAGTGGGTCAAAATACTTTTTGTCGGCAAAAGGCTAACACTATTACCACATTCTCGGCTACATGTATACTAAATTTCGAAGAATATAATTAAAGTGTAGTGTCAGAATCGCAAAAATAAGGAAAAACTTTGAATTTGACCTAGATTTTGACCTAGGCCCTGGACTGGATTTAGACCTAGACTTGACTTGGACCTCGACCAACACTGGACTTGGACCCGGACTGGACCTTGACTTGGACCTGAAAATGGACTGGACTGGTATTTTTTCAATTTTTTCACTTTTCTTGACTTTCTATAAGGGTACCATCAGATCGATTTTTCTCTAACTTTCAAAACATCATAACTCTTAAACCGGAAGTCGGATTTCAATTCGGTTTTAAGATTCGGAATCCTGAGAAAATTTCCTATAAGGCTAATACCCTGTACATTGGATTCGGAGAGCTTTTTTCGGACCTCGTTTTCGGACACTGATATCTCGAAATCGGTTCGAGATATCAAAAAACTAAATCGACATTGCTATCCTACTTTTTTATGAGGAACACAATGAAAAAAAACCTGGATCGAAAATATTGAAGGACGACTGAGAAAATAGAAAAAAGTGACAAAGTACTGGATTTGACCCAGTTCCTGACCTTTGACCTAGATAAAAATTTGACCCAATTTCCCACCAACTAGATACTGAACCTAAATGAACTGTATAATGGTCTTTACTGGATACCTTATAGTTATAGAAAAAACGTCTAAAGAATAATAAAGAAGAATAACTAGACTTTGGAAATTGAACGAGTTCAATTTCAGACTCCAGGTCTAGACTTTTTTAAGCCCAGTCATACAGAATAAGCTGAGTCATCAAAAATAAGCTGAGTCATCCAGAAAAAGATGGATAGGCGGATTGAATATGAAGGAAGAATAGGATAGAATAGGAAGGAAAAATAGGATAGAATAGGAAAGAAGGATAGGATAGGATAGAATAAGAAAGAAGGATAGGGTAGGTTATGAAGGATAGGAAGGAAATTATGAGAAGGAAGGATAGATAGAAGGGATAGGAAAGAATAGGAAGGAACGATAGGATAGAATAGGAAAGAAGGATACGACAGGATAGAATAGGAAGGGGGTAGATAGGATCAGACAGGATAGGAAGGAAGGACGGGTGCATTTTTCAATATTTTCTTCGCTACTCTTGACTCTCTATCAGGAAACCATCAGATCAATTTTTACCGAAATTTCAAAATGCCATTACTTTCAAACTGGAAATTGGATCGAAATTTGGTTTGCAGATTCGGATTTCTGGGGAAATTCTACCCTTAATTCATAACTCAAACGTTCAATTTGGAGAACTTTTTATTTTGACCTATATTTCAGACACCATATCTCAAAAGTGGGTTGAAATACTTAATGACGGCAAAAAGCTAACGCTATTAGCACACTCTTTCCTACCTGTATACAAAATTTTGAAGCAAATCATAAAAATATAGTGTCAGAATCGCAAAAATAAAGAAAAACTATGAATTTGACCTAGATTTTGACCTAGGCATTTTGCTGACCAAATTTTGATTCTAGGCGGCTTTAAGGTATTCTTCTTTTAAAAGATTTCATTATATTAAGCTGTATTCAGTCAATATCTTGTATTTTACACTTCAAAAAAATCTTTTTTCCCATTGACTTAACTTGGGGCACCAAATTTAGCAATTTTGAGCTTTCAAAATACCATAACTTCCGAACCGGAAGTTGGATCGAAATTTGGTTTGCAGAATCAGATTCCTGAGAAAATTCCATCCTTAATTCATAACTCATACATTGAATTTGGAGAACTTTTTAATTTGACCTACTTTTCGGACAACATATCTCAAAAGTGAGTCAAAATACTTTCTGACGGCAAAAGGCTAACCCTATGAACACATTCTTGGCTACATGTATACAAAAGTTCGAAGAATATAATTAAAGTGTAGTGTCAGAATCGCAAAAATAAGGAAAAACTTTGAATTTGACCTAGATTTTGACCTAGGCCCTGGACTGGATTTAGACCTAGACTTGACTTGTACCTGGACAAACACTGGACTTGGACCTGGACTGGACCTTGACTTGGACCTGTAAATGGACTTGACTGGTACTTTCTCAATTTTTTTTCACTTTTCTTGACTTTCTATAAGGGTACCATCAGATCGATTTTTCTGAAACTCTCAAAACGTCATAACTTTTGAACTGGAAGTCGGATTTCAATTTGGTTTTCAGATTCGGAATCCTGAGGAAATTTCCTATAAGGCTGATACCCTGGACATTGAATTCGGAGAACTTTTTGTTTTGACCTACTTTCTTGATGCCATATTTCAAAATCGGTAAGAGTAATCAAAAAACGGATGGCACACATATGAAAGGGCTGTTCCTAAGCTACATGATGAAAAAAAGACGAAGAAGTTTCGATAAATAACGACGAAGATAATAGACAAAAGGTTGAAAATGTAAGATTTGACCTAGTCCTTGACTTTTGACCTAGATAAAAAATTGACCCAATTTCCCACCAACAAGATACTGAACCTAAATGAACTGTTTAATGGTCTTTACTGGATACCTTATAGTTATAGAAAAAACGTCTAAAGAATAATAAAGAAGAAGAATACTGGCAAAAACAATAGACTCCAGATTGACATCTGGAGTCTAATAATGAACCATTACTTGATCATATTTGTCAGGAAAGGATTCATTTTGAAGATTGGTGCATCATCGTGTCACTGATTCTGGCTAGACAAAGATAACATTTATAATGTTTGTCTGGGATGTCATTCTAACTCTTACATTGTTTCGAGTAACTTTGTATTCTCCCTATTGATCTGTTTTCATCATGAATAATGTTTATCGCTCCCATATGACAGGAATCACTATATCTTTAGATGCTCTGTATGTATGAAGTAGAAAATATGAAATATAGTTGATACTTAAAATATGTCTCTTAGCACCTGGAGTATGTGAATAGAGTAATTATCTGAGTGAACGATGTTTGGTAGAGATGGGGATTTCAACAATATTTATGTTTTATTTTCAAAAAGCAATTGGCAGATGATAGAAAATTGATAGTTTGTAGTTCTTACCTAAGATTGAAACCCAGTCAGATGATATGGAGTGAATAATGCTGTCTTAATGAGAGAATTTCTGAAAATCTTCAATTGCCAGGCAAGTTCATTATCCAGAAAAATGTATATTTGCTGACCTCCACCAGTGACAATTTCTGTATTAACCAACCAAATCACTTGTTCCAAGAATCAACTTGCCAGGCAATTGCACATATCTATGGTTATTGTTTTATATGCAGTTTTAAGATAAAGGTTTGAAAAGTTTAAAAAACACTCTGAAGAAGATTTTGGAGAGATTTGGGAATACAATTTGATACCAGTAAGGAGAACTAGTGCCAAGACTAAAGATTTTTGAAAATTTATCAATCTCACTTGTGCACATGTCTCTTCTATATTCAGCTTACCATTTCTTTTCTCTTGGCCTATGTATGACAGATTAATGTATAAGCTGTTACTGTACGTGGCAGTACAGAATAGAGAATGTAAAATCCCTAACGATTCACAATTCTTATTATCTAAAAACGAATTAATCAACTATGAAATGTATTATTAAATTATGTGATATAAAATGGGGGTTTTGAGCCAGATAGCCTTAAAGTGTGTGAAATAAAGTCATAACAAAATATTACAATGACAATATTTAAGAATACTCACACCTTGTCCCTTGTCTTTGTTTGCCTTGAACCATGTATTAAGTTACATACAACACAGTTACCCCTTGGGTTTTTTAAATATGTAATTATCCAGGACTTTGATTGTCCATTGTTATTGGGCAATAAATGGAATACTAGCAGCAATGTTTCTTTTACACTGGCTTATTAGATCAAATAAACCTAATGTAATAGAGGTGAGGTGCAGTGAGCCATTTGGGAAATTGAAACTTGTGAAATATACAAGGAGTACAGTAATTGCTACAGCATATGAGAGCATATCTTTGGCATGATAACTTTTATAAAAAATGTCAAACCTCAAAAATACATTTATTAGACTTTAAGATATTCAGCTCTGAATTCTCAGTTGTATCTTATCTAAGAGTCAGATTGTGTCACTTCAACCTGATATCATACCCGCGGTTTAAAAGCTAGTCACAAATTGTTGCTTTATTTAACCAACTTTATTTCATATCATAAAGACCATGTGATCAGAAAGCGCATTCCAAACACAAAGATAATGACCAATCATATACCACTGATGTTTAGGTATGTTGGGTCTCTTGTTAAAACCAACTATATTTCTAATTGTGGTCCAGTATTTCATGTCACAAAATTAAATGAATTCTGAATTAATGCTATGAGATAAACCCACGTTTTACGAAAATCAATCTACATGTCGGGGTAATATGATTGCAGGTGAGATATATCCTACTGAGCTAGAATTGAAAAAAACTAATGAATCTGATATGAGTGCACCCTATCTTGATCTTCTTATTAACATTGAACCAGACAATAGTATATATTGTAAATTATATGACAAAAGATATGACTTTAATTTTGACATAGTTAACTTTCCACATTTGGATAGCAATACTTAACCCAGCATATGGGGTTTATGTATCCCAGCTCATTAGATATAGCAGGGCGTGTTCAAAATATCTAGATTTCAAATCAAGACACCATATTTTAGTGATCAAGCTGTTAGGTCAAGGTGATACTTGTAAAAAACTTAAGAAATACTTTCTGGGCTTTGCTGAAAAGTACAAGTCATTAATTTCGAAATTTCAAGTTTTACCACTTGAGATGCTGAAGGATGTAGGAATGGTATAATTAAATTGGCAATGAACTCACAATTTTTTCACTTGGCACCTTTTGAGGTGGATCCCGGCTATGGCATTAATGGTTGAGAAATAGGGATCGAAACCAGCCATAGTTTTCTCCTGATGACCATTGTGAATTGTTGTGTTTTATGGATTATGATGACGGCTTTGCGAATGGATGTTGACCCTTTGAATTGCCTATGGACTTTATCTATCCTACTTTTCTTATGACAGATTTACACTTACAGTTTGCTTTTCTTGTTGGGTTTCTTTAAAGTTTTTAGTCACCCTTCCCTTTGGCATTTGTGCTTATATATTATAAGCTGAAAAGAATATGGGTGTGATGTACGGCATTTGTGATGTCAGCATTTAAGGGTGTCCTGGAACATTGCCCATAGAATTACTGTTTAAACCTAAAGTGTTCATTTTTTATTCATTTTTTTTTTATTTTGAATCAAGTCTGGTGAAGTTTTGTATTTTTTACTCCTTCAGACAACCAACCATAGTTGGTTGACAGCAAACAACTGGTCTTTTGACCATTGATCTTTCCATTGTCAGGTATCACAACACCTGTTGCATCCAGGTTGGATAAATGCAATCCAAGATAGGAGTCCCAGCACACTATCTTATCACATTATCACTCAGATGCAAGGTTGCTGTTTTCAGCAAACAAATGACTAGTGGTTGGAAGACTGACTCGTGTACTCGAGTTTTACTCGCATTTTTCCTAAAAATCAATTGATCGAGTTGAAAACTTGAACTCACGATTTGAAATTTTTACCAAAAAAATATTTTTCACTAGTTTTCACCTTACCTTGACTCGCGATTCGTCTCTCCTATTCGCAATTTCCATGCTTATAGTTGTAATGTTCTGTTTAATCTGTATAGAATACAACTTATTTTCTATTTAATGCCATGTGCGGAAGACAAACATACTTGGATTTTATTCTGCGTTCGTTATTTTTATGCAAAAGTTTCATTTCCGGTTTGATGCATTCTGGGAATATCCAACAGCCGGGAATAGGGATGTGCAATACGATTTAGACAATAAAAAGTATAGAGGCACTTGAAAGACTTGATCAAATTGATGAATTCTGCCGCAACTTGGGAAACTGAAACTGGAAGTAACTCAACTAAGTCAAATGGCGAATATAATTGTGGTTTTTCATGGCCCACTCGATTGAGATTTTCAGGCGAGTCCGACCACTACAAATGACTGAGTTGAAGCCAAATATATATGTTAAATGTGTATATTGTAATTATATAATAATTATAATATACCTGTAATTATAATCTTCTATTATTTTTGTCTTTCATAAACTTGTTGGGACTTCTATTTCCATCAAAGTTATTTTTCCCAAAAATGTTGAAAATATGCAGTGGGCCTTAAAGGGAGAAATGGTGTACTGCTAATGGAGGTGTGGCTGATTTTTATTTACATTATATATTAGCTAAGTACATTAGTTAACAGAAGATGAAATAAATGAATTGGAAAAACACAAGTCTTAAGTCAGGAATGATCTAGGGGAACATTGAAAAATTTAAGGCGGGATTTTGTGGTCAATATTCCTGTATATCAGCTGCCTCCAGTGTGACCACATCCTTGTCTTCATGATGCTCATGGATATAATGCAAGCAATGTAATCTCTTTTAATGGACTGGTTAATTTGATTTTATGTGGAGATTACTTTCCCGTGCTTGTAAAGTGAAGAATAACACAGCATGTATACTGAGAGAATTTGAGGGACAACTTTAGGGAGAACAGGGAATACAATTCTAGTTTTACAACTTATCTTACCACTGATCATTCAAAAATATTTTTTCATGTATTTGATGATATAGACCAGAGGAATGGAAAACAATAAACATTTTGAGCTGGTTGGACAGACCAGTTAACCAAAGTTCCCATAGTGCTATAGACTTATTTTTGATATTCATAACTGTACTATGTCATTTATTATGTACCATTAGTTATATACCAACAGTCATGAGTTATGCATGATAACTTATCAAAAGAGACATTGACATTTTAGGTCCAATGAAAATGTGCCGGCTCAGGTGTGACCTTCGGGTTACATATCACCTTCATGTCTAGGTGTACTAAGATCAGCATTGATTTCTCTTGTAATTGTCCCACAACCTTGCATTGACGTAACATTCACAGCAAGTTGATTGCTCGCCGATATTCAAACACGTAAAAGCCATTTAGTTCTATTTTAAAGGTGTAATGGTGTCATATAAAAGCCATTATACAAGTAATATCTATATTGTTTTCTACACCACTCAGCCAAATGACTTTAGGACATTCATATAGATTTACTTATTTCCAAATAAAAATGTGAATGATATGTAATAGTGATGTTTGTCAATATTTTGTGATGTTAGAATTGAATGTAGTTACTAGATATCATGTGTTTTTCTGTTTGTCAGACAGTTGTTCACAATGACATTTTTAGTTTGGGAAGTAATACTAATTCTGGGAATAAAACTGCCAAGTCTCCGGATGGAATCTTTAGGATCAGCAATATATGAGGAATTATCTGACTTAATGCCCAATTTCAGATGTGATTTACCATTCTAGTTTTACTGTGGAAAACATGCTGTAGTTGAGGATATAGCAGTAGTAACTTGCAATTGTCATACTACAGCACTGCTAATAACATAGTTACAGTATATACCACAGTGTCATAATTGTCTAAACCTGGGATAAATGTGATCAAATGAGACTGGAGCTTTGGCGTTGGGATTCTGATAATATTTCCGAAATATTGTGGATATATGGGATTTGTTTTCCTCACCCCATTAGTCCTTCCCTTATTGGCAATGATGCTTACATATTTAAAGGTTGAATAAAGACTATAGAAGAAATTTGGGTAAAATAAAAAATAATCGAAGACTAAAATACCTCAAATCTACCAATATTCAAGGTCTTCTTGACACGCGCATGGTATCTTACAAACATAATGATGGATAGAATGTTTGGGGAAAGCGGGGGTGGAATCTAATGACAATATCACGGGGAAATGATTAAAAGGTACGTGAGCATTTTTTCTGTCAAGGATTATTGGTTTCGGGAGAAGATTCCCGGGGATTTAGGATGATAATGATTCTGAATATCGGCAGAAATTTGGTAGGTTCGGGGTTTTTCTTGGTAGCTAATGTAAATAGATGTTAACCTTGATGAAATATCCAAACTTCGATATATTTTGACATCAGGTCCATGATCGTTGGATACGTCTCTGCACTATTTATCCAACCTTTAACTAGCATTAATCCAATTAAAATATCACTTGTTCTTAACTCTAATCTTCCTAGCAATATTGTCTAATAGTCCTTATAGCTATGTTGAAATTTTTAATCACCCATCATTTCATTTTTGAATGAGTGCTAGCATCCAAACCTTTGATTAAATGTATTTTTTTATAATTATCCACCACTTATTGCTATGACTTCAGTGTGACTGAAATGTCATGTAATAGTGATTTTTATGTCACCACCAAAAAGTGGTGACATATTGTTATGGGTTTTTTTGACGGCGGTTGGTGATCAGCATCTGTAAAAAGTTCTTACAACGTCCAATAACTTAACAAATACTGTTTAGACTGACTTCAAAATCATTCAGAAGTTCAAATCTGACTTTATATTTAAGATTTGACCTTCAATGACCTTTTCAAGGTCAAAAAAGCTCAAAAAGGTATTTTTCAACTTGCTTCAAATTGACCAATTTTTTCAAAATCATCTACAAGTTATCAGAAGTTCAAATCTGACTTTAGATTTGAGATTTGACTTTCAATGACCTTCTCAAGGTCAAAAGGGTTGCTTCAACAAGTTCTCAACAGTTCAAATCTGACTATAGAGTTGACCTTCAATGACATTCTCAAGGTCCAAAAATAGTTGACCTTCAATGACATTCTCAAGGTCAAAAAGGTCATTTTCATCTTGCTTCAAATCGGCCAATTTTTTTCAAAATCATCTACAAGTTCTCAGAAGTTCAAATCTGACTTAAGATTGAACTCATAATATTGTGAGCAACTTGGTGGTGACATTTTGTCATGTTAATGTCTTGTTGATTGTTCTAATGGTTTCTAAATAGAACATGCTGTAGTGGAATGAAATTTTATACTGGTTCCCAGTTTGTCAGGAAGGATGGCATTGCACACTGTTTATTTGTATGGATCATTGTTTGGGATATTAAGATTTGTCTCATGTCGCATATTTTCAGTCTTGCTAATTTCTTTTTATACTGTGTTTTGTGTTCCATTTTTGGCTCTTATGTATATATTGTCCCAGAAGTAATGCACTGTGTGCTCTAACTTTATCAATAATTAATATTTTTCCATGAAATTTTCAGTAAATGTTCCTTAGAGACATTTTGAGTAATCTACAAATTTTCATGTTGACTGATAAAACTATATTGATGTTATAATAAAATCAAGTTGGTGGGTTTGGGTAGGGTGGGGCAGGTTATACAGTCACGTCAAAAGAAATGAAAAAATGAAAATATGAAATTATTAATCAACAAATACCATTTTGTGTAGCTATAAGAAGTATGCTCAAAAATACATTTGAATATACTAATTACTATGAGATTACTATGAGCACATCCTAGATTTAATGGATGTATATTGCACAGTGTCCCATTTCACATTTTCTCAAAATATTGCTCTTTGCATGTTATGTACTTTTGATGCCTGTCGGGTCAAACACTCTTGGCAATTTCTTCCACTGTGACTTGTGGAGTTTTTGCCTCCCATGTTTGGAGCTGTCATCCAGGGTCCAGTCATCTCTTTTAAATCTCTTCTGCCACCTCATAATTGTAGTTCCACCTGGTATATACTCCTTTTATACTTTCTTCATGGTAGCATAAGGTTTGCGTGCCCGTGAGTCCAGGTGAATCATGAAATTAGGCCACCAAACGCAAGGCCTTCTGTTATCAGGTAAGAATTGCAGCCATTTTTGTAATTTCTTGACTGTGACTGTATTTGAATTTGTGACTGCTGAACTGTGGTATTATTACATCACAGTGCTAAATGGCATTATTTGTACTTGGTTAACATCATGCTGAAAAAATTAACAATTTGCCAAACATTTTGATCATTTAAAAGAAATAAATATTAATAAAATAACACTTTGGATCTTTTCATAATTATTAGAAAAATTGGTACCTGCCCTGCCCACCCCTACCCCGACATTGCTATAGCAACCATATTAAGACTTAATATTAATGTTCGATGTTGAAACTTCAGGATATAATAGATAAAACGTCAATTGTTATATACACAAAATTTCAGCGGAATTGAAAAATATTAAAGAAAGTTAGAGCATATAGTGCATTACTTCTGGGACAACCCTCGTACTTTGTCCATATTGTCCCATTGTTTTATGAGTTTGAATTATAAAAATGCTTCCCGTTGGGCTTAACATTTACTTTCTACATGTTCATTGGTTATTAGACAGCACATGATTCATAGAGAGTATGAGCAAATTACAATACAAGCTTGAGTTTTCCATAGTGTTAAGACTGACTGCCTTATTGATATATCTTAATCATAATGTGTAATCAAAAGCTACTGAAGTATAATTGATGGTGTGTATATGAAACTTGAGAGCATTTTTGTGTAATTTTCTCAGAAGCCATTACTTTTATAGATTAACTTTTTTTTCGTAGAATTGAAATCCTCAAGAAAATTGACCTCCTATCTTCCATCATTTGATGGTCCAATGATATAGATTTAAATAATTGCACATCCTACCTTACTTTATTGTAATATAACTTGCATTTAATATGACAAAATGGGTAAAAGACAGATAGAAAAATAATACATTTATTAGTACAGCTTGTCATTATAAAAAACCTGTCATTCCAAAGAATGGTCTGATTTTAAAAGGTACAGACACCCCAATCTCAAGTAAAGGTAGTGTTAATTTTTTTTATGATATGGGGCATGTTTGAGTTTTACTGTACTCTTTCTTTAACAGCTAGTGTTTTCTTCCTTTGAAGATTGTGCTTATTTTTTTGGTGTTGATTCCATATTTTCAGTGGGATCACCATTTGTGAATGTGTTCCAAACATCACTGCTGCCAGACTTTAATTTGATCTGAATAAATTTATTCTTGTTCTATTGTTGTATGATAGTGAAACATGGCTATGTATTCTCCAGAGGGATTAACTACTTTGTATTTATGTATCTTGAATCACAAACTCCAATTCATTTACTTACTTTCCCCTATCATCACGCCCCCAGATATTCTGAAAAATTAATGATTCCCATTCCCTTGTCATTTTACTGGTATGTGATTGGTCACAATCCAGACTGCAATTTCAGATCATGCTTCTGGTGTTGAAGTACCATGGTTTAAGTGACGTTATAGACCAGCTCGTAAAAGAGATGTGCATTGATATCGTTGCAGGTTCTTGTCAATACAGAAACTGCAGACAATAGAACAATAATGTATCAGTCACGTTGACTTTGTTTTACAAATCTATATAAAAGGATAGAATATAGTGATCGCAGATAATCTATAGATTATCTCGAGATTATATTTGATGAGCAGATACATATATTTGAGTGATAGAAGCATTACAGTATAATTCCATGCCTCAGCAACGAGATGCATGAGAAATATTCTTAAAGGAGTAGTAACTGACAGGAATATCTATAAACAAAAGAATAATTAGAAGTTAAAGTGAAGTCAATGATTGCATGTTTAGCAGATTGTAGAATTCAATTATTTTGCAATTAATTAAAGAAGTACATTATCTGGCTACAACTATTGGCTACTATTAAAAGAGCAAAAGTTTTACAGATTGGAGAAATTGATCGAATTGAGTAGAAGATTTGCCGTTTTATTAGATCATGAAATATCTAGATTTGTGATGACCACTTGAGGATATCTTTATCAAAGGCTCTTTATTGCCTCTTCTAGGGAGTTCTACAGGTAAGGAAGGTTTTTCTAATGTGGCAAATATGAGGGAAACATTATTAGAAGGAACATAAAAAACAACAACTACCAACATAGTACAATAAAATATCAGTGATATCAATATGACCACTATTTAATCTTTTCAAGAATTGCAAGACATTGCCAATAGAAAATAATAAGAAAAGTATATTGATTGATGAATTGGTAAATTGTGATGAAATTAGGTTTTAAACAATTTACAGGGTGGGCGAAAAGGCATCCACCTTTTTTATTTTAATACTGTTCAATATATCTGTTCAGATATTTTGGGGCGTTAATCTTGAAAGGATCAATAGAAGCAGTTGACATAAAATTTGCAAGTATTTATTGTAAAGTAGATGTATATATGGTATTTACAATATTTATTATAAAAAAGACAACATAAAAAGCCCTGTTAATGTTTTATGAGTTCTATGAGTAACTACGTTCTGCAAATGTTGTCTGCTGTGTTTTTTGATTCTCTCGATCAGTGACTTCATGAGTATGTTGCATGTTAAGGCTTAGCTGAGATATTAATAATGCAATAGTACTTGGCGGAATTAGACGAGATAGTACAAGGACAGCACAAAGTTCCAATATACACTTTAAGTTTAAGTTACCTCGTGATGACATTTAATCATGTACTTAATCACTGTTGTTTTCTTGAATGTGCCATTTCTAACTGTTTTTGATATTTATTGTTTTCCACTTTCATTTTCAACATATACAGTTATATAGATGTCTTTCAGACCATCATCAGAACAGACAAGGTCAGCTTAGGAACCAGTAATGTAATACTTGTCTAATTGCTTTACTATCTATTCTTACATATTACACAATTAAGCTGTCTGAGAACTGAATTATCATTAATATAAGGTCTTTAACAATTGTGGTTGGGAGGATACAATCCAGCAAGCTTATTTTAGTGACCGATTATGCTTCTCCATCAACTTATCTTTCTATTTATATTATTAATTGGAATGATAAATCTGCTTGAAGAAGCCAAGCTGTATGATTCAGTGTCATCAAGTTTAATTGCTTGAGATTTATTTACATATATCAACTGCCAAACCACGAGATGATATTCTAAATGCAATGTTCAATTCAATGAATAGATTAACCATTGATAGATGAGGTATATAGTGTATAAAGAGACCTACATTGAAAATAAGTAATGTTACTCCAAACATCAGAAACTGTGTGATTATTTTGATGAAATATTTTAAGCAGCAACACACATAAACAAAAAATCAATCCTGGTTTCTGCTTTGAATTTATTAATTAATATACTTCAGAAAACTACTTTATCAGTTCGCAAATGTAATATCTGTCCAGGACAGTCCAATCTATCCCCTACAGTACTCTCAGTAACAAAGCTCACACATCGCCATCCGCCGTACACTCGTTCGGGAAGCGGGCGTAGTTCGTGCGCTGAGCGTTCGTTGGTCGCTCGCTATTCGCGCGCGATGCGGTCGTAGATCGCCAGCGCTCAATGCGCTGAGCGTCCGCTTCGCAGTCGTTCACCAACAGCGCAGTTGATGAGCATGTAAGATCCGGCCGTAGAATTCAATGCAACATTGCAACATTAATAACTGTAATCATTTTAAACTAGAATTCCAAGGGAGAAATGCAATTTGAAAGAAGTTATTACTTTCAACGCATTATTCATTATTTTCTATTCTTATTTACCTTTTATAGCAATTCATAATTTGAAAGAAGTTATTACTTTCAACGCATTATTCATTATTTTCTATTTTTATTTACCTTTTATAGTAATTCATAATTTGATTTGAAATATTTTAATGAAACGAATGGTTCAATAAAAATCGCGTAAAGATGCCTAAAACATAACGCTGAGCGTCCGTTTAGCAGTTAAGATCTCGGCCGTAGAATGTAATATGAAACTGTATAAATGCAACATTACGCTTTGTGATCGGATAAAATAAGGCATCGATTTCTGAAAGAAAATTCAACAAATCTAGAAGATTTTTTTTCAAGATAAAGAGAAAGTTTACTCTTAAATTGCTTTAAGAATACAGTAGGCGCTGCAAACATCATGACATCTAATCAAAAGGTTCATCGTCACCAACGTGCAAAAGGCAATGTTTTTGCTATAAATCAGTGATCTACACGAGCCGAAAACAAATACTTATAAGGGACGTTATTATCACAAAACTAATGTTATTGCTTTCTTGTTAGTTTAATGTACATGTACACGTACCATACGAATGTACGTGTACACGTACCATACGAATGCGGTTGCCGTGAACGGGGAAGGGGGAGTGATACATACGATGGAACAAATTCACGAATTCGTATTTTTTAAAAGGAACTCATTAACTCTGAAGAGTGAGATGGGAAAATGTGGAGTAAATATATGAAATAAAATGAAGTAACATATTATTATCATGCCTTTAGACACATTACTCCCCCCGTTCAATTTGTATAGGCCTATAACGCATGAAAAATTATTTTTAAAAGCATGCAAGCACATTCATTTTGATGATCACTTTACTAACATGTATTTAAATCACAGGTCGTGTAGATCCCCGTGGCTTGATTTATAGCAAAAACATTGGCTTCAGACAGTGGGCGGAGCGGTCTCCCGATGTTTTCGTCCAGTACAGTTGTCAGAATTCCCGGGCGGAAAATACGCCCGGCAATACGTCTTTTAAAATCCAAATAGAGCTTTAATATATGTTATGGTATTTTTGATCACATGGTACTGAATCGACCAATGAAAGCACACGGTTTCTAGCAATGATACCAGGCTATCATTAACATTGGGTACGCCATTCCAGTGAGCGAAGCAGTCTCCCGACGGCAAGCGGCTGACATTCTGAACAGCCTATCCAATGACACGTACAATTCTAGGGTTTTCCCTTGGTCCCTAGTGATATTTTGAGCTATAGGCCTAATGAGAGATTATACAAAAATTAAAAAATGGGGAAAATAGGGCGGGCAATCCAAACTTTAATAAATGGTCCATGATCATTGAATGGGTGCTTTGAACTCATTGTTGCACCTTTGTTATATGTTGAGGTGTCGAAATTTGGAGATCCTCGCCTGCCACGCGGATGGTCCGGGTTCGAGTCCCAGTCTGACATCTTTTCTTTTTTTAGTACATGGTTGTGCTTTGATTTTACGCTTAAAATACATTTATAAATACGTTTACTTTATATTAAAGCATTTATTATCCCTTCAGTTGTATGAAAATCAAAAATTATTTATGTTCTCATATTGCGTTTTGGTTAATGGCCAGCCTTTAACATTGGATACGCTATTCCAGTGAAATCTATAATATGCAAATACAACTCCAGAAGACCGTAGAAGAGAACAGCAGGAAACTCGACCTTATCTTGAACCATTTTGAAATAAATGAAACTCCCAGAACAAGAACAACTTCTCCATCAAATGAAATATTTTTAGACACCAGCATTTGGAACGCAACTATAATAGAACAATTTTACAAGGTCAGTGAGACAAGAAGAGTGTCCTTTGACACACTCTCTGACTTATGTGACCCCCCCCTTATGATGGCCTACCTGATGTGAGCGATCCCTACACTTATCCAAGTAGAAAATTCTGCTTAAACCGTAGTATAGTTTACAACATCAATGGATATAATTACACAGTCAAATATACGTTGTTATTAAATTCAGAAACTTTTACGGCCGGAGCGTATTGTCGGATTTTAAACTTGATATTGTCGGATAGTCTCAGATATTGTTTATTGGATTGTAATCTAGATTCTTTTCCTATTTTTTTTATTTGGGAACGTATATCTTTTGTTATTATGTATGTATGTATCGGGGTCAACCCAGTTGTCCGAAACCCAGTTGTCCGAAACCCAATTCTCCGAAACCCAGTTCTCCGAAAATTAGGGGATCTTATCAAAAAATACAATTTCTTAAAACGAATCTTGTCGCAACCTCTGCGAATCACGACAGCATAACATTTGAATCACGTAGACATCATTGCAAAATTAGGCTAAATATGCTAAGTCAAGACGTTAATTAATCTAGCCCACGAAAGTTCATGGGTAACTTGAGAACTACAAAATACAACCAAATACTTTTCGAACGTACAATAGCAATATTTCTCACCCAACGTCTTCATAGTTTTAGGAACGTATTTTAAACGCATGATAGCCAAATATATCAAGATACTATATCTGCCTAAATGAAGTTATCTAGTGTTTACAAAGTTTGGAAATATATTTTATCCAGATCCATCAGAAATTAACTTATCCAATACATTACTTTACTAGTTCTAGTATCTTGCATGACTCGTTCATAAGAATTCTTTAATTCTACCTTGTTCCCAATACGTCCTCAGACAGACGAGAAATTGAAGCCACACCCGTTTGTTTGAGTGGCATATTTATACGTACACGCACTTTCTCTGATTATTGTCAAACAAATATATTTCAGGAGAAGAACATAAAAAATAAATGCCTGAAACGAATGCCGAAACATAAATCCCAAGTGATTAAGTTTAGAATGTTTTATTCTTTTACGATTTGATAAGAGACCGAGACTAAGAAATTAAATGCGACGTTTCATTCTTAAAGTGTTATGCGATAACTTATTTTATCCTATGCCGAGTAGAGTTTTAGGGTGATAAGTTGGTAAGATATATCCCGTATTCTGGTTTGAGGTTTCCATATCCTGAACCTCCATATCTCCCGCTCCAGGGCATATCTTCCCGCTTCGAAAAAAAATTGAAAAAATAAGAAAAAATTGAAAAAAAGAAAAAATGTGAAAAAATAAAAAATTGAAAAAAAGACAAAAAAATAGAAAAAAAATTTGAAAAATTAGAAAAATGTGAAAAAATTGAAAAAATAAAAAATAATTGAAAAAAATTGAAAGAAAATAAATTAGAAAACTCTACTTGGTATAGGATAAAGCAGTTATGTAAGGTCGGTTTGGATATTGGGTTCATCCCTCGTGAGATATGCACATCTACCTTCGGTCCCTACGGTCCCTTAGGTAGATATGCATATCTCCCTCTGGATAAACCCCATATCCAAAACCTCCCAGTACATAACCCTTATTTATCTGTTTCAAAATATTTCATTTTATTTTGCCTATATAAAAGAGATTGAAGAAGATAAGATAAACTGTTCCGTAATATATATGGGTCTCTTTGATTGTGTATGAAGTTGCGCTGCACGCCAAACGTTAATATTGTTAAAACACTTAAAATAAAACTTCATTCCTTTCAATTTACATAAAAAATAAAACAGATTAGATTCGAGTTCCAGTCACACCAGCCACTGATCAAAGGAAGTACAGATATCTATATTAATCAAATGTCTGAGAATTTGATAACTGTCTGGGATCCAATGTTAATTTTATTGAATCAAGAAAAGTATAAAGATGAATTTTGAACTTTTAGAGGGAAAAGCCAAATATGCATTGTAAACCTAAAAATAATTCATTAAAGTGTCACTTGTGAACTACACATTTCATAACATTAATATTAATAAAACGAATAAAGCACACTTAATGAGGTCGTATCGCATCGGCGCTAAACGGCCCTCGCAATAAAAACGCATTGAAGTAGGGAATGCTTGGTAAATTCTTCCGAGACAGACTTTTGCTATTTCAAAATTGAAATATGCCAAATTCCTATGAAAAAATCAAATAACCACGCGATCTTTTTCCCTGAGTTTTACTCTCCCTATTTCAAATTTACTAGAAACATGTTTATTTGAGTTTGTGATGATTGCGTTTGGTTCTCACGAGTTCATTGAAAAGTCCAGTAAAACTTCGGAGATCAAAAGACTAATTAGGCACCTGATTGCGAAAGTTTGATTGCATTTGATCGCCGGGATTTTACAAGCGTATTGTTTAAGATAACTTCCTATTTTAAGTTTTGGTTGGAACTGGAAGCAATGAGTATGTCGGCCTTTCTCAAGTCCACATAATGAAACGATACCCCTTTATATCAGTCCAATTGGGTTTTGCATAAACATACCAGTTTTATATTGCAAAGAGAACTATAATTAATAGCCTATATATAAACGCATCATGATAAACCATGGCATCTCATGTCTGCTCAGCATGTTTCAGGGTTTTGTTTGGTATTCAAAATAATTGTAAATAATATTTAATTCATCATACAATTGAATAATTATGATGCATCAATTAATACAATGTACATGAAATTCGTCTGTTTAATATAATATTCATTTCAGGATAGTGGGATGCTACGAGAGGGATAACAGGAAGAGAGGCGAGGCCGAAGGGGTTGGTGCAAGCCTTCACTACAGACAGGAGTAGATGCATTGTGGAATTCGACGCAGTTCTGAAAAATATTTAGTTATAATTAATTCAATGAATGCATTCGACCATTTGCAACCACAACTGACTTTCGAATCCCAAGAGTCAGTGGGTTACTTGGCGTTCATGTTAATTTTCAGTTACTTGTTTCATTGTTTATATTTGAAAGTTAATAATTAAGGGTTTGCGTTATCTTTCAGATATGTATTAAGAGAGATTCAGCTACATGCATTTAGCAAAACCTAAACGTGTAATTTTGTGACCCTAAGCAAAATTTTCCCCCATCCAACGGTTTATAATAATAATAATAACAACTTACCTAAGATCTTTATACTAAACTAGTCAAATTTAAAGACAACTTTGAGAGATATACCCCAGACCCGTAGCAAGGATTTGCCAATGAGGGGGGGGGGGTTCACTTTTTGATAAATTCCAGGGGGGGTTCACTTGTGACAATTTTGGTCCAAAAATGGCCAAAATCACTTAAAAATGCTCAGAAAACTGCAAAATTTTGAGAAAATTTTTGGCCAGGGGGGTCGCCCGAACCCATCGAACCCCCCTCGCTACGGGCCTGTGCCCCAGGGAAAAATAAGTTTTACGCGTTCACCTAAAGAACGTGTAGCTTAACCTCTCTATTGTTTTATTACAGGTGGCGGCGATCGTGACAATTTCGAAGACAAAAAGCTCTATATTAGCAGTATTGAAATAGATTTATTGTTTTTGCATGTTACATAATATAAGCTTATATAGAGTTACAGTTTATAGCATGCTTTTTTTATTAATTTTGATATAAAAATGTTGCACTGCTGCCGCTGCAGATGTTTATTTCTTATGATTATTTAGCAAATATTTCACTCTATAGTGGTGAATACCTGTACATCTTTCAAAAGTGATACTACATGTACTAGTATTCCACGAATCCCCCCTGGCAAATCCTGGCTAAGGGCCTGAGATAAATAAAATAAACGAAATATTTGTTTTATTATATGACTGTCCAGCTTACATTCTCAATAATACTAAATATATTAAATTATGATATAAATGAATGTTAGTGATGGAACTGAATGGGGGGGATGAGATTCAGGCCCATAGTCAGTTTTTCTACATTTTGAGCAGTGAACACGTGCTTTTGGGCGAAAGTTTTCATTAGTTTTCATTGTTAAATGTGACCCCTGGAATTTTTCAAAAAGGTTTAGTTTCAATGTGTTCAATGCTGAATGTTGATATTCATTTTGGAACACCACTACGACTGGTCACTGCACTATGGCCCGCTATTGCTCAAGTCATATAGTAAAATATAAGACTTCTAAACTAGTAGTTATACCCTTAGAACAAGGTGGTTATTGTGGCTGTCTTGTTCTGCTTTTAGGGATTGCTTCACATGATGGATTTGATACATACACTTGTATTATAATCGGAAACAAACGTTTTATATTTGTCAAAACAATAAGTATAATTAAAATAACAAACAATTAAAGATTATTCATTAATCCATCAATTTCCCTGTTCAGCGGATGTTTGGCTACTTTAATTATGAGAAAGTCTAAAGATCACCCAGGACTCTGATTACAGCAGAAGTCGTCTGGGACTCTGATTATAGAAAATATCGTCTCAGCCTTTGATTACAGAGATCGTCTATGTTTTCACCTTCAGACCCACCTTGTTGATTGGGTGTATTATGAGCTTTCGAGAAATCGATGACAATATTTGCCCTTTCAGGCCCGTAGCCATTTTCCAGTGATGGGGGCAGGGGGTCCACATTAAACAACATTGGTCATCACTTAAGTTAAAAGAGCTCAGAATCATGAAAAACTGCACAATTTTAAATAAACTTTGGAGAAAGGCGATGATTGAACCCCCTCCCCCTTCAAATGCAATGGAGGCAATTATATTCGAGGGTTGCCATTTGAATGAAAGAAAAGCATAAATTAAATATTAAAACTTCCCACACTTTCCCGTCTTTGCCTCTCTATGTTTGAATTTTTATTTTCTAATCCTTCAGGAAAAAAACTAAATATATAAGGATATGTGACTTGATATCCCCAAAGGTCTCAAAAGTTTATAATTATTTTTGAAAAACCTCTCCCATAGAAAGAATACCGGAGGAGGTGGAAATGGCTTCGAAACCCTAAAAATTAATGTTACCAGAGACTTCAAAGCCCTTCAAAGTACACGCACGTTTGCGTATATGGATTGAATACTTCACGTGGTAAAAGTTCTAAACTAACTATCAAAACAAAACAAAGCATGCAATTCTGTTGGCGATCCTGCCAGGCACACATGCACTCTTCGGGAGCGTTACCATTTCTACACTTAAATCAACAATTATCAGCAAACTTTATTTAATTAAAATCAATTACAGGCTATATGGAATTCCTTGTAGGCTAGTTCTAACTCTGTTAAAAATTATTATAAATAAAACACAGAGATAAAACCTAAAGTCGCTTTGAAAAGTATATCAAAATGAAAAATGGATGGATTAATAAATATTTCAAACATATAAAATAACAATTAACATAACTGGAAAAAATATTCATGCCTTATAATCAGCCATCTCAATGCAGATAATATCTGAAAATCCGTCTAATCAAGTAACAATAACAAAAACAATTAACAGATTCGTGCCAATTAATTAATTATCGGACTATGGATTTTCATAGTTTATGCTTGCTTCAAGCAACTGCGTACCCCTCTCTCGTCAGTAAACATAGGTCGGAAGAAATCATCATGAGATTTTGACATTGTACTTGAGGCAATTTTCATGGACTATAAAATGAAGACCGCCGTTTTAAATTGTTGAACACTCATTTAACCTGCGATATATTGCCTGTGTTGTAACCAATTTCAATGGGAACCCGTAAAACAGAATACAAATATATTATACAATATATTAAGAACGGAATGATAAAGTGTGAAAATTCCCCTCATTCGTTATCCGGAATAATGATTCTTAACAGGAAAACAGATATGATAGATAATTCTATCTGAATTAAAGGGGACAGTTTACTACCCAACCTCGGAATTCAAGGATGCACTTTCCGTGCTGATTTTATTTGCCAGTCACATAAGGCTCGGGACGCATGGACTCTTTCAGATTTCCCAGATTTCCCCTGTCATTCTTATTTCCAGTATCGGGAGATTTAACCAGTAAAATGTTCCGATCGTCACAACATCCGATGGACCGAGAGGTTTCACAGGTTTATACATGCAGCACTTATTATTGGAAGGATATATGGAATGTACATGCATACTGTGCTGAATATACATGTACAGTATGCATGTATGAATCCGTGAAATCTCTCGGTGTATCGAATGTTGCGACGACCGGAACATTCACTGGTTTAATCTCCCGACACCATTGTGTGATCCACAGCAAGTTTTATCCTTTGGAATACCAAAGGGTTAGATAAAGTGAGACTCCGATAGATCAGAATGTCCCGACACGGGTATCAGAATGACAGAACAAATATAATTTTAAATACCATGGCCAGAGACTAAATCTATGAATGGGAGGTAGGGAATCACACAATTCTGTAATTCCAATGCTGCCCTTGTGTTTTATCAACGTTATACAATGAACGATGCAAACAAAACAGATCGTACAGTCGTAATAAATCGTATTCTAATTCTAATTCCTACATGAAATCTCACCACCAAAGACTGGTGACATTTGAAAGACTTTATCTAATTCGTGTAATTCAAAAAAACAACAAATCAAATCAAAATTAAAACATGCAAACATGTATATCTGCTTATGGAGGAATATCCGAGAAAATGTACATGTGTGACGCTGGTTTTCAGTCCCGGGTTTTCAGTCCTACATCGCCGCTTAATACCTGAAAAGCAACTAACTTATCTGCTTATTATAAGTTATCAAATAATTTAACAATGAAACAGAAACACAATGCATGCCAAACATTTATCTATATTATAGTAGGGTTATTATTTTGTATTTTGCACTTGTATCGAGCAGCTGTGTAGGCAAGATTCACAAACTATATCTCCATGGGCTATAACTTGAACGCCACTGACGGGTCTTTGCCCTTTAGGATGGACCGTATTGTTCTTGTTGGTATCTTACCCACGGGAACCTACAAAACAGAAAATATATACATGTAATTACATTGTGAAGAGGAAGTCCTGTCTATATAAAACTCCCTAGAATAAGATACAAGCAGTATAAACATCCATATTTGCAAAAAGTTACGATAAACCACTGTCAGTTAGTAGTTGTAGTATCATATGCGTATAGCTTTTCGAAAAGTTGATAAAACGCACAATATGATTGGAATATTTGCTGAAGTCTGGGATCGATGATCTGATAGAAATTGAGGGAAAGCGTTGAATCATAATAATTGAATGTTAGAGCAAAACAATAATAATTGCAATTTATGTTTATCATTACAATTATTCCCTGAAATCAAGAATAAAATGTAACTTTCTTTAGATACATGTATCTGTCGCATTTGCTTAACCTGAAAGGCTAGTTCCGGGGGATAGTTTAGTCAAATTGAAGAATTTCTAAAATGACAAATCATCATACTGCGAGTATCTTTTGATTCTTTTCCACAGAGGTACGCTAATATCCGATCTAATATCGTACTTCAATATTTTTGTTTTTACGAAATGGAAACAAGATCTTTTATGTAAACATCCGCATTTCAAATTAATTTTGATATATCCTCAGATTATCATAGAATAATTCTGTGAATCCCAAGCACAACCCATTACAATTAAATGGTCTATCAGTCAATCTGTATTACAACAAATGAATAACAATCCTGAAAATATTTCAAATATATTTGTCTTTGAATGTCAGAATCAAAATCATCGACGGTCCAACTTCAACGTACAACCTACGTGTACGTACAGACATAATGACAGACTTATCATTTGTCCTCATTGTGATTTGCCCGTCCGAAAGATTATTTTATAAATTATGGTAAATAATGCTCTATAAAAGGATTTCTACATTTTTAAAACGGCAATAATAACGAAAAAAACTAGTTCTAAGTATACTTATTTATTGAATTGTTTCAAGAATATAACTTAATAGTGGACACAATTTTTACCCGCTCAAAACATAATGTAACTCTCAAGAAATATTATTATGAGTTTATCGATGTTTTCTTGGATCCTCCGATGTACAGGTAAGTTGCACAATGCATTGATGTACACTGTGCCGACGGAAATGCCGTCCCGATGACTTAGCCGATCGGCAGAACTATCCCGAAGGCGATGCCTATCGGAGTGTTTCCAAAAAAGAAAACACCGTGGATTATATACAATTTGAATTCAGTTACATGTTCTTGGTGTGTATTATGGATTTTTCAACTGATAAACTTACTACCAATTTATTCATATAAAGTATCAAGCATATTAGTGAACCAATGATTAATTACGACCGCATACAGTATAATGGATATAAAAACATCCAGTTCAATTACAATCTAAACAAACTTGCTTTCATTTCGTGCTCACTGTGAATTCTACCGCTAAGCATATGTACAGTGCATACATGTATAATTTACTATCTGATAACTACATCGGTCGTATAGCGCATGCTAAGCGCTAGCTAAGCAGTAGAATCGCTGTCGCTGTGAGCACGAAGAGCGCTCGGCGCACAGACGAAGAGCGGGTGTGCAGCGGTCGCGATGCACGCGTAGAGCAGCCGGCATCTCGACGGCATGGCATGGTGTGAGCTTTGAAAATACTTGTACTGTAGATTATACATTGTACTTTTAGACAGGAAAGTTGGTGGTAACTTGGGAAAACATTCTTATTATTAATTAGTTTTAATGTCATGAGCTACTGGGATAAAATATTGTTTTTGCCTAATTTACTTTTTTACTTTGCAATAGTTGTCAGCAAATGACAGAAGGAGCTTTTAAATGAGCTTTTTAGTTCTGGTTTTGTAAATACATCCCAAAAACATTTTGTATGGTTTATTAATAAACTGAGTTATTAAATAAGCATCACAAGACTGCCTAGAGCATTGCATTGACCATGCAGTTTTAGTTAAAAGTAAGATTGGATCCATAAAAATGGTAAAAGACCAAGTTATTTCAGAACACAGCTTATAGTGAAACCCATCACAGAGGAAAATTATAAAGCAGATTTTGTTTCATTCTTGCCCACTGAATAAATTGTTTATACTGGTTTAAAGCTAAATGTGCCTGATTGTATACGTTTCAGAAATTAATTAAAACTATAAAGAATATTAATTGACACATTTGATTCTATCATATATCTCATATTCATGCTGTGTTGTGCAAGCTGGCAAAAATTAATTTTCACAATTTTTAGGTTTATTACATCAACTAATTTTATTGATGCATGAGTGTTCTTTGTATGGTTAATTTAATTTAATTTTAGACTTTCATTCACATTATTTGCTTCACTACGTATACTTAATGTTATGTCAACCATAAGTCCCCCTTGGCTCAGATGCTGAGGCTAAAGTTCCAAGTTATTTTCCTTATATGGAATTTGTTTCCCATTTATGGTTTTGAATTGGGATAACTATATCTGAATGGTGGGCGAGGCTAATCTTCCAAATTATTTTCCTAATATGGAATTTTTTTCCCATTTATGGTTTTGAATTGGGATAACTATATCTGAATGGTGGGCGAGGGGAGGGACTAAGCATTTGCTTCCATATTACCAATTTTACTTTACCATAATCGTTGTTCCCATTTGGCACTTGTACATACATACTTCCATGAAATTGCTGTTAGTATCTTAAGTCTTATCAATGATCCATTGAATGGATCAGTAAAACGGGACTATGAAATATAAGTCTTAATTCTAAGCTTGATGAAATGAAGTTCAGTATCATGTGGCTGATGATGCATGTGGGTGTAGATCAGGCTGATGAAATAGATATATCATGATGTGTGTTACATTTTATCTTTGCACATTTAGAGTACATTGCCCTAACCTGTTCAACAATGAAATTGAAAGTCTACATCAATCATACATGAATAAAGTGTAATTACTAGCTATAGGGTTGATGAGGAATTGAGGAATGAAATCTTATCCTAGGGTAATATTAGTTCAAAATATGATGAGATGTCTTGGATGATAGATATGGAGACAGGTCTTTTGCAGGTCTGTTAGGATGTGGGGTATAAGCCATGATGAAAGCAATCTGTGGGTAATATCAGCCACAAAGCCTGACATCAAATGTATTTGATGATATCAAATTTACAAAAAATAAGTTCCATTGAAGAGATTAGTAACTTATCTCATTATGTGGCTTGATTTAATTTAAAGAAGGGGTACATACATAATGCACATCGATCAGATTCCAGCTTCTTTCTGTCATGTCATTTCCAATGTTGCGGCTTGTTTTGAAAATACAAACTGATTTGAGATTTCCTTGACTGAGATCCGGATTGACTTGGAAACAATGTTATAAGCCTATTGGCAATTTATTGGTATTTGGAATCTGGATTTTAGTTTGATTTTGCAATTTCTTTGACCAAGGATATACTATTGATTACTTGACAAATACCAATATTGGTATATAGGACATCCTTTGTAAGTTTTGTTTGTTGCTTGTAGAATCAAGATGAAGTAGTCACATGGACTCCCATTTTGCGTATTCAAATAGTAGCCTAATTCAAGTCATTTTTGTCACCAATTTGACTCCTTTCTCGTGTAAAATGATTAGTGACTACAGAAGTATTTTAGTTATAAGTTATTTTAGTCATATTAGTTTAATTTTGTTAGTAATATGAGAAGAGAGTTTGTATGGGAAATTAATTATTAGAGTAAAAACTGTTTAATGCATTTAATCATTTTGTTTCCTTGGTCAGTGTAATTAGGGTAGGTACAGTATATAGTTTCATATAGATGAACACAACTTTAAATCAGAACATTTTAATCAGTTTTGTAGCCCCCAGTTATGTTTAAATGTCAAGCAATTTTTTGGCCTTGTGCTTCTGTCTAGTCAACCACTCAATCATATACAATACATGATATGTTGCATAAATATTTGATAGAGAGAATCAGGCCTTTCATAAAGATCAATAAAAGCTCTCTGCTTACCCCACTTTCCTTAATTATTTGAACCAAATAACATTTCACTATGGAACATACTGATCACACTACAGATTCCGCATTTGGTATCATCATAATCATTGCCATTTATGTTGCTCAAATAAATAAACTGTCTTCTTCTTTTACCTTTTGAAATAATTATGGAAAGGGTTCACATGCCCATAACCCTACAGCTTCAAGCATGAAAAATGCCAAATGTTTCATTTAGAATTTCCCTCACATAACAGGGGACATGCCTGGGAAATAGCTAGTCCTTATTTTATACAATTATCTCCTTTGAAATCCATCCTGTTTTAATCCAGGAACTATTACTAGGGTACATGCTGTCTTATTTCCTCATATATCTTATAGCAACCCTATTAAGAATCTTCAGAATGCTCGTAAATCAAATGAAAAGAGAATAAAGACTGATAATCATTATAAAAATGAAGAAGCTACTCTCCAATTATGGATGATTAACTCTATTACTAGTTCAATTCTCCAGCAGTTTGTAACAATTATGGAGATCTTAAAAGCTGACTGCAAACATGGTCATAAATAGATAATCAAAAGCATTTGAAAGGCTAGAGATCAAAGGAACATCAATGTCCGAACTTTTTATCATACCTAAAAAAGGTACGGCATCTCACTTTCTTGGTAAGAAGTTTTAAGAGCTGATTGACTTTTCGGTGGGCATCTTGCATCTTGGACGTTTTGAGTTAAATATTGTCATCGCAATTCCATGAAAATCACTTGATGGATTTACTTCAAATTTTCACACATGTTACATTGGAAGAAGTTCCAGAGCTGATCAGTTTTATGCAGCCACCTTTATGCATTCTGGCGGCCATTTTGGAAGTTTTTAGATAGATCTTGTCATCGCAGTTCCAGGAAAACCACTGAACAGATTTACTTCAAATTTTTACATGTGTTACATGGTAAGAAGTTCTAGAACCCATTAACTTTTCAGTGGCCATCTTGCTTTCTGGGTCATCAAGCTCACACTGCTATGTTTTAGGTATGATATTGTTCACCCTGTGCCTTGTATGTTTCTATAAAGACTCTTAAGTGCAGTTTATTCAAGTGATGTTTTATATTGTCGATTGCTATAATAGAACAAATATGTATGTACAACTGCCAAAGAGGAATGACCAAAACGTACGGAACACAGCAAGATAAGGAAAACATCTAAGATTCTACATCATTTTCCTATCAGAAGGTTGTTGAATGGAAAATATAAAAAATTGATAATTTTAGTAAAATTTTGCCTAAGTAGGCCAAATTTGCCCAATTTTCTGCTCCACGGTTCAGTGATTTTGGCTAAAAATTGCAATATGCAATGAAATACTCAATTTCTTGACACGATATTGTAAAATGTCACCATCAGGCAGTAGATTTCATGATGTAAATGAAAAAACTAGTCAATTTAAAGGAAAATCATTGGGTTCTTGGGAAATTGACCCAGGGTTAATAAGGTAGCCATATTTTTCATAACTGCTGTCAGAATATTCTTAAACTGCACAAAACTACTTGAAAAACTCTAGTATATTGGAAAAACGCAATTTCAAACCAGAAATCAGAACCAGAATTGAAGTTTATTAGTGTGAAAGATATTCTGGGCAGAGGCAAAAAGGGAAATTTTCATGAAGAAATTTAATGTTTTTGCTGAATCAGCAGTTTTCTCTTTTTACCCCAAAAACCACAGATTTTGACGATATTTGGCTACAATTTCGTCTTTAATGACCCCTAGATGTCATATGTTGTCGTAAATGGGTTAGCCAATTAGTTGTTGTTCATAATAAAGAATTTACCATCTTATGGTTTCCAGTAAAGAATGAAGGTACATATCAGGGGTACAGTTAGAGATTGGTCAGTTAAGTGTCAATTTTTGATGTATTTGTCCACTCTGAATCAGGCATAAGGAAAACAAACCCCAACTATCCCAAACCAAGATCTAACATTAAAGGAAACAGTGTCTAATACCCCCTCCCCTCACTACAATTATTCCAATTTAAATTGATAACCATGATAACAACAAAAATACTTGTAGATCCTAGTATTCATACAAGATATTTTAGCATTCAGTCATAAATATTGTGGGATGGACTAAATCCAGTCTCAAAGTCCATAAGCGTATCATTTTTTTGTGAATGCATCCTTCATTGATGATGGATTACTAATATTTTAGACCTTTAATACCATTTTTTGTACATTTTTTGTACATTTTTTCATATCTTGACAAAGCTCTCTCTTATATGTATGTATTCTGTATGATTTATTTACATCTTTAATAATATGATACATGAGAAAATATCACTAACGAGATGGAGCAAATTGAGTTAATACTGTCCAAGCTTGCGCAAACACCTAAAACAAAGTCCATCTTTGCGACATTTGATCATTGGTCTTCTCTTTCCAATATTGTTAGTGGAGTCTGTTGCCCATGGGTAAAAAAGTCACATCAAAGTATTAACTCTTTTATAGTCTCATTAATTGAAGTAAAATGGGAAACACATTTTCAAAGGGTTAGCGACCTGTTTGGAGTTAATTTCTTTTTGAAAAAAGATATACTGTACTCCGGGTATTGTTCGCGTGCGATTTAATTTCGCTTTGTTCGCGAATGTAGTAAAATCGCGAACATTTATCGTCGCGAAATTTGTCTTTTAAATCCCTGGGGATTTGACCCGGGCCTTTTGATATGCTTCGTTCGGTGTAAAACGTTTCTTCCAATGTTGTTGGGCGATCTCAAAAAAGGCCTTAAACATTTTGAATTGGCTTATTAGGCCAACAAAGGCAAGAACTATTGACGACAATGATATCCTACAAATTGAAGTTGAAAAAGCCATTCAAGAATATTCAAACAAATGCCCTTAACGTGGGAAATACAAACATTATTCGGATTCTGAATGGGCTAAAATAGCCCGCATTGATTCACGGTAATCGGAAAAAATTCAACTTGTGCAATCTGCGAGATGTCATAAACTCAAATCCGCGAAATTAGATAGCCGCGAAATTGCAATTTTGAAAAATCGCGAAATTTTATAGCGTCGAAATTTACCCGGAGTACAGTATAAACATACTTATCAGATTCAGCCAGGATATGTCTGGTTGCATATATGACATTAAAAAGTGTGCAAAAATGCAATGAGAAAGAATTTTAAAACAAATCACTAGGGCAGAGCATTTGTACTGAAAGGAGCGTTTTCAGTACAAATATGTACTGAAAAATGTACTGAATTTTTAAGTATATTTTTCAGTATAAATATGTACTGAAAAATATACTTAAAATTTCAGTACAAATTTCAGTATAAATATGTACTGAAAAATGTACTGAAATTTTAAGTACATTTTTCAGTATATATTTATACTGAAAAATATACTGAATTTTAAGTGTGATTTTAAGTGCAAATATGTACGTAAAAATATACTAAAATTTAAGTGTGGGTTTTTAAGTGCAAATATGTACTGAAAAATATACTGAAATTTAAGGGCATATTTAAGTGTAAATTTATACTGAAAAATATACTTAGATTTTGAATTACGACATCTTCCTGACTTTGACATCTATACCATGGATTTTGCTATACTCGAACAAATGAGGTTCTATGTTCATGTTATATATTTTAATTTTGATATCAATTAATTAATTTGCTCAAGCAATATGAGTGAAAATCTCATGAAAAACTTATTTTTAAGACTGAGAAAATGTGTACCTTTAATGTTTTTGAATTTTAGAACTTAATAAGGTAGAATGTATCTAGAAACCTCAAAAGGTATGGAATACACATGTTATGTACGATCAGTTTTAAATAAAGGGTTTATCCCTCAGGAAATATGGGTATCCAAAACCTCCCAGTACATAACCCTTATATATGCATTATATTTGATAGGTTCGATCGGGCTAAAAAGAAATTTATTGATGGAGAAAATGCAATCAGATATTATTACAGGATGCGTCTTAAATAATTAAATCCAAAAGCATAACTTATTAAAAGAAAAACACTTGATTACAGTAAACCTAGCCTCTCCAGTTTGATTAGAGTCTGCTTTAAAGGATGTGTCTAAAGAAACTTTATTAATCCATTAACAAAACAAAATATTTTGACAAGGCAAAACAAACCTGATTACAGAGAGACTCTTTTAAGTTTGGTTAAAGTCTGCTGTAAAGGAAGCGTCCAAAATAATTTCATAATGTAATAGCATTCCTGGGGGGGGGGGTTCAGGGGTCCAAGCGAACCCCCCCCCCCCCCCCCGGCCAAAAATTCTTTTAAAATCATGCACTTTTTCACCATTCTAAGAACTTTTTGAGTGATTTAGAGTTTATAAAGTATGCCTTACATTTACGTTTTCTCTTATTTCCATTATTGGGCACAAATATTTCTCATTGCATATATTTATACTTAAAATTATCCTTAAATTTCAGTATATTTTTCAGTACATTTTTATACTGACTTTTGCACTTAAATTTCAGTACATTTTTCAGTATATATTTGTACTTAAATTTATCCTTAAATTTTCAGTGCATTTTTCAGTATATTTTTGCACTTAAATTTGTCCTTAAAATTCAGTACATTTTTCAGTACATATTTATACTTAAATTTGTACTTAAAATTCAGTATATTTTTCAGTACATGAATTTGTACTGAAAAATATACTGAAAAAAATCCAGTGCATTTTTCAGTACAAAAATATACTTAAATTTGTACTGAAACAAAACTAGTACATTTTTCAGTACATATTTGTACTGAAAACGCTCCTTTCAGTACAAATGCTCTGCCCTAGTGAATGCGTCATTAACTCTGTTTGCTTCATTTCAAATATATAAAGCTTCTCATTAGGCATTTAAAATCTGATTTAGAGACTTATTCCCCAGACTCTCACCTCTTGGAATGAAGACTGCCAACACTTATTGTTCTCTATCATGTTTAACTATCAGATTGTTAAGGTGGTAATTATCTATTTAATCAAGATTTATAGAATATTTGGTTAGTTAGTGACTTTTACCTGTTTTCTCAGGTATATAACAAGGCATAAAATCATGAACATTGAACATAAATGAAAACCCCTATCAAACATTCAAATAATTTGAAACCATGATTAGATATTAATTACTGTGGGTGTTGGTTATCAATTTTCATAGTGATGATGTATAGATGATGTATATATATAATATGATTGATAGGTGTTTTATGTTAACTATTTGTGCAGTCACATTTAGGAAACATTCAGGGATTTAGCCTCCATGCATTGAATTACCAGATTATTGACAATATGCAGGGGTTTCATTATTAGCAGGCTACAGGCAATTTTCACTGGTTGTTTTCACAAAGTCGCCTGTTGTTTTTAAGAAGATTTCAACTTTTCCATGTTAAATTTATGATTTCCATCAATTCCGCTTGTTTTTTATTTTTTATTTAGGCTGTGTGAAATTCTTGTGAAACTCCTGATATAGAAGCACCATAGACTCCTATTATATTATAATAATAAATATCAGTTATTGCTGTTAGTATGTCAGTTATACCACCAAGGGGATATTAAACTAGTGATTTAGGCAATATCCAGGTAATTGTCTTTTGTAATGAACCTTATTATTCTCTGAATCCTGATCCAAGTAATTTCTTATGTCCTATGAAGTCATTGTTGCATACCTTCTAAAGGTATGCAATTAGTATACATATCATACAAAAACTTTAGCTCAGAATAAAGGCACAAACTAACAGCTGTGTCCTTCAGAGAGTATATATTGGAAAATATGTTTGAAAAATATGTAATTTCCAGCATTGATTTTATTTGAAAAACAGTGTCCTTCTGAATCTTATGAGTCACTTGTATCAATTAAAAATGTTCTTAATGAGGAATTTGTGAAAGACAAATCCATCGTAAGTCATTACCTCGAGAGTTACTATTTTAGTATGATGTATGGAATGGATCTTCTTTATCATGTTTCCTTTGCACACCGGAATAGCCTGACAACAGTAAAGTCAGATACCTTTGTCACAAATGGCGGACATAACTGTTGCTTCAACTCTTCAATCACTTGGTTATCATTTTATGGGACTTTATCGTTGCTAATTCTGTGCATGTATTAAGCTCTTATGATGATGTATCATATGAAATCCCAATTTCGCTCAAATTGGGTTGTGAATATAGCGTCTTTGATATCGTCAATGACAATGGAATCTGAATTTGAAATAATTTACAAAGACAGTGGTATATGGTAATACAGTGTCTGTTGTCCCATCCCATATCTCAATTTGATCGGTTAAATTAAAATACTTTTTTTCGATGGTAGAACATAATTAACTGTACAATGAGTATTTAAACACTTTGATTGATTGTTATTCTAAAGGAATTTAGTCTAGGTGCTCTATTAAACATACAGTTCATGAAAATCTAATTGAAACGATGGTTATGTCCGCCATTTGTGACAACGTATTCTGACTTTACCATTGTCAGGCTATTCAGGTGTGCTTTGGGATCTTGTGTTTTGCAGATGCTTTTGGCTTTGTATTTGAAGTACATCAGCTGATATACATCAATACTTGCAGCATCCTTTGTCTTGAATCAGAACTAGAGAAGTTCTAAAAAGTTTTTGATTATAAATCTTGAACTTTTGTGTCCAATCTAAAAGTTTTGTTACGCTATTCAAATTGGTTTATAGGGTTTGTTTCAAATATTGGCCTATATGTTTGCCATTGAACCTGGAACTCTTAGCCCCAAAAAAAAGCATATTTGTCATTTTTGCCGCATTGTTTTTTGTCTACTTATAAACTAAAAGTTAGGACTTGACTTACAAGCTACTTCCTATTATTAAACTATAATTTCCATAAAACTACACCCCTAAGAATTTTTAGAGATAAGTAAAATGTTTTTTATTTCCATAATGGCCCATATGCAAAATATAGAAATAAGGGAGATATACTTTGCGTTTTATTATCCTTAGTGAATGAATTGATGTTTTATTTTATTGTTTCATTGTTAGTATCAGAGTGTCCTATATGTTGTTCTGTTGTTTCCAATTGATCATTCCATCCAAGGACAATGGATCAGATAACAGGATGTTGGAGCATTCTTTTGGCTTATATTATAGACCTTTCATTTGGGTTTTGCTTTCCCTTTGGCCATTGTAACTGGGAATTATATACTGAAGTCTATTATTTGTTAAAATGTTTTTTTTCCTTTGAAAATTCAGCCCATATTTTGTTATTTGTTTTCAATATTAATACTCCTTTGCAATCATTCTATGTTATTATACTAATTTATAGATACATTCTGTTTGAAGGCTCATACGGTTTGTCAGATGCTGTTAACCTTTGTGTGCCCTAAAGTATTTCTTTACTACCTGTAGGGGGGTTCTTTTATTGATTATGCTTATATGTCATACCTTCCAAGCGTCACTGTGACAATTAGAGATTGTTTGTTCTGGTATGACCTTTGTGTTTCTGATATCAAAGTGAGAAGATTCTCTCTGATATATTTATTCTCTGATATTCTTTATGATTGATTACAAAGCTGCCTGTCATAAATGTTGTGGAGATGGGTGATTTATTACTGGTGGTCAATCAGACCAGATCTACAAATATTCTTTGATTGGAACTGGTTGAACAGTAGCGGACTTTTGTAAAATAACAAATAACTGATTGATCCATTGTGTACTACTATATTTTCTAGTATCCATGTTTTGATGTTACAGTATTGGCCTTTTCTTATTATATTGCTTATCAATTTGTATTGTACTTACTTGATTGAATGAAATGTCCTGTGGATTGTTTTGGATTGTGATAATAGTTGCCATATTGTTGCTGTAGTTGGATTTTAGACATTGTTTTGTCATTGTGTGCCTTAGATCATTGTTAGGGAGGTTGTAGGTTTGTTTCCTTATATATGACAGGTTGAACTCTTTCACATTTCTCTCTAATTGTGCTTTTGGTATTTTGGCTTTTGTTAGCACAAGTATCAAAAGACCATGCAAAGAGTATTACAAAGCACTACGAGAAAATGAACATGTAAAAGCACAACCAATCATAGGAAAACCAAAATGTATTTAATGGAATTGATTGTGTCAGTTACAGGCCAGTTAAGCTGTTCAAGGAGGCTGCCTCATGGTTCATTCTTATATAAATCATCAATCTATTTCAATTATAAATATTGGTTGAGGTCAATAGAGAACAAATACTGGAATAAATGAAAACAAGCATTATGCCATTGTGTCTACTCATTTACTCCAAGGCCTTGGAATATGTGAGACAGTTAGATAGTTTGTCAATAATTAACATCATAATGGCTTGGCAGGAAAGGATAAGGTGATTGAGTAAATGTTCCCTGATGCCATTATCGATTTCAGTACTGCTATCCCAAACATTATACTGATATAACTTGAATATTTGGACATGATGAAGTCATTATCCTATCGAACTAAGTCATTATCCTATCGAACAAAGCCATCTGTCTGTACATCCGTCCATCGATCTGTTTGTTTGTCCGGACAATAAATGAAATACTGGCTGGTTGACCTTTAAACTTTAAAGTCTTATATCTTATGGGTGTAGGACCTCTGCTCGAGAAGGAATTTTCAATGTGGCCAAATTAAAAATTTAATCTTTCATAACTCAAATTCTAGTCGACAGATATGGTTCAAACTTTATATGCTGATGCCAACGGAAAAAGGAGCTTTCCTGAAGAAGAGATTTTCAAGATGGCCACTGAATTTCAAAATGGCATTCATTTTGTCGTAAAAAATATAATATTTGATTATTCAAGCACCAGTAGACAAATTTGGTTCATATGTTATATGCTGATACCTAAGGACACAGGAGCTCTGGTCAAGAAGAAATTTTCAAGATGGCCACTATTTATCAAAACATTTTTTGTTGGTATTTGCTACTCCGTGGAGTTGCTGTTTTCTAGTTTATTTTGTCTTCTAGATATGGCTGTCTTGCTGAAAAATTCCCTTATACCAAGCTGTGCTGTATTGCATACTTTGTACAAGACAAACATTTGGGATCATCTTATTTCGGATTTCAAAAAACTTCAATGTACACAATGCAATTGAAATATTGTACTTTTAAATGATCATCAACAGATAGATCTGTTGATGGTGGCCTCTGGCGGATCTATCGGATCTAGGCCTTTTTGGCCAAATTATCAAAAAATGGGCCTTGAATTTCAAAGCTTATGGGCCCAAATTTTTTTTATGATTTGAAATGTGCACCCCCCCCCCCCCTTCGTTAGCTTCTGGATCTGCCAGTGTGGTTTGTGTCTTTCTGGATGACTTTGTACATCCTGGTGCTAGGATATGCTTCAATGATTAAATATATCTTCAATAATGGATAACATAAAGATTACCAAATAAAATCCTGTTCCTAAATAAGTAACCAGCGCTTGCATTAGGTTAGAAAATTTGTGAGTCCCAAGGACGCAATTTTTTTTAAAAAGTATGTCCTTTGAAAAAAAGTGTGTCCCCTATTTCTAGCCTGTTTTGAGGTATAACTTTATTTTAAAAGCATTTCTTACAAAAACACCTTTCAGTTTTTGATTTCTTGCTGCAAATTTAAAACGGAAGTAAACGTTAAAGGGGTATTCCTTGCTAGACAATCTCTCTCCTAATATGGTAGCTATAACCATATACATACTTTCCAAGTTTATCAAAAAACAGAAAAATGTTTTGAAATGGTCAATATTGATCACTTAAAAATGTAGTGCTCAATTCCAGTAGGCTGCCATCTTTTAAAATTTCACTCAGGAAGTGATGTCATCGACTCTCAACTTTGCATATAACATTAGGTAAGGAGCTATTAGAATTACTAAACCAGATGAATATTTTTTTCAATTTGGTCTATGATTAAAATCCTTTTGATGATCTCTTCTTTAGTTCTAAGTTGACAACTCCTGAAAATATTTTTACAGAGAAGATAAGGGCTTCTTGTTTAGAAGTGATTTTGTACTTCTTTCCTATACTGTAATAGACAAGGTTATAACAGGTGAGAGTCGATGACATCACTTCCTGAAAGAAATCTGAAAAGATGGCAGCTTACTGGGAATGAGTACTACATTTTTAAATGATCAATATTGACCATATGAAAAAATTTTCCCGTGTTTTGCTAAATATGTAAAGTATATATATATGATTGTAGCTACCATATCAGGAGAGAAATAGTCTGGCAAGGAATGTTCCTTTAAGTACGGACTGAATAAATGCATGTTCGTTCATTCGACAATGAATACATTTTATTTCATGAATAACCCAATATTTGTTTCTGAATAGGAAAAACTGTGGCGTGTCATGGTTTCAAATCTAAAAATAAACAAAGTCGAAAAAATTCGAGAGAATCATGTTTATTTGTAAATATTCAACATGTTGAGCCTTATTTACAATTCAAATAAAGGTGAGAGATCATAATTATTTGTTTTTGTTAGGTATCGTTGTAAACACATTGTAGTATTGACCTAAAAAAAAAATTTGCGTCCAAAAAATGGAAATATTTTCAATTTTTGCGTCCTCCAAATTATTTTTGAGTCCTTAACATGTACGGGAAACTGTTAATGCAAGCCCTGAGTAACTAACAAACCTCACCAATTTCATGTT
Organism: Owenia fusiformis; assembly: GCA_903813345.2. NCBI lineage: Eukaryota > Metazoa > Annelida > Polychaeta > Sabellida > Oweniidae > Owenia > Owenia fusiformis. The sequence continues at coordinate 11,719,378 of CAIIXF020000006.1, read as the reverse complement.
GCAATGTTAAAGAGTATTTCAGTTCAATCATTTATTTCAGGAACTGTATTCATGCCTATATTGACAATTCTGGAGCGATAATAAAGAATTATTTCCTACTTTACAGATTTTCAGTCCTTTGGGAGATCTCTCAAAATGTCATTTGGATATATTTGGTAATCATAATTTCATGTTGAATTGTTACTTTTAGTCAAATTGAAGATACAAATCGCAAACATATTAGGATCATTTATCATTTCATCTCCAGTCTTGTTCTGTTTGATTTTGTTTGGTATAATCATGAATAACAATAATATCTTCCTCAACCCATGGTAACCATTATCTGATCCTGTTCTTTATTGTGTCATCCTGTCTGAAGTGCTCACTCTCCAAACATTGATTTCTTCTTCATAATGTCATGTTGTTCCATATGAAATTGAGGAATCCCTGCATTTGGGGAATAGTGTTTTCTAAAGATACACTACATATTGTCGCTAAGACCTTGCCTTAATTGGAATCTGATAAACAATATTGATTTAACATCTTCTGATATTTCAGGAACAGAATCCAAATTCAAGTGCTGTTAGCTTGACTTGCTGGAAGGAAATTAACTTGGAGGCCATACATAACCTAAGGTAAGTATAACAAACAATATATAAATACTAAAACTTAAAAAATATTAAATGAACAAGGGTGCAACCGAGATATTTTATCCCGTTCCCGGACTATGGTCCTGTGAACATCTCAATCTTTTGCCTGTGCGATTACAACATGGGAGAATTTTTTACTGATCTTACACTTCAGATACCTACTTCAATAGATTCCTTGGTAATTTAGCATTCTTTTCGTGTAGTTGAATCCACAATTGTCTGGGTTTATCGGCAGAACGAAGACATTTTCGTTTTTGATCGCAATATTTGCGTGTAACATTTAACTTATTTCAACCGTCAAATTCCTCCATATTGGTACTTCCGGGCTACATCCGGGACAGCCAAACGGGGGATTCCCCTTTTAAATCCAACCGCCATTTTGAAAAGTGATGGAATCTCTCTCGATGAAAAAGAGAAAATGTTCCCGTTCTGCCGATATACCCAGACAATCGGCGGTTCCAATATATTAGAAGTTACATCTTGAGTTCTATAATGCATTGAGGTAGGTATCTTAAGTGTAAGGGGCGTAGATAATTCTCCCAAGTTGTAATCGTACAGGCAAATGAATGCGATCAGTGCAGGACTATAGTCCGGGAACGGGATAAGAGATATTCAGCTCACATGGTGAGTTATTTGCAATCACTCACTTGTCTGTCTGTTTAGCTGTATTTTTACAAAGCTTACCTATTTTGAAAATGGCCACAACCTTCAATTGCTGAAAAGTCATGTTCTTAGCTTTCATATTTCATAGATCTTTATGTCACCTCCAGAAGTGGTGAAATATTGTTTCCAACTTTTTTAAGGACAGTGTTTTTCAGAATCATCTACAAGTTCTCAAAAGTTCAAATTTGATTTTAATTTGACCTTAGGTTGACCTTTAAAAGGTTGAAAAGTTGATTTTTCAAATTGATTTTTTGGGATCCAAATTTAAGTTGGCTTAATCACAAAATACCTACTTAATCAAAAAATACCTTAACTTCTACTGAGGCCTGAAAAATAGAATTTTCTTTTGAATTTGACATTGAACCTTTGAATGGTCAAAAAATAGATTTTTCATATTTATGGATCTGAGGTCTGACAAATAACATTTTCAAGGTCAAGGTTGTCAAACTAAATCACAAACAGTGTTAAGTTTCTCAAAGTTTGAGACTGCAAATTAATATTTTTGCTTCAGAGTCAGGAGATAAGGTTCTTCACATTGCCACTTGACTAACTATTGAAATTTTCACCAGACCAAAGGTCTAATTTCAACAGGTCAAATATCAACTTGTTTGTGACTGTTGCGGTTGCCCAACATGTGGTTCTGTAACTATTGTTACACTTTTGTAACCATTTGCAATAACAAACTTGGTGGTGACACTTTGTCATGTTAATGTCTTCTTAAAATGGTGTTATATTTGCTAAGAGTAAATGAAGGGTATAAGATGGTAGAATATACCCCATCCCTATATTCCCCAGATGAGAATGGTAACCTGATTTAGTATGTGTGACATACTTCCTCATGTCTACACCTCATTTTTAAAAGCCCTCCCTTGAGTAGTGAATCTATATTGTTGGAAAAGCTGAACATTTAATTTAGTGTATTGGTTGCAATTTTGATCAATGTTATTTGTACTCTTTCATAAATTTTTAAAAGCAAAATACTAGGAAGAATTTAATTATTACATATATTTATATTGTTTTATACAGTTATGTTATCTGCTTTTACCCTTTTGTAATAATGCATTAACATGTAAAACTTGTCTTGAATGATATACATGTACCTTATTGCAATTGAAATGGGTACAACACATTTTCTACTTCAATCAAGCTACTTACACATTCTAGATGGTAAAAAGACAAAATGTGTTTATTTTGTAACTTATATTGAATTAACTAAATAAGTGGTTTCATTTCCCAGTGAAGACTGATAATTGTTGGATATTGGATTAACATTGAATGCCATGATATCCCTGTCTCTCAAGTGTTATTAAGGTTTCTCAAAAAATCAATTTGTTTCTTGGATTATGTTGTTCGTTTGTATTCAAGAGGTTTGTCACTCTCTGAATAGGGGGACATAAATGGTGTGAAATTTGCACCATACCTCATCCTATCTGACAGTAATATAGGAAACGTTGATTCTTGGATCGATTTGAGCTGTTCATTGAAAATTTATGACATTTGAAATGCCATGCATGCCTCTTGTATTATCTTATGACGTGTATTTGTATATTTGAAACTAATTTTTTGTTTCATCACTTTGATAGTTTCAAAGTATTTGTAATGAAGTTTTTCAATCATAATGTCATCCTGAATGGGATTTGTCCATCACCAATAATTGCATGTACACCCTCCTCTATAAGTTTGGCAACCAAAAGATCCCATTGGAAAGTTCAAGAGAACATCCAGATGCCAAACTTTTGGATGGGAGTGTATTATGTTGGACTATTGTTTGCTCAAACACCTTTTCAATTATTATGCTTTCATTGTTAATTGTAATTTACTTTAAAAGTATAATGTGTGATAAGTGAGGTGATATCCAAGCTTAGATACCAGTGCTCTTATTGTGCATATTCCTTCTTTTTTGTTCTCAAATAACTTTACATTCTCACAAATATCTATTTATTCCAATCTATTTGACATTTTAAATGTGACTGGTTATTTTATTGGCTGGGAATATGCTTGGATTCATAGATGTGTCGCAGACTTGTTTCAGCTTATGGGATCAGTGGCTATTGATCCTTCTGGTTACACTGAACAATAGATACCCATCCAAATAATAACTTTGTTGTCAAGGTTAATACAATTTCAGTATTTTCCCAAGCAAAGGAAATTATATTATTTCTGGCATATTTTATGATTTAAGTTATGAGCATTTCTTCAGCCCACTTCTTTTTCTACATATTTACGTTGGGAAGGTTTAAGTTCATGTATGATTTTGATTATTTGTCTTATTTAGCACAGGACTAAAATAACAGCCTTTAGTTCTACATTCCTACTCAATAACCTCTAACTTGCTATAATAACATTTAAGTTAACACAAAGTAAATATTATATTAACATGTATTCCTGACCATACATCAATATTTACATTAAATGGTACATATTCAGTATAATTGGGATCGTTCAGGTGGCAATTGATTCATTTAAATATTTATATTGAGTATTTTAGAGACATCCATATTATTTATTTGATAGTTTCATATTACAAAAAAAGAAAAAGAAGTGTGGGCAATGACAATATAATTTTATCATCTGAGAGGTAGGCAAGCACAAAAGACATTTACAACCCAAAACAATAAGTGAATTGGAGGACCAAATGTGATAGTTACGTACCATATCTCTCCTCACAGATTATTGATCCACCGAGAACTGTGTTTGGTTAACCATCTTTTCATTTTGTTCTATGACATTAGCATATCTCATTTGGTTAGAGTGCTGGATTTGCTCACTTTCTTCAGCAGCGTATAAAATGGTTACTTTTCATTTGATTTTTAAGATGATCTCCATTATTATCTCCTCCAGCTTTTGGTCTTGAATGATTTAGGTTTTATTGATGCATGGTGAACCACAAAAATATAAGACACCCTCCATTTGAGAAAGGTAAAGTGTAACACTAGAAAAACAACAAAAATGCCTTTGCTGGTGAACAATATCCAAAAATATTATGAATAAAATAAATATCTTAAACCATGGGCTTTCTAGTTGAAAGCCCATACTTAAACTATCCAAATATGTGTTAATGCATGTTATTTTACTCAAAAAATAATAGAGCGATTTTGTTCATATTTGATACGTGAATACTCATAAGTATGGCACACTATGTTTATGACAGTTTGGCTGGTATAGGCAGCAATTTTGAAAAATGGCTGCCATTTACATGTACATTAGTGCGATTTTGTTGAAATTTTTTATGTGCCTACTTAGAGGCACATTTCACTTTCTTATGACAATTTGGCCAGTGAGCGACCATTTTGAAAATGTTGGTAATTTTTATGGGTATTATTTTATGATTTTTACTCCAACTGAAAAAATAGTAGAAGGATTTTGTAAAAATGGCAGCAAATGGCTGTTCGATGGGATTTGCTACGCTTTGGCGTTTGTTGTTATCTAGTTGGGATTCATATTGTATGATGTGTCTGTTTAATACTGTTTCTGTATTCTTCATCAGTCTGGTTCAACCTGGGATTTCTATATATTCCCAAGAGTTATTTCACCCTACTCCACAGTCTAAATATAACACCACAGTTCCATTAAACTTCAATTAATAAGTCATATTGGGAGAAGGATTAGTACACAAAAGACACTCTATATCAGAGATGGGTTAGAATTGATCCAGAGATAACATGCTTTGGAATCAATGAATGAGAATCTGATTGTAAAAATCTGGATCTCTTTTTATTAGACTCCAGATGAAAATCTGGAGTCTATTGCTTTCGTCAGTTTTCTTTATTATTATTATTATTATTCTTTCAGAATCTTCCTCCTTCCCAGATTTCTCACCAACTAAAAGAATTTACTTTAAGCTGCTTACATGATCAACTAGGGGCAGTTCCTGGGATGATGGGAAATTAGGTCAAATTTTTATCTAGGTCAAGGGTCAAGAACTAGGTCAAATCAAGGTCAAATCAACATTCTGTCAATTATCTTCGTTGTTGTTTGTCGTAACTACTTCATCTTAGTTTCTACATGTAGCTTAGAAAAAAACAAATCGAGAGTGTGCCATTCGTTTTTTGATTACTCTTAGCGATTTTGAGATATGGCGTCCTGAAAGTAGGTCAAAACCAAAAAGTTCTCCAAATTTAACATATGAGCTATGAAATAAGGGTAGAATTTTCTCAGGAATCCGAATCTGCAAACCAAATTTTGATCCGACTTCCCGTTCGGAAGTTATGGCGTTTTGAAAGCTCAAAAATCGCTAAATTTGGTGCCCATGTTAAGTCAATGGGAAAAAAGATTTTTTTGAAGTGAAAAATACGAAATATAGACTGAGTTTAGCTAAATATAATGAAAGCTTTTAAAAGAAGGGGACCTCATAAGCAATCTAGCTTCAAAATTTGGACACCAAAATGCCTAGGTCAAAATCTAGGTCAAATTCAAAGTTTTTCCTTATTTTTGCGATTCTGACACTACAGATTAATTATATTCTTCGAAATTTTGTATACTTGTAGCTAAGAGTCTGCTAATAGTGTTAGCCTTTTGCCGTCAGAAAGTATTTTGCGCCATTTTTGAGATATGGTGTCCGAAAAGTAGGTCAAAATAAAAAAGTCTCAAAATTTGACGTTTGAGTTATGAATTAAGTATAGAATTTTCTCAGGAATCCGAATCTGCAAACCAAATTTCGATCCGAATTCCGGTTTGGAAGTTATGGCGTTTTGAAAGCTCAAAAATCGCTAAATTTGGTGCCCCATGTTATGTCAATGGGAAAAAATATTTTTTTGAAGTGTAAAATACGAGATATAGACTAAGTACAGCTAAACATAATGGAAGCCCATAAAAGAAGGGGACCTCAAAACCTTCTAATTTTGAAAATTTGGACAACAAAATGCCTAGGTCAAAATCTAGGTCAAATTCAAAGCTTTTCCTTATTTTTGCGATTCTGACACTACACTTTAATTATATTCTTCGAAATTGTGTATACATGTAGCCAAGAGTGTGCTAATAGTGTTAGCCTTTTGCCGTCAAAAAGTATTTTGACCCACTTTTGAGATATGGTGTCCCAAAAGTAGGTCAAAATAAAAAATCTTCAAATGTAACGTATGAATTATGAATAAGGGGTAGAATTTTATCAGGAATCCGAATCTGCAAAACAAATTTTGATTTGACCTCCTGTTTGGAAGTTATGGTGTTTTGAAAGCTCAAAAATCGCTAAATTTGCTGCCCCATGTTATGTCAATGGGAAAAAAGATTTTTTTGAAGTGTAAAATACGAGATATAGACTGAGTACAGCTTAATATAATGAAAGCCTATTAAAGAAGGGGACCTCGAAGGCTACTTAGCTCCAAAATTTGGACACCAAAATGCCTAGGTCAAAATCTAGGTCAAATTTATAGTTTTCCCTTATTTTTGCGATTCTGACACTATATTTAAATGATTTGCTTTAAAATGTTGTATACAGGTAGCAAAGAGTATGCTAATAGTGTTAGCTTTTTGCCGTCAGAAAGTATTTTGACCCACTTTTGAGATATGGTGTCCGAAAAGTAGGCCAAAGTTAAAAGTTTTCCAAATTTAACGTATGAGTTATGAATTAAGGGTAGAATTTTCTCAGAAATCTAGATCTGCAAACCAAATTTCGATCCGACTACTTGTTTTGAAGTTATGGCGTTTTGAAATCTCAAAAATCGCTAAATTTGGTGCCCCATGTTAAATCAATGGGACCGAATAATTTTTTGAAGTATAAAAATACGAGATATAGAATTAGTACAGCTGAACATAATGAAAGCCCATAGAAGAAGGGGACCTCAAAAGCTACTTTCCTTCAAAGTTTGGACACCAAAATACCTAGTTCAAAATCTAGGTCAAATTCATAGTTTTTATGTCACCACCAAAAGTGGTGACATATTGTTATGGTCTCCGTTTTTTTTATGTCACCACCAAAAGTGGTGACATATTGTTATGGTCTCCGTTTTTTTTACGACGGCGGTTGGCGTCCGGCAGTTGGTGGTTGGCGTCCGGCGGTTGGCGTCCGGCGGTTGGCGTCCGGCGTCTGTAACAATTTCTTACAACTTCCTATAACTTAACAAATACTGTTTAGACTGACTTCAATTTTTTTCTAAATCATCTACATGTTCTCAGAAGTTCAAATCTGACTTTAGATTTGACATTTGACCTTCAATGACCTTCTCAAGGTCAAAAAGGTCTTTTTTCAACTTGCTTCACATTGACTAAATTTTTTTTCAAAATCATCTACATGTTCTCAGAAATTCAAATCTGACTTTAGATTTGACATTTGACCTTCAAATCTGACTTTAGATTTGACATTTGACCTTCAATGACCTTCTCAAGGTCAAAAAAGGTCAAGAAGGTCTGTTTTCAACTTGCTTCAAATTGACTAAAAATTTTTTTCAAAATCATCTACGTGTTCTCAGAAATTCAAATCTGACTTAAGATTTGACATTTGACCTTCTCAAGGTCAAAAAAAGGTCAAAAAGGTCTGTTTTCAACTTGCTTCAAATTGACTAAAAAAAATTTTCAAAATCATCTACGTGTTCTCAGAAATTCAAATCTGACTTTAGATTTGACTTAAGATTTGACATTTGACCTTCAATGACCTTCTCAAAGTCAAAAAAGGTCAAAAAGGTCTTTTTTCAACTTGCTTCAAATTGACTAAATTTTTTTTTCAAAATCATCTACATGTTCTCAGAAATTCAAATCTGACTTTAGATTTGACATTTGACCTTCAATGACCTTCTCAAGGTCAAAAAAGGTATGTTTTAAACTTGCTTCAAATTGACTAAATTTTTTTTTCAAAATCATCTACGTGTTCTCAGAAATTCAAATCTGACTTAAGATTTGACTTAAGATTTGACATTTGACCTTCAATGACCTTCTCAAGGTCAAAAAGGTCTGTTTTCAACTTGCTTCAAATTGACCGAATTTGTTTTTCAAAATCATCTACATCTTTTCAGAAGTTCAAATTTGACTTTACAAGTTCTCAGAAATTCAAATCTGACTTATATTAAGTTTGAACTCATAATATTGTGAGCAACTAGGTGGTGACATTTTGTCATGTTAATGCCTTGTTTTTATTTTGCGATTCTGACGCTACACTTCAATGATATTCTCCGAAATTTTGTAAACTTGTAGCAAAGAGTGTGCTAATAATGTTAACATTTTGCCGTCAATAAGTTTTTTGACCTAATTTTGAGATATGGTGTCCGAAATGTAGGTCAAAATAAAAAGTTCTCCAATTTTAAAGTATGAGTTATGAATTAGGGGTAGAATTTCCTCAGGAATCTGGATCTGAAATTAAAATTGCAATCCGACCCCCGGTTTAGATTCTACACCATTTTGAAGTTTGAAATTCGCACTTGCCAGTATTCACGATGCAGATTGATCAAATATACTTTCAAAAATTCCTGCATACCCTACTTTACCTCTCTACCTACTCAGCTACTTATTTGACTACTTACTCAATTACTTAATTAGTTATTACTTCCTTAGCAACTTACTCAGCTACTAACTCAGGTACTTACTCAGCTACTTACTCAGCTACCTACTCAGCTTTTTACTCAGTTACTTACTCAGCTACTTACTCAACTACTACTAAGGTACTTACTCAGCTAATTACTCAGTTACTTACTCAGCTCTTTACTGATCTATCTAGGGCAAATAAATCTGGAGTCTTAAATTGAACTTGTTCAATTTCACAAATCTAGTTAATGTTTCTCTTGAAAACCGGATTAAACAAGGCAATTTTTAGCCCACTGAGGCATCTATCATATTCATGAAAGATGATTTAACCTCTTGACCAACTGGAGTGATGAGATTTCTCATCGCCTCAGAAATGACCTTGAAACCCAGAGTGACATTACAAAATTTTCATCCAATTTACAGAAAAAATGTTTTAAAATGTGTAGAAATGATCTCTGGCGTCTATTTGTAAATGTCAAAAGTTGACAAAAATGAAAAACTCTGGTTTCAATTGATTTGAGAGCCTGACAATGTTATTTTAAATGACAAATAATACTGATATTTTCACGCCTAACCATCGTCTCAATATAGCGTCAAAAAATCGCGGAGTACAGTTTTCTGTACGGTGACGCAAATTGACTGCTTTGAAGCAAAAACTATGGCAAGGGTTTTAAAAAAATTAATTTGATGAAAACAAATACGATTTCATGTGAAATAAAAACAGCATTCTCTTAGAAATGGTTTTAACTTTCTAGACATAATAAAAGTTTTACGAGCACTGTCTTGATTTTTCCACATTTCGTTTGGTTATTATTTTTCCTACCGTCTGAGAGTATGGATTATTTTTATGAGAATATGTATTTGTTACTTACACATTTTAGAACGGGCGAAGATTCAGCAAATAACCATTCATTGTGTGTATTTAAAAAAGATCAGATTTGTGCGGCGACGCATCAGCTGTACAGTGACGATTCATTATGATTTGAGAAAAGTAATATAAAAGAACTCATTATTATTTACTTCAAATCGTATAAGTTTTGGTGTGGAAGTTCACATGTTGATCCAATCTAGTATCCCTCGTATAAATGTTGTCAAACTGATCAGTATCAAGCTAAGATACTGCAATCACTTTCGCATTTAAGATGGCAGACAGGAAGAGACGATTTCACTGAGTTAAACTTCTTCATAGTTGGCGTTATGCTTTGATGAACTAAAAGAGACTAAGCTTTTTTGTTCATATATAGTGCATTTGGGCTACAGTTCAACGTTATCTTCCAACGCTCAATGGAAGGTTAATGGAAATGTATGATATGGTAAGGATCATGAAACCAAAAACTCAGTATATTTGTTGCTATGTTATTGATGTTTTTAAACAAGTGATGTCACAACTAAATCTCATCTTGCACGTGTGACTTTTCAGGATGAAAGATGCAATATCTCGCATGGGGTGAAGATGGCTCTAGGCTATCTTTGTTAGTCATATGAGAAAAGCTTGGTTTAGTTCAAATGATATCAAAGCATTAAGTCAACTTTCAAATAGTTAATTCCATGAAAACTGAAAATATCGAAATAAATACTTCCTGTCCGCAATCTTAAATGCGAAGGTGACAGCCGTAATCTTCGCTTGATACTTACCAGTGATAATGTACATGTAGATCTGACACTTCTTTACCTCTTGTTCAAACAGTAAGCTTAGAGTCGAATGTGTTTCAGTATTTAATCCTTGTTATCCGGAATGAATGGAAACATAAGAATTGATCAACATTTGAATTTCCACACAAAAACTTATGGAATCTTACGTTAATGAGCTCATATATTACACTTCATAAATTCTGAGGAATCGTCACCGTACAGCAGATGGGTCACCGTACAGATCTGATCTTTTTTATTAAATATATACAGTGAATGAATATTTGCCGAATCTTCATCTGTTTTAAAATGTGTAGATAACATAATAATACATATACATAATAATACATAATACATATTCTCATAAAAATTCCAGTAAAACGATTCCAGTAAAACCACTTGACTGATTTACTTCAAAATTTCACACATGTTACATAGCAAAAAGTTCAAGAGCTGATTAACTTTTTGGTGGCCATCTTGCATTCTAAATTAAAATCAAATACGTAATAACACTTGACACTTTTAATAAGTGTATCAGTGTGAAAACATTTAAATAGTAATCTGAGTCACATGGAAATGAGAAAAAAGAACAATTAAAAATATTTACTAAGTCAAACGAGAATAAAATTGATTACAGAGCTGATTAACTTTTTGGTGGCCATCTTGCATTCTGGCAGACATCTTGGAAGTTTTTTGACAAATTTTGAATAAATTGACTGAGATTACAGAAAAACTATCTATTTTGAGATAGGCGGTAACTAGGTTTGCACTTTGCATTTAGGCCTGAAAGACTGTTCTTTTACCATCAAAAGGAATTCAATTATACAAAAAGCACACTCACTGAGTGTAAACTGTCTGATTGAGATATAAGGTCAAAATGGTCCCTAAATTATGATATAAATCAGAGAATTTTGAACATGAAAGTTCAGTGATGCAATGCATGTGATGCACCAAAATTCTATTTTTGGTCAGGAGTCACTTTCAAAATTCTTTTCCTTCATTGGAACTCACATTTTTGCCTCTTATTTATTTGAAGAGCACATTGTGCAAGTAATGGAAAATAGACAATTAAATTAAACAACCTATGCTTGAATTAAATTAGGGGAAGACTATTTGTTTTGGATTTATATTTCTGACCTATCCAGAAAGTGCTAAAAACATAAAATTTAAGGGAATTTTAACAAGTCTTTGTTGAAAAAAGTTCTATATTTTTGCCCATAAATGTTCCAAATGAACGAAATTGGTCAAAAATTGGGATATTTCACTTGTCTTATGATTTTTTTTGCTCTTGCAATTGTTTGGCAAAAGTAAAACTTTAAATTCCAGCAAACTGGCAAAAATTAATAAAATGGACCAAAATTAAGCAAATTTTGCAAAATTTAAGCAAATTTGGCAGAATTTAAGCATATTTTACAAAATTCAAGCAAAGGATAGGTATTGATATGGTGAACTGATTCTCACAATGTTTTTCTCTTAAACCAATTATTGAAAACATCCTGTAAAAAACACGGTATTTTATGAAATGTTGACTGATTAATGCGAAAATTATTTAGAAATATTTTATATAACTGTTTTTGTTAACATTTTTTGTTTTTTTAGTGCAATTGTTTTTGATCCATTTTACCAAATCTTGAGAATGAAATAAAATGTCTTTCCGAACCTTGTTGGAACAAAATAGCATATACAATATGTTTTTAGACCTCTCAATATTATAGTTATACAAAGGAATTTTTGGTTAATTTTAAAAAAGTATTCAAAAACAAAATCCCAAAAATAGAAAAAATCAAGATGAACCTTTTATTTCATTAACAAGATACTTTTTTAAAATCAACCAAAATTTCCTTTGTACAATTACAATATTGAGAGACCTAAACATGTTGTGTTTATGTCGTTTTGTTCCAATGAGGTTCGGAAAGATGTTTCATTTCACTCTGGAAACATGATACCAACAAAACAAGTGTGTGATGTGTTTTCTAAAACAATATAGATGAAAGTATATATATATTTTTCAAATTATATTGTTACCATTTAAAAGATGACCATTAAATTGATGATGTGTTAAATTTTTAGATTTGTTTATGACTGGTTTGAGAGAAACGTGTGTTCAAAAAGTTCACCATATCGATACCACTCCTTTGGCAAAATTATCAAATTAGGCAGGGATTAAGCAAATTTGAAAAAGTTTTCACCAAATTCACTGTTACGTGGCTCCAAAAAAAAATTGCCGAAAAAATTTGAACCCCCTCCTGTCAAATCCTGGCTACACTACTGTTACATTGTGAGACGTTCTAGTTACAATATTGTTTACCCTGTGCCTTGTTTAGATTCTAGTGAAATAGATGAAACATCAATTTCATAGTTAGTGAAAATCTATAAAATTTAATAGTATCATTGGGAATAACAAGCCAGGTGCTTATCCAGGTCAAATGGTAAGTGTTGAATGATTGTCAAGGTGATGAAATTGTTGTCATTGTTGTTGACCTAGTTTAACCCCGGCAGAAGTTTGCTTGTAAAAAATCCTTATGTTGGTAATACTGTATAAGATATTTAGCTTTGTGTAAAGAATTCAAGCCCAGAACTCTTGCAAAGAAATCAGCAACACAACTTGGTCTCTCACACTTCGTACTAACTTTGTTCTTAGCTTATCTGTGTAGTAGGTACCAACTTGCAACCCACCATTAGATAAATGATAAACTCTCAAATACATTTCTTGGTTGAATAGTCTAGTTTAGTCTCTGTCAATAATTATGCAAGAGAAATTAGACCCTGCAAGCCTGCATGGTATGGTAGATAGGTGGAAATCTACCTTGGTTGGGGCTGCAAATTATACAAACCCATACAGAAAGGCCAGGATGGCAGCAAGCAAGTCAATAATTTGGCATATGGCATTCTGGATTTGCTAAAAATCAATGTGCTTCAATCTGATGATGTCTTACAGCATGTTATTTTCTTACACAAATACTAGAAATTCAAACTTTCATTATTAACTTGATGCTCATTTGCTTCAACAAATATAATAATGAAAACCAAGGAACTTCAAAGGTGACCCTGAAATAATGATCACAAGGCTTGGTTATTACATTTGCCTAAAAGTCATACGTATGAGTAGAATTTCTACGATTTATTTCTATTAATATAACTTGATGAAGTTGAATTGTACATTTGTTTGCCACTATTCATGTTTTCTAGTAGGGTTTCTTAGAAGCACTTTCTCGTAATCTCATTAATCAATGAAAAAGTGATATTTAATATGTAATCTGTCACTCTGTACTTTTTTCAATCAAATTCAGTCAAATAATTACTTTTTTTGATTCATGATCCAAAGTACATAAAATGTGTGCCGGAAATTGTGCAAAAGTAGAATTTGAGGCAAAATGGGTATTTTTGAGCCGAGTTATAAAGCAAAGTCAGATTAACCAATGACTGCAGTAAAAATTCTTTGAATACTATTTTATTAACTAATGATTCTTTTCAATAGTTGATTGAGGATATTGTTATATTTTGAAGAAGCATATTGAACAAATTGAAATAGCTTGATGTAACAGTTTGCCCATATATATGGTGATAATTCAGTATGTAGGGCTGGTACCCATTTGTGTTTTATATTATACATTGTTAATGGATTTATGCCCTGGAATTTTTAAGTCACCACCAAGAAGTGATGACATATTGTTATGGTCTCCATTTTTTCTTGGCGGCGGTTGGCAATCGGCGGGTGGCAGTTGGTGTCTGTAACTGTAACAAATTCTTACAACTTAACAAATACTGTTTTGACTGACTTCAATTTTTTCTAAATCATCTACAAGTTTTCAGAAGTTCAAATCTGAGTTAACAATTAAGATTTGACCTTCAATGATCTTTTCAAGGTCAAAAAGGTATTTTTTCAACTTGCTTCAAATTGACCGAATATTTTTTTTCAAAATCATCTACAAGTTATCAGAAGTTCAAATCTGACTTTAGATTTAAGATTTGACCTTCAATGACCTTCTCAAGGTCAAGGAAAGGTCAAAAATGTATTTTTTCAACTTGCTTCAAATTGACCAATTTTTTTCAAAATCATCTACACGTTCTCAAAAGTTCAAATCTGGCTATAGATTTGACTTTCAATGACATTCTCAAGGTCGAAAAATTATTTTACCATCAATGACCTTCTCTAGGTCAAAAAGGTATTTTTTCAACTTGCTTCAAATTGACCTTTTTTTTCAAACTCATCTTCAAGTTCTCAGAAGTTTAAATCTGACTTTTTGTCATGTTAATGCCTAGTTACATTTCATGTTCTCCTACTTTGAATAGCAGCTCCTCAATTTTGATGTGTGTCTGTCTGCTTTTTCATTGAAAATACAACCGGGAAAATACAAGAGGGGGGAGTGAATAGGACAGCCAACTTGACAGCTAACTTTAAATTATGAAATTGATGTAATCTAAATGAGAATCTAAAATTCCATTACATTAGAGTCGTAGATAATAGTGCAATGCAATTGTAAAAAATATTGTGTTCTGATTGGCTTGACTTGGACACTCCTTGCCTCGCTATGAGTGAATATGTAAAGTAATGTCAGCATTAATAGTACAATAATGTACAATAAAATACAAGTACCTTACCTTAGTTTCACATTGCTAACTCTCAAGGATAGTCTTTATATTATTAGTGTTCTCCTTTTTTACTCAACAAAGAAAACTCAAGATAAAAAGGCCATTGAAGTTGTGTATGGATTCTGGACAAAATGTGTAGGCGAACAAAGAACCCATTTACCTACTTTTGTCTCTTATCGTTTTCTCATTTACAGGATATATACGTATTGTTTGCTATTCTATAATTGTATTAAAGGGTAAAAGGTATTGTTGTGAAAAAATATAAATAAAATAAATAAAGTACTTTGATTAAAGATGTGTTAAGTATTTACAAATGAACCAATGATTCAATGAATATGGCACTGAAGCATCATGCTCTACATGTGATCTGCATTACATATGACTTAATATATCTGATAAGTGACCAAATGTAAGTAAAAAAAACTGTTAGTATTTGAGCTCTTCAGACGACTCTCCCTTGTTGGGAAGTTTATTGCTCATGTCAATATCATAGAATTTCATTGACAACTTAATATCCCTTGGGGTAGCTTTATTTGAGTATTTGAGCGTAATAAATGACTCTGAGACCATAGAGATCAGAGATTATTGATCTGGGTATATTTGAGATGCACTAGGGACTATATCCAGGTGTGGAGTAATCAACAGGGTAAATTGGTTGGAAATTGCAGTATAACACGTCACACCATCACATCATTGAAGTGAATGTTTGGTCGATTGGTTGTGAAGTGGTCTCTCCATTAAATATTTATTCCTCAGGAAGCCTCTTTATAAAACTGTCCATTAGTCTTAAGAGGCAATTTCAGGGTCTTATAATTCTTCTGAAAGAATTAAAGATGTATTTGATAATATGTACTCTGGTATTTGGAGACTATGGAATCATACACTTGTCTGTCTGTCCTTCTGTCTATCCGTCAATCAGTCTGTCTGACCATTAATAATTTTTCGAAATATGTAACTATTTTCTTAATTTATGCTCATATCCATTTATGGTAATTTACATGTAATTATCCAATGAGGGATATAGAGAATGCCTCCCTCCATCCGTATGTCTGTCCGTCCGTCCATCCATACATCAGTCCATTTGTCCGTCTATCCGGGTGATAACTCAAATACCGGTGGCTTGATTTTGGTCATATTTTATACCCATGCGCCTTATGTCAGTAGAAGTTCTGCTCGAAAGTCGATTTTCAAAATGGCCACTAGTTTCAAAATGGCAGCTATTTTAGTGCCGATTTTACAGTAATTTAGGTACAAATGTAAAACTGTAATATTTATACCTTTGTAAAGTAAAAAAGTTTGATAAGACTTTAGTAAAGGTAGAAATGTAAATATTAAGGAAACATGTGGCAGCCATCTTGAAATATTGCAGCCATTACACACCATTTTATGATTTTTGTTATGACTTGAAAAGTAGTGGATTGATTTTGTTCTTATTCAATATGTGATGACTTATCACCCATTCTCAATAAGAATGCAAAATAGGTGACCCAGGGCTCAATCTCAGCATTTACATTACCAACATCACTTTTTGTTGTATATATAAATAGTATATATGACCCTCTACCTAGCACGTTTGTAATATATGATTTCTCAGTTACACATATTTTATTATATGTACTAGAATAGGGGTATTCATCAGTTACGTGACTGTCGCCATATCAAAAATCAGGATTGTATGGTGCCATTAGAGAATTTTTCATGCATAACATTCCATATAAAGTGGTGTATTATACACAAGACGATCCATTGCTTCTGGTTAAATGACAGAAACTATCATTTTGACATTTTTACCATGCTGAAACTGTTCCTTGACCAATGTCGCCAGACTTTTTTGCAACCCCCCTGTGCTATAAATCATATAAAAACTGGTGAAAAATTAATGTTTCATATGTGCCATATACGTATCTGGATTCCAATTTGAATACTTAATAGAAAGTCGTAAAAGTTGATATTTGAAACGTTGAGATTTTGGGGCCAGAAAATTATAATTCCCGTTTTTCATGAAGTTATAGATAAGAAAATCATTTACGTGATCATAGTTTTCACAGGCAATAAGTGTCTGAGCAAATTAATGTTATATCACCTTATTGTATGGTAGGAGTGATCCTTATTGATCAGTATTTTTAACTAAATTGACATTGTTTGAATATAATACAGCCAGCAAAAGGGTATTTGCATCATTTACGACACCATCATTTACGATACCTAGTAGTACGAAAATAACAGTTACCATACTCCTAGCTCTGAATAAAGTTCATAAAGCGGGAAATTTGAGTATTCATATTCATTTGGATCTGAATATAGAAACACTACCACCTTTGTAGAGTAAATCCACACAATTTAAGGTATATATCACACCTAATATAGTATCTCTCTTGTAAAACGAAGATGTAGTGTTAATTTGATGTTATCTATGGCATAAAGACAGTCAGTATAAATGTGAAAATGAATATAAAAACATTTTTCTATCATTCAATTTGAATTGAAGCTTTAGTCTTGCGTTTTCTGTGTCATAAATTACGTTACCATAGGTAACGTAATTGATAAATTCTATTGCACACATTT
This sequence comes from Owenia fusiformis, assembly GCA_903813345.2. Taxonomy (NCBI): domain Eukaryota; kingdom Metazoa; phylum Annelida; class Polychaeta; order Sabellida; family Oweniidae; genus Owenia; species Owenia fusiformis. The sequence goes on along the minus strand of CAIIXF020000006.1, from coordinate 11,701,850 downwards.
TCTGTCGTCAAATCTGTACAGGTATGTTCATTTATCAACTTGTATACTTTTCGTAGATGGGAAAGCATCCTGCTGAAATTCAAATAGACTATAGTGATAGGAAAAAGCACCAAAAAGAGCGTGCTCGGGTTCATAAATGCATTGTCTCAATAGCTGAGTGCACTATCTGAAAAAGATAAAGACCATAAAAGAAAAAATTATGTCATTGCGCCCGAGACATGTTATGTTAGTCTCAGATAGTGTAATAATACAGGAGACAAATCAAAAATAAGAGAGACTGTTAGCAATGACCCAAGTAATGCCGATAACAATGATTGTGACCGTGTTTATGGCAGTGGTACAAGTAACACTGGACACAATTAATTGTTCATATAAATTTTGCCTGGAATTTTACAAGAGGACATGCATGGCTCTTTAGAAAACGGATAAGTAGAACTTGGGGACGTACGTACCCATAAAAAAACAAAGCTCCCTGAACATAGATAAACATGGAAAAAACAATCACAAATCATTCCAAAGGATCTTACAGAAGCAGAGAAAAATAGAACCAAGGGTCCTAGCACGCCAAAAAACACCAAAGAGTGCAGGGGAAAAGTGATGCGATGCAAACTTTAACATAGTGATATCCCTAGAGTTGAGGAGAAGATTAGTACGAGGAAAACAGTCACGTAGTTGAAGAGTTGAAGCAGACGCAACATGGCTGGCGGGGAAATGCCTGAAAGAGTGTTCAAGTCTAGTTGATGTAATATGACTAAAGGCGATGGAAGGTGATACAAGCTTAAGGGCCTTGCTTGGCTGGACAAAAATGAAATGAGTACTCGACGTTTACCACAAGCAAAGGAATATAAATTTGTTGAAGCAAATAAACAGTGTTAAAAGCGCCCCGCACAAAAGTGAAACAAACATGCAGGAATGACATACAAGAAGAGACAACATAGCTATCCAAGAGTATTCTGACAGGACCATCATGCAGACTGAGAGTGGAGATAAAGAGCTACATCTTGGCGATTTTTTTCACTGCAGGTTACAATTACTGTTGGTATGTCGAAAAGGCACTGCATGTAGATACTGATGATAATAAATACTATTTTTTAAGAAAAGAAGAATCTCCAATGGTATCTAGAATGTTACGTTATTTGGCTGAGAGTCTCAGATTTTGAGTGTGTAGTAGAGGAGTCAATTCCAACAGGGAAGTTTAAAGGGCTATTTAAACTCTAGATCTGTGTCCTGAGATTCAAACTCGTGTTCTATGGGATTTATATGTCCAAGCTAGGATTAAGTAACGTTTTCAGGAGTTCATATGTACCTATGATATTAGAGGAGACACTGAATGTTGTTACTTTTTGACGATACCCTTATACAAATTTACTGGCTGTCACAGCCCGCTGTCACAGCGCTCTCACAGCCCGCTGTCACAGCGCTCTCGCAGCATGCTGTCACAGCGCTCTCGCAGCCCGCTGTCACAGCGCTCTCACAGCCCGCTGTCACAGCGCTGCGACAGCGCTCTCACAGCGCTGTGACAGCGCTCTCAAAGCGCTGTGACAGCCCATCGGAATGTACCATGCAAATGAGGCTGCGACAGCGCTGTCACAGCATTGCCATATATGGCATTGATTATGTATCCTTCATACACATAAATCTTAATTACCTATAGCCTATAAATCTAAATATCTTTAAAACGTTTCAAATTATAAATTTCAAATTCAGCATGGAAAAAGTAGATTCTAGGCTTGTAATACTAGTAATGGGTAATCAAAATTAAAAAATAACTGTTACATCTTACCAGTCACACTGTTAAACCTGGCCAGTCACTATTTTTGCTGCATACATACCAATATTAATATGAATCCCATTAACGAAATTAGTAACTCTATTTGACTAGTTGACTAAACTTTAATAAGAAACGATTTTAAAAATATGGGTTGAGATTGGAGTGCCTGCTAAGGGGAGCAATTATTAGCTATTTCTTTTGTTTCCAACCTTTATTATTACCAGTTATCACCACCTTGCCGGGCCAGTTCTAGGGGTTTTAGTGCTTGTTTAGAAGGCATTCATTTTTTTACTATATCGACCTGAGAAATGTGTGACGTCATAGTGGTGGTCCATATGGACCGGTGTAGAATATATTCTGGACCGGCAATTTTTCCCTGGGAAATTAGATATCGTTCAATGCGTAAGATTTTCTTGCTATTTCAGCCCTGGTCGTCAACAGTGGTAATAATACTAATAAAGTCATTTCTGCGAGCAATATAGTGAAATATTGGACCTTGGGCCTTCGGCCCTCGGCCCAATATTTCACTATATTGCCCTTGGAAATGACGTTATTGTACTATTATTTGACAAGTTTCATAAACAATTACTCTCTTTGACTTGATCGACTTAGCTAACATTTGCCAATCCAACTGCTGGTTGTTGGCTGATGGATTAACCTACTAATTCATGACCAACTCATTTATATTCATATTTAAATGAACTGGCCATGAAATTAGCTGGAGTTTGTTTTCCTTATGACTGGCAGGAGAGGGAGGAGGGGTGAACCAACTGTGAATTTTCTGAAAGGTGACCCCCTTATTGGCTTCAGGCCCAACATGTTTTTTTCTTATGTCTGGATGGGTTCTGCAACAATTTTTGGTCATTTCCTTTAGCATTTTTGCATACATATTTTAAGTCATTTAACCAATTCAACTTATCAAATGTGAACCAACCTGGAATTTTCTGAAATTACAAAGTTCATCTGCAAGTCTTTATATGGACATATAGTTTATATGGACTATACATTGATATTTCAGACTTCTAGTTTAACCAGTACTAACTTGCACAAAATTCATATCATTTGATCCTTTTCCTTAGATCACTAAAACATTCCAAAGGTATCTATAAATAATCAGTAGTACAATACCTTACATGTGCTTTATAAATCAGTAATGATATGATGGCCATTTCAGCATAATTCCTTTGCTTTTTCCTCCTACAAACTTCCTGCTCTAACTGATTTTCAGTTTGAATTTTTTAACCCACAATGCATTGGTACTTCCTGCTGTGAGAGGGCTGTGAGAGCGCTGTGAGAGCGCTGCCACAAACTCTGGCTAAGATAGCATGTTGCTGTAATTGATCCAGCCACTTAATTACTGTCACATCCCTCTCGCAGTGATGGATGGAAATAGAATGCTGTGACAGCGCTCTCACAGCGTTCTCGCAGCGTATGGATGTGAGAGCATTGTCGCTGAAATTGATCCAGCCATCAGTTTAAGCCTATATGCTGTCACAGCGCTGCGACAGCGCTGTAGCAGCGCTGTCACAGCTTTTATTTTCCGTAAGGGTAATCACAAATTATATAGTATAGTTTTGATCTTGCGATTGTAAGTTTTGTAATCACTTACGTTACAAAGGATTTAGCATTACAAATGTGTGAAGAAAGACTAAGTCCCTTTAATCCTGTATATATTCATTCCAACATATAGCGTATGTGACAATATATTAATTCATTACGTGTTTTGTGCATAAATAATGTTTGTGTTAGCTTAAATGTTTCTATTGCAAAAGTTAGTTAATTTCTCCATCATTTACGTTTCTTGATGGTCCACTGAACTATGTTTGTTTTAAATGTTACTATTGGTTAAAATGCAGTGTAAACATGATAAAAGAAGCACCATTTGATGATTTAACCATGATCACATATGATATGACTCATTCTACGATGTTACTATTTTTGGATCATATACGTTACCAAGGGTGTAACGATATACAAATTTCAAATAAAATTTGTATGGCATATCAAACACCAAGATATGGCTATCAATTGATTCTGAACACTATTTCTAATCAGAAAAGAAAGATAAATTTAATGTTAACAGACTGATTTTCTATAAAATTGGAATGACATGTAGCACTTAGGTTTTGTTTCTGAAAAGGAATAATAAGTCACATGTAATTGTTGACTTCAATGTGAATTCTTTCCACTTATGTCTCTTCAAAATGCCTGATGTATGATTTAGTATTAAGACAAAATATATCCTTATTGTTAGGAACAAAAACAGACATGAGAATAATATGTTGGATGAAAATATAGGTCTCTTGCTACGACAACCCTCTATAACGTAAATGACAGAGACTTACTTTTTTAAATAAACACTAGATAAGCTTCAACATGTGACTTTTCCATGAAGGGGTATGAGATTGATGAAGATACTTTGACTTTAGATACTTAACATTTATTCAAATAAAAATACATCAACTTTAAACCATTCAAAGCTACTTTAATTTTCGTCAGATTAAACTTCATAAAAGGCATTAACATGAGAAAATGTCACCACCTAGTTGCTCACAATATCATGAATCTTGTTTGGCATTGATAAGGTCATTAAAGATCACATTTCAACTCTATAGTCAGATTTGATTTGAAAAAATTATCACTTATTAAATATGAACAAAATCGCTCCACTAATTTTCAAGTTATAGCTAGCAAAAATCGTAAAACAGTGTGTAACGCCCGCCATTTTCCAAGATGGCTGCCATATGTTTCTTAAATATCTACATTTTGACCTTTATTAATGAAAACATTTTACATATATTTTGCATTATTTTAAAACACATACATGACATGTGTAAAATGTCGGCCATTTTCAAAATGGTCAAAAGACAGTGTGCCATGCTTATAACATCCATTCTCAATAAGAATGCAAATTCCAGGTATGAATCTGAATCTAAAGTCGTTCTTTCATGATGGATTTTTAGAATTGAATATGGATTATTTCTAATGCTTTCTTAGAAAACCTGAGACCCATCTTTCATTATATCCTGTGTGTCTGATGTAAAGCTCATTATAATGAGACTATTATAGCAACACAGTCAGTAGCTTATTGTAATGAGGCTATTGTTGCTAAACATAAGTAGCTTATTCTTCAATAATGTGATAAGCTTAGTTGGGATATGCCAAGAATTGTTAAATACTAAAGCCTCGGGGAGGGGGAAGCATGAGCAAGCAAAACTTATAATGTAATGATAATTGTCGCCGCAGGAAAAACACAGAATTTTGGTTTTCAGAATTTTTTGCAGAATTTGATATTTTGCGTGGATTTTTGCGGAAAACCATCTCATCTTTAAGACATTCATTTGTCATCAGAAGCTGGTGTTCAAAAGGGGAAATGTGAAATCTGTTTGAAATTCTCAAACCTCCACCTTTGCACTTAAAGATTACATATAATGTGTCAGGAAAGAAGGACGGAAAATATCGCAACAGATTTCGGACATTCATATGTTGGATTTTGGCTATTTCCTGAGGATTTAAACAGGTGCATATGTTAGGCCAATGCATTATCTCTAGGAAAAACACTCATAGAGATGATAAAATAATTTCAACTTTTTTTCTGAAATGTTGTCCTGATTTTCTACCCCTTTCACCCCTGCTTTTCAATTTTTGTTTCATCAATTTGTTGCGTTTTGAGACACAGTTGAGTCAACCTCTTTAAAGGAGGAATAAGTAATTCCTTTTAGATAAAGTGGAAAACAATATTTCCCATATTATTTTCCCATAGGGAAAACTCATGCGATCCATTGCTTTCAGCTTAATTTTGGTCACCCATAATGGATATCTTTAAAATCCCTGAAATGTATTGGCCTAACATATTAGGCTATATGCACCTGTTTGAATCCTCAGAAAATAGCCAAAATCCAACAGAATCTTTAATCGCAAAATTTGGGATTTCATGCAGAATCTGGTGCAGAATTCATACTAGATGCATTAGATCTTGAAGAAAATCAAAAAAACGATACCGAATCCCTCCAAAAATGACTTGTGACTGAGCCATAGGGTATCTTACCATTTGTTGCGTACATAAAGTCTGAAATTGTAATTCTTTGTGGTGTTAATGTGTGTGCTTCACTACACCTACTCTGCTATGATACCCTAGGGATCATCAATGCCATCAAAGTGAATTTAAGGATGTCAGAATAACTGATTGCTTTAAAGAGTGGGTGGTTAAGACCTACTGGGGAGTATACATTTTTCTGCCTAATTTGATCACATTTCCTGTTTTTGTCTTGACATTATGGAAAATATTTCCCCTGGGTATTTAACATACAGTGCTGATATAAAATAATAAAGGGTGTGTTTTCAAACTAAACAGAGTGCTCCTACCAAAATGAATTTGCCTATATATACCTCTGAGACTCTTATCTGATAGTTATCTTAAAATTTCGAAGTGATTTTACCTGTTATTCTGTCATTGGTCCGCCATTTTTGCGGAAGTTACACCAGAAGAATACCAGTGTATTCCTTCAGTCATATGTAATACCTTGATGGACCAAGATGGGTATTTAATGCACTTCTCAAATAATGAACGTCAGACCATACCATCACATCAGCATAAACCATCATTCTGATACTCATAGCATCTTTCTGTTTCACCTGAAACACTCAGGGCTGAGAAGAAATGAGATGTCATGGTTTATTATGATGATAAACCATGGTTAAAATGATAACTGATAATGAATATTTGATACATATATGCACATTTTTATTGTACCTAAAAAAAGGTAAGATATTGTCGTCATTAACTCTTTAAGTGAACTGTTATTGACATGGAAATAAGTGTGCTAATTGAGAAAATTGAGGTTTAAAAGGGTGGGAATGAAAGATATTGTTCATATTATTTCCCTTCCCCATTATTACATTGTATTACATTAATGTACGTATATCAAAATCCTTGAACCAGTTTATTACCAGAGTTTATGAGTTCCATTTTCTGTTTCAGGAATCTTTATAACTCTCTTGTGGAATTTATATGCATTTCTTAACTGTCAACCTAACCTTTATTTCCCTGACCTGATTTTGAATGCTCGGGACTGATGTGTCCTTAATGTTGGAAAACTTGCCCTAATCTTAATAACCAATCTAAAGGAGTGGTATCGATATGGTGAACTTTTTGAACACGCTTTTCTCTAAAACCAGTCAGCAAAACATTCTGAAAATTTTGCACATCATCAACTTAATGGTCATCTTTTGGATGGTAACATTATAATTTGAAATATATTTATATACTTTTCTATATATTGTTTTAGAAATCACTTAAGACACTTCTTTTGTTCTTGGTATCATATGTTCGGAATGAAATTAAACATCTATCCGTACCTCATTGGAACAAAACGACATAAACACAACGTGTTTAGGTGTCTCAAAAGAAAGTTTGGTTGATTTTAAAAAAGTATCTTGTTAATGAAATAAAAGGCTCATCTTAATTTTCATCTATTTTGGAGGGTTTTGTTTTAAGTTTTTGCATACTTTTTGTAAAATCAACCAAAATTTCCTTTGTAGACTATAATATTGAGAGTTCTAAGAAAATGTTGTTTATGTTATTTTGTTCTATCAAGGTTCAGAAAGACATTTTATTTCATTCTCAAGAATTGGTAGAAAGGAACAAAAAACAATTGCACTAAAAAACAAAAAATGTTAACAAAAACAGTTATATAAAATATATATAAATAATTTTTGCATTAAATGGTTGCCAATCGGTCAACATTACATAAAGGACCGTGTTTTTTTACATAATGTTTTCAATAATTGGTTTAAGAGAAAAACATTATTGAATTATTCAGTCCACCATATCGATACCTATCCTTTGGCGAAACTGCTAGGAGGATTATGACTTTAGAAATGTGCATGGGAAATAACTGAAGGACAGATGCCAAGAGTATGGAAGTATGGAATTTTTTCTGCATCTTTATTCGATTTTCACACTTTTGTATTTGATTACAACCATTCGATATTCCACTCTATTAAAATAATTCGAATCACGAAATAAATTTGTTTGTTTTTACACATTTATATTTGATTTATGTACCTATATATGCGGTAAATGCACTTGTATATGCGGTTTATGTTGTTCAGTGTTTGGTAAAATATCACATATTTAAGTCCATGTTCACACACGAACAAAGACGGTTGACACATATATTTAGAACACCCATCAAATACAAATACACTTTAGACCCAAACAATGTTCATTTACCGAACAATCATAGAGTACAAAATAGCACGAACATATAGAGACTTACCCCACATAATTAATGACATGTACTTTCGCATAAAATTATGTGGGGTAAGTCACGTGACTTAATTACCCCACATAAATGATACATGCTGCATGTAGCATAAAACCATTCGGTAAATCACGTGACCAGTGACGTAGAAATTATTTCAAAATGGATAAAACAAGCGAAGAAAAAGAATTTGAATACGATTCATATTCACAATTTAGAGAGGAAATTGAGAAGTTATTAGATCACAGGCATGAGGCTACAAGATATCCTTTCTTAATAGAAGATACGTTTTCGCGATTGGAGAATCACACCAGAGCTCTTTGAATATATAGATGGCGCAAGTCACATGGTCGAAGTCACGTGACTTACCCCACATCAAAACAGTGAACATTGGTTTATAAAAGCATTCGGTAAGTCACGTGACTTACCCCACAAATTAATATGTTTACCACAAATGAATATGTTTAGCCAATACGAATGGTACTTGGCATCGCACATATTTAAAATACTTATCAAAGGACGTTATACACCCGCCATTGGGATCTCCCCATGGGAAAAAAATAATTCATCTGATTTTTCAAAATGAGTATTCTGCTTCAATTATTACATTTATATGCACACTAGTATCTTGTTGACCTATATTCAGCACTGTATTGATGTATAGGCCACTTATTAGGGTCATAATTCAATCATGAAGTGTAGAGGTATAGATTCCGAACCAGGAAGTATTTTTGTGTCTGTCAAAATCCATTTACATCCTACGCATCCCTGCATCTTATCCAAATATGTTACTACATAATTAAATATAATAGTATAATCTTTGGTTTTACAAACTTGTATGATATTTGATAAGTGTAAAAGTTGTTTTTGGAGCATTTTTCTATAGCCATTTTGTAGGGAAAAAAATGATGAAAAAATGTACAATCTTTTAATTTTAAGTATGACCTGAATCGATTGCAAACTTCATATTTGCACATTTGATGAGATAAACCATTTGTGTCGTATTGTGAAATTATTAAGTTTGCAATCGATTCAGGTCATAGTGTATTTTTGGCATTTCTGTGATAATCAATTGAAACCAATGGCCTCTATTGGGATCTGCTGATATCCTCATGTTAAGTCAATGGTGCACATCCCCATGTAAGTCAATACAACCTTACTGAACGAAATGATCCATATCTCAGCTTATGTGTGTCCGAGCACTTTAATATTTTCCAAAGTATTATATGACATTTTATTCTTCATGTTACACCTACGAATGATTCATTTTGACCATAGGGATATTTGTCAATAATTGCACATCGTCCTTTATATTTGATCGGGCCAAATACAGTTTTGAAGCATTTTACATATTTGTTGCGTAAGGCAATCAATTATATGTGGGATAGTAGGTACCATTTGTTGTAACTGGTTTTGTTTATGTTCGGTTTAACTTACTCCGTGGGGTAAAAACCGAAGATATTAATGTTACGAATATTGATGCAATAAATACACTATATGGAAGTACACTTGCCAAAGGCGGAAAATCCTAAATATACTAGACACACCATTAGAACCCCAATATCCCTACTATAATGATGTATTTTAAGAACATTGTAGAAACCAGTATGTTGATTTATTGATCTTACTTTGAAAACCTTTATCCAGGCTACACGTGACAACCACACTCATTCATGACTGATTGTTTGTGATGATTAGATGTCAGTAAACTTTTATTGTTTATGAGATTATCAATTTCATCTTTTCCAGGTAACCCCTCCTACCTGCCAAGTCAGCCACCACAATGATCAATTTCAACATAAATTGTAAACTGTTAAGTGGAACACCTCTGTAAGTAGAACACCTCACAAGTGCAGTCCATTGACTATTATGTTAATGAACCTCTGTAAGTTGAACACCTCGCAAATGAAACACTTTTGCGGTCCCAAGGGCTTTCCACTTACACAGGTTCTCCTGGGTAGAGGTGTTCCACTTACAGAGGTGTTCAACTTAACAGTTCCTACTGTATGATAAATGGTAAGACAATGGCTTAAAACGTCGTATTAATACGTCACATTGGCGATAGGTGGCGCATCCCCTATTATCGCCCAACTTCAGTCAACTTTACTTCCGGTTTATTTTTCTGCCTCAGAAACTTTTCGGAGTTTAAAGATCGAATTATGGAGGTTTGGAGTCTCAAAAAGGGATAAAAAGGCGGATTTGGTGGAAAGGTAATATTACTATTTATATTTATCAAGAAATCGATTGTGTTACGTGACATATGTTCGAAAAAACTAGATTTATTTTGATTTGAAGAGAAAATATTTCAAATAAAATAACGCTTCACCGTTCAGCCTAAAACAGAATATTATCACAATACCTCGTCTGATTTTGCTGTTAAGGGCGGCTTATACTTATTAATTGGTGTTGTCGTATGCTGCCCGGTAATGATGAGTTGGAATGTCAAGAGTCTTGACAATACATGCACTGGCGGGGGGGGGGGGGCATGGGGTCCGGCCCCTTTTTTGAACCTTCAAAAATGATATGTATGTTTACGTATTTTAAAATCTTAAAATAGCTTCATACTATCTTATTCAAGCTTTATCATGTTTCAGATTCGAAGTGTAATGGCAAGATGGCCTCCAGGGAACTGTAGTGTAACATGCTGGACAGATATGAAAAGGAAGCTAACTTCAATATCCCATGTGGGAAGCTGAATTGTTGTGGCAAATTCCAGGGTTGTTAGAAAATTAAACAGACAGACCTTTCACAGAATACTTGATTAAGAATAAATTAGTAAGTTTTTCTTATGATTGATTTTGAATACTACCTGTAGTATTATATATGCACCAATGTGCACTGTCAGGCCCATGGCCTACTTTTGCCAAGGGAAGTGGGTCATTTTTTCAAAATCCTAAGGTAGTTCAAATTTGACAATTTTTGTCTACGGCCTACGGGCCTGACTGACTGTACGTGCGTTTATATGATTTTTTGTTTATTTTGCTCAAAGTAATCATATTTTAAATCTAAAGAAATCTAAACACATAATGAAATTTGAAGATTGGTCTGAAAACTTGTTTATCAGCTTTTAAAAGTGTGAGGTAGATTTCCACAAGTCCATTTTATAAAATCCTCAAATGAAATATAAAACTATTTTATTTTATTGAACATTACAGGTAATGCATTTATTGTGCTTTTTTCCGAACACAAATAAAATCCAAAATATAATATAAAAATTGATTTATTAAATCTTTTAGGCCTAATTGTTTTAAGTTTAGGGGAACACTTTGTATGCCTTTCATGTTAACTGATCTGGGTTAGCCATCTGTAATATGTAAATATGCACTGCAACATTTGAATTATTATTGTAGTTTTCAATACTATATCTAGTACTGTGTTGTTAATTCAGGATTACTTATTACTCATTGCAGGTGACACAAGAAAAGAGAGTCTATCAAAAAGAGCATAATTGATCAGTTCAACCCAAAGGAATGGTATGATCAGCAGGAGTGGCGACTAAAAGCATGACAGTTTGGAATAATTATTCACATGAAAGACTAACATAATGCAATATATATATCACAGTAATTTTACTATAAAGCTTCCTTAAAGTTAAAAAATGGCAATAGAAAAATTTGATAATGAGTACAACATGTACAAGGAAAAAGAAAAAACTGGTATCTGTGAAAGGTATGCATATTTCGAATATAATTGTGAAGGTTTCCTAATGCATTCAGACGCCTGTTCCACCATTTGATTCAATGCCAGGAGAAGTGTACCAAAAACATGGAAACTATTTTGAGCATCTAATTTATATCAAATAGTGTACTAGGACTATAAGATTGACGTTTATACAGGAAGCAGCTTAGAAAGATATTTATAAATTGACTTATTAACATTTGTTGCGCTTTAAATCATCTGCCCCACCTGTCCAAAACCTGAGTTACCATAGTAACCATATTTTTGGTCCAATAAGGGGAAAGTGCATGAAAGTTGTTCCATTAATTGCTGTATTCATTTGACATATTCTGTGAAAATTTCAAATAAAGAATCACAAAACTTGATTTTGCATTTTTAGAGGATTTTTATCAGAACTTATTGATCGACCTAGTACTAGTATACATGTATAAAATTTTACAATAGAAGGCATGTGAGATTCAAATATTTGTCAGATGATGAGATATGTTTAACTCTTAAATGGATTTTGGACCCCAGAGCACATTCTTTGCAATAATTTTGTAATAATTTTAATAACTTAATCTACATGAAATTTCATTTAATCGTTGTTTAATCTATTTCCTTTCAGATAAAACAATCCAGATGTAAATCGCATGATAACTTTTTGTACAACCCTAGATCAAAGAACATCACTATCACCAAAACATATATTCAAATAATATATTGTTATATGTAAATGCTACAAAATGTTCAAAACACTTTAGATACCTGACTCTTTATGATTAAGTTTACTCATATTTTCTTTCATACAACATAAATTATCTATATATATTATGAAAGGTAAGTGAATTACCTATTAAAAACTGAAACCAGAATGAAAAAAATTATCTGATTGCAGAGTTATTGTCAAACATGTGAAATAAATCCCTTAAAGGGTGTAAAAAACATATATCCAATTAAGGGCTAAATATTTTCCAGGTGTACATGTGCATTGTACTGTACATGATGCATGTTATCCATTTCTAAAAATTTAAGTAGATCCCTTTGACAGATTTCTTTGAAACAAATTAGTTCTGTATTAAAATTAAAAAATATCCTTGCTTAAACCCTCTAATTATTTTCAACTACTCAAATCAATTGACCTGATTTTAGCAAAAAATAAATCAATAAAAGACCATATTGTTTTTCCAAGTGCAGAAGTGGGAAAATGTCTAGTTAACTTTAAATACATTATAACTCAGTGCATTTATTAGTATTGCTTTAAGACTGAGTGTGTACCCCACCTCTGTGTACAGTTTTTCAAATTCTAAATCACAAGGAAAGGTAACCCAGAGAGGGGGGATACACAATCTTGAGATAAGAGTAAAAAAGACCCCTGGTGAAGTCCCCCATATCTTTATAAAAACTCTAAGGGATTTGCCTGAAGTGAAAATACATCAAGGACTGTGTGAGCCATGTGTCACGTATGAAAAATACTAGTATGATGCCCATTTGAAGCGATGTCTTGCAAGTAGGCTAGCGATCAGCTGTTTCAATGCAAACAAAGCATAGGCATTATGTCATTAAAAATATCAGATGTGGTTCACATATTCAACATCTTAAAACATATGGTCTAGTATAAAACGGTGGGTTTGAGTCTTCATATTGATGGAGTAATCAAATAAATATAATAGTCATCATTTTAGACGGAGTAATCTTTCAGAATAAGCAACATATTTGTACAGAAAACAAAAAGTTATTTTTTATGGCCTTATATCCTGGCACTTGTACACATTCCTGAAGGAGGTCAACTCGGTGCATTCGATGACTTTCGGCAGCGTGAGGAACAACGATTTACAATTGCGTAAGTAGTCTAATTTATTTTTTCATTCTTTTGGACAAGATTATTCTGTAAATGTGATAATCAGAGGGTGAAATGCCTTTGAATCGAGCATTCAACTTACCCTTGGCGTCATCATTTTCGGCAGACTGAAATCGTTTGGAGATCCCCGGGCAGCCGGGTTGGAGCTGTGCAAACGTTATTTACAAACTGTTATTTAACGAAATCGTCTGCCTCTTTCAAGGGAAAGTGTATGCTCCCTCCCTGTTGTCGCATTCGAGAATGCAACATTGCATTGGCAGTAATTTGAATTTTTATAGATTTCTATTCAAATTTCCCGCGAACTTTTTTGACTGAACTTGGGCGATAATAGAGGAATGACGTCATGCGCCATCTATTGACGATTTCAGCGTTTTACTCCATTGTATTGTAAACCAATATTTACACAAATTATATTTTCTCTGAAGTAGAGAACTTTTTATTTCCAGAAAAGCACTCATGGATATGCTACATATTTGTACAGTTGTTACATTGAGAGATGAACATGTGGAAACAATCATATCTTGAAAACATGTAGCCAGATTGGATTTTTCTCCCATTTCTCCTGTCAGCATTGATTTAAGGAAAACCACATAATGTAATGGATTAACATTGAATTTGTACAGTTGTTACATCATGTCAGCTTCTGCTTCTCATATGTTTTTGGGCAGCCATCTTAAACTCTTTCTGCCACTTTAGATGTTGGTTAGGTTTGTCTGCATGATATCAGGAGTATCATCTGATGCATTTTTTTAGTTTTCACAGTTGTAAGATAGTATAAAATTCTAGGAGTACCCTTTAATTCTGCTGCCCATTTTCAATTTTTTCCAATTTTCCTTGCCAGCACATTTTCTGGAGAACCCCTTATTCAGCATCGTTTAAATCAGTAATTTCTTTTTGAACCTAATGGCCCAAGGATAACGGTAAAGTTTGTATATCCTGTGATATAAAGTCCAAGAGCAATTGACTTTTGGTGGCTACTAGCATGGTGAATTTTAGACATTTTTGTTGATTGGTGTGAAGCTACATTGTAAAGTCGGTGGTGTGATTTCAATTATTCTATTCTTTACCTTCTTATTATTTGGAATTTATGAATTGTGACAAGGGTGACATTAAGGATGTTAATGTGACATAAAATCTGTTATCATGACAAAATTGTAGTTACCATGACCTAATATCATTGACCATAATAATATAGAAGTTATTGTAACATGATATCTGATACTATGACAACATTCTAGTTACCATGACCTAATATCATCGACTGCAACAATATAGAAGTTATTGTGACATGATATCTGATACTATGACAACATTCTAGTTACCATGACCTAATATCATCGACTGCAACAATATAGAAGTTATTGTGACATGATATCTGATACTATGACAACATTCTAGTTACCATGACCTAATATCATCGACTGCAACAATATAGAAGTTATTGTGACATGATATCTGATACTATGACAACATTCTAGTTACCATGACCTAATATCATAGACTGCAACAATATAGAAGTTATTGTAACATGATATCTGATACTATGACAACATTCTAGTTACCATGACCTAATATCATCGACTGCAACAATATAGAAGTTATTGTGACATGATATCTGATACTATGACAACATTCTAGTTACCATGACCTAATATCATCGACTGCAACAATATAGAAGTTATTGTGACATGATATCTGATACTATGACAACATTCTAGTTACCATGACCTAATATCATCGACTGTAACAATATAGAAGTTATTGTAACATGATATCTGATACTATGACAACATTCTAGTTACCATGACCTAATATCATCGACTGTAACAATATAGAAGTTATTGTAACATGATATCTGATACTATGACAACATTCTAGTTACCATGACCTAATATCATCGACCGTAACAATATAGAAGTTATTGTGACATGATATCTGATACTATGACAATATTGCAGTTACCATGACATAATATCATTGACCGTAACAGTTATTGTGACATAATGTTAATCTGGCCTCAAATGCTTTGTACTCACACAGCAATAACAGTAACTTACATTATTTTTGGTAATAAAGTATTTTGCATCCTAGATTTCCACCAGATATAAATTGAAGTTTGAAATCCAAACTTGTTTTCTAAATTCATTCGATTAAATTGTTCCCTAAATTCATTTCAGTGTGAACTTTATTAGGGATGCCATTAATGTCATACCAAATTTGGGTAGTATTTGTACATGTTGAATGTCATGTAATCTAATAAAAAAAATATATAAGAAAGCAGAGGATGCATTTTTGCCTTTCTTTAATCAGGTTGAAGTAATTGCATAAAATATAAGGGTCCAATTGGTATGTATGAATTATAATGGGGTTGTGTTCTTATGATTTTCTATTGTGTGTTTGCTCTCTTCACCAGTAGAGAAGGCTTTATTTGATATTTGAGTAAGGTCATTAACAAGATGCTAGAAACTTCTCTGCACACATGCTATTACATATATTCTTTTAATTACTCCCAAGTTATTCTAAGCATAGGTTTTTGTTAAACAATCCGTTTTGCAGTCAGCAACCTTAGAAACATCAGAGAGATACCTCTTAATAACTACTCCAACCAGAAGGGTTAGAGATAACAACAAACAAATTGATTATACCATACAAATATTCTCATATATTGAGACATACTAAATTATTGGATATATCATTGTGTGTAGTTCAGCTAGGAACCAGAGGTACAATCCCTTGAGAGAGAGAGAAATTGGAGTGAGAGTATACAGAGATGTTATAATGGAGACTTAACTAGAGGCTAGCGGTGTATGAAATTGCAACATTCATCTTAAGTAATGCTGATTTTATCTCTCATTTAAAAATCATTATTGGATGCTTTATGGGATATAGTGTACAGCTGATAAGAGGAAATATATTTTTCATTTCTGAGGTAAGTGATCAGGAAATCAGATTCATCCTTGCATTCATGCATTATTGTTTGGTGATATAAATACAAAGGGCAACATTTGAGGAAAAGACAAATTACTACTGAAATAACCTCTGACATGATGTTCGTAATTTGTTTGGGTTTTGCAAGGAAACCTTTAGTGTTGGATTTTTACTTGTGCAGTTGTGGTTCGCTTTATTGAATTAAGAGTTAATTGTATATTTATATATTTATCTACATATCAATAAGTATAAGCCAGAAAGTTATCTGGATAAACATCTTAGTGATGCATTTTGGGATCAATTTATCCTGAGAAAGATGGATAAATTTTTAGAGACAAAACAGATTTTCATTGTTATCTTGATGAATCTTAGTGAATCACCCAAAAATCATTAGATAATACAAAATCACTAATTTACCCAGGCTACATAAACAAAAATGTAATCTTGAAAATTCACAACCCTTGATGCTTCAGAAATTGTGTATGTCTATCGTTGTAGTTATTGTGACATTTTTCTTATTATTACAGGACTAATTGAGTGATCTTAAGCTTTGAGTATATCTCATGTGCTTTTACTAGTATGTTTTCTGGGATGTAAAATTATAGTTTATTTTATATCATTGTAATTTGTCAAAATCCAATTTCTTTTGATAAGAAATAGCATTAAGGTTGATGTTATACTAAACAACATAGTGGGAATAAGCTCAAGGGCAACAGAACCCAGGCTCCAATGAAGTCATGAAAGTAAGGTAAATGAATAACAAGCATAATATGTATCTCCACAGTTATGAAACCAAATGTACATGTAGTGTTATATATATATAATTGTCATTTTATGATATTGTAAAATGTACTTTTGACATATACATATACATTGATTTATTAAATTGATATCACAGAAATTCCTTCATAAATAGAGGCTTCACCTGAGTCTCACACCTGGTCACTTTTGTATTTCCTGCCTAGAGTTGCCTGAAATTAGGTGATTTGATCATTAATTTACGAGTAAATCATTGGGTCCTTCAATTGCTTGATCTTTCTGGAGCTGTATGTATTGCTCAAAATAAACATATAGTCAATAATTGAGAAGTATTGTGGAATAACATGAAGAAACCTACATTGACAACCAAATTAATTGTACATAATCAATGAGGGCTGTTCAATAAATAATTGGAACGTTTGTATCCATATTAATTGAATGACCCCTGTATGATTTGAATAAGAAAGCACAAAGGGCAAAATTATAGAAACAATATCATTCAACTTCCTGTACTTAAACTAAAATAAAAGAATTACACCTGGATTATAATATGAATACTATAAATTCTAGTATCAAGTATCACAAGCCAATTATATAAGAACACAATATCATATCTTATATGGAATGGTTTTTATTTTATCATAACTTTAGTTTTCTGAGATTAATGATTACTGATTGTTCCTGTGTATTTCCTCTCATATAGATTGCTTTGAGCTATCAGCATACGCTGATAATGTCATATATTTGCCTGACAGGTATATCATATACAATCAGTGAAACTCATTAGTGCTGTCTGAATCAATATAAGATATAACTGAGGATAAGTCACTTGATGACTGAGTGGAAATGAGCCTATTCTATAATGATCATCTTGGATTTATATCATACTGGATGACCATTTAAAAACGACACACAACTTTTTTCATGTTTGCTGGCTGGTTGTGAATAATAATCTATTCTTCTAATTTCTGTTTCTGAGTTTCCTTAAAGACAACAATATATTGATATATGATTTTTAAACACCATGACTGTGTTCATAATGTCAAATTTTCAATGCCTGACCAAACTTGGAATAGCTTTTCTCTATTACACCATCTGTAAAAAATATTTCTCCTATATATGGTTCATGTACAATTATATGCATGCATATTATGTAGGAAATAAAAAGGTGTCAATGCCCCCAAGTCATTTCCATCAGCTATATCCTTAAAAAGAACATTTCAATAAACAATTTTATTATTTAACCAAAAACAAACGCTATCATACGCTATCTTAATTTTAAATACAGAGATATGTAAATCAGACCCCCCCCCCCCCTTAGAAGCACACAGGAATAAGAAAGCCCATTAATGCTAATGTTTTAGATTGGCATTGAAATAAATTAATTTAGAAGCAAAATGAATTTTTTTTTTTTAATTCATTCTTTAAAATTATGTTTCACTGTTTACATAGTATGTCAAACATTGATGACATCTTGAGAGCTCAATCAACTATTCAAAATTCACTAAAGTAAGTCACAAAGGTTCAAATGAGAATGCCTATACTGTGACATGTTGCAAAGGAGAATCTATAAGGAAAAACTATGAAGCTGCAAAGCTAACCTGTTAATCCGTATATTATAGAAAAGTAACATCCAAGTCTTCACAACATGCCATGAATCTTAAGCATTCATTGTACAATAATAAAAAGAAGTCTGGGAAAGATATTGCTCTCAGGTGAGGGAGGCCCCTAGATATGACCTTAAAACAATTTTAGTTCTATGAAAAACTGTGGACAGGTGTGTTTTAACCTGTTTTATTGCATTTAGAGATAACTCGAGATATAAATATAGCATCAGTTTTATTGTTTAACAGCAGCATCTCTATAGCTTGCGTAACTATAGAGTATTAAGCTTATGTAAGGAAACCACAAAAAAGATAGTGGGAAAATTGAAAAACAGGAAACACGATCAAATTACACCTATCACAAACCCACGGATTGATAAACATAAGACAAATTTTCCTATATTCAATATTTCTGAGGAGTCGTGTTCTGGAACATTGTTTGAGAAACCATAGACTACAATACAGATGAATCCCACACTTACTATATATGGGTTCACTTATGCCTGACATTTTGAAGAAATAAGAACATGTAATATAAACATCTTTCAAGGTTGGTAGAATGGAGGAGTGAAACTGGGTCAGATAACTGTTTTCCCCTGATCTGTGATATAGTGGGGCATATACAAAAAATATCCATCCTTCTCTCTATATACTCTATATATTCCCACATATTATCCGCCAAGAATCTCAATTGTTATGGAATACATAGTATGTGTGTTGTATGCTAGGCATGTCCACTTCTCTTCCATCAGTGACAGGTTTAAGTACTTCAAGCTATTGATACAAAGGTATAATAATGGCAACATATTAGATTCTTCAAAACAATCTGATGCAATTAGTTGGTGATTAAGAATACATTCACACTGCATTTATAGTAATTATTATGGTTCTGGTATGCTCTGAATAAAACAGTGTATTATTTTAAGGAAATAGGAATATGAGGCATAACTTGATGTATGGGAATGTGAGGTAGAACCTTCGGTATAGGGACATGGGGTACAAAATTTAGGTATATTGATGTGAGGTACAACTTAGGTATAGGAATGTGAGGTACAATTTTAGGTATAAGAATGTGAGGTAGAACCTTGGGTATAATAATTTTAGGTAGATGAAAACATCCTTGTTAACCCATCAAGAATTGCAGGATGAATTAAAAACAATTGACCATTCGCTTTATTTGTATTTATCTGGTCATAGCAGATATCTCTGTCCATGTATTATTCCTCATTTGGTTGTTTCACATTTCCTCTTTGCATTGTTACCTTTTGTATAACATCATAAATTAATTTAACTGTAAGATATTAGATATATGCATTGCTAAATCAGCCTTAAGAGTGCCAGCAGGTCATTCTGCCAGCAAAAGTTCATGCTATTGGTACCTTGGGTATATTAAATTGATAATATGTGCAAGTTCTTTATTAATATAGCCTCAAATAATAATAGACAACACTGAGCTCACTTGGTTCATGGAGACTTGCATGAGAAAGTCAGTACAAGAAAGTCAGCATACGAAATACATATTCTAGAATAAGTTGCAAAATTAAAGTAAAGCAAAAGGTGATGATGGCTTGAAGCTAAAGCGCTCCAAACTTCGAGTAAATGTTAACAGGTTTGACTTTGACTTTTGGAGAATTTTTATAGAAATATTCATTCTCGTGTTTTGTTCCTTGATTTTATTTTATACCTAAGATTATCCACCTCTATGTAAAAATGGTTTTATTTTATGCCTTTAATAATTCAATTTCAATAAGTTTGTGTCAGAGTTCAGCTTTTGATTCTGTTTTTTTGTGGTTGTCATTTATGCTGTTTTCCTCTCACTGTATCTAAGTTGTTACTGATTTTTCAATATTAACTTGATTATATATAATAAAGGCATAAGGCTTCAATAAGGTTATTATAGGTATGCAAGATATATAGGTTCTACAATACAGTAAAACCTGTGTATATTGAACATTTTTTGCCAAGAAAAGATGTTCACTATTGGTAGATGCTCACTACAAGGGTAATTTACGAAGTGGAGTCAGTGGAGTTTGTGTGAAGGAGTGTGTCCACCAGAGACAGGTGTTCACTAGAGAGAGGTGTTTACTAAGACAGGTTTTACTGAAGTTGTTTTTACTATCTAAGAATACCTTTTTGAGTTCGAATCTTTTAGGTTTATATTGCTTGTTGGATTTTGTTGGCTTTTAGGTCACTACCACAATTGGTTGTAGTCTTTTTTGTGGCTGGTGTTCTGTGTCTGTAACATTGTCAGTGTCTGTAACACATGTCTATGATTTCCATTAGTATTTACAATGATTCTCTTAAAAACAGGTGCCTTATACTGGATTTGAACTCATTGCTAATTTCAATCTTTATGTTGAATTACATTTTACACATTACATCCTTTTCTATAAGATTATTTGCTGGTTTTGTATAAGCCTGCTGCTAAGTATCATGCAATGTGGCTAGAATGAAGTAAAGTTGAAACAGATACACCTTTGAGACAAGAAACACGAGAAGTAACTCCCAATCCATGTATTATTTACAGTTATTTCCAACTTCAAATGCTAGAAATGAAATAATTGGCCTCGAGGAAGGTGTATTAGCAATACTAATCAGATATTGATAATCATTTAAGCTGTAAAATACCCTTTGCATTCGTTTGACTTCACTTCTTAACAGAGAGCTTCGTCTTCACTCTTTCAAACTAAAATAAACCTGTGAACTCACCGCGCCAATCAGTGTTCGTCGGCCAAATTTGACCGACGTTCTATATATGGTCATTCCTTCTGACGTAATCGTTGAGCCCAAAATTGACCAATGACATGCGCATATTTAATTAGAACGCATTTGGCGTATGTTTCTTCAAGCTCGCTGAATGGTGGAAGAAAGGTCAGCGCATAGGTCAGAAGTGATTTATTACCCGAACTGTCACCGGTACCCGTCGTGGGGGCGGGGCTACTAAACTGTAATATGGCCTCTACTAGGCAGGGTGTAGTTTAACTAGACTCTGCACACAGGGTAGCTGTAAAAGTACATTATTATGGAATATAAAATGCAAATGGATTTCTAGATTAAAATTAATTTTCGAGTTTTGCGTTAATTTTCGATTTATTGCAATCATTCTCTTTTATAATGAGCATTTTCAAGAATGAACAAGTCAGGAACAGTGAAAACAAGGAACAGGAACCAAAATCGAGAAAATTGTTTAACCTCTTGACTACCCAGAATGACGAGATTGCTCGTCACCTCAGAAATGACCTTGAAACCCAGTGGGACGAGAAAATCCGTCACAAAATTGTTCACAAAAATTGCTCTTATTTGTAAAGGTATGTAGTAAAATGTCAAAAGGTGACAAAAAATGAAAAATTCTCTGGTTTCAACCAATTTTAGAGCCTGGGATTCAAGAGGTTAAACCAGTAAGAGCAATCAATGAAACTTATTCATGATACAGTTGTGTCTTTTTGTTGGTTGTTTGGTGAAAGTTTTTACATATTCATTCTCTTTAGTTTTTATGTCATCACCAGAAATGGTGGTATATTGTTAGTTTCAAACTGTTTTGTGGACGGTGTTCAGCATCTGGCATTCAGTGGTCAGTATTTGGGTTTGGCATCTGTGGCATCAAATGGCAGGTGGTAACATTCCATGTTAATGTCTTGTTATTTGGATGTTCGATTCTCCCAGTGTTTACCCTTTTCAATAGTGAGAATTTGCATCTTTGAAAGAGACCTTCATCTGCAGTGATTACTAACTCAGCATGTGTTGTTCATTGAGTTGATAGGGTATTGAGCTATTAGGAAAACATGTTGATACTTGGTAAAACTACGCTGCATCTAACATCGAGCCTTGCAAATTATTGCATGTCAATTTAGAAAATGCTATAAAAACTGTCGACCATGATGAAGAAATATTAAAGCTTTCTATCTGTCAGAAGAGAACAAACAACCTTTTCTAATTGAAAATTTCTTAGAAACTTATTTAGGGGGGGGGGGCTATAGTCTGAACTTATTATAAATGTACAATTCCTAATCAATTGTTGTAACCATGGATAAAATGATGTCATAGAACAATTGGCTAGGGTAATCACTCCCCGACTTATTTCATTATATTATATTCATCAATATCAGAAAAATTTGTGTTGATAGGTTAGGAATGGCATTTAATTTGAAGCAATTACATTTACTGATTTTCGTAATTGATTGCGTTTAGTAGAATAGTTTTGTTGCACCAACCACCCCCACACACACCCACACATGTGACATTTGTTTTTTTACTCAAGCTTGAATGACACACTATTAATGTGCTAATGGGGTCTGTAGAGGCAGATTGCAAGTAAACAATAAAGTATTGTTATTATTTTTCCAGGTTTTATTGATGGAATTGCTTTACAGTACATACAGCCAATGATGAAGACTTGGATATTATAAAAGCCTACAAAAGTAATGAGTAAATATTGTACAAGTCGTTCCCACATGAATATGTATTCATATCCGATAACATTGCACATTATTAATAATGGTGATCTGATAGCTTTTGTGAAATGTTTTCCAATTTCCACAAAAATGGGTAATTTTAAAGTACTATAGTCTACTAATTTTAAAGTAATAATTTCAATAAGTTGAGCACCACCTGTTGCATATGTATGTTGAAAAGATGGTTAAAGTCTTAAGAGCTTGGGATTCAGGAGGTTAACAAATGTCAATTGTATGTTTTATTTTAGGATATGGTTTAATTATTCAATTGTGAATAGCGTTATTTTTATTTCTTTTTCTCAGATGTGACATATACTCAAAGAATCAATTAAGGTTGTTTCTGATGTGACATACACTCACACAATTAATTTATGTGGTTTTTGATGTGGCATATACTCACAGTTTTGGTTGAGGTTGTTTCAGATGTGACATACACTTGCAGTATTGGTTGAGGTGGTTTCTGATACGGCATATACTCACAGTTTCGGTTGAGGTGGCTCCTGATGTGACATACACTCACACAATTAATTGATATGGTTTTTGACGTGGCATGTACTTAGAGTTTTGGCTGAGGTTGTTTCCGATATGACATATACTCACAGAATCAATTATGGTTGTTTCAGATGTGACATACACTTGCAGTATTGGTTGAGGTGGTTTCTGATACGGCATATACTCACAGTTTTGGTTGAGGTGGCTCCTGATGTGACATACACTCACACAATTAATTGATGTGGTTTTTGATGTGGCATATACTCACAGTATTGATTGAGGTAGTTTCTAATGTGACATACACTCACAGTATTAATTGAGGTAGTTTCTAATGTGACATACACTCACAGTATTAATTGAGGTAGTTTCCAATGTGACATACACTCATGGTATCGGTTGAGGTGGTTCCTGATGTGACATACACTCATGGTATTGGTTGAGGTGGTTCCTGATGTGACATACACTCATGGTATTGGTTGAGGTGGTTTCTAATGTGACATACACTCACAGTATTAATTGAGGTAGTTTCTAATGTGACATACACTCACAGTATTGGTTGAGGTGGTTCCTGATGTGACAAACACTCACAGTATTGGTTGAGGTGGTTTGTGATATGGCATACACTCAAATGATTTCAAGATTCAAAGGTGTATTACAGCAACAAATGGAACAGTGCTGCATAAGGATAAATTGATTGATTCTACATCACAAGGCTGCATCACTTTATTGTGTACATATCCATATAAGATAAATCACATGTCAGAACTGCATTGGAGATAATGGAATAATGATTTCATAGGATTAGATAGAAGGATGACTTAGCTAGCATTGCATTAGGACCATTATTAATTGCTTTGATTGTGCCACTGTAAGGAAGACTTTCATAACAGTTAAATGATTTAAACCGCCTTATGAGAGTTCACTGACTTAAAGCTTGTATTCGCGAATGCAACCGAGGGCTTTCGGATAAACCTATTAATTTTCATAAATTAACCTGTCATTTTGAAGTTGAAATAACGAAAAAAAAACTGTAAGTTGTGGAACATTGATCACATGAATTTGTGATCGTTGAATTAGTGAACAGATCGTAAGTCATTGTTACATGCTGTTTAATGGGCAGACTAACCTGTTATTTAAGTCAGCGAGTGGGTTTGATGCTATAGCTTGCAGCTCCCGGGATGCACGTCAGGAACTATTCATATTTAAATGAGTTTGCCATCAAATTGCTATCAACCGGGTAGCCAGTAGCCGTTATTTGCATTCACGCGTGCAAGCTGAGTCAAATGCTTACTCACGAAGAATCTGTGTGACCAGTGATAGATGAATTCAATGGAGTGAGAAAATGAATCAGTAAGTGCTTTGAAGCCATTGTCTCATTTATCTCCAATAGGGGCATTGAACCCTATGACGCCACATTTTACTCGTTTATTCAATGATGATGTACATGATGTAGGAGAGATCTGTAGTATAGAACATTGTAGTTCATCTTGTAGCTGCAAAAATACAGCTGCAAAAAAAGACTTCAATTCACAAAATAGCTGGTTTAACATACTGATTACATCCTGTGAATGTTCTGTGGATATTAAGTCTGGAGATGTTCATAGGCATTCCTTGCATATATATCAATAGATTCATATCTTGAAGAATAAGGCAAAGCAATTTTCTCTGGGTAATTTGTTGTAGTATAGCAATTTATTTCAAGATTCCCTTAGCCCCTAATCACATAGAAAATAGACACACTCCATTTCAAAACCATTCTGAGAAGATATAAAAATTGATAATTTTGTTGTAAATAGAGGGCAGTATTAGTTCAGTTTTTAACTGAAGGAGGTTGCCAATTTGTATATCACACTTTATATCATAATTTAAAGAGTTCTTATATCATTGTGGCTATTTCTCTCTTCATTAAAATAAAAATGGACTATTATGATTGCTTTTTATTCTGATTAATTTATTCACAGATTGATTTTTATTGCACTAAAATGCTATTTTGGCATTGCCGTATGGCACTGGGTGTGTGCGTTATTTGTGGACAGGTGCCACATAGGAAAAGCACTTATGTTCAGCTTGACATTTTTTCAATGAAATAGGCAAAGGCAAATCCATGTACCTGTCTTATCCGAATGGCATTGGGACTGGCTAAAAGCGTTCATATTAGAAGATGATCACATTTCAAGTTTTCGCATAAGCAATATTCTGGATTCTCAAAAATGTGAACACATTCTCGGTAAATATTTATAGTTTGGACCACATAGCTTCATGGCATTCCAGAAAAAATTTGATTCAAATATATCTAGTCATGGTTGAAACCCCCATTATGAATGAGACCATTCAAGTTTTGATATCATGACAATATTCAAGCAATTTTGTATGAAACATCTGAAGTTTTATGAAAATTGTTCAGATTAGACAAAATATGACTGTTCACTGTTCAAATTGGGAGGTGTTCACATTTCAATTTTTTTGATATGAGAGTCAATGGGAGGAAAATGGGACCAAAAAGTGTTCAGATTGGGAGGTGTTCGGATTAGCCAGGTGTTCAGATATACAGGTTCTGTTGTGTACAAATTGAATATCATAGAAGTGATCAGACAACAGGGGCAGATCTAAGGGGCAGCCCGAATTTCAGGTCAGAGAAAAAACTTCCGCGCTTGTGCAGAAAAAAATTTTGGGCCCTTAAAACCTTTAAGTGGGCCCAAATTTTGAAATTTTGAGGCCCATTATCTTCAAAATTTGGCCTGAAATTAAAAAATATGCCTTTAAAGGCCCATTAATGACCAAAAAGGCAAATTTTTTGGCCAAACATTTTTTTGGGCCCAATTTTTTTCTGGGCCCACCCAAAGGGGGGTGGACCTGGGCCCCTAGCCCCCCCCCCCAGATCCGCCAATGGACACAATATATAATAAATATATTATGTAAGCTTCTACAGCTGCTGTTGTGGCAGAAAGAATGGATTGAAGAATCATTATTGGCAAGTTGATCCATGCTAATTGAAAGTATATGAGGCCTAAATTGAGTGTGTCACTGAATAAGATTGGTCCATTTTGCTTTCTGATAAAGTGATTTGAATATATTGAACATGATGGATGTTTGTCTTATTTCTTAGACATATCTTGGCTTACTTTATTTATTAAAATGAAATTGAAGTTTGACTTTTTGGTTACCTCATCCTCTTTGGTGATCTTTGGTTTCCCATTGGATTTTTACACATATTTTAAATACAGCCGATAGTGTACAATACATATTGGAAAGGGGAGACTATGTAAATGGCTGGGGTATTGGGTCAAACAAACTGAGAGGCATCTCCTTTTGGAGACAATGGGATGTAGTTGATGTGGCTTTTGACTGTGTTATCACATGGTATATGCTAAACCAGCCATCACACAAAAGAAATTCATTGTAAAATAAAAGTATGATTCGAAGGCTGTCGTTTTGAACAGTATTCTGTATATGTGATGTACATGTGATGTACTTGAAGGAAGAAGAGAAAAGAGAGTTGACTATTTTTTCAAAATTAATGCCAATATTTTTATAAAAATCTTAGATTCATTATCTGAAAAAAGAATTGAGGTATCTGAGTATTAAGATGCAAGTAAAGAATTATTTTGAAGTAAACATTAGAGTAAACTAGACACTCGGTTCAAAGTTCATATCAAAGCCATGAAGATTTCTCACAGTGAAAAGCATAACCAAATTAGGAAACTAAATTCAATAAATTTGTTTCATTTTGCAGATGTCATTTTTACCCTTCAGAGTCATCTTCATATATTTCCTGTGTCATGTACTGCATGATAGATTTGGCTGATTTTTGGAACATCCTCATCTTGATTTATATCAGACATAAGATAGGATTGATTTAGATTTCATGAATAATTTTATTTTGATTGGATAAATATAAGCGTATTACATACAGGGTGGTCAAATAAGAAAAATACTCCATATTTGGTACATGTGTACATCATTCAATCTCCTACTAGCCTATAATATTTCATGACCATCAGATTAATAATTACAATGTTACAGCACTTTCAACATGGTCCAAAGGAGATCATAATTGTCATTCTGGCCATACCTACTGAGGATTGCAGTTGGGTCATAGACAACTTGTGCAGGTTTGCCTTAGTGCTATGATGGCCACACCTGGAGCATGTTGTTTAAAGTGCTGTAACATTGTGACTATCAGTCTGATTGTCATGAAATATGATGGGCTGATGGGAAATTGAATGATGTACAAGTGTGTAAAATATCAGGGTGTGATTTCCTAAAATGACAAAGATATGAGGAAAATACAGGGTTGCCGTTTTTTTGACCACCCTGTACTTTTTTGTTAACATAAGACTTGTCCAGATAGTAATGTGTTGTGGGTTTGATCCACATTGGAGTGGACAAAGTCCTTAGCATATAGATTATTCAGTGTTTTCAATAACTAACACATTTTGATTTTGTAACATGGCCCTTAAAAAGACAAATGTTGTAAATATTGTTTAATAATTAAAGAGTATAGTTTTAAAACTTGATGTTCAATTTTTGATATCTAAATGAAGCAAGCAAAATTTCAAGTGCCGCATTTTGAAATATATGCTACTCAATATTGGCATTGATCCCATCATATTTAAAATACAATAATCACTCTAAGTTATACTCTGCAGGAAATTTGTGATCCTGATGAATAGGGGTTTAAAATATGCAAGATATTTAAGGAATATGTTTAAAATGTAAGAAGCATTTACTGAAGTAAATAGACATAATAATTTAATCATTTATCAATTGTAATATTAGAAGTGCACATCATTAAGAGTGAAATGTATTAATCTTTGTTTGGGCATAATTTAACTTTAAATCTCTACTAAAACAAATGTCATTGACAATTATAAGCCCTATGTATACTTTATTATACCATATACAGCATTCCAAGATGTCTTGACTAAGAACTCTTACAAAAGGATAAGTCAGGAAATAAGTCAGGATATTGACTTAGAAAACAGAAAATTATGTTTCAAATCAAAGTGCATAACTGCATATCCTTATCAAATATAACCAGGATGTAATAAAAACCATATTTCACATACATTAAGGGAGGGGGAAAATATCATATATCCTGACTGATCCTTTCTAGTGAGTTTACACTACTATTTTCAAGAGAATGTGAAAACAGCTTAAGCGAATTGATTGAAATGCTTGAAAAAAGGCGAAACAGGCAAAAGCAGCGAAACAGGCAAAAGCAGCGAAACAGTAATTTTATTTTTCGAGACGTATTGATTGAAACGGTTGAAAAGTCCCGGCGAAATGCTTGAAATGAAAGATGTGCATATTTGTTTTTCTTTTCAATCATTTCGTCTGTTTCTTCATGAATTGGCCGTATGATTGAAATGCTTGAAACGGCGAAACAGGCGCAAACAGCGAAACTTTAAATTCATTTCAAAAGCGAATCAATTGAAACGATTGAAATGCTCGAAATGACGCAAGCATTGAATCGTAGGAAATGATGCAAGCATTGTAACTATTGAACTGATTGAAACAATTGAAACGATTGAAAATTAATGTATAGTGTATACAGGGTTTAGCTCTAACATTTAAAACAAAAATAATCTTATTTTGCCAATTAATACAGTATGAAAATGTTGCTTATGATCATCATGGGCTTTCAAAGCCCATGTAAACATTGACTAACATAAAATCATTATTAATTTGTTCAAATTACATGAAACATGTACGGGGGTTGATTCAAAAATTCCGAACCATTTGCTCTAAAGATCTTAATATTTTATGAATATTGTTCATGTTGGCCACAGCCACCCCATATATATATATATATATTTTTTTTTTTTTTTTTTTTATTCAAGTTCTCATTTAATACATTTCAAGTACAATATATAAAAGAGTACAAATGTAATTTCATTTGTAATTTCACAAAAGTTTTATATGTAGAAATATGTACTATAAGTTTAAATAGATATAATTTTACATGATCTTACAACTTGAACTTCATTCATACCCATTCAAATTCATTCATTCATGCATTCTCCCACTCACACGTTGACTTTTTCATTGGTATATCTCTTCAATTAGAGTCCTAATGGACCATTTATTTTTATCAAACGAAACAGAAAATGTGGTGTTTCAAAAAAGTCTAGAAAAGTCTATATAGTGCATTTACATCCATTTACAGCCACCCCATATATAGTAGTTTCATTTTGTGTAAAAATAAACAATAAATCTGACCAGCAACATAGGTGTCTGGTTACCATAGCAACATGACAACAGGGTAGGTGGAACTGGAATAAATTAAACTTTATTCCGAATTTCAGCAATTGAAGAACTATTTCAGATCAATTCAATACGTTGAGTTTCACCCCCATAAAGTCTCATCCAATAGATAATTATAGTTTAGAAGTTCATTCGCCTTCAAAATAGTCACCACCATGTGCTACACATTTCTTACAGCGTTTCAACTAGTCCTGAAATACATAGTTAAGTCCACCTTTAGCTGTAGCATAAACGCTATGAGTAAATGCCTGGATAAAGTCAGCTTCATCATAGAAATGGATACCACGCAGTGGTTTCTTGGCCTCAGGAAACAAGAAAGTCACATGGTTCCATATCGGGAGAATGTGGCAGATGGGGCTGTAGTTGGGCCTGCAAGCACTTGTGTATTGTCCCTATTGTAACATCGGCTCTGTGGGCTGAGGCAATACATAGTGAGAGTAAAAATTCCCAAGATCCGGTCGTTTTTTTTCTCATAGCATCTTTAAGATCTTTCTTCAGCACCTGGAACACATTTTTAAACTGAGTAAGTGTCATACCTAATTGATTGACTCAAAATAGATCAGCATACCACATAAAAGTAATCTAAATTACAACTTTATAAATGAGCGATATGGTTTGTAACTGACCTTTGAATAATAAGCTCCATTGACGGTGGCTCCAGTTGCCACAGAGTGAACCAGGATAACTGTGTCGTACTCTTGCTCCACCTACCCTGTTGTCATGTTGCTATGGTAACCAGACACCTATGTTGCTGGTCAAATTTATTGCTTATTTTTACACAAAATGAAACTACTATATATGGGGTGGTTGTGGCCAAATATGAACAATATTCATAAAGTATTAAGAATTTTAGAGCAAACAGTTCAGAACTTTTGGATCAACCCTCGTACATGAGACATGAAATAATACTTTCATCATTTCATATGCAACAACCACTTAGATGTTGAATCTCACACAACATGTCCCTGAGGCTGTTGTTCTCCTGTTGCATCTCTCCCATCCTTTGAATCATGTTCTCCTCCCTTTCTTCCTTTTGCTGTATGATATACTGCATTTTAGGGGTGTTGGCTTGTTTGATGTATGCAAACTGCTCTTGGATTATCTTTTTCATTTCAATCAATTCCTTCTCTCTTTCATCCAAGCCATTCTCTCTCTCATCCAAATCATTCTCTCTCTCATCCAAACCATTCTCTTTCCTTTTCAGGCGCTCTCTTTCCTTCTTTAGCCTCCAACCTTCCTTCTTATTGTGTTGTTTCATCAAGAAGTTTGACTCGTCAGCTTTATTTATGGCCTTCTTCTCTTCAAACAAGGATAAGACACCATCTCGTTCTTCTTTCATTCCCGTCAACACATCGTGGGATTCTGGCCATTCCCTTTCTTTCTTTCTACGTTCATCCTCCAGTTGATATCTCTCCAGTTGTAAACATAACTTCTTCTTACTTTCTCTTTCATCCTCCAGCTGATGATTTCGAAAGCGAATGCTGTCTAAAAGATATACATTCTCCCTCTTTAGCTCAGCATTTTCTTTCTCTACTTCACACAAGAGTGTTTTCTGTCTCTTGTTTGGAATTGCTAGAAAATAAGGAATGACAGAACTAAATGGCCATGCTATATGGTGTAAACTAACATAATATACAATATAGACGTATCAATTTATAATAATGAATAACATAATTTAGTGAGACTCATTGAAGGGGAGTTGCATACTACTAATATAAGTATTCTAGATGTGGCTAATAATGCTTTTAAAGGCCCCATATAAAGTTTAAACCACTTTGGCTTATATTGTAGTCTTACCCAATGTTATCAAAGTGTGATATGTGAAACTTTTTTTTTAAATTTCAAAAAGTGGTTTTTGATAGACTTTTTGTTCCAAAATTTGTGAATTTATTTTAAACCAACTTTGAGAGGTCACTCATATCTACTAATTAGCCACAATTCATACCAATGTATAGCATTCATCCTCCAATGTTTCTTCCGAAAAAATTAAGAAAATCGGTTCATAAATAAGCGAGAAATGAACTTATCAGTGCATGAAAATGGTTCTGAGAAAAACGCATTTCAAAATTTTAGTTCTCATAGAAACCAATGGTACAATGATATCTAAAACATAATTTGTTCTTCCTTTTAACCTGGTTAGACAATCAACATTGTTTTTTTATGAAAGTCTAACATATTTAGAAAAGATTGACATCGAAAAAAAAATTTCAATTTTTTTCAAAATTTTTTCGGTACCTTAGTGACATCACTAATGTTTCAAAATATTTTTGATATGCTAAAACATTGAAGTGGCCCATTAAATATGGCATTTTATTATTGAAATAGTGTGTCCTTTGTTCAATCTTTGCATTGGTGTTAAAAAGATAATTTTTTTGAAATGCATTAAGAAATATTTGATGATGAAGAAATTTCAACTTTTTTTGAAAAATGGCAGTAAATTTGAATATTTGAGAAATGAAATGCTCACAACTTTTTTCTTCAAAAATTTTTTTGTTCAAAAATCTCTAAAATCACTTTTCAAGTCCTGACAAATAGCAAATGAATTATAAAAAAATATTTTCAAACTTTAGACGGGGACTTTAAGCCTAGCCGCAGCACTATATTGTAGTGTCTATATCATATAAATAAATAAAAAAGATATAAAAAATACTACTAACCTGCTGCTGCATTGTCATCAATGTCAGTGGCCTTTCTTTTTTCAGGAGGGATTCCTGGAAATATAATATACTATACAGCTTATAAATTCTGCACTTTTACCACATTGTATGTACAAATCTTGCTTACACTTAGTTAAAGTGTTATGATAAAATGATATTGGTTGTGCACATAAGAAATCAACAGTCTTCATCACACAAATATTAAGATATTTCAATATATTCTATTGTCTGAATCATCTGTTTTACTCCACCTGGAAAGATTGTTAATTTAACCTGTGCTTTTGAATATGCAATAATTTAAATGGAACATCTGAATTGAATTGAGTAAGTGGCACTAAGTTCCTTCAACAACATTCAACTTTTGAACTTTTAATTGTTATTGACATCATCTATTAGGGGTTTTGGCTCTCAAATCATTTGCTACAGAGATAAGGTCAGGCCTGTACCCAGGTTTTGCCAAGGGGGTTCACTTTCAGAAAAACTCCAGGGGGGTTCACTTGACAAATTTGGCTAAAAATAACATGAAAAGTTCTCAGAATTGTGAAAAACTGAATGATTTTGAAAGAATTTTTG
Source organism: Owenia fusiformis (assembly GCA_903813345.2). Classification (NCBI taxonomy): domain Eukaryota; kingdom Metazoa; phylum Annelida; class Polychaeta; order Sabellida; family Oweniidae; genus Owenia; species Owenia fusiformis. The sequence continues at coordinate 11,668,564 of CAIIXF020000006.1, read as the reverse complement.
ACCGGACTACGGACCTGAATGTTTAACAAAAGCGAATTAGAAATATGAATCACAAACAAAGTATCATCACTCAGTCTTGTAACTGCCTTTTTCCTGCGAGGCTTCTGATTGTTTAGAATCTGTTTTTCTGAATGGTGAATGGATCACTTCAGGTACCATCGTGAGATATCACAGCCTTCTCTCAGTTTCCTTCTAGAACACATCCTTGTGCATTGCCAGAGATGGTCTGAGTATCAGAATGATAAGGTACCCAAATAGTAAAACATTTTATAACAAGGGAACATAGAACAAATGAATTCTAATGAGGAATTTGAATGATTCGACTTTGCAATTTTTTCTCAAGGGTCTTGTGTTCCCTCACCTTCAATTAGCATTCACACAAAGCTAGGCAAGGTGTGTCCAATTACTCAGATGCGAGTAGGTAGTTATCAGTTTCGCCACTAGGTGGCTGATTCAGGGAAAATAACATGGCAGGGTACAAAATTCTCTTTTACTTTAATGTTCATCAGTTTCAGTGGTTCACTTCTCATATTACCCTTATGTATCTGATAGTTATACAAATTAAAATATGTCCAGTAAAAGAAAATATTATCTGCCCAACACAAGAAAAATATTTCACTTTTTGTGATTTTACAACATGGGGTCTATGGGGAATCTCCCCGACCTAGAAGTCACATTTTCAGAGAAAAACTATTTCCAAACCGCATTTTCAGATGTTATTTTACTTGTAGATTCCAAATATGACATCAGTTTGACTGAATTTTGAATTGATAATGACTTAAATCAAGATTATTTCAACTCGCATCTTGGATATTCCAGCCAATTTGAACATGCCATTTCATATAACTGCATTGCATTATATAACCCAACAACTCATCAAAGGTTACCTGTTGAACTGTTGTCAAGGTGGCAACTTGACTCTACAGATTGAAATTGATACTTTGCCAACATGACCGTTGCAAAAAGTTTCATTGTGAATAATGTTTTTTGGTGATTATGTATCTTTTAGGTAATTTCGTTGAAAATATTTTGTAATGTGTGAAAAGAATTTAAGCCCAAGAATCAATGCATTGAGGCTGATTCATTCCACTCCAGCTTGGTTCCTAAAGTTTGCATCCCGCTACGCGATCATGCAAAGATTTGAATACAACACCTACAGTGCTAACCATAAATAAAGGACACCTGCTGAAGTGAGGACTCCCATGTTAAAAAGAAGAGAATTTCCAAGTGACCATACATAGTTGAGAATACATAAAATGTATTTAGACATTATTGGAAAGTATGAAGTCTAAAATCACCATGGTCAAGGAATGTGATAGAAAATGAAGATGCCAATTATATATGGTGAGCACTCTAAGAGAAATAAAAGTCCAGGGCTGAAATCCTTGAATATCAATTGTCAGTCTCAACCCTCATCATTCAATATTATATACATTTATAAATTGATTGTCTAATATTACATTATTAGACCCCCCCCCACGCAAGGAGAGTAAGGAATTTGATCCACAATATTGCCCCCCAGGGGTAGGAATTTGACGAATATTGTCATCCCGGTGGTGGGGAATTTGATTTAAATGTCCCTGGGATTGGGGATTTTCGACTGAATCTGTTTCGTCCAGTATATACTTTAGGATTCTTGGAATTTGCAAACTATTGGTATATTGAATGAATTAATGATCGCTCATATCGGGAACAGAAGAAAATAACTCATCTACATGTTAGGTATAGTTTCAGGGGTGGAATATCTACTTATATTTATAAGCTCATAATTTTATTGATTTATAGATTATTAGCAATTTAAATTAATTTTTGAAAAAAAGTTACGTTCGAACGAATTCAATTTAATTAATTTTATATAGATGAATAAAATGGAGGGAGGTAACCTATTAAAGTAAAAAGCCAATATCTTAAAATACGTCATTGCATAAATTACAAGAGACCTTTCAAAATTACTACGATGTGGATTTGTTCCAGATTTGTACCCATCAAACGCAACAATCCACCCGCCCATTCCACAAAAAATGATCGTTCACACAGGTACATGTATGTTCTCCACTTCTGTAGAACAGATACAAACCAAGAGTAAAACCATGTCCCTCTCTGCTCATTTTGTCAAAACTTTCAGGCAATTTGTGAAAACGTCGTCATTAAATGGACTGTATTCTCATTGGCTTTTAATTTCGCAGGTAATTGCATCATTTAAAAAGCTGTTTCTCTATTGGTTATATGGAAATTCCAAGCGAACATTTCATTCATAAATTAATTGTAGCATGTGTAGTCGACGTTCCGCGAAGAATCCTATGAACATAAATGGTGTCTCGACCCGGGGGTCGCGAATATTTGACCAGATTTATTGCTCCAAGGGTAGGGAAATTGACATATTAGTTTGGCCTCAGGGTAAGGAATTAGACAGGCAAAATTTGTCAAATTCCCCACCCATGCCTGCATGGGGGGGGGGGGGGTCTCATGCAAACTTTTGAATGATGCATTAGGCATAAATTGTTGGCTCCTGATCAATATTTCATCAGATATTTTATATCAGATATTTCTAAAATTCTTAAAAGCTATCTAAAGATGTTACTTACGTTTGGATCTAGTTATCATCTCATGCATTATACATGCAACACCAATAAAATAACTTCCCTTGGTCAGCAGTAATAGGAGATTACAATGATTGCGCTGTCGCTATACCTACACAGGTTGCTAAATATTTAAAGGTCCAATGCAAAGTTTGAAATTGTTGTTAATTAAATCATCCAAATATTTTTGTCATGACTATAATTTGTGGTCATTTAATACTCATTTCGATGTAGCTTGAATTTCCCCCATTTTATACATGGACAGTACATTTATAAATCATGTTTATGATTTATGTTATTTTTTTTAAAAATTTATTTATTTGGAAAATGCTATTAGAACAGCAGCACTCAATCGGTGCATCCATTACATCATATATAAAATATAAATGAGATAAAACATATTATGCAAAAAGCCACTAAAAACATGCATACGACAATTGTGCTCACTGCACATGTATTTTCTTTAAAAACAACTTGAAATACTTATTTGTCAAACTTCATGTAATTTTCATGTCCCCACAAGATTAAAGTACTGCACTGGCGGATCATGGCTGGGGGGGGGCTGGCCTTAAGGCCCCCAAAAGTGGGCCTTTTTGGTCACAACTAGGCCTTTTGAGGCCTTATTTTTTAATTTCAGGCCAAATTTTGAAGAAAATGGGCCTCAAAATTTCTAAATTTGTGCCCAATTTAGGTTTTAGGGGCCCAAAAAATTTTCCCCCGCAAGGGCGGAAGTTTTTGTCTCTGACCTGAAATTTGGGCCCCCCCCCCTTGTTGGTTCCCAGATCCGCCCCTGTACTGTGTACATAACATTATTGAAAAATACATTCCTATCACTTCCAAAGTAGGGACAGACAAAAAGTCTATGTTGTATAGTATCCTTAACATTGAGATTACCTAAGAGACATATGCCATTGCCTTGACCCCATCTCTGATAGTCGGAGCGAATGCCAAAACATCCGGTTCTGGCCATGAACTTAAGTTTCTGACCATAGAAATCTAAGTCGGAGTTCATATAATTTTCTTTAAAGGGATTCTGGGAGATACAAGTGACAAAATATTGCTTCTAGGACGAGATCAAATGACTTTGACATTGTTAATACCCTACCTATTTTGCAATTTAACAACCAACGCAAGTATACAGTGTACATATCATATTTAGGCAGATATAGGACAAATTCATGAAAATATTTTTTGATAAATCTCCTAATTAAGTTCTGAATCCCTATCTGGTATTATTATGTGCATCATAGGTCATGGGTTCTCTATGGCGATACCTGATTCCCGATCCATTTTAGACATTTGCATTTCATGACTTGTCTTTTTTTCTATGTTCTACATTGTAGAAAACCAAAACCTTTTAAAAATCTAGCTTTAATATATTTTAGATCTTAGATCTTTATTAAGATTCCAAATATATCACCATAGAGCAAGGACGATTGGCTCCCAGGATCAAAACTTGATATTTTCCAAAAATGAAAACGTCGAAATGTCGTTATTTTCTGAAATAAAAACCGACTATAAATTCAAAATAAACAGCTCAAAAGATTCGAACCAATATCTTGATCATTTCTTGTGAGTTTTGGAATTTTTAGTACATGAGCTATGTCAACATCAAAATTCTTGGAGTAGACACCCTACTTGGTATTTGAAATGGTAATTAATCATTCTCTTGAAATGTTTTCTATTGGAATAAGTTTTCTGCACCTTTGCACTTTTAAACCATTCTTTCAAACTTACTGGCAGCACTCATCTTCAACATATCACTCCAGCGACCAAAGCATTAGTTTCCATAGGCGTAGCCAGGGAGGTGCGATGGGTGTACCCCCCATAACCAATAAGAAATAAAATCCAGAAGAAGAAAAGAGCTTTAGAATGCTTTTTATTTGAAGCTTCTAGCTCAATTTTGAAGGAAGTTGCATCAGCTTTTGTAAAATTTAAAATAAATCTTGTTTTTGCCACAATCTGACTGTAAAAAGATTCTCCCCCCTGACTGAAAGCTGGCTATGCTCCTGGTTTCAGTTTCTACCATAAGATGGTTAATTAAATGAAGTATTTGGAAACATTCAGAGACTTGATTAGTTACATCACACTCATCCATAGATAAACCCATGTCCTAGTGCTGATGACAAGATCTGATTAAGTTTTGGGCTTGCTGGGTAAATTACACAGTGGCCATTTAGAACTTTTCGATACTTTTCAAAAATTCATGAAAACCGCTTATCTGTTCAGCTTATAACATAATTTTTGGAACAAAAAGTCCTTTTTGAAATTGAAAAAGTTTCATGTATTAATTTTGATACCATCGGGTTAGACTACATTAAAACTTAAGCCAAAGTGGTTGAAACTTTCCGTGGGGCCTTTAAAGAGGTGTGTCTTGGTTACCTCCTCAATTCTAAGGTGATGTCATTCTGGACAATGACCTTTAATAAGTAGTTCAAAACACATTTCAATAAGTGTTTAAATGTTGATCAATACTGTATCAGTAATGTTGTCAGAGGAAGTGGCCATAAATAGATACATGTAATAATTGTCCATGATCTTGTGATTAAAAGCTCTGATTGATTTGGCGAGTTCAGAGGCTTCTTTGTGTACATGTATGTAAAATCATATACCTTCATGCATACTTATTCATTGGTATCTTGTGAATAAAGGAATTAGCATTAGAAATCACCATGAGAGTCCGTTGATTGTGATTAGTGCCACTTTTCTGGTTCATTACATGTAAGTGCAGCATTTTAAAAATATAACATCACTAGAAAAATAGCAAAATTTAAATGAAATCATATTCATTTCTAAGTATGGTATTCTTTCTTCTTTCAGATATCCAACAATCTAGCATGATGAACCAGTGTACTACTAATTGAGAATTATCAATTGAATTACATGTAAGTTTTTGCATGGCATTTAAATGCCCGTCTTCTTGAATTCGAATTTAAAGATTACATGTAACTTTCTTAAGATTTCAAAGCAAGATGAGACTAAATTATGGGGTGATCATGAAGTTATGAATGTTATTACCATGACAGCATGGAATTTCTTTTAATCATTTAGTCTTTATTGTTCATGGTATTACATTTACTTATTTATTGAATTGCAAGAAAGGTCTGGATATTTGGTAATTAACATTGGTCCTATATTTGGACATTTGGTATGGGTTTTGGGTGTTATTGTGATTGGTATGGGAACATATATTGATGTCTGAGTGTTCAGCCTAGGACCCCCGCCAAATTTCATATATAGTGAACTCCCCGACCCAGTTCTTTACCATTGTAATTACCATTATTGTGTTTGAGGCCATGATACTGTAAAATGGGAATGATTTCAGATGGAAAAAATGAATGTTCTTCAACATTCAAAATTCAGTTATATGTGGCTGCATGTCAAAGAATTTTCTTAATTCTGAAAATGAAAGAATCATGCATATATGAATGTTTAATACATGCTATATGTATACTATACCATTCCTCAATAAAAATGAAAAAAAACTTTTCCTCTATTTCTTTTATCATTATTCTCCTGGTGAAAAGACTGACCTAATATGATTTTAGTACAATAATATATTATAAATTTAATTTCATATATTCTAATATACATGAGGATTTTGTTTGATGATCTTAGGCTCTTAGCAAAGAAATAATCCAAGATGGCTGCTGCTGGTGTTACACTGCCGAAATATTGCTATCGTGACCTTGCGCCTCCCCAGATGCAAGATGCCATCAAGAATAACAATACCGTCAACATTAAGCTGGTCAAAGTGGGTAAGTTTTTGACTTAAAATAGTTAACAAGAGTTTTCAAGAGCTGTTTCTGTTGAAAGCCCATGGTTTTAATAACTTAGATGCTAAATAGGTACACTGTAGTTACCAGTTTCACCACCAGGTGGCCCATTCAGGTCAGATAGCATGGCAGGTACATGTATAGTGAAAAGTTCCCTTTAACTTAAATATTATCAGTTTTAGTGGTTAAATTTTTATATCACCCTTATGTATCTAATAGTTATGCTAAATAAAATATGTCCAGTATTAAAAAGAAAATATTATCTGTCCAATACAAGAAAATATATTTCATGCACTTTTTGTGATTTTATACCATTGGGTCTATGGGTAATCTCCCTGAACTAGAAGTCACATTTTCCCCCAAAAAATTAATTTTCAAAGTTGATAAATGTCTTGTTTGATATGTCTCACTATTAATTGACCAAGGCATAGAGTTTTGAGTGTTTATTGAGATTTACAGATATGATATCCTTGCATAACATACAAATGTATATATTTTGAATTTGTGAAGACTGAATATCTGCTGTTGCCTTTGAAGGGATGACACATTGTCGCCCTAGAGTGTCCCTGTGTCCCATGCCATACATCATGGTTACGGCTTGTCTAATTTCTGTAAAAAAGTTAATACTGTGTGATAATATTCCCAGTGGCCCCTAGCCCACAGCTTGTAAAAACTGGGATAGGCAATATTGTGACTTTGAGGCAGCCATAGATTTTCTATGAACATCATAGGTATTTCTTGGTCAAGCAATATTGTGACCGATCCTGGGGCATAATCTATGCAATGTATACTTCTGATGATCTCCGGCTTCACATCATATAATTTTTGTTAAGAAAGCTCCAATGTCTCGTCTTACATTTTCAGATCTTCCACAACCATAACATTTCCCATATATTATAGTGTAACAATCTCAATGTATTTTTCTATGTATATTGAAGCATCCCCCGTGTATACACAGTAACATTTTACATTTCATTTCTTCCAGTGTCAGAATTTGCCTCTATGGTATCACTGGCACATGAACAATTTGCGACTCAACTACAAAACATAGCAGATAACTTCAAAAAGAGAAATCAGGATTTGAAGAAAGAAAGGTACTGTACAATATTTGCATATCATTGCTTTCATTTGATTGTAAAAAAGTTTGATTGTAAGTAGAAGGAAATTAATGTGAATTGCAAATGAGAAAACAAATCAAAATATCTGAAAAAATTGCAATTGTTTTCCATGATATATGGATGTACCTTAAATAAAAAAAACTATGTTCAAAACTTGAATCCAGAAAATGCAAAATGGTTACAATGGTAAAATAATTATGGTTTGATCAAGTGATGTCGTGATAACTGTTCAGCTATACAAGTATAAGTGAATTACTAATAGTACAATAACATCATTTCAAAGGGCAATATAGTGAAATATTGAACCAATGGCTGAAGGCTCCAAGGTCCAATATTTCACTATTTTGCCCACAGAAATGACGTTATAGTATTATTACCACTGCAGGGCTGAAATAGCAAGAACTGAGTACCACTGAACAAAAATTATGCACATTGAGCGATATCTTATTTCCAAGGGTATTAATCCATTATTGGCCAGCCACTATATAGGCCTGCCACTATGACGTCACATATAGCCCAGGTCAATATAGTAAAATGAATGACTTCTAAACTAGTACTAATACCACTAGAACAGGCCCACCAGCAAGGTGGTAATAATGTTAGTTGACTGGTAATGGTCCTTTTCATAAATAAGAATATGTAGATTAGAATTTTAATATCATAATATTATTCCTGACCTCCCAATGTTGTGCTTCTTCATATCCTATATACAGTGAAACCTGTATATCCGATCACCTCTCTAATCTGAATATCTCTCAATGTGAACAATTTTTCCCGGCCAGTCCCAAATTTGTAACCTCCCATTGGCACAAATACTTTAAAAGTCTGATAATCCAAACACTTTTGACCAGTCCCAGTGGTGTTCAAATTAAATAGGTTTTACTGTAGACTGTGAGTATTGCAAAACCACCCAGGAATAGCCTGACAACAGTAAGGTCAGATACAGTTGTCACAAATGGCGTACATAACTGTCGCTTCAATTAGATTTTCATGAACTGTATGTTTAATAGAGCACCTAGACTAAATTCCTTTGGAATAACAATCAATCAAAGAGTCTTAATACTCATTGTACAGTTAATAATGTTCTACCATCGAAATAAAGACTTTAATTTAACCAATCAAAATGAGATACGGGACAAGGGACACTGTAATTACCATGTGGCGTTGTCTTTCTAAATTACTCAAATTCAGATTCCATTGTCATTGACGATATCGAAGACAATATATTGTAGCGATTCACGACCCAATTTGATCAAAAATGGGATTTCATATGATACATTATCACAAGAGCTTAATACATGCACAGAATTAGCGACGATAAATCCCATGAAATTAGGACCAAGTGATTAAACAGTTGAAGCGACGGTTATGTCCGCCATTTGTGACAACGGTATCTGACTTTACCGTTGTCAGGCTACTCCAGTGTGAAAACAGAACTTTCAGAACATCTGTACTGTTGATAATGAAATATTTTAGACTCATAACAAGTCCTTTAAATATGATGAATAGGTATTAGTATGAAATTTGAATTGTAATCATTTCAAAGATATGAGTCGGGCGTTGTCAGGCTACTCCAGTGTGAAAACAGAACTTTCAGAACATCTGTACTGTTGATAATGAAATATTTTAGACTCATAACAAGTCCTTTAAATATGATGAATAGGTATTAGTATGAAATTTGAATTGTAATCATTTCAAAGATATGAGTCAGGCGTTGTCAGGCTACTCCAGTGTGAAAACAGAACTTTCAGAACATCTGTACTGTTGATAATGAAATATTTTAGACTCATAACAAGTCCTTTAAATATGATGAATAGGTATTAGTATGAAATTTGAATTGTAATCATTTCAAAGATATGAGTCAGTTCAGAGTTACACTTCCTCAATAATGAATAAATAAAAAAGTAGTGAAAATTCCCTTTAATTAACATTTTTTAGAAGGTCCTTGAAACCAACACAACAGTTAGGTTAAACAAATATTGAACCTTTTGAACTCTTGGTATGACGCACTTGATTGTTGAGAATTAGGTTTCATTATATTTGTAACAATTTGACAAATGATCATAATTGCTCTTTTAGATTACATAGAGGATTGGTATCGATATGGCAAACTGAAATGAACACATGTTTCTCTAAAACCAGTCATCAAAGAATTCTCAAAATTTCACACATCATCGATCATCTTTTGAAACTTAATTTGAAAAAATATATATACTTTTTCTAAACTGTTTTTAAAACACATCAGACACTTCTTTTGTTCTCAGTATCATATGTAAGGAATGAAATGGAACATGTAAATTCCAACCTCATTGGAACAAAACGACATATACACAACATGTTTAGATCTATCGATATTGTAATTGTACAAAAAAAGTTTGGTTCATTTAAAAAAAAGTCTTGTTAATGAAATAAAAGGTTTACTTTCATTTTTATCTATTTTGGGTTTTTTTGTTTTAATATTTGAATACTTTTTGTTAAATAAGCCAAACTTTCCTTTAACTATAGTATTGAGAGGTCTAAAAATGTTGTATGTGCTATTTTGTTCCAACAAGGTACAGAAAGATCTTTTATTTTATTTTATTTACAAGAATTGGTAGAAATTATGGAACAAAAAAACAATTGCACAAAAACAAAAATTGTTCACAAAAAAACAATAATATAAAATATATATAAATTATTTCGGCATTAAATTGTTGTCAATCAGTGACCATAAAGGACAGTGTTTTTTACAGAATGTTTTCAATAATTGGTTTGAGAGAAAAACAATAGTACAATAACGTCATTTCTAAGGGCAATATAGTGAAATATTGGACCGAGGGCCGAAGGCCCAAGGGCCCCAAGGTCCAATATTTCACTATATTGCTCGCAGAAATGAGGTTATTATTAGTATTATTACCACCGTTAATGACCAGGACTGAAACAGCATGAAAATCTTACGCATTGAACGATATCTAATTTCCCGGGGGAAATTGCCGGTCCAGAATATATTCTAGACCAGTCCATATGGACCACCACTATGACGTCACACATTTCTCGGTCGATAAAGTAAAATGAATGCATTCTAAACTAGCACTAACACCCCAGTCACATTTCCTACGGCGACCTTGCGGTCTATCATTTCTGCGGCCAGTAGCTTTTCTACGCTCGCCGCAGAATTTCTGCGCTCTCATACTTTTGCAGTCACATTTCCCACGGCAGCCGCACGGTGAATTTTAAATTTCTATTGATAAATAATAGTTTTTTCATTTCATTTACATCAGGACAATTTATAAATGTTATTCAAAGTGCTAGGATGTAGTATCAAATGAAAAGTGATCGTGAAACATTGACAAATAATGATTCAATCTTGTTGAGCCAGTTGATTTCTACGGGGACCTCAGAAATGAACAAATATTATAACTCCGAGTTATAATTTCTACGGCGACCCTGCGGCCTCTAAAAAACTGGATACGCCGCACGGAGGCCGCAAGGCGAGCGTAGTTTTCCTACGCTCGCCGCAGAAATACACTGATTTAATTGATCTGCGGTCGACGCACGCCCTCCGTACGACAAATGTGACTGGGGTGTAAAACCCCTAGAACTGGCACGGCAAGGTGGTAATAATGTTGAATTCAGTTCGCCATATCGATACCAATCCTTTTAAGTTTAATTTAAGTTCAGAGATAAAGACAAGTGGCATATTTGCAGAAATTCAAAGAGATAATATGAGGTTTTAATGCTTTTAGAAAAAACCATGGTTCTCCTCTTAAAAATATGAAATAATTTTGAAAAATTACTTTTACTATGGACTAATCTCTGTGGTTCCTTTATCTTTGACCTGACCTCCTTTTTTTCAGACCCGTAGAATACCTCAGTACATTGTGGACAGCTTGGGAAACCCTGCTCCAGGAAACAGAAATAGACGCTCAGGAACATAAGGACACGTCAACCCTGTTAACAAAAAAGGTTGTCAACCCACTTGTTGAGATTGCCACCTATAAAAAGAGTCAGTGTAAGAAGTTGTATAGCTTCCGGGAAAACTTCGAAACCATTATTCAAAAAAGTGAAAACGAATTTAAAAGTGTAAGTAAATACAGAAGCATAGTTTTTAAAATATGTGTGGGAGAACAAAGGTTATCCAATCAATGTTAAGTGAAAATTGAAACAGTAGTTTGGGTCAAGTGGACTTTGACTTTGAATGATAAAAATTGTATATAACTTTTATCAACGTCTTATTCTATCTTGTATCATAACATACATGTAACTACATTAGTCACAATAATAAAAACTTACATTGAGATCATAGGTCACACACTCTGACAGGTAGCAGAGATCACCTTCTGTTACTTCAAGTATGCTTTAATAAATAAGTATTACAAATCATTTTCGTGACACTTCAACTTTTGTTTTGATATTATTGTGAAGGCACCAAACATAAACAACTTTCTCTGTCTTCAGATTTAACATATACAAATACATGTACTTTTTCATTTTATTTCAAATTTCTACCTTTATATTGTAGGTATATGAAAACTACTTAACACAATACGAAAAACATAAAAACAATAATGGAATCAAAAGTATGACTCCATACTACAATGCTCACAACCAATATATACTACAACTAAGGTCTTCCAATATGTTGAATGAAGAGTTTACACTTGGAGCATTACCCTACTTATTAGAGGTAAGGAATTGTTATAGCCCTAATCCAAATGTCATTTCATTCTTTCCCATTACAAGTATGTCATGACATCCCCTGACTCCCCTGCTAGGTAAAAGGTATTTATAACAACTCCTCACTCCACTTCTTAGAGGTATGTCATTAAACCTACCCCTACAGTCGAAAATACAATATACTTACATGACATCTATATAAAATATATAATAATCCACGCACTATTCAGTTATCTATTGGCCTAGTCACATAGCCCGGCCGATGAGGTTCCGATGAGCCAGCGATGCAATTTTCACCGAACTCGGCCGAACACCGGCCGGACATCCGTGGCGTTTGTTGCTTAAAACCGCATCGGTGGCAGCTCGGTGAAATTTTAACTTCGGAGTTAAATTTCACCGGGCTCTCACCGAGCTCCCTCATCGCAGCCCCATCGTAACCACATCAGAACACACGTCGGCCGGTGCACGGCCGAGTATCGGTCGGTGTCCCGTGCATCTGAGACAACCAGAGGACGAGGTTTTTTTAACGGACACCGGCCGAGCTCCGACCGAGCTCCGGCTGATGTGGGACAGAGCCTTGGAAAGTATAGTACCTGAAGATGTCCGGACGGAGTCCGTTCACGTCACCGAGCTCTGCTTCCGATGAGGAGAGCTCGGTGGCACCAAAAAAATCCACCGAGCTCTACCGATGCCGGACATCGGCCGGGCTATGTGACTAGGCCATATATCAGCTCCTTTTGGTGTGCCATCTTTATAGAGTTGTAATGATATGACATCATGACATATAATTTGAATAATTATTGGCCTATTTATTTGTATAATATTGTATTTTAGGAAATTGAAGAAATCAACATCGACACGAGTAATACATTGAATGGTGCTATAGAGACTCACTCACTGATCCTGGTCACAAAGGTAAGATAATTATGGTCACGCCACTGGTCCTTGTTGTTAAGGAAACTTGATCCTTGTCATTTAGGAATTAATCTATCCTTGCCACTAATAATTGATTCTGGTCTTAATAAGCTGATCCATCCGTGCTGCAAGGTTACTTTATATATACCTGTGTTATGAATTTAAGCATAAATGAAGTCCTTTGAAGAAGGGTCAAGCTGGTCCTGGTCATTAAGTTTTTAAGTTTCAAGACATGCTGCTTTACAGCTTATCTACAAATTCAGTGATAAAGAAATGCTATCATTAATCCATGTTTGGGTGATTTCTGGAAGCATTCTGCCATGGCATTAGAAGGACAAAGATTAAACATCATCCTAATTTTTTCTTTCCAGGCCCAGGACCAGAGTAGAAGGTTTGATGGAATACTGAAGGTTGCCAAGCAGGTCAATCCAATGGCAGATATCTCATCATTTGTGAATGCAGTGAACCCAGACCTTGAGCAGCTAGAGGTGACACAGCATGAGTTCATTCCTGCTGAACAGTCCAGTAACAACCCTGATGTAAGAAACCTGGCCTTCTTTCATGCCATTTGCTGGGTATTAGTACATTCATGGGTGTAGCCAGGGGGGGTGATGGGTGCACCCCATAATTTTGTAACATTTGTTGGAAAAACATCAACAAAGTATAGTACGAAATGCTTCAAATTCATCATATACAACATTACTTTGTCCGGGTGGGGGGGGTGACATGTAGTATGGTTTACGTTGATTTTACTTTCAGATAAGTTCTAGTGAAGAAAATTATTTAAAAATGCTTCCTTATTGTTCATTTGGTGAATTTTGAAACTCATTTGTTTATCACCGGTGCTGAAATCTCAATAGATCAAAAGATATCATTGTATGTACAGCAACATTTCAACATTTAATTCATTAATTTCAAGAACTACTAACTTTATTGTAGATAATACTCAGAGAGGAACTTATTGTGGACAAATATACAGAACCTGCAATTAAGTCAAAGAAGCAGTCTCTCCAGAAAGAAGCTGCAGAGCTGACATCATTTCTGAAACAAGCCCAGGATGTCATGATGTCATTAACTAATATATGTCAACGGTAAGTCTTTTAAAAAGATGGCGCTATGAAAGAAACTCACTGCTAAAACATTTGCTTTCTGATGAAATGCTTTTATATTTTGCATTATCTTTTATTTATTGTAGAGTGATGCCCATATCTTTTATACCTGATTAAATACCTTTTTAAATATCCACAATAATTTAACATTTTTTTTAATAATATTGATATTTAAAATATTGTGGCAAGATTCTCCTTTCAAAAATTAATTGAGAGATATAAATTCATACATGGTTTTATTTTTGTGATCCTGTTAATTTGTATTTCATATAAATCAGAGATAAGCAATGAATATTACCATGAAATTGTAAATTATATATATAAATACATGTTGGGATTTAGCTTCCTGTAAGAAAAATTATAGTGGTTGGGTTTTGGAATGCAAAATATAGTGTAAAAGCGGGGAATTAGAAGGAAATGAAACAAACAGAGATGTTGTCTACTTTCAAAATTGTATAGAATTGACAAGAAATCTGAGAGATCAAGCAAATTTTGCAGAGAAATTTGCTGAAATAGGGATGTCAAGCATGTCCGTCTGCTTACGGGAGCACTCAGGTGGTTGTTGCATGTATGATGCCTTAAGTTGAATGTTACATGTACCTCTAACTAGCTCTAACTGACATAACACATGTGCTAGAAATATGCACTGCTATTAATACAGACATATTGGCATTGAAAAAGAGTACATTTGTCAATTATGACGTCTTACCTCATAACTTCAGCTTTACCTTTCAGGTTTCTTTTAAGTTCATTTGAGGAAAGCCGTATTTTATCTGGAAGGGGATGCAGATTAACATACATTATAGACATTGTGTCCATTTGCAGTTACGCAACATTGCCTTATATCTTTTAGATAGGTCTTAATGCAGAAATTCATTGAAACAATTTAATGTTCTGAAATTCATCCATGATATCCACATGATATTAATATTCTAATAGAGTAATATTTTTTGTTTATTTCATTGGAAACATTTCTGTCTTTACCTCCATATCATTGATTATCCTGAATCCTGGATTAATGTTTGACCAATGTGCAAAATATTTTCCAGGACATTGTATACTAAATCTCCTCTAAACATAAGGGAAGAAACACCTGTCAATTAGAAACCAATTTATGGTGATTGAGTTAATTCTAGGTAAAGGTCAAGAAAATATCTTGCCAAATAGAATATGCATCCAAAAGAGTGTAGGGGCCCAGGGCTTAAGATCATAAATTGATTAGGCATCAAAAAACCAGCATACAAACTAATTGTGTGTACCCTCTAGAATTAAAAAGGTTCATAATGCAGTTATTTTTTAACGTAACTGCTTCTCCATATAAAGGTCAGTAGATGCAGATGCAAAAAACTCTTCATAATTAACAATTTTCTACATTCATTCGACATCTCAAATCAATTCACTCCCTCCTTTTATTCCAGCTCATTTGTTCAGTTTCAATAAATGGGTCACAATTTCCATATTTTCCTTTAATTCCTTTAGCTTTTGACTATATAAATCATAAAAGGCTTTTTGACTACAATTGCATTCTGCCGGGCACCACAGCTGAAATAAAACAAATGTTTGTTTGATAAATGGGAACTGGTATGACGTCTTAGTTTCTACAAAATAAAAACATTCTTTTTTCAAGATTGATGTTACCTTGGAAATGGGTTTATGTTGTTCCTTTCTACCTAAATAAGTTAAGGCCATTCCAAGTTAATTTCAAGGTTATGTCCTTTTGTTAGGTCTTATCTTGTAAGGGAGAGGGGTAGATTAAAACAGATTTTAATTTATCTCATTGGATATGGGTTTTATTTTACATTTAAGAGTGCGTGCGTGCGTGCGTGCGTGCGTGCGTGCGTGCGTGCGTGCGTGCGTGCGTGCGTGCGTGCGTGCGTGTGTGTGTGTGTACCTCGTATCATAGCTTGATAATAAAAGTATGTTACTAACTTAACTGACTATATAGATGGCAGGTAACAACTTGTATCGCCTAAAGGTAGTCTACGCCTTAGGTTTCTCTCCGAACAATCAGCGATATCCCATTATAATTGCTTATATATGATATAATGTCTTACATACGTCAGATATATCTAGAGGCCAACTTATGGGTAAAGTATTGTCGATATATTGAGAAACATATCTACCGACTCTCAGAATTGAACACAATTGAGTTCGATAGACGAGGGAAAGCCCTTTTAAATGACAGGAGCATACGAGTATCGGCAAACTCGGCATGTGCCTTGAGCCAGGCAACCAATCAGATTCAAAACTGGTTATTCAATTTCTTTTAGAATCACTAGAACTGCCATTTACGGAGTTCCTTTGTTTACGTGACCATACTGATAAATTAAATGACCAATCAGATAACATATGGCTTTCTCTGGTTTATTCAAGTTTTGGACAATTAATTTAGACAAAATAATTTAACTGGTCAGCATTTGGATCTTCTTCCTGAAGAATATGTGATACGTCTCAACATGCAAAATAGTCCAGGGGGGTCTTGATTGTGCTTTTCTATTGCCACATCCCTCTTTAGATAAATATTATTCCAATAAAATTAAAATTCCTTTCCCAAAATGCATGTATATAAATGTGAAAAACACATGCAATATTTTGCAAGGGATGATTATCTGTTAATCCAGTTTGCTAATCTAATAAGATTATGTAAGACATAGAGGATTTGATCCCACTTGATCTCACTTTGGTCTTTATCTTTAATCTTCACATATTTTGCATTGATTTAGGCATAAACATTGAGGTAACTGTGAAAACATGTATATATCACTGATAAATGATGATACACAAACAACTAAATTAAAGGCAGAATCAGAGGTATACTGTATGGGGTGGCAAAATAGACTAGATGCGAGTAAATATAATCTTGATTTACATCATTAAATATTCAAAATTCAGTCAAAGTGATGTCATATTTGAAATGTGCATGTAAAAACATCTAGATTTATGGTTTTGAAAATTATTTATCATCTTTGAAAATTTAATTTTTTTTCGAAAATGTGATATCTAGTCCGGGTCAATTCCCCATCAACCCCATGTTACAAAATCACAAAATATCTTGTATTGGACAGATACCATTTTCTTTTATTGGACATATTTAATTTGCATAACTATTAGATACATAAGGGTTATATGAAAATTGAACCACAAAAACAGATGTAATTTAAGTTAAAGGGAACTTTCCACTATACATGTACCTGCCATGCTATCTGACCCGAACGAGCCACCTGGTGGTGAAACTGGTAGCTACCTCCTCACATCTGCGTTATTGCATGCAGCATTGATGTTCACATAATGTATTCTTCACAATTTCAAATGAATAATCTCCTGAAGATCATGATATCTTAACATATAGATTTTATTACCCCATCGAACAAAGTTCGGAGGGATATAGGGAACGCCTCCGTCCGTCTGTCCGTCCGTCTGTCCGTCCGTCCGGGCAATAACTCAAATACCGTTGGCCCGATTTTGTTCATATTTTTTACACATATACCCTATGGGGCTAGAAGTTCTGCTCGAAAGCCGATTTTCAGAATGGCCACTCATTTCAAAATGGTGGCCATTTTAGTGCCGAATTTACAGTAATTTAGGTGCAATATGTAAAACTGTAATAGCAATATGTTTTAGATGTAAAAAAATTATATAGGACATTAATAAAGCTAGAAATGTAGATATTAAAGAAGCACATGGCAGCCATCTTGAAAAATGGCGGCCTTTACTCGTTATTTTACGATTTTTGCTGTAACTCGAAAAGTAGTGGAGCGATTTTGTTCATATTTGGTATGTGAATACTATAAACATTGCACACTGTCTAAAGACACTTTTGGTAGAAGGTGGCCATTTTAAAAAATGGCCGCCATTTTGAAAAATGGCTGCCATTTTAACCTATTTTACTATAACTCGAAAAGTAGTGTAGCGATTTTGTTCATATTTGGTATGTGAATACTATAAGGATGGCACACTGTCTAATGACACTTTTGGTAGAAAATGGCCGCCATTTTAACATATTTTACTATAACTTGAAAAGTAGTGGAGCGATTTTGTTCATATTTGGTATGTGAGTACTAAAAGCATGACACACTATCCTATGACACTTTAAGTAGAAGGTGGCCATTTTGAAAAAAAATGGCCGCAATTTTTAATGTATTTTATAATAATTCGAAAAGTAGTGAAACGATTTTGTTCATGTTTGGAATGTGAATACTGTAAGCATGGCACACTGTCTAATGACACTTTTGTTAGAAGGCTGCCATTTTGAAAAATAGCCGCCATTTTAACGTATTTTACTATAACTCGAAAAGTAGTGGAGCAATTTTGTTCATATTTGGTATGTGAATACTATAAGTATGGCAAATGGTCTAATGACACTTTTGGTAGAAGGCGGCCATTTTTGCTATAAACTTTGTTTGTAAAAATGCCATCCATGGCTGTTCGATGGGATTCGCTACGCTTTGGCGTTGCTGTTGTTCTGGTTTTAAATTCCATGTGCAAAAATATGTAAATTCTTCCAAATATTAAAATGTAAGAATCTTTATTTTCCCATGTAATGGAAAATGAATATATCAAAATCGAAGGAGTCTCAATTTAACAACTCATCTTAATAAAGAAAATCCTCCCAACCTTGCCTAGCATTCTATTTCAGTACTTCCTGAGAATACCAATAGTTGTAGATTACTAGATCATGTACCTATTATTGATTCAGTTTCGTGGGAAATTATGATTTTTGGAAGATATTTGAAGCCTTATGGGAAATTCAAGCTTTTGTGCAAATTTGAAAAATCTGAACATTTTTGGAAAAACATATGCTTAAAGGTGTAAGGTTGAAACCTGGGATCTATGGTGGGAGGGGGTCATTATTAATTTTATGTAATTTTATTATAGAAAACAATTTGATTTGTGATTTATCATTTTATGTTTTTATATGTATAGATAATGAGTGAATCTTGATCCACTCATTGATTAAAGTGTTTTTTTAGAAAACCATGATGTGCAAATTGCAGTTTTATGAAAAGGTTATTTTGGATTTATGATACTCACGGTGTATAACCCAAACGCTCCTACATGCACGAGGGAGCGTTTCATTACTGAAATTAAACAAAGAAACGCTCCGGAGTAGGAAAAATGTCTGGCGGGAATGATGAGCCGTCTGACAATTTCCCCAATAATGGGAATAAGAGGTATGAGTTACATATTTCGAGTATACCATTCGATGGGTGTGATATTCATGTTGTACGTGGCTGGCTGTTGACGTTTGAAGCAATTAGGAAGAGCTGTACGAAGCAGTATAGTTATCAAAATTCAAAAACGTATTTGTCATTCCACCGGTCAAAACCCCTTTTGTCGATACATGTGATTAGTTGAGCCAAGATTAGAGCACCAACGTATATTTTAGTCAAATTCCAATGCTTCAACGCACCATACATTAACGTAATAGTGATTTGATGACCGAAAATCCAGTCTTAAAACATGATGACATTCTCATATTCAAGAAACGCTCCGATCTGGTTAACACAGTGAATTGGAAACGCTCCGGTAGTCTAGATCAGTTAAGGAAATATATAGCTTGCCTTTCCTTTTCAGGAAGAGAAAGAAAAGATCTATTATACCCCTTGGCATCAATAGAAGAAAGATTAATTCACATATAACTTTTCGTTTTTTTCTATAGTTTTATGATTTAGCACATATGTAGGCATGACATCATCTAATGTATAGGCTTTAATCAGCTAATTGCACGTTTAGCACCACCAGGTTCAGATGTTTCAATTTGCCTAACAAGTACAACACGTTTTTTAGAGATAGATTCGATTCGGAACTCTTCTCTTATAATCTGAAAATGATATCAAAACAAAATGGTAAGAGCGTTTCTAAAATTGTGGTCTAAATCGACGGAGCGTTTCGAGGAAAACAAGCGATTTCTCGAGAACAAGTAATGGATTTGGACTGGGATTTTAGGAAATGAGAATATACGAGTTTGTGATCTACTACTTAAACAGAAAGATTAACGTTTCCATAGAAATACTAGTTTAATTCGTAATTTGTGGTCAAATCGTCATCTTCAGATTCGTTCGATCTACACTACGGAGCTTTGATCAAGCAAATAACAGTTTACCACCAGAAGTTGAATAAATAAGATCTTTGCTCACGGTATTGTTCATCGAATGGTACATAATATTTCACCATGACATATGACATGTAAGAGAAACGAGAGAAACAATACTTATGGTCATAGTGGAATCTTCATTAGCCGCCATTTTATTTCGCTCCGGAGCGTTTCCGCGTAAATGTAACGCTCCGTCGTGCATGTAGGAGCGTTTGGGTTATACACCGTGATACTGAACGATGCTTAATCTGACCACAGAAAATTACTAACATGGTCTCGCTAATGAAGTTACCTTACCATAATAAAAAAAGGCTCACCTGGTATTTTGCCAGATTGTTTTTGTATTCCTCTGATTTTAATAACAAACTAATAAGTATATTTTCCCCAAAGTGAATGGACCAGTATAATGACTGTCATATAGTTTTTGTCCATACAGCATTGATAGTAAATACTTTTGGAAAACAGCAATGTTGTTGCTAAAGAAACACCATGATTATACAGAATGTTTTCTATTATGTGTGTAATATCGGCTGAAACTTTTTTGCAGATTATGAATAGTATTATATTTTTGTTATACAGAACATTTGAATTTTATTAGGGATCCTAGTATCTTATTTTTATCAAGGGTCGGGATTAGCAGAGAGAGCAGATATAATTTGGCTTAATGTGTTTGTATTATGAAACGCTTAAGTAATCTTCAAGAATAAACTTGGCATAATTTCTTGAATGGTCATATCTTCTTTAGTTTATTACAGCAAAAAGCAAGAAACCTCAGTAGAATAAGATAAATAGTCTTGTAATGAATACCCCATATTGTATACAAGTATAAGGAAATCAGTCACTTATTTCAATATTTAGAGAGAAAAAGATAAAAATAGATTGGTACTTTAAATCCGTCTGCTCAGTCGGGAACTACTGGTTGCTTGGAGAAAGCCTACCTGTAAACTTGCCAGCAGGAGTCTCTCTATCTGATGAATTATTTATATAACTTGCTGTGTTTCTCACCTCTCAACTTTTCGGTATCCAAATTGACTTAACTGCATAAAAACAACTGTAATGTTGGAGAGTAAAGAGAGTTTGGGGATCTACCTCTGACCCTCTGGGTACAGACTGTGCTGATAAAAACAAGAATTTTCGATTCAGATTTTTGAAATCAATGTGCAGATGTTAATGGGATTAAATATTTATGTCACACTTGGGCTCTGGGATTAGCCATATTGATGTATGGTTCATGGATGTTTTGGGTGCAATTGGATACCAAATCTGTGCTTTAACTCTGCAAACACGGTATTACTTGTAGATAACTGCATGATTGACTTTCACGTATTTGAGAGATTAGCACCAGTTTAGCAGATGATATAACACTATGTATAGTTGGAAATCATAGAAAATTACTCTTGTAGACACAGAACTGAGATAATGTATTTTAGGATTACAACTAGCAGCAAGTGAAAATAAACGATGAGAAATCACTATTGAGACAATGTCGGAAGAAAAACAAAAGAGATCCAAGGGATATGAAAGGCAAAATTCGAAAAGTGGGGAATCTTCTGAAATGTCACACAAGAAGAAACCTAGTCGACAGGAGAGTGTGAGTAGATTTTCTTTTGATTCTTTTTTCTCTGTATTTTTAGAAATTTAGCGAATCATCTGTATGCCAAGGTGTATGAAACCCAAGAGGATTTATGTCGAAAACGCAATGAAATCCGCGTGGCCAACTTACAACTTGCAGCTGTCAGGGCTCAGGTAGGTGGAGTGTGTTGTACTTGTTGATCTTGTTGACATCTTACATGTAAGCTCCGATTCTAACAGATACCGTTGTCATGGTGTTTGAGCTAGGTTTACTTGATTATTGGACTTCATTGTCATATATCCAGATGATTTACTATCCATTCCAGTCTCTCTGTTATGATTGGTGGGAGTGTTATCACTGGAATTATATCCTCTCAACAGAAATATTGAATTTACAATGAGTATGATGAGATAAGGGTGAAAAGGGTACAATGAACCAATCAGGGCATATAGGTAAAAGTTTACCTTGAAGTGTACAATTTTACCTTGAATTTCAAATTTTGACCCATGAACATTGAGAATATTTGTTGAAGATGAAAAACCATCGAGAATACCATAAAATGTTACCAATTTATCACAGGGTATATGGGTTAAAAATATTTTTATCATCATGTGAAAAGTTGATATTGTCATTGGTAAAAGAAACTGAATATGATATTTTATACAGAATAAATACTGAAAAGTAGCTAGATGGGGCAATGCAAGGCCAATACATATGTATCAGTATGTGCCTTTAAATTCACTGTTAGATGGAGAAATGAAAGGCCAGTAATGTCAGTATGTGCCTTGTTATTCATCGTTGGATGGAGAAATGAAAGGACATTAATGTCAGTATGTGCCTTGTAATTCATTGTTTGATGGAGAAATGAAATGCCAATAAATGTCAGTATGTTCCTTGTAATTCATTGTTAGATGGAGAAATGAAAGGCCATTAATGTCAGTATGTGCCTTGTAATTCATTGTAAGATGGAGAAATGAATTGCCAAGGCCAATAAATGTCAGTATGTGCCTTATAATTCATTGTTAGATGGAGAAATGAAAGGCCAATAATGTAAGTATGTGCCTTGTAATTCATTGTTAGATGGAGAAATGAAAGGCCATTAATGTTAGTATGTGCCTTGTAATTCATTGTTAGATGGAGAAATGAAAGGCCATTAATGTCAGTATGTGCCTTATAATTCATTGTTAGATGAAGAAATGAAAAGTCAATAATGTCAGTATGTTTGGCCTGGAGCGGGACATATACAATATATCCTGCCTGCTCCTCAGATATGATATATTTTCCAGGATGATATCACCCCAAACCCACTCAAGTATGAGATACACAGAAATATCCATCTTGCTCTCTTAATACACTTTTTCTACACATTATGTACCTAGAACCTCTGTATGTATTGAATACATGTCAGTATGTGCCTCGTAATTCATACACATAAAATCCCAAGGCCAAATATTGATGATTTGTGATTTAAATTGGCATGAGATGACATGAAATATTTCGGAAAAGGACCTCAAGATCAAGGAGCCAATAAATCACCCATAATTAGATATTTATCTCACAAAATCCAAACTATTTGAGATCCCAAGATACATAAAAGTATCAATTTATTCGGCTCATTTGATAACTCATTTGCATAGAGGCCAGAGAAGCAATGGAAGTGTTGTCCATGTAGGCATTACCAAAGTAGAAGTGCGACCATTTGCCTGCACTTAATTACCTCCCTATACTCTCCTAAGTTCTATGTTAATGCCTGATTATTTTTTACAGATTCCACTTCCATTGTTAATGGTTTTAAAAAAGGTTTTTCCCATGAATAGTTGATCATTAATAGATGATATTTTTTCATCAACAAGATTTCAACATGAATATGTATTGTATCATGTGTTGAATCTTTGGCAGAGTATTACAGTATTGAATTGTTAGATCATGTCTCATGGGATCCTACAAACTATTCAGGGGCGGATCTGGGAACCAACAAGGGGGGGGGCCCAAATTTCAGGTCAGAGAAAAAAACGTCCGCGCTTGCGCGGAAAAAAATTTTGGGCCCCTAAAACGCAAAAGTGGGCCCAAATTTTGAAATTTTGAGGCCCATTTTCTTCAAAATTTGGCTTGAATTTAAAAAATAAGGCCTTAAAAGGCCCATTAATGACCAAAAAGGCCGACTTTTTGGGGCCTTAAGGCCTTCTTTGGCCCAAAATTTTTTTTGGGCCCAATTTTTTTTTCTGGGCCCACCCCCAGGCCCCCCCCCTAATCCGCCAGTGCTATTTATATTTGTTCTGTACTTCTGAGACCTACCACTAGTCAGAATGTATGGAATTTGTTAATAACCATTAAGTATAATCCAGTGAGTCCAGAATGGATATTTCAGATAGACCATCATATCTCAGGATTTATCCCCTAGTTGAGGGCAAATCTGAAGAATAACATGTACATTATGTATATATTTATGATATTTAACTTAGGTTTCCATTTGAATACACATATATTTTTAATTCATGTTTATGTGAATGATTTTATAACCATATGTACAATATTGTCATGTTACAATATTACAGGAATTCTGAAAAATGATACAATTTTACTTCTTGAACAATATTACAATAATCACGGGCTTTTAACAGTCTTGAAACCCCATGCAATAATTTACAAATATAATATAACATAAGTCATACAATAAATAATTATAGCTCATGTCATAGCCTAAGATAAAGAGATTTAAACTTTCTCAAGCTATTTTTTTCGATTTATTTCAATTTCCTTGATATTGATATACAAAAGTATGCCTTTGTTAACTTAATAACATTAGCGGCATAGTAAAAATTAAAAATATAACACTGGAATTTACACGATACAAAAACCAACAAGCTATAGTTCATTTGAATATATTACTGTGATATATAATGACCTATGTGGCTCTAGATTCACCATGCAGCATGCTTTATTTCAACCACTACTTATATTAGGCTTTGGGTGATAGACAATTCTTTTATAGTTGATTTTGGGGTTAAGAGCCCCCAAAGTTGTTGATTGGTTTAAAGAACGATGTTTATAGGTATCAGGGGCGGATCTGGGAACCAACAAGGGGGGGGGCAAACTTCTGGTCTGAGAAAAAATATTTGGCCTCCTAAAACCAAAAAGTGGCCCCAAATTTTGAAATTTTGAGGCCTATTTTCTTCAAAATATGGCCTAAAATAAAAAAAATAAGGCCTAAGAAGGCCCATTTATGGCCTGAAGGCCTTTTTTGCCAATAAATGTATTTTTATTTATATAATTGCATCATTTTAGTAGTTGCAAAACTGATGGATTGGGAACAAGCTTGATATTACCAGGCCACCTGTTGCCAGCTTCTCTTTGCTTTATGTAATAGCATTTAGTATAAGAATAGCCAAGAATGTGTTCTGAGCATCTGAAGCTCTTATCATAGCCATCACCCTAGAGCTTGTTTTCATCTTCACAATAAAGATATTGATAATATTTTCATTTATTTATAAATCTATGTTCCATGTTTAGCTTTCTTCTGGGTGTTTGGCTTCATGGGGGTCTGTTTTTTATATCTCAGTTGCTAAATTATCTTTGAGATATTTTTATCATAAATTATGAACACCTGTATTTATAATTAAATCAAGCTGCTTAAAGATATGTATAACATACTCCTCCCATAAATGAGGTTAGATATGGATAATAATAATCAATGTACCCTTGATTGTTTGGTTGGTTGCATGGGGAAAACAAAATATTCCACAGATATCAATTTTTTATTAAGTATTTGAAATGCCTGCTACTGTGATGTAATATTCTTTTATTTGCATTCACTAAATAGAGCATTAGTGATCTATGGGATAATAAGAATATCCTTTGATTTTTTGACACCAACATCTGTACTATTTTAATGTTCTCACTCACTTCCTCAGAAATCAATATCAACTGGAAAAATGTAATCACTCAAAATCACAGGATTTCTTATGCATATGTCAGTCAGGAATTTCTTGGTGCAATGCAACATTACAACAATAAAACTTATCTAAACTAAACAAAATCTAAAATATAATCTTATGGCTTTTCCAACTAACTAACACTAACTTTTACAAACACTGTGGAAGATATCGACCAACATGATGTAGTGAACCAGCTAATAAATTACATTAAAATGCATTAGAATGTTTCTATTATAAAACATAATGTGATTGATGGGAACAGATTCAGACAGAGTGATGGATGATTTCTATATACTGAGGATTAACAGGGCTATAGAAGAGAAAAATAAATGACTATAGAAAATATGTAATGGATTATCTTCACTTTACATTTAATGACAAGGGATTATTAGTGGGTTTTTTTATTGTGCATAAATTCACACATAGCTAGGCAAGGTGTGTATGATTCCGGTTAATCCAACCACAGTATTTCATATAACTGCAATGCATTATATCACAAATCACCGCAATCAAGGTCACTCCTATATGGCTTAAATCCTTAAGTAATTTTTAAGAAAGGTTCACTGGATAAAAGTTGATATATTTGAAGAAGTACTCAATATTCGAAGATTTCCTTCACCAAATCTCACACATGATTATTCTCGTTTCTTTGACAAGTCAAGAAATTGTAGAAGTATTTGTTCTACCTGTCTGGACTTGGAAGATGAGGGTTAATCTTCTACAAAGAAAGTATCTTATATACTTGTAAGTTGTACATATAGCTTACATCCTGACCCCTCTTATGGGGATCTTATTTGGGCATATGGCATCAATATTGCCTTTTCTGAAATATCATTTGATTGTCATCACATAGGTAGAGCCATATATATGATCGATTTCAAACTGACAAATTGCCGCTATTGCCCCCTTGGCTTGCCATAGAATGACTTGAGAGACCAATAAAAATGTGTTACCTCTGATTATTATTTAATCAACGACAATAGTACAATAATGTCATTTCTAAGGGCAATATAGTGATATTTCATTTGATTGTCATCACATATGTAGAGCCATGTACTGTATATGATCAATTTCAAACTGACTGCTATTGCCCCCTTGGCTTGCCATAGAATGACTTGAGAGACCAATATATATAACTTTTATTGACATCTTGTATCATAACATGATTACATTAGTCATAACTATGAAAAAACTAAATATCTAAACTACAAATACTAACTAAGGCAAAAGTACAAAAATATATACGAGATATACAAAAAAAAACAAAATAAAGGTAGTATACATCATGATGAAAGGACAAGGTTACATTTAAAGTGTGGTGCACATACCCTGCATTCTGACTACAAATTCTTAAATGAATGATAAATGAATTTTCCAATGTGTCTTTGTAATGTTAAGTTTTTACTTGAAATGAGATTGACAAATAAATTTTCACTATTGAGGTCAAAGTTACTTAGAATTTCACGAGCCTTAGTGTACAACGACAATAGTACAATAATGTCATTTCTAAGGGCAATATAGTGATATTTCATTTGATTGTCATCACATATGTAGAGCAATGTACTGTATATGATCAATTTCAAACTGACTGCTATTGCCCCCTTGGCTTGCCATAGAATGACTTGAGAGACCAATAAAACTGTGTTACCTCTGATTATCATTTAATCAACGACAATAGTACAATAATGTCATTTCTAAGGGCAATACATGTATAGTGATATTTCATTTGATTGTCATCACATATGTAGAGCCATGTACTGTATATGATCAATTTCAAACTGACTGCTATTGCCCCCTTGGCTTGCCATAGAATGACTTGAGAGACCAATAAAAATGTGTTACCTCTGATTATTATTTAATCAATGACAATAGTACAATAATGTCATTTCTAAGGGCAATATAGTGATATTTCATTTGATTGTCATCACATATGTAGAGCCATGTACTGTATATGATCAATTTCAAACTGACTGCTATTGCCCCCTTGGCTTGCCATAGAATGACTTGAGAGACCAATAAAAATGTGTTACCTCTGATTAAATTAAGCCACATCAATCCGACGATGAAATTTAATCAACGACAATGTGTCTTTATGTTATGTTATCAGTCCAGGGCTCTCCCAACATTGAAATATCAGCACCTCTTCTCTGCGTGGTTAGCTCCAATATTTCAATGTACCTTCAATAAAATGTCAAAGATCCTAGTGTTTTACTAGAAATTACAAAAACCTACAATGTTGCACTTTAAATTAAAACGTCTGAGTATCTTGGACTAAAGAACATCAAAATTGCCCACACACAAAATCCAATACAGTCATTAAGAGTAACTGGATTGATATTTGGTCAAAAGAAGGATTATAGGAGAATCTATTGATGGTACAAGTTGATAATCAACAGTTTGGGGTTATTTTAGATCAGAACTATAGACACTATACCCTTGAATTTTGAAATCAAAGCCTGATTGTTGTATTTCCTTTTATGGTCATTAACCTTGTGCCTGAGTTCAAAGTTCTTTTGTTGGGGAAGAGTGTCCCAACACCATTGGTTCAAAGTGATCTTCAGTACATATGTATGTCTTTTATTGTACTGCACCAAGGGCATGGCCACCTGATTCTTCCATACAACTCCCTATGGTACATTGCTTGCTTACTTCCTCATGGAGGGTATCTTTCTGGACTATTAATGTTAGGATTCATTGATTAACTTAAGCTTCTTTCCCTCAGTTCTCCATGCTATCTGTATTAAAGCCATGCTGGTTTTACATTTGTCACTCTGAAAGAATGAAGTGTATTTGTGTAATATTTTAACATATTAATGTTCGGAGGTTCATTGATTGTACTGTACCAAGGGCATATGGCCTCTTGATTCTTCCATACAACTCCCTATGGTACATCGCTTGCTTACTCCCTGATGGAGGTTATCTTTCTGGACTATTAAAGGAACATTCCTTGCCAGACTATTCCTCTCCTGATATGGTAGCTACAATCATATATATACTTTACATATTTAGCAAAACACGGGAAAATGTTTTCATATGGTCAATATTGATCATTTAAAAATGTAGTACTCATTCCCAGTACGCTGCCATCTTTTTAGATTTCTTTCAGGAAGTGATGTCATCGACTCTAACCTGTTATAACCTTGACTATTACAGTATAGGAAAGAAGTACAAAATCACTTCTAAACAAGAAGCCCTTATCTTCTGTGTAAAAATATTTTTGGAAGTTGTCAATTTAGAACTAAAGAAAAGATCATTAAAAGGATTTTAATCATAGACCAAATTGAAAAAAATATTCAGCTGGTTTAGTAATTCTAATAGCTCCTTACCTAATGTTATATGCAAAGTTGAGAGTTGATGACATCACTTCCTGAGTGAAATTTTAAAAGATGGCAGCCTACTGGAACTGAGCACTACATTTTTAAGTGATCAATATTGACCATTTCAAAACATTTTTCTGTTTTTTGATAAACTTGCAAAGTATGGATATTGTTATAGCTACCATATTAGGAGAGAGATGGTCTGGCAAGGAATACCCCTTTAATGTTAGGATTCATTGATTAACTTAAGCTTCTTTCCCTCAGTTCTCCATGCTATCTGTATTAAAGCCATGCTGGTTTTACATTTGTCACTCTGAAAGAATGAAGTGTATTTGTGTAATATTTTAACATTTAGTACAATTGTGCACCATCACCGTTGTCAACGCCAGTAGTCATATTGTTATTGTCTCCTACGTTTTTGTTGTGGCATTCAGCAGTTGGTGTTTTACATTTGGCGTCTGTAACAAATGGCAGGTGGTAAAATTTTGCATGATAATGCCCATACGATTGGGGATTCAACTACATAAAAAGAATCCTAAATTACTCAGGAATTTATTGTATGTTATATTTATCAGTAATACTCCCATATAGTTGATAGGGATGTTCTCAGGACAACATCTCAAAATATGGTTATACCAAAAAGCAAGCCCATATTTAATTAAAGGTACACATGTATAGCTTCTTGATGTGTGTTCCCTTGTAATATGTATGCTGTAATATCTGGGGCAATATTTCCGAGATAATTTTGCATGAATTTGTAAAGTGTGTATACTTTGGCCATTTTCTACCCTGCACAAGAGGATCAAGTTGATCAACAACTCTGAATGAGAGGTCATTCTTCGATTGCCTATTATACAAATACACTTTATTCTTTCAGAGTGACTCAGTTTTCTGGGTTTCAAATCATACTCTCATTACAAATATTTTATCCTTAAAGTACAAAACAAAAACCTTGGCCAGTAATTGAATTACATGAAAATAATAGTACAATCATAAGTTTATATTTTGTAGAAGTGGAGAAGCATATGAAATCTGCAAATCTGCATTTTAAGCCATTGAAATTGAATGTGAAATCACCAGTAATAGTCAGAGCTTAGTATGACTAATTGATGGGTATTCAGTGTAGTCAGTTTGTGTTGTTTGAATCATGATCTTGTCTTGTATTTTATATTAGATGTTCTATCTATGTGAAAAATGTACATTTTTGGGGTGGGGGCAGAACTTTGTCTTGAAAATTCAACAATTTTTTTTAATTTCACTTTACACATAAAAACATGGATATTTGAACCAGCTTTGCTTTAGCATTATAAGCCACTCTTTTCTAAAAAAGTTCTACCACTGTTATACAAACATAACTGGCAAACAAGAAGTCCATGTTCTAGAACATATGGTATTTATGAACATGCAATGTTTGGCATATGCCAAACCTCAGTGAGGGTCAGATAAATAGTCAAATTAGCCATTTAGAGTGTTTGATCTGACAGATTTTCCAAGCAATAATTTTGAAATAAAATAAAATAAAAAATAAGAAAAATAAGAAAAAGAATATTACATCATTATTATGGCTTTTGCAACTATTGTACCCAGGATATACTGTATGGCCTAATAATACACAGCTGAAAATGTTTTCCTTCAGCCTTTTCCAAAATTTAAAAGAGAGCTTTTTGAGTAAGAGATATACCTTCAGCCAATCTTAGTCCAGCCATGAAAAAGTGATTACTGAATTTTATATACATGTACATGTTCCTGGCATTTATTTCCTGGTAAAATTTCTATTAAAGGCTCATAGGTTACTTTATTAAATTATTAAAACTGAAAACAGTATTTATTTCTTATACTCAAAGCCTTACAAACATCCATTACGTACTATGTGTGGTTATATAACAGGCAAACTGGTATTAAATGCCAGATTCTCAATTCTTACCTAGACCTAAATGTTACAAGCTGTTGGAAAACACAAATATATTTTGTTTTCATGTTTCTAGCTCTGTTCTGTGTATTGTCTAGTTTATAAGCTGTGAGACAGGTAAATTAGCCCAAGGAGAATAAAAATCGTAATTATCTTGTAAAAATGTCTGAAGATTGCAGAGTTACAAAATTGACGAGGCAGAATAAGAGTTATATAATGTCTTTTAGTGAATGCAACAAAAGTTTTCATAAATAATAGATTTTATGGCTAGGTATAAAAATAGAATCTAGAGCAGAGGTATGTGTATGTGTAACGCCCAATGGGGCAATTCTAAGTTTTCATATAAGTAACCAACAATAATAATTTATTGCTGATACATGGTATACGTAGTCTTGATTTTTCTTAATAAGCTCAAAATGTTTGTCTATTTATGATTTGCCCTAAGATACCTTTACCAGTGAATTTACATCACTGTGTTGACAGATAGCCAAGGCCATAGACCCCCCCCGAACCTCTCAATTTAGGTAATGTATTACATCAAGATTGATTTTGTTGAATCAGCCTGATTAATGAGTTGTTATCTAACAGGCTGCTGTTTCTACCGGATAATTCTGCGTTCATGATTTTAAGATGGAGGAGCAATTTATTATGATATATACGTACTTGAGAATATTGACCCTGCATACATTTTATTTATCTAAGTCTTGTAGAGCTTGCCTGGATTCTGAAAATGACAGACACAACTGAACTAAATCTGCATTACCTGTATAGAATGTGTATTATCGAACTTGACCAAGTAGAGAATGAAAAAAAGACAGGGTTCTTAAACAAAATGCCCAAAAATCGTATCCAATAACTTGTGTTTTGCTGATTCTTTCATGTTTTTAATATTGAGTTTGAGACCTTGTTGCCAAAAGGCACAACTAGAACTGGTGGTCAGAACATTCACCTTCATCAAACGATTTGTAAATTCTGGATATTTTGCCACTAATTGCATTAATAACATTTCTTTGCTTTGAACCATTGTATATTCCAATACTGAATGTATTAAACCCAAAGTTTGTGAAGAATCTTCGTTATTATTTCTTTTAATGTTTTATACTAGGTTCTTTTCAAAAGATGGCGCAATAGGTTCACCCAGTTTATTTCTGTTCAGTTTATTTCTGCATGTAACCTGTACTGAGGTCAAATTTATTAAGTAAGCACAAAGTTAAAGGGAGAAATTAAACAGTATTACAGAACTCAGCAAAAATAGAAACATTTAAAAATACAAATAATCATAATGTAAACAAACCCCCAATATCCCAAATCATAGAGATGAGTGGATGATATATACATCACCCGCTGATATCATCCGCTCATTTCAGATATCAATTATATTCCTCATATAACACTACTAAGTATGGAATAAACTGTAGTATATTGAGTGGGTTTGGGGTAGATATCACCCGGGAATATATATCATATCTGAGCGGGCAGGATATATGTCCCGCACCAGGCCAAATGTGGGCAGATATATATATCCATCCCGCTCCCGGGAATTTTTCAAAAGTTTTAAAAATGTTAAAAGTTTTAACATTTAAAAGTTAAAAATTTGTTAAAAAGTTTAAACATTACAATTTCATTGTATTAAACTAAAGGGATATTACGAAAATTTTAATATAAATTGTGCTTTTACAGTATAGGTCTATCTTGTCATTTGAAAAAGGTGGAACTCCAAACCCACTCAAGTATGAGATACACCAGTTATGTACGATCGGTTTTGGATATTTTGGATATCCCTCGGGAAACATTTATATCTCCCTTTGGTCCCTTCAGTCCCTCGGGGAGATATAGAGATTATCCTATATGAGGTTCAGGATATTGGGATTATCCCAAGGCCAATATAATATATTTGCCCGAGGGCCGCAGGAAAATCCACCCACGGCCAAGAAAACAAAACTGGATATGAATATTCTAATATTCTTATATATTCTTATATATGTAGAATGATATCAAATGAAGAAACTAACACTGACTTAGTCTGACAATATGTGCCTGCCCAAGGAAGCTTCTGGAATCCTATTGGTGCATCGCATTTGGGAGTTTTAATGTTACTTTTATTTTTGTATGTGTTTCACAGCTTTTATATTTGCAAGTGTGCAAAAGAAATTGTTTTCAGCAATGATTTATGGATCTGATGAAAATACAAGTTGTATTATGTAATCATGATTCTGGAAAAGCAACTTGACTGAGATAACAAATATATTTCTAAAAGTATATTAGATTCATTTTTTTCGATCAATATAGCAATTTCCCGTATAATTTCGTTAAAGTTAATTTCCTGAATGCTTTCTCAATATTATTAGACACATTTTGCTCGGCTGTAACACTAAAAAATGTTATTTCATTTTTACATGGGAATGCAATGTTTATATTGGCGTCAATTCAAATGATTTTGCTCTTGTTAAGATTATTTTGCTGAAAAGAATTATCAAGTGAATGATTTGTGTTAAAGTTTATTTCCCCAATTTATATTTCCTTATAATCTAATGATCTAATTTCACTTTACCAAAAGACCAGTCACAGAGAGATATTACATTTTATGGAGAATATTCCACAGATATCACTTTTCATAGGATATCCTGTACAAATTTTGTACCATGTGATATATATCAACCAATCACAGAATGAGAAACATTACGGTGAGATAAAATCCGCAGTTTCAAATCAGTTAAATTTTTGTTTTCAACTTTGCTCAACAAGAAAAACATAACAATTTTAATTAAAGGATTCTTATAATTTGAGCTGTCCAATATTGACTTATCCTCAGACTCTGCTGAGACAGCTTTAATATTAACCATGCCTATCTCAATAAGTGTTTATTGGATATGTTTACAGTACAAATGTATATATTTGATTAAAGATTTTTTAAGCTCCTTGTATGCTCAAGCGTGTACAGGAAAATTGCCAAGTACTCAGTCATATATTTATTACATCACATTCTCAATGAGTACTCTACATTGAAGCATATCTGTAATCGATATTAGAAAAGAGTGAATTTGGTATTGAAATTATAGGTTCGTGTGATGGGAAATATCTCTGAATAGCTTTTCTAGGACTCTTTGTCCAAAGAATATAACAGGAAAATACCAAAAATGGTTACAGAATACTGCAAGAAGAGAA
The DNA here is from genome assembly GCA_903813345.2 of Owenia fusiformis. Lineage (NCBI taxonomy): Eukaryota > Metazoa > Annelida > Polychaeta > Sabellida > Oweniidae > Owenia > Owenia fusiformis. Next base: position 11,634,418 of record CAIIXF020000006.1, on the reverse strand, counting down.
AACATCTAAGAGAACACTAATCATAAGGAAATGAAGCCCAACTATCCCAAATTATAATTCAGTGTGAAAAGAAACAGTGTTCAGTACCCCCCCCCCCCCCCCCCCCCCTCTGCCAAAGGCCCCCTCCCCTACCAAAATGTTATCTTGGCCAGAGCAAGAATTATTTTCAGTTTGAATGAAAAGGAATCAACATGGTATACTATATAAGATGTCTCAAACTTTGATATAAAGGTTTACACAATTACGTATTTCTCTCCAAAAAACAGTTTCTAAAGGCTTGAGAGTGAGTCAATAGTTTGATATATACAGTTTTATGCCAAATGATAAACTGAACAAAATTAGAATTGCTGTACAAATCTTGAAAGAATCATCTGAGTGAAAGACATGGTGGAATATTCCGGAAGATTCTGACATCTGATTAGTTCCATTTCCACTATATGATATGACAGTCTTCCCCTTTCTGCGGAAATGAAGTGAAATGCATGAGGGTGTATCTGATTAGTTTTTATGCAAAATTGAGGATTTGGTAAGGAAGCTAGAGGCATACTCATTGTTATTTTTGGAATATGAAGTTCTTGATTTTTCAATGCTTTAGAAAGAATGCATGCCTTTTATTATCCAAAATTCACTTTTTAATGGTAACTTTTCATCATCTCCTCATTGCTTATTACCGAAATTACAATCCATGAACTAAGGTCTCAAAGATTGTTTCAATGAGGTAACAAGTGAACTAAGATCTCAAAGATTGTTTCAATGAGGTAACAAATGAACTAATGAATTAAGATCTCAACGATTGTTTAAATGAGGTAACAAATGAACTAAGATCTCAAAGATTGTTTCAATGAGGTAACTAATGATCTAAGATCTCAACGATTGTTTAAATGAGGTAACAAATGAACTAAGATCTCAAAGATTGTTTCAATGAGGTAACAAATGAACTAATGAACTAAGATCTCAACGATTGTTTAAATGAGGTAACAAATGAACTAAGATCTCAACGATTGTTTCAATGAGGTAACAAATGAACTAAGGTCTCAAAGATTGTTTCAATGAGGTAACAAGTGAACTAAGATCTCAAAGATTGTTTCAATGAGGTAACAAATGAACTAAGGTCTCAAAGATTGTTTCAATGAGGTAACAAATGAACTAATGAACTAAGATCTCAACGATTGTTTAAATGAGGTAACAAATGAACTAAGATCTCAACGATTGTTTCAATGAGGTAACAAATGAACTAAGGTCTCAAAGATTGTTTCAATGAGGTAACAAGTGAACTAAGATCTCAAAGATTGTTTCAATGGGGTAACAAATGTCAATGAGGTAGTCAATGAACTGAGATCTCAAAGATTGTTTAAATGAGGCAATCATGAATTAAGACCTCAAAGATATCTTCAAGGAGGTGACAATTCATGAACTAGGATGACAAAGATTTCTTCAATGGTGTAATCATCTATGAATTAAGATCTCAAAGATTGCTTCAAGGAGGTGACAATCCATGAACTTAGATCTCAAAAGTTACTTTAGTGAGTTGGGGTAATCATCTATGAATTAAGATCTCAAAGATTACTTTAAGGAGGTGACAAATTATGAACTAAGATGACAAAGATTACTTCAATGATGTTACTATCGATGAAGTAATATCTCAAGGATTGTTGTGATTATATGTATGATTGTTTCAATGAAAGGAAAAGAGAAGAAAGTGGTGAACACTATCAATTAATCATATGGTTAATCGTACAATACATCATTTAGATTTATTTCATCTGACATTGTCTGCTGTAACATTAACATTAGGCAACATTATATACACTCACTTTAAAGCAGATATGAAATGGTATTTTTAACCTAAAGGAATCATTATAATTTTTTGATAAATGTATTTGGACATGTTTTCTCATCAGTAGTGCGAAATATATTTCACTCTAACGATCGTTATAGCTGCTTAATAAGCAATATTCGAATTGGTTGTGACGTTATTGGCCCCCACGTGATCTCTCACTGGTCCCCACGTGGCCCATAACGTCATAATGCCAAAATGTTTTGTTTTGGTTTACACTACAATCCTATGGTTGCCGTGACGTTGTGATTACTAAGGAACTAATAAACCAAAGCTATATTTTGTATATGACGTTACTTATCACGTGGGGGCCAATTTGATTGATCAGTTAGTTTTATTTCGTTATTTATGACCGTTAGCAGTTATCAAACATTTATTTTATAATGGCTATCGCAAGAACTCTACGTTGGCATACAATGGAGAAAACCGCATTTTTGTAGCTGCAAGTTGAGAAAAGCTATTTCAGTTGTCCTTTAAGATTAATTTGTCTGGTATAAAAATGGGATCTGTGAAAGACTGATATGTCTGAAATAAATAACGATTAATGGACTTTTTGGTTTTCAATTTTGTTTTAGTGAAATTCCATTAGGTGTGATTATTAATAGTTATTGGTGCTTGTCAGCTAATGATTGCTTTTTGCGTGTGATATCATATAAATATTTCTTATCTTTCTGGTCTTGATCTTTGAAATGGTCTAATTCCAAGGACTATAAAAGCCATCATTTTCCACCTGAACAGTGTCTTAATCACAAATATGATGAATCCATTTTTATATCTTCCACCAACTTTTGTAATGAGTATATAGCGTGTGAATACTGTGATAAGAGTTTCTACTCTCATAGCTTAATATCCGTAAGAATTTATAAGTCTTCATTTATTTTTATACTTGTCATGAAACTGTTACTTTTACATTGAGGATTGACCTAGAATGCTGTTGCCAACTGGACCCCCGTCCATGTATGAATTGAATTTTTGAAAAACTACACATTTTGATAATAAAAACCGATCTGCCGATGTTCATTTAATCAGTTTTGTAAGGAAATAAACTTGTTCCATTAGTCATTTGGAAGACCTTCATAAATGTGCAAAATCAAATTTATCTAATTGTTCCCTAAAGGAGATTGCTAATCAAAGAGGATCATCAATCAAGGGATATCCAAATCAAGAAAGATTGATCCAATGAGATCTATCATCAAGGGACATAACAAATCGTGAGCTTTCAAGACCTTGACCAAATCAAGGATCATTGATGATTCTCAAGAGAAAGAGATTACCTGGTCCTAATCAAAGGAGATTACCAATGATATAGACATCAACAATCAACAAGATCTCGATCATACACTCACAATTGACTCCATTGAAAAAGATAAATAAAGCAATTATACTGTGTTGAGAAACAAGATTGAATCATTTCAAATGGCCAGTTGTATTGTCTTTACTAAATCATTCATTATTATCATATTTTAGAGAATGTCCTCACGCAATAAGCCAATCACATCATTTACGAGAGCTGACTTTAGCATTTATAACATTATTTATGCTTTTAATAGATGATAGAGAATTTAGTCATGCAAGACATGCATTTTCCGAGAGTAATAACTTATCTCTAATTGAGAAAAATTATTTTCCAAGTCAAACCATAATCATAGGATAATCTCCCAAAGAAAACAAGCTTCATACTTGAGCCGAAAATGAGTCCAATCCTAATCTAATTGTGACCAAATTAGAAACCAACCATTCATATCAATAATCTGTCATTGTGCAATGAACTGTTAAAATAGCTCATTTTCATATGTAATAACTATCTCTTAATTGATTCTCCCAAAAGCTGTCAAATGAAAGAAGAACATACCATACCAAGTCTTTTCTTAATCACATTCTTAGGATGAAGAGATATTTCATATCACTGAGCAATTTGACACATGGATGAATGGATAATTGTCTCATTTTTGGCATTTTGGATGTTAAGTGGAAGTTAGGCTTCAAATTGTGTTAGCAAGAGAACACTTAAAGAGCAATCAGTTGTAAATTGTAGCCCGAAGAAATACAATCAAGCAAATCTAATTATTTGGTTCTCAAGGCTGACGTTGACATAGCGCAAATGGGAAAAGCTCCAGGATCAGGATGACTGCTCATTTTCTACTACAAGCACTTGGGAATCCTTTTTGTTATTCCCTTTTTATGTCACCACAAGAAGTGGTGACATATGATTATAGTCACCAACTTTATTGGAAAGAGTGTCCAGTGGTCAGCATTTGGCGGTTGGTGTTCAGCATTCAGCCATACATATCTGTAACAAATGGCAGGTGGTGACATTTTGCATGTTAATGCCTTGTTATATTTTTGTTATTTGTGACATTTCATCTAAATCATTGATTAGGGTCGTTTCTCCCTCATATTCACTTCTTATTGAAGAATTATTTTGAAGAAGATCAAGCAGTGACTTGTCATTTTGTTATAGCCATCTTGTTTAGTGACATCACCATTATCATCTGCAATCATATATTAGCATCATCGTTACACTTTTGCAGGTGGTGACATGATTGTCGTGATCTCAATGCCTTATCTAATATGCTGCCACCCCTCTCACCTACACATCTACATGAGCTTTGCTTTAATAATGTTCTCTAGACTTTACAGTAAGCAACCGCTTTATAATGCTATAATCAGGGGCTATTGAGGTAATATTGGAGAATATTCCTCTAAACCGTACACTGTTCTATTTGTGACAACATTGATGGGACTATAAATCATGAATCTAGCAACAAAGGTTCATATTAATTGATTATTGGTTCAAGCATGTTTTGTCTGATTGCTATTTGCTCCAGTGCTAGTTCTGATGATTCTTATTCAGACAGGCAGGTGATGCTATTTTTGATAACTAAGCTAAAAACACTGTTGCACTTACTTGTTTCTTAAATATTTGATTCTGTTTCTTAGATATTTCTATCATTAGATGTGTTGACTTGACATAAGTTGAATGTTTTTGGTGAATTAAGTATAAATCATGTTTTATTCATACATACACTTTTCATGAATTTATTCAGAATTTCCTATAAATGGTGACATGATCACAATTTCGGAATAGTTCAGAATGCACATGCTTTACAGTATAGTACTATGGTTTGAAGGTTTTATTTTTCTGCTAATCCTACTGCTGAGAGACCAGTCTGACTTTATATTATTGCACTGTATATAAAGGACAGAACTTATATCAAAAACTGCTTCACCTTCATAAGAAATGATGGCATCCGATTTTTGCGACTCATGCATGTCTTTAAAAATTCATGATGTTTGGATATATAAATTCTCTCTGTATCGAATGTATCATTTTCAATGGAGCCTCATGCGCCTTGCAAAAATTTCACATAATATGACTGTCTTAAATTAACAAAACTTTGTTTGATTCTCAGAAAAATTTGCTTAAGTTTTGATGAATTAGTTTAGATAGAGTAATTTTGAGTTTAAAGTAAAGATTTGAATTGTATTTTATGAGGTCACAGTAACATATTGGTAATCCTCACCTTAGACCTCTCCCATTCTAGATCATGATATTTCTATAAAACAATGAATAAATTATTTCTTACATTTCATTCAGTCAACAAACAATATTGGAATTTTTACATTTTTATCAAAAGATATATATGGTTTGTTGGTTGCTTTGTATATGTAACATTTATCTTTCAATTTGGGGTTTTTTTTTTTTAATTGTGTTTTTCATGAGTGTTTTACTCCAGAAATGGAAAAGTGAGCATTATTTAGAGTGAGATACTTTATTGAAGGGTTTTCAGATCAATGATGCTCATTCACTGGTTCTACACACTTTTCTAACATGCTAGACAACTTACTGACTCCCATAAGGGCACATGTCACATTGGAAAAGTCACATTTCACTGGGGGAAAAGTCACATTTCACTGGGGGAAAAACATATTTGCCGCTTTTCAAATTCAGAGTAAAATAATTGGTACATGTAAGGGCACATTTCACTCAGAGGAAAAGACACTGGGAGAGAAACGTATTTGACTTAGAGGAAAGACACATTTTTCTTGGTAGGAAGACACACATTTCAATTTTATAAGATTATATTATATTTCACTTAAGAAATCACATTTCATGATTTCAGTTTGTGAAAGAGATTACACTTGAAGAAAGACCCATTTAACTTTGGGAAATACACATATCATTATTCTTATAAAAAAACATATTTCACTGAGAAAAACATTTTTAACTTCGCTAAAGACATATTGCACTTTGAGAAAGACACATACATATTGCACTTTGAGAAAGACACATTTCACTTTGAGAAAGCCACATTGCACTTAGAAAAGACCCGTCTTACTATACATGTACTATACCTAGTAGAAAGCTACATTTGCTACAATTCAATTCAGGACTATAGACATCCATTGGAGTAAACAATTTATTTCTACTAAGAGCAAATGCAGGGTTTTCGGAAAAGACCGACCCCACCGACCACCGACCGGTCGGTGTTTTCCACTGGTAGCCTCAAAACAGGGTTTGAAGAAAATGTGTAAAAGACCGACCATATCATGTAAAAGACCGAACATATTTGTAGCCTTAGAATATTAATAATTTGATTTTGAATGTCAATCGTTGGACTAGGCAACGTTTTTTACCGATTTTGTACCATGCAACGAATGGCAAGCAAACAAATTGGTCATGACCGTCTCCTCTCGATTAATTGCCCTGCCTTAGGTCCTAACCTATCATTAACCAACCTATCGTTTCTACGGGAATCTATCCTAATTTTTACTGAAATTTAACAATTTCGAAACAAAAATGATTTGTTATCGTCATAGCCTACAGAATACTTAACACGATATAATGTTACATGCGTTCTCTTATCGGGATTAAAAGTGACTTACCATTTCAGTACACCATTAGAAAGCTTTTTTTGTCATATCAAATGTAGTTGACGTTTACACGGGGGTAAAGCAGACCCGATGATGCAATGAGCTTGCTCGGCGGTATCATGACTGTGTAACGGGTCTTAATGTATAAGTGTGCTCGGCGGTAGGTTCAAACAACGCGGATCCTCAAAGCATGTGCTCATGGTATATTCGTGTTTTAACACCCGTGGTTTAACAACTGAGAAATCAAACATAACGTTACGACGTCAACATCGACGATGTTTGCAGGGGCGTAGGAAGGTGTAAATTCAACACTACGCCAAAAAATCCCGCCAAAACTATGAAACAATTGTGTCAAATCTTGTATATCAAAACGCTTATTTTATGCTCGTTAAACGTCATTTTATGGCAATAGAATGCAATGTTTTCATAACCTAAATGTGAACGGAAATGTTTAAGCGATGCATTTGTATGGGCGATTGATCATACGTATAGGTTGGCGCTTCGATTTTATATGCAAGCTTAAAATCCTTGATGCCCCTTTTAATGTGCTTAAAATGTTCGAATGATTTTCATCATTTAAAATCACCATGGAAAATCACAAATCATTCTCACTTTTCTTATGTCTCAAACGATATAGACGATCAATTTCCAAATAACAATGAGAGATTTTTTCATCATTTTCGAATAATTGAATTGGGATATATAGTATTGTCTGATTCCATCGTGTACCGTGCAATACGACACGTACAGATTAAAGAATCTAGCTTGATCAATTGATTTAAAGAAACGCATTCGTGATCAATGAAACAATTAACCCTAATGTCTGCAACCTTTTTTATAACACTAATTCGCAAGACCAAATAAACTTCCCACCACAAAGGTCAAATCGAGGTCAACGTGACTTAGGGGGTGCCAAAAATGTTATATTTCCTAAAACAATAATCTATTATCTTTCAAATGAAATGAAAATTTAGGTAATAGCTTTTCTAGAACTGAAATCGATGGAACGCGTATTTGAATAATCAACATTTTCAAGTTGTTTTTGTCTTTAACATTCATATTTCAAGAAGTACAACCAATAACAATTGGTGATATTAAGAAAATAGATAATTGCTGACTTAACTATAATTGCTGTCTATGATTTTGCCTAGCAACGGAATATAAATTGATATAGTGAAATTGAAAAATTGGGGGTAGGGGAGAATAAAAAATATATATCTCATTTATTTAAAGAGGTTCATCATTATAATTAAACGATACCACAGTTTGCATAAGCATTACAGAACATGCGCAAAAAATTGCAAAGGTATTCATCAAGTAGTTTTTGAAAAAAACTGTTTTTTCTCAAATTCGTGAAGAGGACGCGAATCACGAATATTTGGCGAAATTGTATTTTAGTTTTAAAATCCATAAGATAGTCAACAGTGGCTCGATTATCATGAAATAAAGCATGTTACTTTGCATTTTCTACAGTATTAGAACTATAGAAACAAGGTAACTTTCAATATTTTATTTTTTCAAAAAGTGTCATTTATCTGTGGTCCAGATTAGAAAAATAACAGAGGCACAAAAACCATGCAAAAGAGTACTATTGAAAAAACAAGCATATCATATGGTATCCACAAAACATTTCTTTAGGCTAGTGTGCTCGAGATTACTTTTGCACAATACAATGAGAAAATATGAATAAAGAACATAGGAAAATTAATAAGCCGTTTTATTCTCACTTTTCAACACTACGCACTGGCGTTTTGGCGTACATTGTTCCTACGCCACTGGTTTGTGTGTTTTTGTTATTGCGTTTCATATGAATGAAGAATGAACTTAATGCAATGTTACGTGCGTTTTTTTCCAAAGTGACTAACCAGGATGAAATTGGTCTTCTAACAACTGAAACATCACTTAAAAATATGACATTACACACCACGACGATGTAACGTTTTCATCGTGATTTGAAATGATAATTATACGTTTTTAAATCATGACCTACATGTAGTAAAGGTACTATAGTCATTGGATTCCCAGTTTTAGTTTTACTTCTAATTTTGCATTTTTTCATCTTTATGTAAAAGACCGTCAGCCGACCACCGACCACATGTACCCAACTGTGGAGAGTGACTGGTCGGTGGTCGGTGGTCGGCGGTCGGTGTTTTATGAAAACCCGCAAATGCACATAAAAAGACTTGTTGGAAGTTCATCAAATCATTATGTATTGATTGGTCACTTGAACTTGTGTGGCATGCACTAACAATGTACCCTGTATACTATCAAAGTGCAATATTATAGTATTATGCTATTACAGTATTATTGTTTATAACATCAGACAAAACATTCCGGGGAAAGTACATAGGAAACAAGATAAATATTCTGACTGACATATTTATCTTGTTTCCAGGTGAAGTTTATTAAAAAGGATTTCAGTATGGTTTTTAGGTTGAAGTGCATGCACTTTTCTAGAAATTGTACTGAGCTCATTAGGTTCACTGTATTAATAGGTTTGCAATCTGGTTGAAACAGTTGCTCAATAACATTTGAATCTAAAAAAGAAGAAATCTGTTCAACTGACAGACTTTGCAAATAGATATAAAAAATATGATTATATGACCTTATTGCACTTAGAATATTCTTTATTGTGATGTAGAACATATGTAACTCTTCCAGGCCAAATGCTAAGAAATATCAATAATGGTTTGAGGAAAAAGAATTGAAACAAAATATAATCAATTGGCAAATTGTATTTGGAAAGCAATTAGTATATTAAGAGACTTGATTGAAATCTTAACAAGCAGTGATCTCAATGTATCATATAAATGCACGGTGATAATCTGTTTCTCGAATACTGGTAATCTTTTTTATTATTTATATTTATCTATTTAGGATACATAACACAGATTACAGTGCATTATAGGATGTAAAAAATAGGAAAATATGAACAATTATTAATAGGATTAAATATGCGATTTATGAGTTACCTTGTGAAATCATAGCATTCGGAACGCATTAGAGAATTAAAAATCGACACTTTTTCAGAACTGACACCAGAACATTGTTCTGGAAGAGAAAATAACAGATATTGTGATAGTATATACAGTATATAGTTTGCGGTTATTTACTAACTGGTGGCTGGCAGTGGCTCAATGAGATACAATTTCCCCTTGGAGTTATTGACACAAATATTAACTCAGTAGCGTCGTATATAATATACATTAAAGAGGTGATATCACAACTCGCCACTCGACATCGATATTGGATTGTTCATTTGGATTATATGGCATGAAAAGCACATGAAAGTAATAAAAAGTGAACGATAGTAGAAATAGAAATAAAAGTGAATTAGTTTTGAATAATTGATGGCTTGTTTAAAGCGATACAATCATTTGGCTATGAATTGATTTGACATTGGTCTATAGTTGGGTCACTTTGGATGCTTTGGTAGAATAAATCATACAATTCATTGAACAGAATTATTATAAGGTAATTCATTGAGCCTGAAACTATCAATACAAATACTCTAAGAATAATTGTAATATATTGACAAGATGCCTAGAATGGAGAAAAGGAAATAAATCTGTTGCGGTTTAGCAAGGGGATTTTGAAGGAAATAAAGAAACTTTGGATTTCTGAACTTTTTGATTTTTGATTTGAAAAAAATGGATGCTAAGAGTCGATGGAAGAAAATTGGGAGCATGGCAGCCAAACAGCAGCAAAAGGTGAGAAAACTCACTCTTCTTGTTTCATTTTATCAAAACAATTTATAGTAAAAAATTGACCCGGGAAAATTGACAATTAAAGAATAAATGAATTGATTGACAGGTGGTTATGAATACTTTACTTCCAAAATATATGTTGTACTGCCCAACTACCCAAATTCATATAATATGTTTGAATGCTGTCAATGTTTTTGTTTATTGATAACTTGATAATGCTTTTGTATCATCCATTCAATTAATATTATTCACTGATTGTTGCTTGATTTTGTGCAACTTTCTGTTGGCCTCAGTACTAATATTAAAAAATAAAGATAAAATGACTTGGTGTAACCTAGCTTGAGATGTTTTATAATTTTTGTTACATATTTCCTTGTTATATTTAAGATTAACCAAAAATAAATCAATAATTTTGAATCAATAATAAAACAAAAATATCAGTGAAAGCCATGACATCTTTTATTTATAAGTGTATGATTGACATATGTAACATTAAGTTTTTGACCATTAAGAACTACATGTAATTGCATTCAATATTGAATAACTCAAGAGTGGTAATTTACGGGACACAAACCAGTTGGGAGCACATATCGGAATGTAATTATTTAATTTATTTCTGACTTAATTTTCCTGATAGGGACTCTATTGAAACATGTTAAGTCACAGGAATGGTTTAAATGCTAAGTTTGCCCCATGCCGCATAGTTTCATTGAGGTGAAAGAATCTTTCTAAGAGAGACATTTGGAAAATGTAGCCTATAAATACCCTGTACATATTTTATTCTGCATTCTCTGAATTCAATTCTAGCCTGTTGTGCTGAATGAAATTCCCAGTTTATAATGGATTGTGATATTTGGAAATAAGGATAACATTTCATTGATGATTTCTAATATGTCACCGCCACACATGGTGACATATTGATATAGTCTCCAAGTTTTTATGGATGGTGTTTGGCATCCAGCATTTGGTGTTCAGCATATGCAACAAATGGCAGGTGGTTATATTTTGCAAGTCATTGCATTGTTTGTTAATAATTGCAGGGATATGTCTAATAGCATCTTAAATTGGAGAGTTCTCTTCCATCAGTTTAGACATATAGAAATCATGTCTGAAAACACGGAGGCCAGAATTCACATTTCCCAGTTGCTTAAACTAACTGGGAAAGAGTAGAGACTGCAAGTATGCTGGTGGGAGAGTCTTATGCTCTATTGATCGTGCATATTTCAGTTTGAAATACAATGTTTAAGTAAGAGGTGCAACAATACAAACATGAAATCTTATTGACAATGATGCCAGGAATCAATATGGTAACCTTGATGATCTCACTTTTCACCTACATGTACTTCTATTCATATACTGTCAGTCTTAGCCTTCAACGGACATTCACTCTTAAATTCACTTCACTCCATATGTTTGGTTGGCATGAATAAGCTAAAATCAACACTAGGTGCATTAATTAAGATTGCACTAAATGATCTCAGTTTCAATTGGTTATGGTTATGGATTAAGCATTAGTGTCCTTGAATATGTGAGGAATACGTATGCTATATATTTAACACCAGTTGGGCCTGACCTGGGGGCTTTACCATTTGAACAGTAGAATTTCTCACATGAAGTCTTTCCACACATCCTAGCCTGATGAGGAATATGCCATACTTAACCACCATGAATCAATTATTGTGCCAATGATATTGAAATCAGTCTACGTCCTGTCAATTTTGCTTTGCTATTAATACTGAATATTTGGAGCTGAGTTCAAGGATATGATTTGAATATCAGTAATACTTAGTTAGAGGCTTTGCATATTAGTATAGAGGGTGCCGGGCTGTATATTTTGATCTCCCCTTACTCAGTGTTTGCCCTATAGAGGTCTCTGAGCTACATGATGAGCTCTATTGAAAGAATCATTCAATTATCATCTCTCACATTCTCTCTTTGGTGAAATGCTCTTCAGGACTTTCTGATTCCTTTAATACGATTATACTATTACATAGTACCCCAGACAGGTTGTATGATGCGGTCTTGTTTTTCTCTGTATTGACAATGGAACAACCATATTTATTGAAATTTTCAAGTTTTATTCTAAAGACAATTTCCAACATGAAAAATAAATATTTTATCAAAATTTCCAATTTTATGATTTTGACAGGCTTTTTTCAAAAAAACTACACTGTCAATAAGATACAGGTTTTTGCTTGAACAATTGAACTTTTTTTTATCATCTTTCATATTTATTGTACAAGTCATTTAGATACAATTACAAGGGGCAAAGCGCTGTAAGCATTAGATGTCCCCTATAAAAATAAACAATAAAGTACAATATTCATTTTAACCTGGATGTCACCTGTAAATGGTAGAATGCCTTGCAATGAAACAAAAGATAGGAGGGCTGCTGATATCCTGGGGGGGTAGTATGTTGAAAATTGGAAACAGGTCATAGGCAGGAAAATATTTAGATTCTGGTTGTGTTTTCAATGAGATAATTCGCAACCAGTGAAAATAGATTATCCATTTCTAATTGGGTTAATAATGGATCCCCAAAAAGAAAAAAGTGAATTTTGTCTTGCTGAGTTCTGAAATGAGTTAATAAGTCCCCATATATCCCTAAAGTATCTGTTATTAATTTATTTCTTTGTTGTTCTTTCAGAGGGCATTTGAAAAAGAAGTGGGGAAAAGTTTCAGGGGAACCACATAAACAATTTGATGACTCAACTGAGCTCCAATTGTGGGCTTTGAGCTGGGCTTTTAAAATTAAATCTACCCTGGCTCTATTCAGATAAAGTTCTTGTTGACGAGTTAATTTTAAACAAATTGTTGAAACAACACCAGGGAACAAATTTAATTTAAGTGTTCTTTTAAAAGATGCAATAGACCAGCTTGGTACTGGAGACTGTCAAGTCTGTTGAGGTCACAAATAGGAGCACAGTCGTAAAGGATATCACAATAATCAAATAAGGACTGAATATAAGCTGTATAGAGAATATTTAATTGTTTTGATTTTAGTCTACCCTTAAAGGGGTATTCCTTGTCAGACCATCTCTCTCCTAATGTGGTAGTTATAACCATATACATACTTTGCAAGTTTATCAAAAAACAGAAAAATGTTTTGAAATGGTCAATATTGATCACTTCAAAATGTAGTGCTCAATTCCAGTAGGCTGCCATCTTTTAAAATTTCACTCAGGAAGTGATGTCATCGACTCTCAACTTTGCATATAACATTTGGTAAGGAGCTATTAGAATTACTAAACCAGCTGAATATTTTTTTCAATTTGGTCTATGATTAAAATCCTTTTGATGATCTCTTCTTTAGTTCTAAGTTGATAACTCCTGAAAATATTTTTACTCAGAAGATAAGGGCTTCTTGTTTAGAAGTGATTTTGTACTTCTTTCCTATACTGTAATAGAGAAGTTTATAACAGGTGAGAGTCGATGACATCACTTCCTGAAAGAAATCTGAAAAGATGGCAGCTAACTGGGAATGAGTACTACATTTTTAAATGATCAATATTGACCATATGAAAACATTTTCCTGTGTTTTGCTAAATATGTAAAGTATATATATGATTGTAGCTACCATATCAGGAGAGAAATAGTCTGGCAAGGAATGTTCCTTTAAGTGCTTTTAAGGGGTTAAGAGCTGTTTGGATTTTTGCACAAATAGAATTTATATGTGCTGACCCACTTAATTTTTTATCAAAAATGAAGCCTAGGTGTTTATGAATGTCAGTTTTTTCAATTTGTTTATCATTTAAGATAACTGGTGGATAGATTGGATTATTATTCTTAGAAAAGGTCATTTCTCTGCTCTTTTCTGGTTTAAAATCTAGTTTCCACTGTTTAGACCAGGCTTCGATTTTTTTTAGATCATTTTGAATTTGTATATGAGACTGCGGATTGTTTGGGGAAGTAGGTACAAAGAGGGAGGTGTCGTCTGCATAAATAAAGCACTCTGAGGTCAGGTTGTCCGGTAAGTCGTTTATATAGAGGAGAAACATCAAAGGTCCGAGAATACTTCCCTGAGGCACAGAACAGTTTATGTAGTTGCTAGGAGAGGTGTCAGAACATTTGCCATTCACAGTTACTTTGACACTCCTATCACTCAAATAAGATTTTAGAAAAACTAATAAGTTTCCTGAAAATCCATACGCTTTCAACTTTTTTAGAAGAAGGTAATGGGGGACACGGTCAAACGCAGCCGAAATATCCCAAAAAATTGCACGTGTATCATTGCCGTCGCTAAAATTGCGCCAAATTAGGTTTTGGATGGCTAACAGTTGTAACTCATTGCTGTGCCCTTTCAAAAAACCGGACTGGTATTTATACAATAAGTTATTTTCAATTAAATGTTCGTACATCTTAGAGTAGACAATTCGTTCTAATATTTTGGAAGTAATACTGAGAAGCTCCAGTTCTGGGGAAAATTACCTGTGGTCAAAATTTTATGAAAAAGTAAATTAAGTGGCACAGAAATAGTATTCCTGCATAGCTGGAGCATTTTTATTGTAACTCCATCTGGACCATTTGCTTTTGAGGGGTCAAGATCCTTAATTATAGAGATAATTTCCTGTTGGTCAAAGTCAATGTTCTCTAATTTGTTATTGCATCTGTCAGGAAAATGAATATTATTATTCAATGCATCTGGTTCTAAGTGATACATATTAGAGAAATATTTTTGAAATTCAGTAGCTTTCTCCTGACTGGTCAAACAGGTAGTTCCAGTTAAAGGGTTTTCTATGGTAGGAATAGGCGAGCTAAATTTTTTACCTAAAAACTTTTTTATAAGTTGCCAAAATTTGTCACTTGCATGTGTTTCTCCATTTAGACTTTCTATTTGATCTGATGTAAAAACAATTGAACTTTCAACGTCATTTCAAATATTGTCTGGCTATTGAATTGGCCACCTAAAGTCTTTCCAGATATATCTTTTGGCATAATAATTATTGCTGATTATTGTTATTCACTTTAGTCATATTCAATATCATTACAGTGCATTAGGGCAATAAAAAATGTGTTGCTCTGGGTCTCGTTTTGTGAAGCCTTCGCTAGATTAAGCCCAGATAGAGGAGGTAAATCTTTTTGTCCACAGACACAAGTCCAACCTGATCAAACTGTTCAATACTGTCCAAAATGAAGTAAAACATTACGAATCTCCAACTTAAAGTATTCCTGGCATTAGATACTTTAGACATTTTAATACAGCTGCGTCAAATTAGATATTATCTAAACCTGAGCATGGTTCAATTTACGTGCCACAGGGTTGCTTACTGAGTGACGGTGGCGGAAAACCCCAGTGGAAAAGCCTATCAAAATAATAAAATTAGGAATTTCGTTAAAATATTTTTTTTCATGTTGGAAATTGTCTCCAGAATAAAATATGAAAATTTCAATAAGAATGGATGTTCTATTTGGAATATAGAGTAAAAACACGACTGCATCATTCAACCTGTCCGGGGTACTACGATACACACAATCAATAACATTTACCATGTGATTAGATTAATATAAAGGTTGATAGGTGCTCTTGGCATAATTGAAACTCTCTCTAATGTTAACAGCCTCAAGTATGAATAACCTCAAATGTAACACTCTCACATGTAAAAAACACCCTTAAAAGTGAACACCCTCAAATATGACATGGGCGTAGCCAGAGGAGTGCGATGGGTGCACCCCGCCCCCCATAACTGATAAAAATAAGAACATGAGATCAAAGGAAGCTTCTAGCTTTGAAGCTTCTAGCTCAATTTTGAAGGAAGTTAGATCAATTTTTGTAAAATTCAATACAAATCTTAAAATAAATTTCCTTGCTTATAGGCCAAATTTTTTTTAGTGATCTCGACCCCCCCCCCCTGACCGAAAGCTGACTATGCCCACGTATGAATAACCTTAAAAACATCCTTAAATGTTGATATGCTTATAGATTAGTCTTTCCCTGTTTTCTCTCTTGTAGGGGATATTTGGTAGAAATGTAGTAGCTTGTTAAATATTTTTGAATAAACATATTTATATATGTGAAAATATCACTTTACCTATCAGCTTTCAACATACTTTACCCTAATAGAAAAAACAACACTTAACAATGTGATTGGTGGCTCAATTTGTTTGAATTAATTTTTCACAAATAGTAAAATTACATGTACATATATAGATTACAAAATACATGAATGCACACAGTCAAATACACAACAATATATTATGTAACATTATATTGCTCTGTTGTTAGGTACGATAATACGTAGGTGTATCAAGCATAACAATCCATTGTTCTCCTTCAGACAGGTGATTCCCTTTCTGAATATCAATACTTTAAATTAGTTCATAATCAATAGAACTTTTTATCTGCCATTAGTGTGTTTTTTCTTTGAAGCATCCGATTGTGACGTCATTTATAAAAGATACTTCAAAGCCACTCGATGGCATATTATACTGATACACCTACAACCTCTTCTCTATCACATACATTGATAAATCTAGCATTATACCTAATGGAATTTCTACAAATTACAGCAGGACAGCTAGAATTCATAAATATTTCAAATCCACACAATGGTCACCTTGATGGTCTGATTTACCTATAATCAGAGTTGGGAATATGACTAGAAGGGTGTCAGTAATTGATTTTACTATCGACAGAACCAGAAATTGTGTTAATTGATGAGAAGCACAAAGGGCAACATTTAAAAATAATAATATTGATCAGTGTTACATTTTTGAAAATGAGATCAGAACATCTAATATTTCTGAATGTGAAACATATTTAAAAACATCATGAAATCTTACAAAAAAAAACTATATTAAAAAGGGCAAAAATAAGAAATAGGGGTTACATTTGAAGACAAAAAACTACCTTAAGTCCTGTCATACCATGAATGTCAGGATCTTCATTTTTGTTTCCTAACTACAATACTAACTCCTAACTAACTAACTTACTAACTACAATACTAACTACAATTATCTCGTATAATATAATACTCTGAAATAATTGCCGTTGGAATAATTGCTATAAATTGTATGACTAATATGTAGTCTTTATTCTCCTAATTAAGTTTGGCATTCAATGATTCAACATTTTTTATTTTTGGAAAATACCATTTGTGCTTCCTCATCAAATGTTTAAGAAATCAAAAATCTGAGCCCAGTAACTATATGAAGCAAAACTAGCAATGAATTTGAAATAGAAAAATAAAGCAAAAGCAGAGAACTAATTTGATCAGTTTAGAATGTTAATACTCCCTCCATTTTGACTCCAGCATCATTCCTGCATGGCAGCTGTTTATATAGACATGGTCACTATTGAAACCTTCAATCTCACATTGGATTATAAAGATAAATTATCACTTCTTAAAGCCTAACCTTCAATCCCACTTTTATTGATAAAAAATAATCACTTCTTAAAGCCTTATCCTCAGCCCAGCCCTTGTTTATAAAAAGAAATTATCACTTCTAAAGCCTAGCCATCAGCCCTACCCTTGTTTATAAAGAAATTATCACTTAAAGCCTGGCCTCCAATCCCACCTTTATTTATAAAAAGAAATTATCACTTCTTAAAGCCTAACCCTTAGCCCCATCCTTCCCTAATTGCTCTTAAAGAGTAATGGGTTTAATAATTATAATATCCAAGATAGCACATTACGATTTGAAATTATTGCACAAAATAGCAAGGAATAAAGCAAACAGGTATGTTGTTCATAGTTCTAATTCTAGAGTTGATTTAAGAGAATTGTGATGTATATCCAGATCTAAAAAGAAAGTGTGGCAGAATCATAACATTATAAATGTAGATAAGTTTATAATGGAAATTTCTGGAATGGGGGCAATCACGTGTTAATTATATTTCCACATTCAATTAATGATCTAACAGCAGCAGAAAATTATTTACATCTGGAAATTCTGCAACTGGCAAGAATAATAGCACATGATATATATTGTGCTTTATACTTTCTCGATATCTCAATAAGTCATATTTAGACGAAGAAATAAGATTTCAAACGTTAAAAAATAGTAAATCCCATGATAGCTATAGATTAATTCAAAAAGGTCGCTATGAGCTTAATAATTGGACGTTAAGTCTTCCTTGGGGTAACTCGACTTCAATTTATGATAGACAATTCTGTTTTATAGTTATTCCTTGATATCATCTATGGGAATATAAAATCTGACATATTTATGATTCGTTTATTTTTTGCACATTCTTAGTAAGTTCAATGTTCAATCTAACTGGGAGATCAATTGTATTTTACTAACATCCATTTCAAACACATTTCTACAATTTCCTGATAACTTAGTCCTAAATTAGTTCTAGTTACTTGATGTATATACTGGTAGGTTTACTTTTGTTATTGGGTTTATCTGAACATTCAGAATTGTGGTATTGGATTTTATGGGATCAAAATATATCTTAAAGGTGGGACAAATGGTGGACTGTAAAAATATATTCCAAGAATATTTAATTAAATGTATGCAGTACTTTAAGGAGGAGCTTTTCTTACTTGTAGAACCTCTCAAAAGATTTTTCTCTCATTATGCCTCTTTTACTCTGAATTTCTCTGTAAAACAGTGCAATGTACCAGTTCATTCTTGGGTGTCTTATTCTTTTTGCTGATTCCTATCTTTTTACACTTACTTTTCATTTCAAAACATGGATATCATTTTGTATAGTCCTTTCTCATATCATACTCCACTGTGGATTCGGAGATAATCACCATTTGAATTTACTGTATTGTTATGTCACCACTAGAAATGATGACGTATTGTTATTGCCTCCACCTTTTTGTATATGATGTTCAGCATTTAGAATTTAAAGCATCTGTATCTGTGGCAGGTGGTGACTTTTTGCATGTTTATGCATTGTGTCTATTTTTGCAGTTTTTTAAGGAAATGCATCAAATGCTCCGTCCCTAAGCTTAACTATAACATTATTCATAATATTTTCTTGACATATATGCTCTTTACAACAAATACCTATGTATTTAGTGTTATTTATCTCTACAGGTTATATATACATGTATGCACGAGACCTTTTACTTATTTGTTCCGCATTAAAGGGTTCCGATTAGCATCCCGTATAAAAACAATATGGCGGCTCCAGGTGAATCAACTGGATCAGTCCATTTTTAAGAAATAAGGGGAGTTCTGTAAAATCCAGTTTATTGAAATTTTCTTTGAGATAAAGTAATCCGTTTATAATGATTTTGAAAACGTTATCCAAAGAGTGATTGCGTTCAAATAATACATGTACAACAGCCAATATAAATTCTTGTATTAGAAACCGGTTTGTCTTGCTTTGTTTCATTTGTAGGATATTTCATATGCCAAGCTGTGTGCTATTACGTTATGGGGAAATTTAGATGCCAATTTTTCCTTATTATACACAAATAGAAGATCCTGAAACTTCACCCATAAATGTGGAATTGATTTGTCAAAATAAAAATCACCCTTTTATAAATGTGTGACGATCTATAATATACTTATGCTATATAACAGTTAGAGGTGTTGACACAACGACCTCGAACCTGTGAACCCTTGAGTATTATTCCGGGATCGGGCCTTTTATACTAAACGGTGAGCAACACCAGAAACGAGCGTTCGATTTGCTAAACGATATGCGTCACCCTTTAAGCCAAGAAATGTTACCATTAATTGGCACATGTAGTTATGAGGCTGCTTATAAGCCTGTAATATTTTACAGAAAAATGGTTTAAGCTGTTTTTGTTTTGACTTTGATGAAAATCATATCCCATACAGGCTCGTAGCCAGAATAGCCAGGATTTCCACTCCCCCCATCGCTACGGGCCTGGCATAGTAATTTATAAAACCCATTTGCCTTAAGTTTTGTGAAAGTTTTGCCTCATATATTGTTTATTCTGGCTATAATACACAAAGTCTGCAACATAGGGAAGCACAAATTACTTAACAACCCTGAAGATAGGATATCAACAAATCTGAAATTTAAACGTCAACTGCAATCTTGCATAAACTATAGCGATATGTGGTTGATGGGAATGTAATATAATACTTATATGTTTTACTTTAATCATTTTCTGTCTGGTTCTCGATATATTTTATCAGGTTTTCAAGTGTGTTTTTGATCAGTAATAGTCTAGAGATTTTTCACCAAATATACCCTGGACCTTTTTCTTTTCTCTTAGTCTTAGTGTTATACAGGGCTTTCTTTTTGACACCAATAGTCAACAAAGTTAATGATGAAGATCTAACAAACAATGTTGGGTAGGGATATAGTGAAGTCCTCTGTTCGTATGTCAGAAAAGAGGGGATGACTCGTTCTGTCTTGGCTACTATGCATGAAATGCAATTTTGAGTGAAAAATCTCCTCTTTAATATTGACAGTTGCAATTTTCAGAATTTATGATATAGACACATCGAGTTTATGATGAAGATACGCTCCTTATTGCTGTCTGTTATTGGTCCATATGGGATGACTATGGCTATAAATGTAGGAAACCATCACTATTAAACCTGTGTAAAAGTTGGCCCTGAACCTATTGATCTAAATAGAAAATTGGAAGATTTACTAGCATCTTTAGACACCAGAGGAGTCATCACATTCCTTTGCAGGTTCATTGGGTATTGGGAGGTCATTCAAGGCTAGCATACATCAGTGATCAATCGGGTGGAAAATATATCATAAAACGATACTCTGCACTTTCAGGACGTATTTCTGAAATAATTTATCACAAAGTGATATAGCCCTATAAGTGTTCTGATACATCCTTTCTGACATTACATTCCCTCTTGAGTTCAAAGTTGGGAAATTTAGAAATACAAAATGTTGACATTGATTATTGCATTATTGGTTTATTTTTATCCCATCGAACGAAGTTCGGAGGGATATAGGGAACGCCTCCGTCCGTCCGTCCGTCCGTCCGTCCGTCCGTCCGTCCGTCCGTCCGTCCGTCCGTACGTACGTCCGTCCGTACGTACGTCCGTCCGTCCGTCCGGGCAATAACTCAAATACCGTTGGCCCGATTTTGTTCATATTTTGTACACATATACCCTATGGGGGTAGAAGTTCTGCTCGAAAGTCGCTTTTTAAAATGGCCGCTCATTTCAAAATGGCGGCCATTTTAGTGCCGATTTTACAGTAATTTAGGTGCAATATGTAAAACTGTAATAGCAATATGTTTTAAATGTAAAAAAATTATAAAGGACATTAATAATGCTACAAATGTAGATATTAAAGAAGCGCATGGCAGCCATCTTGAAAAATGGCGGCCTTTACTCGTCATTTTACGATTTTTGCTGTAACTCAAAAAATAGTGGAGCGATTTTGTTCATATTTGGTATGTGAATACTATAAGCATTGCACACTGTCTAAAGACACTTTTGGTAGAAGGCGGCCATTTTGAAAAATGGCCGCCATTTTAACATATTTTACTATAACTCGAAAAGTAGTGGAGCGATTTTGTTCATATTTGGTATGTGAATACTATAAGCATGGCACACTGTCCTATGACATTTTTGTGAGAAGGCGGCCATTTTGAAAAAAAATTTGAAAAATGGCCCCCATTTTAACATATTTTACTATAACTCGAAAAGTAGTGGAGCGATTTTGTTCATATTTGATATGTGAATACTGTAAGCATGGCACATTGTCTAATAAAACTTTGGGGAGTAGTCGGCCATTTTGAAAAATGGCCACCATTTTTATGTGTGTTATTTTACAAGTACGTGTGCGATTTTTCAAAAATTTTAGAGGTGGCTACTTAAAAGCATATTATTTCTTCTGATGACACCTTGGCAAGTGAGCAACCATTTTGAAAATGGTGGCCTTTCTGGTGTGTTGTTTTATGATATTTGCTATTCGTTTGTAAAAATGCCAGCTATCTCTGTTCGATGGGATTCGCTACGCTTTGGCGTTGCCGTTGTTCTGGTTTGTTTTTGTTATGTCAAAAACTAATTATGATTACAACAAGTACAATGCATTCTAAGAAATACTTATTGAACATTTGTACAAGAATCTAATTTTCTTCTTCTTGGTTATAGTATTTACAAAAAGTACTTCCCATATCTCTGCACCACAGTGTATCATTTAACTATATTCTGCAAAACTCATCCTTACAGCCTCTTGTGGCAAGCTCTAGTCTGTGAAGGGGTCAACCAGGTGCTATATTTACCCAGCCAGCTATAGAAAAACATACACATCACCTGGCTAAGAACAGGTAAAAATAGCTCAGGTGATGCCATTCCCCAATCTAGAGTTGTACCTTACAGGCTCACTGCTGACAAAGGCCACAACCAGGCACCTGGAGGATGCTGATGAGTCTACAGCCAACAGAAGCAAACCTGTTGATGAAAATTGAGATTTACATAGGTTTCCTTTTTGGCAAATATTTGTGGACATGTATGTAAGAGTTAATGTTTATTAAGGAAACATTAAGGGAGCAAGGCAATGTGGATATTTTAAGAATCAATGGATGCTGATGGAGTAATTAAAGACAAGTATTTAAGTTAAGGTTAATTGGCTTACAATCTACTTAAGATGAGGCACTTACAATAAGCCTTAAATTTAGCAAAGAATTACAGGCTAAAACATTCTTATATTGTAAGTATTACAAAAATTATTATTTACATATTAAAAATTTCAATTTATTAGCTCCTGATGGTCTCTATGGCCCTACATTTTATCATGGATCAGGAGATGAAATTATCATTTTCAACTTTCTAAGACAGAAATTTTACCTTTGGGAAACTTTTAAGATTGCTGAAACCTTTAACAGTACTTTATTTCCAATATAACTTATTCAAGCAGAAATATCACATGTCAAGTGCGAATATAAGCACATAGTTCCTGGAAACCCTTTCTAGGTGCAAACATTTTATGAGCACATAGTTCCTGGAAACCCTTTCTAGGTGCAAACATTTTATGAGCACATAGTTCCTGGAAACCCTTTCTAGGTGCAAACATTTTATGAAAATATAAATGCAATTTGCATTAGAATATCTGGAGACTGTGAATGCTTTCAGAATTTGTTTGGGACTCTAATAAGACTCTTGAACACAAAGGTGTTGAGGTAAGTGAAGGAGTTGTTGACAGGGATGACTTAATTGATGATCCAACTGGGAGATGACACATGTCTTCAGAAACAGTTCATAAACATTTGTTAAATAAAGAGAAAAATCACTATGATATATATTAACTTATTTCTTGGGGATGACTCAATCAAAGAAATATGTGCATTTGCAGTTTGTGCCATAACACTTCACAATAATAGTTCTAGCATCATAACACTTTCTGCAAGTTTAGAGGAAGGCCAGGGTATCATTCAGAACCTTAATTCACATGCTATATAGCTTATTGAGACTTTTTGAAAGGTAATTGTTGGTATGTTCTATCATGGTGTGTTCCCCGTGTATTGGGGTTTAGGGGTTATGAAAACACTGAAGCTACAACTGATGCATAAATTGATTAGGAAGAACTGAATGATGCAGAGGGAGTTGAACACCACCAAAATAGAAACACGGTCTCAAGCTAGGAACTATTGTCCCTTACCAAAGATGGTAACATACTGAATGATACAAGTCTAACTCCACAGCAATAAGAAGAGACTTTGAGAAATTGCCAAATGTGATCTATATTCACAAAGATAAAAATTAAAGGTTTAGATGTTTGAGAAATTTCTCAGGAATCTGTGAAATTGTGAGAGAAAAGATTAAGACAACTATCTAGCAGAGCAATTATATCGAAAGATTCAAAAACCTTAGGGAACTTCTCAAACAGGCATCAAGATAATCATATTTAGGTTGATCGAGGATAAGGTTCCAGCTGTATTTTCTAACTATTATGGAACAGTTATAGGAAGTTGGTAACATCATCCATATAGATGATATAGTCATAATAGATGATATCATTGATTACATCACAGATCAGGTTTTACAATAAACTAAATCCTCGACTACTTGGCTCCTTTTAACTGATATTCATACCATAAACCAGACATACTTTTATCTCATCAAAATCCATTTTGGAGGAATTACTCGATAAACTCCAAAGAATCATCTGAATCGTCTTTAGGAGTATTTTTTCAAACAGTGGATTAACCTAGGAAAGGGATACAAAGGAAACAAACATATTTACTAGAGGTAAGATATCATTACCGTTTTAGAAATGGTGATTTTAACACTACAGATAACTTAATTGAACCTGTTAGAAAAACAAGGATTTGAATTGAAACAAGGAAGTAGATATTAATGAATGAACGGAAAAATGAATAAGTGAATCAATTCCAACAAAATCTGTTGTGAAACCGTTTGAGTTAACCAAGAACTTTAAGTATTACTGAAACTGCCCAAATGCCTTTATCTGTCTTCTGATAGACTAAAACAATGCATACAAATCTCAAATTTGTCATTGCAGTTGTAGGAAAACTACAGAGTTCTTACAGTTGATTAAACTTTAGATGGCCATCTTGTTTTCTGGCAGCCATTTTTAATTTATTTTTGATTACTTAGTTTGATTTTGTTGTCAGTGCTTATTATAAAGCCCATATTATAAATAAACTACGTTCTGTAGTAGTTGTTACTTGAACTTTATATTTTACCTGTATAATACCAGGTATAACATTATTTAGACATTTCAGCCCAGTCACAAGTTTCTGCCTTTTAATCTTAATCGGCTTTGTCATAACATATTAGATGATTTTTTATATGATGATGTTCTGCATTTTAACAACTTTAACAACATTCGACATGATGTCATGGAACTTTGAGATATTATAAGTTGGTTAAAGTAAAAGACACTAATGAACTTGATACCCCTATATGCCAGATTAACTTCCAAAATGAATTTCTGAAATATATTCTGGACTAACACTGAGAAGGTCTGAACTTAAACAAGGCCAAAAGACATCACTCTTACACGATATACATGTATTGTACATCTGTTTTTGGGCTTGTTTGTTTGCATTCTTCACTGAGGAGATGTTTACAGATTTGCGTGCTCAGTCAGGTAATGACGTCAGCATATACTGCATTCACCCAAAATATTTTGGAATCCGCTGATGAGTTATACTTGATTAGCCCCTTAATTAAGCCTCGATAGTAAATTATTAAGTAAATATCAGGAGGTGGTTTCATATAAAGTGCTACGCAGATTATGATACACATGGAATACCTTTGAAGTTTGTATCTTAATCGACACAAAGTACAAGCTGCACTGAAATTATGATAAGTTGATATCTCTTTCCTATACCTCAGTGTTTGTGTTGGTACCTTTGTGTTTAACCTCTATAGAACTTGCTGAGGACTTTGCTAGAATTACGTTAACAGTATTAATACCCGACATTGGTTTTTATGTTTTATACCTTTGCTCTATAATTGATATTACATTAAATCAAGAAAAACTATTTCTAATAAAAATATCACCCTTTGACATTTCTTTATTAAAAGGTTTGTTATATCTCTGTCAGCTCAATCCAATATGGACTTCCTATATGGACTCAAAGTGCAGAAGAGGTAATCTGAACTGCTGAAGATACTTCTTCATGTTGATTTTCTCTCCTCTTGCAATGAAAACAACAGCTTTGATTCCACTTATAAAAGCAAAAAAATGTTAGACTTAATATGCTTTGAGATAAATTTATGAAAGATATATCAGCATATAGAATCCATAGATTGGAGAAATAAACATCTACTATCACGGTTTTACTTGGGCTATTAGTTTTGATTAGATTGTTTCTAATGTTGTCTCTGGTGTTAAATGTGAGGAACCTATTTCGTTTTACATAAGGTAGATTGTGAGGAACAATAGCACGAGTGGATGAATGTAAATGTAGGACTTCTGCCACAGTCTAATACAGCATTATATGGAAAACATAATTGTATGACTGAGCTTCTCCAGAAACCCTATGATGTAACTAAGATGGGAAAATTGCAAATTCAGTAGTATATTTAGATGCTGACCATTAAGCAGTTTGCAGCCCCCTGTCTCAAGTAGAGAAGGGATATGAATTATTATCCATACAATAATAATCAACTTGTCATTTTCCAATCGCAATCAATATCCCATTGCGTAAGGATAGTGTTTGAGTGGTATATCTATGGATCTGTCAGTATTCAGGCTTATAGAACTTGATAGATCTGGGATTCTACCATACTGTTTATTCACCATCATGTATGTCTGTATGGCAATCTTTCTTTGTCATTGTGAGTTCTTTGATTGCCATGACTCCATTGTTATATTTTCATTATATTTTTTCAGAACTTCATTGTGACTCAATATCAGTTAATTCATTGTAAAATTTTCAAAAATCATAAAATCTCATAAATTATTGTCAACTTTTACATTGTCATATTTCACATAATTGTCATGACTTCATAGGCATTTCTTTCATTGTCATATTGTCATGACTCCATTGTTTATGCCGTTTTCAAAGTTTAAGCATAAATGGTTGCATTATTTACAATAAATTCCTTTCTATAACCATGTGAGTTTATAAATCTTGACTTGTTAATTCATAAAAATGACTTCCAAAGAAAGCTAGGGAATGATTATGTCTCTTGTGTTAGTTTTATGTACTAGGGATATTGAGATACATCAAAGTATTGATATATTTGGCTCATTTGACAATTAACACATCAATACACATCTTCAAATATTTATAAAGACCAGCACTTTCAATGTGATTATATCTTTCTGCATTCAAAGCTTCTACTATTTCCAGTTCCTTGCAGATTCGACTCCGAGTGTACTAACATTTTTCAATGTTGTTTCATATTATATTTTAATTTGATTTCATTTTCAAACTTTTTAAAAAATGTTTCAAATCATGTATCGAATCTGATTATTGAGATACTTATGAAATCATTTATAACAGAGACATTTCGCAGAATGTGTTTAGCTAAGAGTCAATATGATACAGATATTTGGGCTTAAACAGATATGTTAGGCTAAAAACAGATATATGGGGCTAAAACAGATATGTGGGGCTAAAACAGATATGTGGGGTTAAAACAGATATGTAGGGCTAAAAACCAGATTTGTGGGGCTACAAATAGATAAATGGGCTAAAAACCAGATATGTAGGGCTAAAAACCAGATATGTGGGGCTAAAAACAGATATGTAGGGCTAAAAACCAGATCTGTGGGGCTAAAACAGATATGTAGGGCTAAAAACCAGATATGTGGGGCTAAAAACCAGATATGTGGGGCTAAAAACCAGATATGTTGGGCTAAAAACCAGATGTGTGGGACTAACAACAGATATGGGGGGCTAAAAACCTCTCTATTGTACCCTGGTTCTCCTATGTATAGGTATTTCAATTGCTGATCATTATACTAATACTAAAAAAGTGAAAACCCTTTGTGACATAAGTATGCCATAAAAAAACACATTAACATGAAGGTCAAACTATCTGCCCTGTTAAGTGATTGTTTATGACCAGGTTATTATTTTTTCATATCTATTTTTACATTACAGACCCATTTAAATGTTTCTTTATAGGTGATTATGTCTATTCAGACATCATAAAAAGATAATCGATCGCTATTCAAACTATTAATTCTCCTGTGGTACACCGTGACAAATATATATTGGTTTTGATGTTAAAACAGTACCATAGATGAGTACTTGAGCTCATACCTTATTTGTTTTCTCAGGTTCAATATCCTATTTGATCATGATCTTTCAATCATCTGTTCATATCTTCAGTAGAATATGGAATGACACTTAAAAAACATCAAAACAACAAAACCTCAATACCAGACAATGTTTGGGGACTTTGTTATTGGGATTATGTTCGATATAGGGGCTGTGCTACATGTATGTGTCATTCAGGTATAGGATGTAAACTGTTGCACTGTACAATTGGAAGCAGTGTTTGTCTTTTTTGATCCATAATGTGTTTCAAAACCTGGGACTTTCTGATATAAGTAAGAATAAGGTAGACATAGATAACATGTTACAGCCACGCGTAGCTGATCAATCGAGGCTGCAACGCATTACAGACCACAATGGAGGCAAACTAAGATTATCGGAGGCACTTCGTCCTCCATTTCTTCAAAACATAGATAAGTTTTTGACAATGCATGCTTCACATTCGGTGGAGAACCCCTCAAGGTATGTAAAGCTATAACAATTTCTGTTCAGGCATTGACCAGAGTAAAGAAATAGACAACACAAATATGATTTCTCGACTCTACTTTTCTTGAGCTATCTTCTAATTCCAATTAAGGAGGTATTTTGCAACTCATGAGCAAATTTAACGTTGGCATTCAATAGCTTGACACATATAGAATGTACAATACAAATTAACATTGAAACTTTTGCTTGTTTTTCTCGCAATCTGCTTACAAAATAGAACTCGCCGGAAACGTGGCACAGTCATTTTCAGCAATATGGCAACGTGTCCACAGCATAGATTAGATTGTATGGAAACTTGGCCCAGGCACCAACTTTCTCTGTATTGTAAAGCACAAAGTAGAAGCCTTGCGTTTCTATCAAGTATTTTGATTTAATCAGGCATCTAACACATTTTCTCAGAAAGAGAAGATCAAGCAAGGGTAATATGTCCCTGTATCGAATGAAGAAGAATAGGAAGCATGTCTTCAATTAGTATAAATGTCTAGGGAAATAAACGGAAAACCGATAGAAAATTCCTCTCACCAACTAGGGGGAACAGGCCATGCAACACCATTTCCCAAAGACCCTTAGGCTCCAAAGAAATTATCGTACATGATAGAACACCAGCTTCATTGCCGTGACTGCGCTTCCAGTTTTGTCAAATATGTATGTCTGAACCCGCATTGCTGTTGTGTCTGGACTGCATTTCCGAAATATGCCTGGATTTCGACCGAGAATCGTTGAACAGAAGCCAAACAGTAATCACACTTTGAAGAAATATAGATTGCCATAGTGAATATGTGATTTTATAGACATGCGTCGAGTGACAAAGTCAAAAACACAGAATTTCAGCAAGGAAAATGGCCTGATTGTCAAGTTTCAGCAAGTGACTGACTTTGTACATACAGAATATATTTCCCTGATTGACTAAATTTCAAGAAGCTGCACATAGACATACTCTGTAAAGTTCTCCACCGAATGGTATATGCTATTATAACTGTAGCAGACACAGACTGGTGTATGTAGCTTATCAATAAACTTACCACCATTTCAAACTTCCCCAAAGTCACCATTGTGTGTTTTAAACGCATTTTAGCCTCGTTTTGGATAGATATGCTTGGCTAAACCGTGTTTACCTCTGTCTATGGTGAGGAACGAGCATACACTTTACAACAGCGAGCACAAGTATCATATGATAAGTAAGCCTCATTTGAGGACCAGCTGATTTACAATTTGACAAAGTTACTCTTAATCAGCATTCAGCATTTGTTACAAATAGTAGGTGGTGACTTTTTTGCATGTTAATATGCCTTGTTTATTTTACCAACCATAATACCATTTGAATTCATTTGACTTTGCTTCTTAAAAGAGAGGTTCGTCTTTAACTAAACTCTGCCAGCAGGTTACATATCATATTTTACTCTATAAGAATGTTATGCAAACTAAAGAATAGTATTTTAAGATAGCATACATTTACAAATTTACATTTATAATGCAGATATATACCTGTACTGATGCTTCAGAAATGTCATTTTTTCATTTACTTATTTATTTGTGTTCCAATATTCCCATATTATCTTACAACTGATAGGGAGGTTTCACTTTATATTTTATAACCTCCATTGGTATTTGGATATTCATCAGGTATGTTGTTAATCTTTAGATTAGTAGTGTGTTTCTACTTTACACTCAAAGGGTTGTTTTGCTTGCGTTATGTTCTACATATGTTCTTTATGAACATTTCATCAGATGCACATTCGGGGCAGGAGATCTTGACTTTTACATTGACACCTGTTTGCACCTCTACTTGTTCATGCGTCATGTCTTTAATTCGTTTCATCTTTTTGGATAATTAATTCATCGGGATGAGTGGTTTTTGGTATCTGAGCCCTGTTTACTTATAAGAATGTTTCATCAGATGCAACAGCACATATTTTTATCTTCACTTAAAAGATTAGTTCTTTCCTCAATTAATGGTGGCTTATGTTTTGGTCAAGCAGATTTAGATTTAGTCCATTTTAATATGGGTTATATTAATCAGGTTTTTGTTAACTTTTGCATTAACTGTAATCGGTAAAAAAATGTTTTGACTGAAGAGTTGTCTCTTTTCTTAGACAGTGACCCAGATACAGGTAAACATAGTTATTGGATGTTGGCTTGTAGTTATGGTTCATGATGTTGGAATTGTTCGAAGGAACACTTCAGGCAGAGGTTTATCTATAGACGAATCTAGTTGCTCTAGTTTTCTTAAACTCCTCTTTCTATTGGCCTATATCCATAATGCAAAATGGTGCTCTACCATTTGAACTTTGGATGTACTTTCATGTATGTTACAGGTATATGAAAGAATGTGAGCGTGTGGAAGAACCTGAAATTATGCCACTCTTGCACCTGCTTTCGCCTACTTTAGCATGGTTCAGGTTATAAATAGATCATAAATAATGACTCATAAGTAAATCACATGTCTTGTTCTCCTTGTTGAGCAGTCATGTTGTAAGATCAATTTCATTAGGTACAGTATGTATTTGAGACAACCAAACAAACAAACAAATGAATGTAATTCTGCCATTTTCAGATTCTTAAGCATTACATTATTTTTTGAATACGGGGTCTGCAGGGTCTCCAAATATCTAGGAAGACATATTATTGGGAGATAGGCTTATTTGTAACTTGTGCTCTAAATATATTCTATTTTTTTTCAATGTCAGTGTGCCTCAACAGAAGTAAATCTGTACCAATATTTTGGAATAAGAAAGCCTTCATCAATTAAATACTGACATATGCATAGGCAATTGAATAGATGAAATATCAAGGAGATTCGAGAAAAGCCTATAGATAATGTGGTAAAGAAAAAGCAGCTGTTGTATGGTGTGGTACACAAATATTTGACCCCAAGTGCACAAAGGGAAACAACTGCAACTGACTGGTTGGTGCCTTGTGATTTTTTGTCAAAGAAGTCATTTGTATCTTGTGTTTTCTAAGAAACAGATTTAAAAATAATTCTTAAACTTACTTTTTATATTAACTTGTTGAATTATACATTTATTATGACTATAATAAATAAAAATATTTGTGATTTTCTATTGAGTAAATCATTTTCAGCTAATATGTTTATTCCCTAATGTTTCTCCTTGTTCTGTTTACAGTACTCATCAAGGGATATGCTGCTTAAATTGCTGATCCAATATAATAAAACTCTTCATTTATCTTGATTTTATTTAATTATCGAGCATGGGAAATTCTTTTTATCTAGCTAAATTCATGATTTAGTTAATCAAGCTGTAATTTGATAATAGATGGGGTATTTGGATGAATATGACGGGTTTCGAGAATTAGTGTTCACAAGTATGAATGTACCCAAATAAGTTAAGAAAAAGGGCATATGAATAAATATATTAAAGTATGGGCTATTTCGGATGTAATTTTTGCACTCTCAGTTTCCAATTGTTGACAGTTTGTGGAAAAATTGTTTTAAGTTGCCTAACACCTTCCTCATATAATGGAATCAATAAATGATAATTTGTCATTTACTCTAACTTGTCTTGAAAATCAATATTTTACACTAAAGTTGAAGATTAGGATTGTTAAATCTATTAATATTATTATGCAAAAGGTCAAATGGAATTTATTGCCTTTTTACGCCACAATGGTTTTACAACAAAATAGATGGTGCACAGATATGGACAGTGAGTCTGTATACCTAAGATGGATGCGTTGCAGACAGGCATTAGACCTTCATGTCTCTAGTCATTCTTAAAAGCTATCAAATTGCCAATAATTGAAAAATGCTACAAATAGTAAATGTCAGAAGATCAAATGAAATGCTTTAAGCTGTATTAGGCTAGTAAGTCTGAAGCATGGAATAAAATAAAAATACACTTCCCTCAAAAGATTTTGCAACATATACTCCCATATTGGACCATGTGCTATTTAAGTTATTAAGAATCAACTTCGTTAATTGTTGAAAAATAGTTTCAAACATAAAAGGTTTGCAGGACATTTGGAGGGGAAACTAGCCCTTTAAGACAAACCATATTGTAAACTATATACAGGGTGGTCCAAAAAAATGAACACTTGCAACAAGCTATTTCCAGTTATTACTGGCAGTAATGGGCTAATATTCTCGCTAATCACATTAGAAAAACAAAATACCCAATAACAAGATAAGCTGGAGAGAGCAGTGAACAACTTCAACATTCATATTGCAGCAGTTATCCAGAACTGTTGACCATGGATTGAGCAGATCATCCAGAAATCAGACATGTCAGTTGATACCAGGTATCTTCTGTAAGACCTTAGGCTGAGTGACCTTTATGGTACCCACAAAACCTTTAGACCTTCCTCGAAAACATGTACTTGAGAATACTAGCCCATTAATATATGAGATATAGCTTGTTGCAAGGGTTCACTTTTTGGATCACCCTGTATAGGCATCATATATACCTACGGGGAGAGAAATATACCAATAACGTTGTGGCTTCTTTTCTAACAGCAAATATGCTGAAGTCATAGGATATATTAATCTATATAGCTTCTTCTATCTCAATGGTTTTTCTGGAGGCTCAAATTAATTTGATATATAATGTTACAAATATTACGGCTTCACTGTTGTCTTTGTTGGTCTTGCTTGTACATTGTATTATATACATGTATTATATCAGAGATCTGGAATATTATTTCATTGAGACGGGAGTTTGAATTTTACATCACCTACATCTATCCTGTAAGTTATATTTTATTATGAAGGGTATATAAATTAAGCAAATTGTATAGAATGTGTTTTAACTTTAGAAAGTATTTTCATTTTTGCGACTACAAAAAGACGAAAATATTTTGTTGATAATTATAAAAAATCTTTCGAACATACTGCTACACATAAATGACAGTGGATTGTAGGGACATTGTGGGCAAAGTCTTCATAATAAAGAGACCATGTGTTTTATTAATGTTCTATGACTACAAAACTAGCTCAACCCATTAGTAAATGTGAAAACTGAAGAAAAATAATTCATTGTTTTCCATAATATGACAAATGTGAGAAAGAAAGCTGTACATATTCATGATAATGTTTGGGAGTATATTGTACTTGGAAACCATGGTAACTGAACATGATCTAATTTGTAACATGAACAATTTATAGCTACTAAAGAGGATCGAAATAAAACAGAAACCTTGAATTTCTTCAACTTAACAGTGCTACCTGGATATGTTATTAACCATTTACTAATGGACTAGCTATTAGAGTCATAGAAAATTTAAAAATAGAACGGGCTTGATTGCGATACTTGATCTGGATGAAGTATCATATAGTTTAACATCCATTTATTCGGGCATGTTGAGGTTGGTCATAAGGTAAAAGGCCCAGCTCTTTTCTTCAGACTCATTGGTTGAGATGCACTGAGACATAGATTGAGATTCATGGGTCGATCCCTCAGACTCAGTGGTTGAGATGCGTTGATACATAGATTGAGACACATGGGTTGATCCCTCAGACTCAGTGGTTGAGATGCATTGATACATAGATTGAGACACATGGGTTGATCCCTCAGACTCAGTGTTTGAGATGCATTGATACATAAATTGAGACACATGGGTTAATCCCTCAGACACATTGATTGAGATACATTGAGACATAGATTGAGACACATGGGTTGATCCCTCAGACACATTGATTGAGATACATTGAGACATAGATTGAGACACATGGGTTGATCCCTCAGACACATTGATTGAGATACATTGAGACATAGATTGAGACACATGGGTTGATCCCTCAGACATATTGATTGAGATACATTGAGACATAGATTGAGACACATGGGTTGATCCCTCAGACACATTGGTTGAGATGCACTGATACATAGATTGAGACACATGGGTTGATCCCTCAGACACATTGATTGAGATATATTGAGACATAGATTGAGACACATGGGTTCATCCCTCAGACTCAGTGGTTTGAACACTCATCTCTTTGATTTTGCAATAGATATTATTTACATCATGTGGCACTTTTATTTTTGTAACTGTTATTTGCACCACTTAGAAGGTGATATATTTTTCAACACTCCCAGTTGTCTTATCAGACGCAGCACTTACACTGTAGCCCTGGGAATGTTTCAAGACATGTGAACAGGTGTTCCTATAGATATAGAACAACTACTGAACGATGCTTGAGGGATTTCTTTGTGCATCTTACTTGATAAGTTATAAATTATAGCATTTTCTTCAAGTATTAGATACGTTGTCTGACTTCATAAATGCCAACATTGATTCTTTCAATAAGTGAACTCCACAATTATAGGGAACAGCCAAGGGGAGTTGAAAGACTGGCATAAAGGTTATACATGCTGTGCCAGAATAGATTGTGGTAGAAAAAAGTATGGATTCCCTTTTATTTCGATTAATCTCAGAGAATACAGTCAAACATATACCCACCAGAAAGGACCCAGTGTGCTAAGCTCCTGTACTGCCACAATAAGGGCAGCTTGCCCAGGGGCATTTTTCACAAAATCGAAAACAGATTCATAAAATCAAGTGCCTTATGCATGTTATTAAGGTTCTTGACCCAAGTAATCAAATGTAGCTATTGTTTAATTCAAGAAAATGCCCCCAGAAGAGATGAAAAAGTGGATTCTCAAATATTGCACAAAGCTTTTTGTACCAAAAAAGTAAGTACTCTCTCAAAAATGTTTTTACAAGACAACTGTAGATAAATTTTGCCTCCAGAATGCCAGAGAGCTTCTTATAGCAATGTTTACATTCAGTTTGCAATATTTGATCTCTCATATACCTGTATTTACATGCTACCTGGGCTATCTTGGATAAATCTAGTGAGGTTGAGATCAGCTTACACACGTGGATTGCCATTTATAGATGCTGGCATCTATAGCTGGTGGTTATATTAATCCATGATAAGCTTGCTTATAGTAATGAGAAAATGCAAGGGCTACTTTTGAAAAACAAATGTTGTATTGAAAATATTTTTTTGTATTGTTCTCTTGTTCTTAGTATGTTTTAGATCATCTGCATTTATTTCATGGTTTTACGTAGTTTATGTTAATTTGCATATAGAGGATGTTTCTTACCTACCTAGTTAAAGCCATCTAGCTTAATATCATCCTGGGGTAATTTGGAGTTGTCACAGGTATCTGAAAATGTATAGATGGCAAGGGTAATTTGCTATGGGGAGGGTGCAATTTCTAGGATGAGGGGGTATTTACCCTGGGGGAGGAGAATATAGATGTGATTAACAATGCCAAAATATATCAAAGAAAGAACAAACACAAATCCTGTAAGTAGTAATCTGCAAGACCTTAAGGTGGATGGTGTCTGAGATGTTATAAAACCACACTAAGGTAACCTGGAGGCTTTAGTTCTATGTTTGCCTAATTAAGGTTGGATGGTTAGATCCCGCAGCAGTAAATCAGCAATAAACTGCAGCTAAATGTAAAAATATAATTGAATGAAGCCTCTGTTAATCTCTAAATGGGTTATGATGCACTTCCTGTGTATCCCTTATATTGTTCTGGGGAAGGTTCGGGGATTCTTCTTCATTTTGGGCCTAAATGTTCAATTGGTTGGACACATTTTTGAGAAAATTAAATTTAGATTAAATGATTAAAACCAGACAGTCAATCTGATGAACTAGTTCTTGTCACTTGGCCTTAATATGTTTGTACTTTAGTATTCATGACAAACAACTTATATCAGTGGGAATAAATGAATTATCTCAATCAATACTGCCTCACATCTGAACTGCTTATGCAATGATATTACCCTCTTCACTCCCCTCAGTTGATGGGTCTTCACTATTATTAGTTTACACTCTATCTATAGAATACACTTACTCTTTTCCAGACACTGTTTTTGCATCTTAAAGTATTAGGACTTCATATACACACTTTGGACAAGAAACAACAAATACATTTACTCTTTTCCAGACTTTGTAATTTGCATCTTTAAATTAGAACTTTATATAAACTCTTCGCAAAGAGACAATCCTTTGATCAAGCAATTCAAAAACAGGAGTTTGGTTAAAATATTCACCTACTCATTTAGAATTGCAATCATATAATTTTTTGTCTTCGTACATCCAGAGAAAGTTAAGTGGAACACCTCTAGAAGTGGAACACCTGTGTTCATAGAACACTTTTGAGAGTCCCAAGACCAACTGACGTAATGTTTAATAGACCTCTATAAGTGGAACACTTTAGAGGTGTTTAATTTTGGTTTTACTGTACATGTAGCTGTACTTTATTTCATACTAAATTCCCAAAAGCCACGAGAGCCTATTTTGGAACTATTAAAATGTTATCAGCTTCAAAATTATACAATAATCTATCCTAGTCAGAGGTTAGTGATTATACCTATCTTTTGGACTTCTAATGGCAAAAGTGAGTGAATGGAGATGACCAGTGTAAATTAGATATATAGGTGAATATGGCGCATGCACCATACTATTAGATTATGCTCTGGGATGAGATCTGAGATTACAAATTGTGATGATTAGACTCACTAGAATGTTTTTTGAGACCAGTGTTTGCAAGGATGTCCTGAAGTGCCATACTCATCCAGTCACAAATAGATTTTTCCTGTTTATATGTGCTAATGCCTCTGATGAGACTTGACTTCTATTTTGTAATAGGTGATTGATTGTCCAACCGGATGAGATCTATGAATAGGTGATTTATAGTCTAAAATGAGATCAATGTCAAATATCCTGACAAAGTTGTGAATGGACGATGATTATACTCCATATTTGTTATATACTGATATTGATCTTTATCTATTGTGTTTATCGCATGTAAATATTGTTTTTCTTGCTCTCTGGCTCTGGGTCTGTCTGCTTCAAGGGCATTGTCTTTTATTGATTTATCTGAGCTTTCATCAGATGAGGAGAGGACCCAGGGAGAAGACTTCAAAATCTCCGCATGATCTTGGAATATTTATAAAGGCCAAAAAGTGGTCGAATTACAAAATCACGGAAGGTTTGACACATACCTCAAAAAGTGGTTTACCTGAAATTGGCTTCAGCTACATGAAAACACAGACAAACAAGCAAGTAAACAGAGCAAACAAAGCAACAAAAGGAATACAAAACAATCAAACAGTAATTAATTTTTTGACAAAAGTCATCTTATTTAATTTACTATAGCAATCCTTTTGTCTGTGTGTCTATATGCCTCTTTGACAATTGCCGCAAGGTCTAGAAAACATTCTGTAAGTGATATATACATCAGCTTCCAAGGTTGGATCTTGAAATTGATAAGGAGGACAATTTTTGAAATATGTTATTACGTATGATTTTTCCACAAAGGTCTACTTCTGAAGAGATGAGCCCAAAAATGTATGCAGTGTAGTTATAAGTAGGTGTGACCTTATATGCTGTGTAGAGAAGGGGGTCTCATAGACCTAGATCCTCACGAACTAATGGATTTCCAATCAATAATTCTGTTTGAACACTCTTAACCTAAATAACCATGTTATACAATATTACATGCATGTTGGAGCATCATCCGGTATATTCAAACAAACAGTATGGTGCTCTACACGCAGATTCTTACATAACTACCGATAACTCCCACGGCGGCTCCTTCCCGGATATACACTCCCTCAGAATTATGGATTACTAAATTGCTAAATGATTTAATGAATCTCATGACATATTGTACTTACTTTTCCCTTAAGGTAAATTATTGCAACTTTGAATAAAGACACTGTTTTCCATACAAATGTCAGTATTGTAAATTGTGCTCATTCATGGCTTCAATTGAATGTTTAACTCATCTGTTCATTTTAGGATTTTATTTTGTATTGTCAAATATCAGTTACACTACGTGGATCATAATGAATTTGGAAGGTACTCATTTCTTAAGCATCCTATAATTCATACCCTATTGTTATCAATAACTGTTTATAGGTACCAGA
Source organism: Owenia fusiformis (assembly GCA_903813345.2). Classification (NCBI taxonomy): domain Eukaryota; kingdom Metazoa; phylum Annelida; class Polychaeta; order Sabellida; family Oweniidae; genus Owenia; species Owenia fusiformis. The sequence goes on along the minus strand of CAIIXF020000006.1, from coordinate 11,595,992 downwards.
TATATTGGATATGTTAAGGGAAATGGAGCAAGTCAGTGAAATATGAGATGTTTAAATTAATTTTGCTAATTTTATTTATAAAAAGTGTATACACATATTATATGAAGATCATTTTATTTAGATATTCTTATTCATTTAATTGGTTACTCCATAATAATGTTAAAATTGATTGCACAAGTTACACAGGAACAGGAAGTATAGGGATCTTGTCCCCCCTAATTGAACTATTGCTCAATCCCCCGGGGTGGTAATCAAAGAAATAGGAATCACAGATTACCAAAATCAATTCACATTTCTAAATATTGCGAGCACACTAACTATATCTCAACCTGTCAGCTTCAATTTGTCAATCGTAAACTTCGTTAAAAGTTATCTCTTTTCCGTGAATTGATCAGTTTACTATTTGATGAGATCGATGAGATTAAATGGTAGCACATTGTAAGATAGGCTTCAAGATTAATTTAAGAGAATTTCATCAACTCACTGTTTTTGTAAATAAGAGGCAGCCAAGTGGAAACATGGAACACAAGATCAGCTTGATTAAAAACATTTAGTATTTTTAGCCAAAAATTGGAATAAATAAATGATTTAGGAGTATAGTTCACTGAAAGGAATAGGACACATGAATAGTTATTTAGAAATCAGAAAGACTAAAGGATATGTACCACCAACACCTGATCAAAAGTGAGAGATGTAAAAAACCTAGCATAGGTTCATTGGGATATTCAATAGAGTATTTGATGGTCGTCATAGGAAAAATACCGGTATATTTCATTTTTATAGGAAATTGATATAGTTACTTGATATACACAATCATGCATCTACATATTTGATGTAAGTTTTTGATGAAATTATATATTTCACAAAAAGTTAATTTTTACAATTTTTTTATTGAGAAGGCATGTATCATGAAATATTTTGAATTCAGAAGTATTGATGTATTCTCTTATTTGATAGTAAACAAACAAAGTATATTTTAATTGGTTTTTATGATTTCAAGGGACTTTTGTGTTTTGTCCCTTACAGTCTTAAACATTCCATATCAATAATTAAAATTTCTTTTCTGTGCCTTTACAGATTGAGCTGCTGAGCCCCAAACAGAATGGAACCGTAGAAGCCCAAGATCGCCAGTCAAAATCAACAAAATCTGCCAACATCAAAGGCATGTGGCGTAAAGCATTCAAAACACTTAAAACGACAGGAAATGAGAATGACAAGGAGGGTGCGAGTGGCGGGCGGTCATTTTCCAGATTAGTGAGTAGTATGGACGTAAGGTTAAAGATATTCAGATAGATGTTACCTTGGCTATAAGGTAGCTTTAGTCAGGACTTGATCTCCTGACGCCAACACTTGCTTAAGTCTATTGCACAAATATCTTATATCTTGCTCTTATTAAGCTTTGTAGAGAATGTAGAACTGTATCAAATTCATGATGGGCGTCATGATTTTGATGAAAGCTAATGTTCATATTAACTTTTCAGAATCAACTTATCTCATTTTTGGCACAATTAACTACTTATTTACTCTATACTTTTTGTCTTCTATACATTAAATCTAATTACTTCTGTACAATTGACCTACTTTCATCTGTACATCTCATCTTCTATGCATTTCATCAATATTCATCTGTACAACTGACCTTCTTTCACCTGTATATTTACTATTTACTGCTTTTTATGCATTTAATTTACTTTATTTAATACAGTTAATACATGTTTCATTCGTACATATAAAAACTTTTTATTGTTTCCTTATTATGTCACCACCAAAAGTGGTGACATATTGTTATGGACGGCGGTTGGAGGTTGGCGTCCGGCGGTTGGAGGTTGGCGTCTGTAACAATTTCTTACAACTTCCTATAACTTAACAAATACTGTTTAGACACCCCGGCGAAATGAATGTGAATTAATCATGAATATTCAGGTATAATTCATGGGAATTCATGAACTTTTTTCATGAATAATTCATCAATGAAGAATATTAAAGAATAAATATACCTGAACTATTCATGAATATGACTGAAATACAATTTGGACTCATGAAATATTCATGAACTGTATATTCATGAAATATTCATGATATCACATTCCTTAAAAATTCATGAAAAGTAAGCCTCATATTTCTTGAAATATTCATGAGAAATAAGCCTCATATTTCTTGAAATATTCATGAAAAAAGCAAGCCTCATAGTTCTTGAAATATTCACCACCTGTATATTCATGAAATATTCATCACCTCTATATTCTTGAAATATTCATGATATTCTATTCCTCAATACTCTTGAAATCTTCTCCAGGTTTAGCTTCATTTTTCTTGAAATATTCCTCAACTGCATATTCATGAAATATTTATCACCTGTATGTTCATGAAATATTACTCAATGAAAAATAAATATACCTGAACTATTCATGAATATGACTGAAATACAATTTGGACTCATGAAATATTCATCAACTCTATAGGCTATTCATGAAATATTCATCACCCGTATATTCTTGAAATATTCATGATATTCTATCCCTCAATATTCTTGAAATTTTCTCCAGGTTTAGCTTCATATTTCTTGAAATATTCATGACATTATATTCTTCAACATTCTTGAAATCATCTCCATGTATACGACCTCATATTTCTTGAAATATTCACCAACCGTATATTCATGATATATTCATAACATTATATTCTCCAAAATTCTTGAATAATTCATGAATTAACTCACATGTATGTTCATGAACTATTACTTAAATGAAGAATAAATATTCATCACCTGTGTATATTCTTTTCCTCAATGTTCTTGAAATCTTCTCCAAGTTTAGCTTCATTTTTCTTGAAATATTCCTCAACTGCATATTCATGAAATATTTATCACCTGTATGTTCATGAAATATTACTCAATGAAAAATAAATATACCTGAACTATTCATGAATATGACTGAAATACAATTTGGACTCATGAAATATTCATCAACTCTATAGGCTATTCATGAAATATTCATCACCCGTATATTCTTGAAATATTCATGATATTCTATCCCTCAATATTCTTGAAATCTTCTCCAGGTTTAGCTTCATATTTCTTGAAATATTCATGACATTATATTCTTCAACATTCTTGAAATCATCTCCATGTATACGACCTCATATTTCTTGAAATATTCACCAACCGTATATTCATGATATATTCATAACATTATATTCTCCAAAATTCTTGAATAATTCATGAATTAACTCACATGTATGTTCATGAACTATTACTTAAATGAAGAATAAATATTCATCACCTGTGTATATTCTTTTCCTCAATGTTCTTGAAATCTTCTCCAAGTTTAGCTTCATTTTTCTTGAAATATTCCTCAACTGCATATTCATGAAATATTTATCACCTGTATGTTCATGAAATATTACTCAATGAAAAATAAATATACCTGAACTATTCATGAATATGACTGAAATACAATTTGGACTCATGAAATATTCATCAACTCTATAGGCTATTCATGAAATATTCATCACCCATATATTCTTGAAATATTCATGATATTCTATCCCTCAATATTCTTGAAATCTTCTCCAGGTTTAGCTTCATATTTCTTGAAATATTCATGACATTATATTCTTCAACATTCTTGAAATCATCTCCATGTATACGACCTCATATTTCTTGAAATATTCACCAACTGTATATTCATGAAATATTCATAACATTATATTCTCCAACATTCTTGAATAATTCATGAATTAACTCACATGTATGTTCATGAACTATTACTTAAATGAAGAATAAATACTTATCACCTGTATATATTCTGTACCTCAATGTTCTTGAAATCTTCTCCTAGTTTAGCTTCATTTTTCTTCAAATATTCCTCATCTTAAAGTATTAGCATATAAAATTTGAACCAAATCCATCTATTGATAGTTGATTTATCAACAAGCAAAGCTCCTTTGTCCCTACCCCAGCGAAATGGCATTGAATAATTCCTGAATATTCATGAATTATACATCAATATTCATGTAAAATATTAATGAATAATCCACCAATGAAGAATAAATACTTCATGAATATGCGTGAACATCAATTGAACATCAATTTGGACACTTCCCGAAAATTCTTCAAATTGAATTACTTGAATATTCATGAATAAACTTTCATGGACTTTTGTGTTTTCCCGCCTAAAACAATCATTTCCTTTCTGAGGAATTCTGGGATAGGTTATGATTCATAATTCTTCAAATATTCTTCAAATGAGGTGGTGAAAAAATGAAGAATATCTAAGAACATATTAATTCTTCATTATTATTCAAATATCCTTTAAACAAAGTGGTGAAAATATGAAGCATTTTCAAGATTTTCATAAATGCAAAATGTTATTTTTTATTCTTCAAGTACCCTACAAATGAGGCCATGAAAAATTGAAGAATATCTTAGAACATAGTAGTTCTTCATTATTATTCAAATGTCCCTTTAACAAATTGTTCCCATGTTACAAAAGAGCTTCAATTTCATGTTTTTCTTAAAGTTATTAAACATTTTCCCCAATATTCCTCAAATATTCTTCAAACAGAATGGAAAAAAGAAGAATTTCTAAGAATAAATCTTTAGATAAAAATAAAATGGCTGATTTCTATATGAAAACTCCAGATCTTGAGATATCTCCTCTCTAGGTGGAAATAGCTATCTAATTATTGATCTAAACAAGAAGATATGTGTCACCTACCTTTTGGCATATGTTCCTGTTTCTCTCTCCACATATTTTAAGGACATGTTCCTTTTTAACAAGAGCTTCAATTTCATGTTTTACTTATGTGTTTTTTCCCGCCTAAAACAATCATTTCCTTTTTGAGGAATTCTGGGATAGGTTATGATTCATTATTCTTCAAATATTCTTCAAATGAGGTGGTGAAAAAATGAAGAATATCTAAGAACATATTAATTCTTCATTATTATTCAAATATCCTTTAAACAAAGTGGTGAAAATATGAAGCATTTCCAAGATTTTCATGAATACAAAATGTTTTTTATTATTCTTCAAATACCCTTCAAATGAGGTGGTGAAAAATAGAAGAATATCTAAGAACATATTAGTTCTTCATTATTATTCAAATATCCTTTTAACAAATTGGTGAAAATATGAAGAATTATCAGGATATCCAAGGATGCAAAATCTCCTTTTGTATTCTTCAAATATCCTTCAAATTAGGCGGTGCAAAGGTGAAGAATATCTGAGAACATATTAGTTCTTCATTATTATTTGAATATTCTTCATCAACATGGTGAAAATATCAAGGATTTCCAAGATTTCAAAAAATACAAAAGGTTCTTCATTATTCTTCAAATATTCTTCAAACATTTTGGTGAGAATATGAAGAATATTTAAGAATATAAATATTCTTCAGTATTATTCAAATATCTTTCACACAAGGTAGTGAAAAAAAGAAGAATATCTAAGAACAGAAATGTTCTTTATTATTCTTCAAATATCCTTCAAACAAGGTGGTGAAAAAATGAAGAATATCTAAGAACAGATGTGTTCTTCATAATTATCCAAATATTCTTCATTCAGCATGATGAAATTATAAAGAATTTTCAAGGACATAAAATTTTCTTTATTCTTCTTCAATTATTCACCATAGAAATTGAAGAATATTCAGGAACATAAATTATTCTTTATTATTCTTCAAAAATACAAGAATATGGTTAAATCTTTATTCCCCACAATTCATATCGATATTACAATATTCATCACACCTGAATATTCATGAATAATTCAAGAATATTCATATCACAAGAATATCATTTCGCCGGGGCTGACTTCAATTTTTTTCTTAATCATCTACATGTTCTCAGAAGTTCAAATCTGACTTTAGATTTGACATTTGACCTTCAATGACCTTCTCAAGGTCAAAAAGGTCTTTTTTCAACTTGCTTCACATTGACTAAATTTTTTTTCAAAATCATCTACATGTTCTCAGAAATTCAAATCTGACTTTAGATTTGACTTTAGATTTGACATTGGACCTTCAAATCTGACTTTAGATTTGACATTTGACCTTCAATGACCTTCTCAAGGTCAAAAAAGGTCAAAAAGGTCTGTTTTCAACATGCTTCAAATTGACTAAATTTTTTTTCAAAATCATCTACGTGTTCTCAGAAATTCAAATCTGACTTTAGATTTGACTTAAGATTTGACATTTGACCTTCAATGACCTTCTCAAAGTCAAAAAAGGTCAAAAAGGTCTTTTTTCAACTTGCTTCAAATTGACTAATTTTTTTTCAAAATCATCTACATGTTCTCAGAAGTTCAAATCTGACTTTAGATTTGACATTTGACCTTCAATGACCTTTTCAAGGTCAACAAAAAGGTCTTTTTTCAACTTGCTTCTTAATTTTTTTTTCAAAATCATCTACATGTTCTCAGAAGTTCAAATCTGACTTGACATTTGACCTTCAATGACCTTCTCAATGTCAAAAAAAGTCAAAGAGGTATTTTTTTAAATTGCTTCAAATTGACGAATTATTTTTTCAAAATCATCTACATGTTCTAAGAAGTTCAAATCAAACCTTCTTAAGGTCAAAAGGTATTTTCCAACTTGCTTTAAATTGACCAAATTGTTTTAGGTGGTGACATTTTGTCATGTTAATTTTCATCTATATAATTAACCTACTTTTATTTGAACATATGACCTCTTTAAAGTTTTCTCTGCATTAAATCTACTTTCATTTATACACTTGACCTACTTTCATTTTTATGTCCAGAAATACCAGTGAATGGATTTGGTTCAAATTTTATAAGCTGATGTCTAGGGACTCTGTAGCTCTGTTCGACAAGGAAACTTCAAGATGGTGGCTGAATTTAAAAATGGCTGCCGTTTTTCATAAAAGAACGTAATCTTTGACAACTCAAATACCAGTGGACAGATTTTGTTCAAATTTTATATGCTGATGTCTCAGGATGACTGAGCTCTGCTCATGAAGACAATTTCGAGATGGCAGATAGATTTTAAAATGGCCACCATTTATTGCAAAAACAATCTTTGATAACTTAATAAATACCAGAGGATGAATTTGATTAAAACTTTATATGTTGATATGCTCTTTTGAAGATGACTACTACTCTTTGGAGTTGCTGTTTTTCTAGTTTTTACATTAATCCCAGTTAATATTTGAACTTCTTTCTGTTACATATATTTCTAGTTGATATATTTGACATATTTTTTACCATGTCACAACCACAAGTGGTGACATATTGTTATTAGTCTCCAATTATTTGTGGATGGTGTTTGGCATTTGGTAGTCAGCATTCAGCATCTGTAACAAATGGCAGGTGGTGACTTTTTGCATGTTAATGTCTTGTTTTACTACTTTGGAATCCTTATGCGATCACTACTGTCATTTTTTTATTTAAATCCAGTATATTTTAAAGATTTTATAATACCTATAATATGTCTCCAAGAATAATTATTAATACACATCAAGAATCAAAAATAGTATTGAACTGATTCTATTGCATTGTCATATTATACAATTTACATATTTCACAGTCGCAATTGTATTCATTAATTTAACAATTCCTCCAATATTTCAGTCATTTAAAAAGTTGAGAAAGAGAGATGATTCAAGAGAGGAGGACCCTGATACTCCAGATCCAAGTAAGTGACACATCAATTTGACACTTCATATTTGAGTCAGTGGCACATCAGTTTGACACTCTAGATTCAAGTAAGTGACACATCAATTTGACACTTATGACACTCCAGATTCAAGTGACACATCAATTTGACACTTCATATTCAAGTTTTGACACTGTATATACAAGGAACTGACAGATCAGATCTAAGTATATGACACATCAATTTGACTCTCCATGATATAAGTAAATGACACATCAATTTGACAACCCTGGATCCAAGTAGGTGCCACAGCAATTTGACAGTATCTTAATAATAAATGACAAATTGGATTGACACTCTGGATTCAGGGAATTGTCACATCAATTTGACACTCCAAAATTAAGTAAATGGCACACCAATTTGATACTTCAGATCCAAGTAACTGACACATCAAGTTAACACTTCAAATATACGCAAATGACACATCTATGTAACACTCAAGATCTAAATAAATGGCATTCCAATTTCACTCCAGAATCAAGTAAATAATATAATTTCTGGGTTAAAATAATTTCATTTTGAAAGGTGCTAAATTTTGCTGTTGGTAGATAGCAACGTATTATCTTGCCATTCACCATAGCGGTTTCATGTTGGTAATTGTACAAGTAAGTAAATAAAAACGTCCAGTTGAATTAATCTGGAATAATCTCACTGGAATTTAAGTTTCAGCAATGAAACAACAAGCAAATAAAACAACATTTTTTCAAATGATATTTAGGGGACAAAGGTGGAACTTATATGAAATTGAAAATGTTTTATATCAATATAATGTTATATATCAATCGCCCTTTGAATAGTTTAAGATTCAAGTTTTGATACTTTGATACTTCAGGATCTAATGAGAGTTGGGCCACTATACATGTACATGTAATTCCTCTCTCATGATTCTAAAATCTTTCAGAACTTATACTTTGTTGAATACAAATATTGTATGAGTCAGGTTTTTGAACTTTGGATCAGATGAGGAAATTCCAAACCTATTGTAAATTTCAGATGCTGCAGTAGACCCTGCTTACAGTTTGCTCAAGTGTGCCGCATCGCTATCCAAAGGAGGGCGCCACTGCTGTGGTACTGGTGATGGTCGTCCACATCGGCATCACCACACTCATGGCGATGAGCAAGGTAGCCAGTCTAGTCTCGGGGTGAATAAACAGTCTTCACGCAGCCCTAGCCCAAGTTCTGGTGAGTCATTTCTGTAGTCATGAACAATCACAAGGGACAATGTATTTCTTTAATCAGCAACTCTTCGTTAAACTTTATTCAATTATATTATTTCAGTGTTGAAATTTATTTCATACACCAAGTTAAAGTGGCACTTAAGACTGTAAAGTGTAAAATAGTGAAGCATTATTTTCAAAAAGCATATCAGTAAATGTTTCTCTGACAATCCTAATTTAGTTATCTAAAACCAATTGGAACTCTCTGAAGATTTAAGATTACCAAACTACTAATTTGAAAGAAGGGAAGACCATCATTTTCAAAATTACAGTCAAATAACTTACCAAAGAAATCCAGCATAATCATTAAAAAAGTAAAACATTTTAGAAATGATGTGCCAAAATATCCTAAAATTTTGACTATTTTTTTCACAGTTACTTTCAACTTTTAAGTCTTTGATGCACCTTTAAAGTCAAAAACACAAAATACATGTACGCTAAATGACTGGGAAAGTATAATACATAAACTGTCCCTTGTGTTTTATGAAATTGAATATTTTAAATCTAAATTGTTGAATCCTATACATGATTTATTAAATATATGAGCCAAGACATCAAAATTAGCTGTAAACCTACAAAAGCTCAAATTGATTATGTTATATTGAATAACAGATTATTGTTAACTCGAAAGTTGATCACAACCTTTCTTCTTTTATAATCATTCAAAACCTTCAATCTTTTTGAAAACCCTTCCAGCAGGAGGGGACATTTCAGATCTATTTGATCTAGAATGTCCCTTTGGAGAAGTTATGGGCACCCGTAAAAGCTTGATATAATATGTGTGATTGTATTGAATTAACTGGATTGGTGTGAATTGTGCATATTGTTACATACTGACTTTGTTAATAATTACTGTAATCTGCACTTTGGTTTCTCCATACATTGGTTGTTTAGTACTGTGGTTTCTCATAGTGCCCATTGTACAACTGATGATATTCCCCCATTAAGATACCTTGAAGTATTGGTTCTCTGATTGTCATTGAATTTCAGTTACTTTTATTTCTCTTTTTTTATATAAATCATAACTTGTTAGGTCAGTATTAGAAGGGAAAATTGCTAAGAGCCTGTTGACTAGTAGAACTATTTTTAATTGGCCAATGTAAATGAATCTAAGGTTGTTTCAGAATTCTTGAAAATTGTTTATTCCATTAACATTCAAGTAAAGGGCGAGGTCATTCAAAATCATTCTAAATTGACAATGTTTGGAAAATTATACTCAAGTAAACTTACAAGCATGAAAACCAGAAATAACAAACTGTCAGAAATTGATCAGCATATTTTCTAATGCCATTACTCTGAAATGAAGATCAAAACTGAAGTCATGCATGACACTAAGTCTTATTGATGCTTATATATTGTAACAACATTAGATCAATTTGCGTGGTTTATTAATGATTTTGTCTTACTATAATGCGAGTGTCATCACTTTCTTGTTATCCTTCACCTTGAAGCTCAACAGCTCCAGGGCAAGGGGCCTAAGTGGTATCAACTGTCTCAGGTTCTGATCAATTTTGACGTCTTCAACTGACACCGTGTCACGTTGACATGATAGAGTCTTCATAATTCTTGAAAAGTTTCATCAATTATCACTTGTGTTTTATGTACAGATAATGAAATTCTATATTTTAATATTCTCTGAGTATATTTTAAACCCTGTCAGCTCTGCTAAACTTGTGACACCGCTAAACTTGTGACACCGCAATAACACCATTGGATAAGTAAAGTTAATGGTGCCAAGTGTGTATTACAATTTTTTTACTTGAAACCTGAATTTAAACCACTTTAAAATTATTAGACATTATTTTTTCAAATTATTTTTGTTTCGTTTTGCTTCAGAAATATTTGATTCGCTTATAACATCCCTTCTTTGAGGAAAATTAATAATTTGTCTTTTTGCATGATTGATTGATTTCTTGATTGGATGTGAATACTGCTTTCCTGTACCACATACAATCAACACTAGCATGAGTTTGAGTATAGCTATGTAGTTACCATGGTAACAAGTGGGCATTAGTATAGTTTGGTAAAAATAGCGGATTGTAAGGCAAATAAAACTGCTTGTTATAATGTAAAAATTATTATTTCTTTTAATTTTGACTGAGCATTTCTATTATTTAAGTATTATTTATTCATCTTGATTTTTGAGAATAGATTTATAGATAATTTGTATTGAGTTGATTGATAATGATAACAGTGTGTCTAATACCAATGGACCAACACTAGAGAAATGTTATAATTTGTGCCTATGAGAAACAAGTTTCGATTTGAGCTTATTTGCAATAAATTAGCTCAATTATCATAATATATAACTGCAGAAAATGCTGTTCAAATTTAAAGAAGTACAAATGAAAATTGAAATTTTTGGGTGTACTGTATATCTGAGTAGCAATGTTGTGCTTCGTTTTGATCCATTAAAGCCTGTGTCCCAGAAGCAAGGACAACTTAGGACTGACATAGCTATACTTTCTTTACTACACCCTCTTAGATGTATTACTTAAACCCCATGCTGCGGTATTAAATTTAGAACCCTCCCCTCTTGAAACTTTAACTGTACCATGATTTCTCCAGCAAAATTTCCAGAAATATTTAACCTAGAGATATATTGATGCCTCTGGGCATGGTTCCCTTATTTGCCAGAAAATATTTTAAAGTGTTGTATTAAGTGCTGTACTATAAAGTCCTAAATGTTCTTGCTTTAACACTTCTCCACCTGTTCCAGGGCATGATCACCGCCGTGATCAGTACTAAGAAATCACCACCGTGATCAGTACTAAATTCATCACCGTGAGTCTCATGTACTTTATAACAAGACTTACATATATTTTTCAATATGGACTGTGATTATTTTGATCAACATACATGGAATTATTTGTGTCCCATATTGATGTGAAATTAGCACCTTGAGACTTCTATAAATATTTCTATTAAATAGAAAGTAAATAATGCTTAATTCAGGAGCATATTAAGGGTTTATGATAGATCAGTCATTTTTTATAGTGCAGTGCCAAATGTTTCAGTGCATAATAAAAACAGGCACTTGTTTTGTTTTTGAGTGGTCATTTACAATTTGAGAAGTTTTTAAACATTGAGAATTTATATTATTTGTTGTTTTGATTTACTATAATGAACTTTAGTCAATGGCTTATTGTGTATATAAAGGTTTGAAGAAGCTATTTGTATATATCATCATTAATTGATTGATGAGGGGTCTTTCATTTGTATGAGACTGGATATATTTTAAGGATATGAAAAAATAAATGGAGGTTTTTTTTGTTTAAGCTTAACGTAGTTCCACACATTCACAACTATAAAGAAGTTGAAAACAAATAATTGGGAAATGTGATTTAATCAAATTATTTGAATTTTGATAAAATGTGAAAAATATTTTTTATTCATGTGTTTCATTAAATCATTTGTAAATATGATAATGAACGATGAATGATATTCCTGGTGAAACTGGTAACTACATATTAGCACCTGGGTTATTATGTAGATCATTCGAAATTGAGGGAAAATCAATTTTAAAAGTTTTTCTTTGGTTGTACTAGTATAAATAAAATATTTACTGAACTTTAAACATATATATTGAAGAATCAAAGTCTCTTCTGGAATCCTTCTGGAAATTTCAAATGAATGGCCCCTCTGATTTCCAAAGTATATTATTAAGTATTAGAGTTCTCTGCAAAATCAGAAAATAGTAGAACATCATCCTGTGAAAGTGTTACAGGTATTCACTGGACATAGAATTAAATATTTGTTTTTATTGTATCACTGTCAAGCTTAACATTCTCAATAATATAAAGTCATTTACATTGAAATACATTTATTTTAAATAAATTATATACAAAATATAAAATTATATATATCAACTGGATACTGGACTGACTCAGTCCCGGGGTTAAATAAAATTACACTGAACTAAGTTGTGACTGCTTAATATTTTTAAATATTTCCTAGTCACTTGTTCAGCCAGGGGATATTTCTTCTTATTTCCTCATAGCATGTAGGACAAAGACCAATCAAATAGTGAGGACTATGACAGCGATATAATAAGAATTATTTCATTTAAAACATTTTTATGCAGAAACTCTAGTACTCATGATGAAGTCTGAATTGCATAGAGGCTTTTAGAATCTGCGATGTCTTAATAACTGCTGAAAAATTTGTGCCGTGATCCATATGCAGAGTCAGCTTCATCATGAATTTAAATTATGATAAAGATAGGTATTATATATAGATTAAATGTTGTGTATATTTTGTTTGGTATGTCATAGATGTTTAGACACATATTTAGTCTATCTCAGTATTTCTACACTTTCAGATGAACCCATATGCCCCTGTAGGTGCCCTTGTCATTCCCAACGTAATTTTCAAACCCCTTCAAAACCAGTTTACAAAAAGAGAGAGCATAGCTTTTTCATAAATATTGAACGGTTCAAGTTTGACTTTCAAAGGCAAACAAGTGTGTCAAGTAGTAATACAACTGAGAGTAGCATTGAAATAAATGTAGAAGACTTTGATGAAAAGGCTCATAAAAGTACAAAAAAGAAACTGCTAAAAAGCTTGAAATTGTCTAGTAGTTTTGGAGGAAAGACAGACTCGGAAGATGACAGCAATGCTAACTTACTTGAAGCTAGAAGACTGGTGCAACGCAGCTTAAGCGCAAGCAACGATTATGAGCCTCCAGATTTTATGTTTGATGATGATTGACGAAGGCTCTGATTTACCTCATGGTCACAGTTTTTTGCCAGACTTAATTGTCTGTGCTTTGCTAAACCTCCCAGTCAACACTGGTGAGTTTGCCAGGACGAACCTGCTTGTAATTTTAAATCCCTGCTACAGGCTGGTCATTTTGCGCAGGTCAAAATATGGCACAGTAATTACCATCTACAACTGCAATTTACAAGTCATGTGAATATCTATATGGATATATCAAAGATTCATGTATCAAATTAATTTATACACATATATGTATCCGATCACATTATTTTCATTGTAGAAATCTCTTCATATTTTTAGGCTACTTATTCATAAGATCATTTATTTAATAGTTATTTAATTTACAATTTTGCTATTTAGGCATTATATTATTTTGTTAGTTCACGTACACCTTATTGATGCACATTATAGTTTATGTACTTCTTTGTCACCTTATACACTATGATGTACATGTATTGTAACACTGTCTAATTCCATTTAGTTAGAAGAAGATGTTTGTAAATAGTTTTCAATTACACAATTTATATATGTTGTATAGTTGATAAGTTGATCGATTATATTTTACTCAAGGATTATAATAGTTTTGCCAGAGGCATTTTTAATAATTTTGAATCCTTGGAATATTTTTGCACTGAAAGTTATTTATAAATAAAATTTAACATGAATTAAAATGAAGGAAAGATGTCCAAAGAAAAAATTAATTTGATCAACAATTAAAAGTGTCAAACTGTAATGAAAATTGAATTGAAAATGTCAAATGGTTAAGTTACTGACCATGTTTTTATCACATATTTATATCACATTGGATAGTTTATATTTTGAACACTGCATTATGTGTACCAACTAAACTGCACCCTTTTCACTTTATTGGTCAATATCAATGAAAACAAGTGTCTTAACTTACTGATTTGGAATCATAAATCCATACTTCAATTTCAACCTGAGAACTGATACCTACATGTAAACTTGCAAACTTGCAACCATAGAAATGATATAATCCTTCATTTATGTACTTGAATTCTGATTTTAAGAATACAAGTTTTGATAAAGCATAATGAACAAGGATTTGTTTGGTGAACATTTTGGGAGGGTATATTTCTAGTTCTAGACTATACTTGATTAGCTTGATATACTGCTAATACATTTATTGATCTGTACGTAACAAGTATCCCTAGATTATAGACTGCACTTTGGTTTTTTCAAAATGCAAAGGTACTAGAGAAAATGAGTAAATTATATTTTCATTTTCTGATTTTCTTCAATGAATTTTTTTTTCATTTGGAGACAATGTAAATGAGTCACAAATATGAAAAAAAAATATTTTAAGATTTTTGAAAACAAATTGGTATTTGAAGAGAGCAATAACCATCAAGCGTGGTTGATAATCAAATGATAGAGAAACATAATCTCAAAGGTTTTCACCAAACTTTGCCCTGTCCTCTTGGGTGAATATCAGTCAGTTAATCCATTCATGTTTGTGATTAGCTGACTGGTCCATTTAAATTTTTGATAAGGCGCACATCATTCTTGCTGCTAATAGAGAGATGTAGAT
The DNA here is from genome assembly GCA_903813345.2 of Owenia fusiformis. Lineage (NCBI taxonomy): Eukaryota > Metazoa > Annelida > Polychaeta > Sabellida > Oweniidae > Owenia > Owenia fusiformis. The sequence continues at coordinate 11,580,833 of CAIIXF020000006.1, read as the reverse complement.
CAGAAGTATTTGCATGTATAGTGATAGAAAACTTCATAATTACTCTTTTAGAAAGCACTGCTATAATCAGTTAACTTATCATTGGTGTAAATATAATTTCACTAGTTATTATACATATGGATATCATAATTATTTATTTATACATAGTTATAACATTATTGTAATTTTTGGTAATATCTATTGTAAAAACACCTTGTTGATGGTTAGCCTTCCCATTGCATATTTAAGAAATATATTTACATAATTGTTGTCCTTTATTACACTTTTTTGTTATTTTACACTATTTATTGTGGAGATATAAATGTTGTATCATTCAATTGATTTGGTTTATACATTTTATTTTGATTTTTTTTATCAAGTACTCAATTATTCATAGAAATATCTGTCTGACCACTTTCATGACCTGCTTTGTGTATGACATTTTTTTTAGTCACCACCAAAAAGTGGTGATACATTGCCATGGTCTCCGTTTTTGTGCGATGGCGGTTGGCATCCGATGGTTGGCAGTTGGTGGCTGACGGTTGGCGTCTGAACCAAATTCTAACAACTTCCAATAACTTAACAAATACTGTTTAGACTGACTTCAGTTTATTTCAAAATCATGTACAAGTTCTCAGAAGTTCACATCTGACATTAGATTTGAGATTTGACCTTTGATGACCTTCTCGAGGTTTAGATTTGAGAATCGACCATAAATGACCTTCTCAAGGTCAAAAAGGTATTTTTTCAACTTGCTTCATATTGGCCAATTTTTTCAAAACCATCTACGTTCTCAGAAATTCCAATCTGATTTTTAGATTGCAGACTTGACCTTCAATGACCTTCTCAATGTAAAAACAGAAATTTTTTTCAACTTGCCTCAAATTGACCATTTTCTCAAAAGTTCAAATCTGACTTAAGATATAATGTTAATACATTGTAAGTAAACTCTTTCATTATTTCCATACTTTCATTTAATATAACCAAATCTGACAGAATATCAAACATACTTCTAAATTGTGATCATATTTTACAGCTTCATTAGAGTTCTCCATTATGTTCATTTATGACCTTCACCTTCAGAATAAAACAGATACAGATTGCAATATCAAACATAGGAAACACAACAGTAAATCCTGTGTGACCATATATTTGACAGCTTCATTAGAGTTCTTCATTATGTCTATATATGACCTTCACCCTTAGAATTACACAGATATTGAATTGTACTCAATCAAACATCGTAGTGACAGTAAATCCTGCGTATGTGGACTCTTTGTTTCAATTTAATTTACATTAGTAAATGGATTGCAGGATTCTGAGTGTTCCAAAACAAAATTTGAACAATGTTCTACTTATCACAGGCCTTAAAAAAAGATTGATGATGTTACAGTTAATGCAAATTAGCTGATTTGCATATTTTCAAATCCTAACCATATGTGGAATTTAATTAGGTTTAATATGATACCAATATCATCTAAGGACACCTTGAAATAATGAAAGCTTTAAGATTCCAAGGTGAGATATCATAAGATGCATCATGGTAACGGAATGCTACAATACAGAGCAACCAAAGAGAGTTGGCATAAGGGTTGTGTACTGGGAGGTTTTGGATACAGGGTTTTTCCCAAGGGAAATATGTGATATACATATTTCTCGAGAGATAAACCTTGTATTCAAAACCAACCGTATGTAATAGATGTATTCCATACCTACTGAGGTACATAATACCTCATAGAGTTCCAAAATTCTGTAAGGTACATATTCCTTAGTCTTAAAAAGTACTTTTTAAGTTTGTGACATTTTCACACTCATATATTGCTTGAGCAGATTAATGAATTGATATTGAAATTTAAAATATACGGCTTAATCTGATGAGTTAACTTTTCAGGAGCAGGACTGGGATGGATACATGCTGACCTTTCCTCGATACACTGTATGTTCTTGCTCATAATGTACCAAGAACCTCAGTAGATATGGAATGCATCAGAATATCGACCCTCACACTTTTACCTTTTCCAAAATACAAATACAATACAAATATACACAAACATATAATTTTTTAGACTTCAACTCTTAAGACACACATAATGCGTTAAGCCAGTATACACCAATGGGGAAAAATCCCACTTGCCCCATTGAGTCCCAACTTGCCCCATTGGTGTATACTGAACTCATACTACAGAGAAATTGGCTTAATGCATTTAATTGCAAGAACACTGAACTTTGTTTCTCATGAAAACTGAACATTGTATAACCTGAATTATGTCTTCCATTTCCAAGTACAAGCTGAACATACGTTGGAATCCGTATGCCCAAAGTTCCTGACATAAAGCTTTGATATTTTGGCATGGATGTTCAAAGATTTTGACAGGAGCCTAGTACATAATATAGTCTCATATAGGGCCATTTTGAAATTCAGCAGCCATCTTGAAAATCTTTTTTTGAACAAAGCTTCTTTGTCAATAGACATCAGCATATAAAAGGATGGGTATCGATATAGCGAACTTTTTGAACACACGTTTCTCTTAAACCAATCATCAAAAAAAATTTCTGAAAATTTTACACTGTGTCAATTCAATGGTCATCTTTTGATTGGTAACAATATAATTTGAAAAATATATATATACTTTCATCTATATTGTTAATATGTTTTAGAAAACACATCAAACACTTGTTTTGTTCTTGGTATCATGTTTCCAGAGTGAAATGAAACATCTTTCCGAACCTCATTGGAACAAAACGACATAAACACAACATGTTTATGTCTCTCAATATTGTAATTGTACAAAGAGATTTTGGTTGATTTTAAAAATAAATGAAATGTTCATCTTGATTTTAATCTATTTTGTATAACTATAATATTGAGAGGTCTAAAAACATGTCGTATATGCTATTTTGTTCCAACAAGGTTCGGAAAGACATTTTATTTCATTCTCAAGAATTGTCAATCAGTCAACATTACATAAAATGCCGTGTTTTTTACAGAATGTTTTCAATAATTGATTTAAGAGAAAAACATTGTTGAATTCAGTTCTCCATATCGATACCAATCCTTTGAACCAACTCTGTTCAACTAGTAATATTAGTACTAGTACAAAGTGTGTTTCATTCATTGTCATCATTTTTAAGAACTAGGCTACTACAGAACTTGGCTGTCAGGTTTCTATTTACTATTCCTGAATATAACAGTAAAATAAACTAAACAAAAAAATCCATTATTCAAGAGATCTGATTTATCATTTATTTATTGATTGTCTGGATGAGACAAAGATCCAATGGTAATGATTTGATTGAAAGTCAAACTTGTATGCAGTTATATATAGAGGTTATTTAATGGGAGGGATGGAATATGGATTTTATTCCGAGGGAAAATATGATATTGGCCAAGGAAAATATCATATTGACCGAGGGCGATAGCCCGAGTGTCAATATGATATTTTCTGAGGCCAATATCATATTTTCTCAAGGAATAAATCCATATTCCATCACGACCATCAATAACCTATTTATTTCATAATATTTTTTTTTCAATTTTTGTATGTCATCATCCAATGATGGTCATTAAGATCATGGGGATCTATCTCCTCGATCGGTCTGAGTTCATTCCTCTCACTCCGTAAAAAATCTACTAGGATTTTTATGTCACTTTTAGTTTTCTTCGAAGTATTGATATTTTCTTGACCTTTAATGAAGTCATCAACATCCTCTGATGCATACCTAGACATATTTGTCACAGTAATAGACCTTTGTCACAGTAATAGACGTAAACTAGATGATAATAATTTCAATAATTTCAATTTTCCAAACGATTTTTTTACTTCCTGTAGAGATGTGCTAGACGAAAAGCGTAAAACTCAAGAGAAATTACCGGGAATATTTCTGATACGGGATCTGATACGGGATTTTTGCTGATACGGGATCTGATACGGGATTTTGGCTGATACGGGATCTGATACGGGATTTTTCAAATAACACTTTTATTCCCTGTTATTTTCCCAGGGAAAACATGTTATTATGGAATAAATACCATTATTGGCAATTTGCTGAATATATAAACTTTTTATCACACATATATAAACTACAGTATATGCTGTTTTAACAATACATAATATAGAATGGGAGAAGTAAGGCTGGATTCACCAATTGTACTGTACATTACTTTTAATTCAGATTCAGGAATATCTTCGTTTCTCTGAGTTTCTAACTAGTATATGGATTTTAAGTGTCCCTATTTACTTGCAGAGCGTTGGACACCCTGCACATCTTTACCTGCAGACACTATAGCTTTGCTTTCACCATCTTTGTGTGAGAATTGTTTGCACCCAGTACACCCACGCGTGAATCTAACAGTTCAAGGTATTCTACAAGAATTGTTGTTGCCGGCCTTGTATCACCACCCTGTAAACTGGTTATATCATCAAAACACCCTTGTAAATGTTGTTGCCGGCCTAGTATCACCACCTTGTAAACTGGTTATATCACCAAAATGTCCTTGTAAATTGGGCTTGGGGATGGTGTCAAAATATCAATCGTTGTGGAATAAGGAAGTTAGTTATGTTCAGGCCCAGGAGTGACCTCATATGAAGTGAAGGTGATATCAAATTTTGCAATATGAGGAGGGGTAGGGAAAAACCAAAACATAATTTTTACCATTGGGCACCATACCACAGATATGTGCCCAAACAATTTTCTATTCTCCAGGTAATATGATCAGTTTTGGAGTACAGTACATCTAGAATATTGTAATTATGTCTAGAATTGTGCATTATATTAGTGTCCTGATACAGAACTGATTGCCGCCTCCTTAATGTAAGGAAACCCACCCTACAAAGATGCATATTGTGAACCAAATCAGTGTATGGTTGTGGACCACATAATCAAAAAGGGCCATTGACAAAATTTGAAAAACACACTCATAAACTGATATACACTGCTTTAGCCTATACTGAGTATTATGATTTCATATCCGCTCATCTTTTAATTTGCATATTACCATTTTGCTTGAAACCATTTAGCTTAATATGCTGTTTGTGCTTAGGTAATGTTATTTATATACAGTAGGACTCAGCAAATTCAATGAAACTTTATAGCATGATCATTCTTTCCCAATCACTTATTCACTGGACATTCTTTCTCAAACATTCATTTACTGGACATTACTTTCATTCCAAATCACTGGACATCTATTCCTGGAAACATGCATTCAATGTTGATTCTTATTTCTTTCCCAATTACTCATTCACCGGACATCCTTTCCCAATCATCTCATTTACTGGACATTATCTTCCAATGACTCATTTACAGCACAGTATTGCCATTAGTATTGCCATTTTTTCTGCATTATTTCCAGTCACTTTTTGTCAGCACATTATTTGTTCATTTTGAATTGGCAATAATGAGTTTTTAAATTTAAAGTGTCAGTAAAATGATAAAGTCAATTATAATCTGATAATGCCTTGCTTTATGACACCTGGTGAGCCTATAGAATCACCAACTCCTTCCACTGTTCTGTTCATATGCCCGTCTGTACTTTTGACGTTGTAAATTATTGTGTATTATAGACTTGTATGAATGCTACATAAATTGTAGTATCTACAACTTTTTTTAATGTCTAGAGTCTTGGTTTTAATTTTTAATTTATTCTTTAACATATGTAAATGATGTTCAGTTTGAATGAAATATAAAATTGTTTTGGTGGGGATGGAGGTATTCGACATAATGTTTCTTTATATGTTAGTTTAAGATATTTTGGGATATTTGTTTTCCTCTCAACTGTTTGTACTCTAAGATGTTTGACATTTTCTTGCTCTGTTTTGTAACACTTTTTATTCTTTCCTTTTCACACCGGAATAGCCTGACAACGGTAAAGTCAGATATCATTGTCACAAATTTGGAACACTTCATCTAAAAACAACTTAACTAATCCTCCTAACCATTGATGGGAATCCTTTCTAAGTACATCATGGCCCTATGTTCTTGTTTTGCCTCCTTTTGGAGATACCAGTCAAAGATTAAACTAAATTTGGTTAAAACATTCGAGAAATTCAAATTAACAAAAAGAGGCCACAGTCGTATTGCATTCCATCATCACAAATCACATTGTTATGAAGTCCAAAAAACCAACAGTAACCCAGCTAGGTAGAATCAGAAGAAAACCAGAAGATGAGGTGCTATGTACAAAGAGTTTTCAGTATATCACAAAGAATGACTTGATGATCTTCGAGCTCAGTCATCAGACTTGGAGGATACTGGTGCAAGGAAAACCAACTGAAGGGAGGCTGAATCTGATATGTCCAACATTCAGTAAATATTATTTCCTTGCTGGTGGATCTGGTACTAACATTGCATTGCATGACAACCAGTGGAGCTGACATGTATAGATGTGAATCAAATAATTGTGCTCGTGTGGTACAATATGAGCGATAATTAAGATTGATATGTGCTTATAAACTAGGGATGTCTGTTGCCTGGCGTCCCCTTCCCCCATCCGTCAGTAGAGGATATAATAATTTGATATTGTGTGATGAATAGAATGATTCAATTATGTTCTATGTGATGAATTTCTTAGGACAGGTTTTTAGAAATAGGCATATAACATATTCTTCATGCGACTTAATGAGAGCTGTATTTATATTGTGACTTTTATATGAATATTACAACTATTATTTGAATATGAACTTGGTCTTATGTGACTTTTCACATCCAAGCATGATTCATTTTCAATTATTACAGGTATAAGCATATGCAATAATGTTTGTGATGTTTATTCAGTTACAAGATTGTCTCTTGGTATTGTTTATTTTCTTGTGCGTTTGAGTGTAATGTCAGCATGTTTGTCATGCATAGTGTATGTAGTTAAATCTGTTCTTTTTATTTCTAATTCTGTTTATTTCAAGACTCCCGTAGTAAAGCTTCTAAATCCAGACCTAGGAGGTGCATTCTCAAGTTTAAAAGTCATTCACTGGATGTTCCCTCTCATAGAGTACGCTTCCGTTTGGAGGACACAAAAAGTCATTCGGTTGATGTCCCTGACCCAACTACTTCTCTAAGGGAGAGAGTTTTGCGCAAACATTTTGAAGAGGATAGGGCAGCAAAGCTTCGATTAGCTTACAGCAATGCTGGCAAACGTAATTTTTTTCTCTCGATAAGTGTCATTTTGTGTGGCTTATCTTCACTGTGCTATAAACTGTTTTTATTTGATTCAGACTTTGAAACGTCACATTTCATTTGATCTGAATATATACAACATTGTTAAACTATGTTATTCTTGCTTTGGTCAGAAAACAAGAAGAATTTGTATTCTTCATATGTGTAGATATTCTGGCTATCACGTAAATTGCATGCAGCTAAATTTCCTCGTAATGTCATTGTGTGAATGTCAATGGGGATTATGGATGATAATATCACAGATGCTTCAATCTGTTTGAATTTTTGAACAATAGAGATGTATGGCATGTTACTAGAAATTATAGCAAAAAGTCTTGCAATAAAAGATATTGAAAACTAGTTTGTAACCTTTCCTGGAAAATATACAGGAAGCCGTTTGTAGAATGTTGTTGCTGTCAGGCTGTTGCTCAGTAATATATTTGCGCTAAGTAAAGTATGTGTGAAAGAAGAACTTTCTGTTTTGAACAGTTATACCCTTGTCATCTCCACTAACTTGAATGCCCTCAATGGGGAAAGGACTGATGTTTTCTTTTTATGTTTTTAGCTTTTACTCAACTGTTTTTTTTTATGTTATTTAATTTAGATACTATCTCCTTTTCAGATTCAAAAATTATATTAGTTCACTATAGAAAGTTATATGTGCGTACTGTGTCTTTTGTTCAATAATGTTATTATCCCATCGAACGAAGTTCGGAGGGATATAGGGAACGCCTCCGTCCGTCCGGGCAATAACTCAAATACCATTCGCCCGATTTTGTTCATATTTTGTACACATATACCCTATGGGGGTAGAAGTTCTGCTCGAAAGCCGATTTTCAAAATGGCCGCTCATTACAAAATGGCGGCCATTTTAGTGCCGAATTTACAGTAATTTAGGTGCATTATGTAAAACTGTAATAGCAATATGTTTTAGTTGTAAAAAAATGATATAGGACATTAATAAAGCTAGAAATGTAGATATTAAAGAAGCACATGGCAGCCATCTTGAAAAATGGCGGCCTTTACTCGTTATTTTACGATTTTTGCTGTAACTCGAAAAGTAGTGGAGCGATTCTGTTCATATTTGGTATGTGAATACTATAAATATTGCACTCTGTCTAAAGACACTTTTGGTAGAAGGTGGCCATTTTACAAAATGGACGCCATTTTGAAAAATGGCCGCCATTTCAAATTTTACTATAACTCGAAAAGTAGTGAAGCGATTTTGTTCATATTTGGTATGTGAATACTATAAGCATTGCACACTGTCTTATGACACTTTGGGTAGAAGGTGGCCATTTTTCAAAATGGCCGCCATTTTAACGTATTTTACTATAACTCGAAAAGTAGTGGATTGATTTTGTTCATATTTGGTATGTGAATACTATAAGTATGGCAAATGGTCTAATGACACTTTTGGTAGAAGGCGGCCATTTTGAAAAATGCCTGCCATTTTTGCTAAATACTTTGTTTGTAAAAATGCCATCCATGGCTGTTCGAAGGGATTCGCTACGCTTTGTCGTTGCCGTTGTTCTGGTATTTGTATGCATTTAACTGATTTTGTTTCTTAGTCTGTATTATGTTTCATTGGGCATGTTTTGACATGAGCTATCATATTAGTTTGGCTTTCAGTTTTGCAAAGTAAATTTCAAACTATGCTAAGTGTTTAATTGAACCATGAGTAAACAGTTTTATTTTAAAGTATAAAAATTTGTGCAGTTTAATAAAATTGATACAATTTGTGGAGAGGAATGAAAATAGTATAGAAAAGATTATGGACATTCCTCTGTTTAAGTTATTCATAGATACTCAAGCAATGAACCTTTAAATATGATGCTCAGTGAATGATTAATACACGTTTCAATTAATGTAATGCCATGTTGTAGTTAGAGTTACTAATATGTGTAAAACTGCATCTGGACTTTTAACTACAAACAGGTAGATTTTTTGTCGAACAGTGCTTTGTAGATGCTTCCTTCATTTTTGTATGTGTCAGGTCGATTTGTTGATTAAATTGTTTCGTTTATGTCTGCTTAAAGCACTGCTGTCTTATACCCTTGCAGAATCGGGTCACATCAGCCAATTGCGTTCAAAGTCACCACGATCAGGAGAATCCCAGGAGTTAAGACGACGTAGTGATCCAACAGTCCGTCGAACTGACAAACATTCCCAGCATAACAGAACAAGCAGTGCTGATGAATATAAAAAGGGAACAACAACTGGGAAAGCAACTAGAGGAGCACGTATTGCTGCAGAAACTGATCCCATGCATTCTCCATTTCCACGTATCAGTTCAACACCTTTAATGTTGGTTCACCAGGAATCCACATCAGGCAGTTCAGATATGACAGATGAGGGATATACAAGTATGCCCTGGATGTCTTACTATAACATTCCCTTAAGATATTTCACCTCAAAGTTATGCTTATCTATTGTTCCGAGAGGTGTGCATTGAAAATGCAATTTTGTTCATTAACATTTTTTATTTGAGGTTTACTGATTGAATGATATATGCCATCAGAGACATAAAATTTGGAATTTAATGGTTGAATCTTATTTTCCATTAGAACAATTAAATAAGCATTAAATGTGAAGTGTCTTATTTGTATTGTATGTTTTGTTTGAACTGTCATTTTTAAATGCATGACTTGCTTTGGCACTTTGCTTTGACCACAGGTTTGTCTTTTTCCGCCTAGATTTAAGGCATTAAGCATGTTTTCTTTTCTTTGCAGTAAAATGCTTTCACAGTGTATGTTAAATTATTAGAGATAATGACTAGCAGTTTTCTTTTCTTCCAGCACAGGATTGATAGTTACATTTCTCCCAAGGAGAGCATTGAGGCTATCAAGGGCATTAGAATTCCTTGATTTTCTCCTATGTATGTTAGTAGTAGAAAGTTAGACACAACCATTATCATCACATACTAGAATATGTAGATGTGTGCCAGCTTGTCGACTACTAGGATATAACATGCCTTTCAGTGACCATGTTTACTATAGCCAACAACTTATACAATGCCAATACAATTGATGATTTAATAGCTTTATCTTGCCTTCAGCAGAGACATATATAAAAGAGATGTAATGATTGGTGCTGTTGACTCATTTGGATAGTTTGTTATTATATGTCTCTGCCTTCAGTTTCTTAATATTCATCATTGCATGAGTAGATATGCCACTCCATCTATAGTTCAGCTCGATAACTAGGTCACAGCGTAGGAGCATTTGACCTTGGCATTATTTTCTAGTGTTGCTTACAGAGAGTTAATCTTATTGGCTGTTGTAGCTCCTCATACTCCACAACGACGTCGACAAAAGTTGAATCATCGAATGAAAAGTTTTTCTTTGGACACCCCCGACCCTCCAAGTGCTTTGCAAACCATAGATGAAAATGCTAAAAAGAAAAGTTCTTCTTTTACTAACACATGTGTGAAAGGTAGAGTCTTACTTACAGCATGTGCCCCAATGCTTCTATTGTGATGCACATTAGATTTAGATGTATGCTTCCCTGTTTATAGTAGTCTGGTTTGTGTTCATTGATACTCCAAGAATACACTCCCTAAATGAGTTTGACAACAAGAAGTCCCCTCTAAGTATATTGTGATAAAACCTGTTAATGATTCTTAATTTTGTGTCTCGATTAGAATTAGGTCATAAATGTCTGAAAATTAATGAATAAAAATTGCTAAACATAAATAGGCTTTTACATGTTTTCTAAAAGGGGACTTCCAGTTCGCCAAACTATTTGTGGGGAGTGTATAATAATGCATGTATGTTTGTGATAATCATTTGTGCTAGTGCTCTCCTAGTCCTGCATGTATCAAATGTGTAAGTATGTCTGAGTCTCATGTCATCATCTGCCATATTTGTGATCTATTATGTGTCATATATGTGATATCACGTGTCATATATGTGATATCACGTGTCATATATGTGATATCACGTGTCATATATGTGATATCACGTGTCATATATGTGATATTATGTGTCATATATGTGATATCACATGTCATATATGTGATATCATGTGTCATATATGTGATATCATGTGTCATATATGTGATATCATGTGTCATATATATGATATCATATCTCATATATGTGATATCATATGTCATATATGTGATATCATGTGTCATATATGTGATATCGTGTGTCATATATGTGATATCACATGTCATATATGTGATAGCATGTGTCATATATGTGATATCATGTGTCATATATGTGATATTATGTGTCATATATGTGATATCATGTGTTATATATTTTAAAAAAAATTATTATATGTGACATCATGTGTAGTCATATACATGTTTAAGTGGAAGACCTTTGGTACCTCTAAAATGTGTTCCACTTTGGAGGTGTTCATCTTACAAAGATTCATTTAACATAAAGTCAGTCAGTTTGTCTAGAGGTGTTCCACTTTACAGGTTTCACTGTACCATGTAATTTTATAATGTCATTGTGTGTTTTTGTTGACAATATAACCTGTACTTAAATGACCATTTGGTAGCTTCTTGAAAGTAACAAACAGTGTTTCAACTGTTGTCCCACTTTGAAGTCACAAATCAAACACTGTGACATACTCAACTCAATGGACACCTTTCTGGTCTGTTTTTTCAATGATTTACTCAAATGACTCTTAAACAAAAATTAAAGTCAAAAGCTTTGGATTTTTTAACCTCTGTAATTAGTAGATTTTTATGTTATATAGTTTACATTTTCTTTGACAAATTGTGGTCTGTGGTCTATGGTCTATCATTATTGTACTCCTTTCATACTGGTGTATATGTGTGTCTGTTTTTGTACATTTCCTAATGTTACAGTTAAAATTTTAGATGTAAATGATGAAAAAGATACAACAGATTTTGTATTTGTATACTAATTTATTATTATTATCTCTTGCTTGAAACTGAATTTCTTCTCTAGCTTCATTACAAAAATGTATGTGATAATACATGTAGCTTAAATTCTCAATTCATTGTCTATTGGATAAACTTGGTATTTCTTGTAGTTCTTAGGAACAAGTTCAATATATCGATGTTTGCTCCCAATATAAATAATTACATGGGGGGACTAACACCCTAGTCACATTTCCTACGGCGATCGTGCAGTCTATCATTTCTGTGGTCAGTAACATTTCTGAGTTAGCCGTAGAATTTGTATGGTCAGATGCTTTTGCAGTCACATTTCCTACGGCAGTTGCACGGCGAACTTTGAATTTCTGTTGATAAACATTGGTGTTTATTTCTATTTAGTTTAAATCAGTACAATTTATAAATGTAATTTATAGTGCTAGGATATTATATCAAATAAAAAGTGTTAAGTGATACATCAATAGTAACTTAATCTTTTGTAACATAGGTTGCTGTGGTATCAGTGACCTTACATCAAACAATATTCCTTTGCTTTGTGTTCAAAGCAAATATATGACAGTCAACCTGAACTGAAAATTTTTTTCCAAAGGAACGTAACCCATCAAAACACTACATCAGGCGCAGTTCAACGTAACCCCAACGTGCGTCCACCGTGGGACCGTTCTGCTGTCTGGCAACGGCCTGTTGATTTCTACAGGGACCGCAGAAATGAATAAATATTATAACTCTGACTTATAATTTCTATGGCTGTGGTCTGTAAAAAATCGGATACGCCGTATTGAGACCGCGAGGCGACTGTAGTTTTCTTACGCTTGCTGGAGAAATTCACTGATTTAATTGATCTGCGGTCAATGTACAGCCGCCGTACGACAAATGTGACTGGGGTGTAACAGTCCATTTTGTTTCACTATCAAACATTGACTTATAAAGGGAAGCAACATTTAAATGCATCCTCCAAACGCAGGGTTCCAGACATCATCCACTAAGTTCCTTTCTTCTTCCAAGGAGAAGGAAGGTACGAGTTCTGGAGGCCTGTGTTTGGAGGATGTTCATATGGAAATCAATAAATTATCATTTTGGAAGGGGTCAGTCTGATATTAAATTACAATTTGGGACATTGAAATATTGATCTGGTCCCTCATGCTCCAATTAAAATTCCCATATTTGTTTGGGTTCATTTTTATAACAGTTTTGGTGTATTGTATTTCAAGCTAGCGCAAGTGTCAGCTTACATCATAATGCATGCACTTGGTGTGAGTATACACTTGAATAATACAAGCACATGGTCAGAGGATGCATGCAGGTCTTATCACAATAGACACATCACAATAGTGAATGATATGTCACCATTATGTCACAATGATATATGATATGTCACAATTAAAAACTCTTTGATCCAATCATCCAACACTCACAATCTTAATAGTTTAAAACACTTCAGAATCCTTTAAATTAACACAGGAAATTGTAGATTGATTTTCATATAAAAAGCCCAAAGGTTGTTATATGACTTTTGCATGCTATATGAATGAGTGTAAATGATAAGTGGAACTGGTTAATTTCCTAGCATTCATTCAATCTTTCTAGCACTTTCATCTAATTCTCCTCCATCCCCAAACAACCTCCCACCACCCTTCTCTCTTTGCACATCGACAAACAATAGACCATCTTTCCAATATGTAACTAAACCCTGCCACATTTTACTGTCCAAACGAAGCAAGGATAATCTTTCAGAGCAATATTTCGATTATTTTTATGCTCTACTTTTTTTACGACTTAACATACATCCTATACATCATGAATCTAACTGATATATTCTAGTTTCATTGATGCAGTGAACGATGGCAGTTATACTGGAAAGGTCTATTGTTATAACCGTTTCTCATAGTGGTTATTGTATATGCATGTTCAGACAATCGAGATCTCATGCAATCTTAACAAACATGAAAGACTTTTATTGTGCTGTGTACATACATGTATAGTACTTGCCTGTTGGGTCAATATATTACACATACCATAATTGGAAGATGCTTGTTATATCATCATAAACTATAGCCACCATGTCTAAGTGGGATATGTGCATTATACTGAATCATTTTGTACTGAAAAGGATATAGAATATATCAAAATCAAATTAAAATATTCTAAATGGTGTTTTAAAGCTCCTTTCAGTATTATGATTGTGTTTCAGTATGATGACTCAACCCCAATTAACTGAACCCCTGTGACGTGTAAAACAAGTCTAATATTGACCATGACCTTTTCTCACATTTGGTTAGTGACCTTGACCTTTACTATAACCCCATGACCTTGACTGATCTTGACCTCACTTTGTAAACTGCCTGCTTCACATTCTCTCTGCATTTTGTTGCATTCAACTTCATTTTGGTTTCAGGAAATTGTTACATTTTGAAATATATTTTATATTGTACAGTAAAATATGTTTACTGCAAACACTTTTTTAACTACCAAAACTTTTCTTATAGCTTATAGTGGAGTGTGTTCCAACCTAGATAATAGACTATAATACATGGATTTAGAAAGGAGTTTGCACACAAAGGTTTTACTGTACAATGCATTTGTTTGATGATTTCCATTTTAGGGTTTAGTGATGACAATGTATGTGTACAATGCGATGCAACTTTATTTACTTAGAATATATTTTCATTGCAGATTGCTTTTGATTTATTTTGTTTTACTCGTACCTTTGTCAATAAATATAGTTATATAATATAGAAGATATTGATTTTGCTATTGTAAATTGATTAAAAAAATAAACATGAATTAATTGTGTATAAAATAATGAAAATATACAATAAAAAATAATACAAGACATTTAGATATTCTGTATAGTAAAATGCAATTACAACTCAAATGTAATACTTACCTTGTTGTATGCTACAGATAGTTATGAAGATAAACATCTTAGAATTAAGCAACTTTCCTTGTAGCACCCCAGAGTCCAGTTCATCCCAGGAAGAGGTGGTCTAATAATAGATCAAACTCATTAGAAATTGAGGATTGGTACGATCGCTCCCTACAAGGCAGCAACTCATCTTCCCCGAGGCTCTCCCCTGTTCCTGTAAGTAATTTTTTTTAAAGGATTGGTATCGATATGGCGAACTGAATTGAACACAGGTTTCTATTAAACCAGTCATCAAAAAATTCTGAAAATTTCACACATCGTCAATCTAATGATCATCCTTTGAATGGTAACAATATAATTTGAAATAAATATATATACTTTTCTCTATATTGTTTTAGAAAACACATCAGACACAAATGTTCGGAATGAAAAGAAACATCTATCCGAACCATTGGAACAAAACGTCAGATGAATAACGTGTTTAGGTCTCTCAATATTGCAATTGTTGGGGTTTTTGTTTTAATTTTTTGAATACTTTTTGTTTAATCAACCAAATTTTCCTTTGTATAACTATAATATTGAGAGGTCTAAGCATTAAATTGTTGTCAATCAGTGACTGTTACTCTTTTACAGAATATTTCAATAATTGGTTTAAGAGAAAAGCATGGTTGAATCCAGTTCACCATATCGATACCAATCCTTTAACATTAACATTAAAGTTGAACATTTGGCACCTTAATAAGTTTATTATTATGAAAAATTAAAATACTAATCTGAGTTGTATCCAAGTTAAATTTCAGTGTAACAATTATGTCATAACAAAATAAGCTTCAATATTTCCACATTTTGACACTTTCTAAACAATTTGCTGATATCTCTAGTCAATTTATATGTTCTTGCTCTATTCAGTTAGAATTAAGTAATCAATATGTACAGGTTGAGTGTACCTCACTAGTTATTATTCATCAATTCATAAAGTGATGTTATTTTTGCCCAATTTTCAGTCTGGTTCCCGCGGCTCCCCCAGGCAATTCCCGACAAATCTCTATGTTGTCATGTTCACCTTTAAACCAAGGGAGAAAGATGATCTGGAAATCAAGTAAGCTTTCATCTCTTTATAATAAGATATCTATAATACTTAATTGTTGAAGAAAAGTTTCTTATTTGGAGATTAAGAGTCTATAACTCAAGTCAAAATTTGAAAGTAATTTCATTTCAGGGTGGAGTGTAAAAACAATAAGTTTTGAAATTACAAGTGAACTACATGTACGAGTATATATTAAAAGTTTATTGTATGTTCCAGGGCAGGTTGGAGGGTTAGTACATTAGAGACCTCAGACCCAGATTGGTGGAAGGTAAGTGTATATGGGGGGGCAAGTCTTTTTCCACTTATACTTTACATTGCAAAACATATTTGTATGCATTATTAAATCCTGACATTGAGTAGGAAAGTAATTATACATCTCTTCATGAACCATATACTCAATTACTCAATTTGGTGGTAGACCCTCTTTCATTCTTATGAAACAGTCATGCAAAAATGAACCTATTGTCATCACTTATAAGGGTCTTATAATAAGTTATTTCACTTTAGAATAAAATACCTATTTTGTTTTGTTTTGAGTTGAGTGATAAATTGACTTTTCAATTTAGGGTAAATGCAATGGCAGAGTAGGTTTCTTCCCAGCATCCTATGTGGAGCGCATAAATTATGGAGAGAAGGTATGCCAAGTTACCCACAGTCTGCAGCTGAATGAGGGAGATAATGGGGTGAAACTACACAGGGATCAGGTAAATAGTTTTGATATCAAATAATATGTTGATCTGAACAATTACACTTATAAATACAGTACATTAAGTGGTAATTTTGCCTATTGCCTAATTTTTGTTAGGTTCAGAAGTATTATCTTCATAATGTTATCCAATGGAAAGTTTCGTGTCATTAAGAAAATTAAAATTATCACATTTGACCATTTGGCAAATTAACCACTTGGATAAAATACAGTATGCAGTCATTCAACCTCAAACATCCATATCAAATTTTATGCATAGTATGTCCTGCATAGTACAAACTGACACGCCATGCATCTATATTAAATACCGTGCATCTATATTGAATACCAAGTACCTTTATTTTTTCAGATTGTCATCCAGATGTCTGAGGAAGATCAGCATGGAATGGTGCTTATAAGAACTAGAGATAAAAGAACTATGTGTCCAATGAAATACCTGACTGAAGTCTGACCTTGGATACATTAGGTCAAATATCTGATGGAGGTCTGGCCATGGATAAATCAGGTCAAATATATGACTGAGGCCTGACCTTGGATAAATAAGGTCACATTTATGACTGAGGCCTGACCTTGGGTAAATAAGGTCAAATTAATGACTGAGGCCTGACCTTGGATAAATAAGGTCAAATTTATGACTGAGGCCTGACCTTTGGTTAATAAGGTCAAATTTATGACTGAGGCCTGACCTTGGGTAAATAAGGTCAGATTTATGACTGGGGCCTGACCTTGGATAAATAAGGTCACATTTATGACTGAGGCCTGACCTTAGATAAATAAGGTCAAATTTATGACTGAGGCCTGATCTTGGGTAAATAAGGTCAAATTTATGACAGAGATCTGACTTTCTAAGAATCTAATGGAAGACTGATTCCCAAAAATTAGGTCTAATATCTGAGGCCTGACCAGGGATTAATTAAAGTTAAAAAATATTTCACCCAGGAACTACTTATGATAAGTTTAAACTTAAGGTGATTGATGTCCCTGAAAACTTTGGAAGTAAAGGGCTTATTGACAAGAGATCATCATTGATAAGATTGGATGAGAGGATATACACTAGAAAGGTGAAGGCATGTGAAATCCTGGAAATGCAAGTTTGATACAAAAAAGTCCCTGATTTGGACCAAAAAGCACCAATTTGATATTTCAGGTCAACTGGGAAGATCTTTTTCAGAGAGACTCTAATCCCAGAACTAATGAACAATTAAATACATCATGGCTACATAGATTTATGAGGGCTACTATTTTAAGGTCATTATAAAGGTTGTAGATGTATAAGCTATCGCAGGGACTCATCAAGGCCACAACTGATGGTGCAATATAGTTTCCGAAATCAATTAAACCACTGTCATAATTGCTACAAGAAGGCTGAAGTAGCTACCAATCAGGAGAGAAATGGTCTAGCAAGGATTACTTTAAAATACAATAATGGTAGGGTTCATTGCCCTACATTCTATCTAAACGTCAGACTGATAGACTCTATTGCTTGAAACATTTTCACAATACTGTCAATGTATGTTTAAATGCCTCTTTAAAGCGTTGTATCTGAGACATAATACTGTCAATGTATGTTTTAAATGCCTCTTTAAAGGGTTCCGATTAGCATCCCGTATAAAAACAATATGGCGGCTCCAGGCGAATCAACTGGATCAGTCCACTTTTAAGAAATAAGGGGAGTTCTGTAAAATCCAGTTTATTGAAATTGTCTTTGAGATAAAGTAATCCGTTTATAATGATTTTGAAAACGTTATCCAAAGAGTGATTGCGTTCAAAGAATACATGTACAACAGCCAATATAAATCCTTGTATTAGAAACCGGTTTGTCTTGCTTTGTTTCATTTGTCGGATATTTCATATGCAAAGCTGTGTCCTATTACGTTATGGGGAAGTTTAGATGCCAATTTTTCCTTATTGTACACAAATAAAAGATCCTGAAACTTCACCCATAAATGTGGAATTGATTTGTCAAAATAAAAATCACCCTTTTATAAATGTGTGACGATCTATAATATACTTATGCTATATAACAGTTAGAGGTGTTGACACAATGACCTCAAACCTGTGAACCCTAGAGTATTATTCCGGGATCGGGCCTTTTATACTAAACGGTGAGCAACACCACAAACGAGCGTTCGATTTGCTAAGCGATATGCGTCACCCTTTAAAGGGTTGTATCTGAGACATAATACTATCAATGTATGTTTTAAATGCCTCTCTAAAGGGTTGTATCTGAGACATAATACTGTCAATGTATATTTTTAATGCCTCTTTAAAGGCCTGCATCTGAGACATAATACTGTCAATGCATGTTTTAATTGCCTCTTTAAAGGGTTGTATCTGAGACATAATACTATCAATATATGTGTTAAATGCCTCTTTAAAGGGTTGTATCTGACACATAATACTGTCAATGTGTGTTTTAAATGCCTCTTTAAAGGGTTGTATCTGAGACATAATACTGTCAACGTATGTTTTAAATGCCTCTTTAAAGGGTCGTATCTGAGACATAATACTATCAACGTATGTTTTAAATGCCTCTTTAAAGGGTCGTATCTGAGACATAATACTATCAACGTATGTTTTAAATGCCTCTTTAAAGGGTCGTATCTGAGACATAATACTATCAACGTATGTTTTAAATGCCTCTTTAAAGGGTCGTATCTGAGACATAATACTGTCAACGTATGTTTTAAATGCCTCTTTAAAGGGTCATATCTGAGACATAATACTGTCAACTTATGTTTTAAATGCCTCTTTAAAGGGTTGTATCTGAGACATAATACTGTCAACCTATGTTTTAAATGCCTCTTTAAAGGGTCGTATCTGAGACATAATACTGTCAACGTATGTTTTAAATGCCTCTTTAAAGGGTCGTATCTGAGACATAATACTGTCAATGTATGTTTTAAATGCCTCTTTAAAGGGTCGTATCTGAGACATAATACTATCAACGTATGTTTTAAATGCCTCTTTAAAGGGTCGTATCTGAGACATAATACTATCAACGTATGTTTTAAATGCCTCTTTAAAGGGTCGTATCTGAGACATAATACTATCAACGTATGTTTTAAATGCCTCTTTAAAGGGTCGTATCTGAGACATAATACTGTCAACGTATGTTTTAAATGCCTCTTTAAAGGGTCGTATCTGAGACATAATACTGTCAACGTATGTTTTAAATGCCTCTTTAAAGGGTCGTATCTGAGACATAATACTATCAACGTATGTTTTAAATGCCTCTTTAAAGGGTCGTATCTGAGACATAATACTGTCAACGTATGTTTTAAATGCCTCTTTAAAGGGTCGTATCTGAGACATAATACTGTCAACGTATGTTTTAAATGCCTCTTTAAAGGGTCGTATCTGAGACATAATACTGTCAACGTATGTTTTAAATGCCTCTTTAAAGGGTCGTATCTGAGACATAATACTGTCAACGTATGTTTTAAATGCCTCTTTAAAGGGTCGTATCTGAGACATAATGCTGTCAACGTATGTTTTAAATGCCTCTTTAAAGGGTCGTATCTGAGACATAATACAGAAGAACCTGTGTAAGTGGAACACCCTCCGTTCTGCCAAAAAGCGTTAGGGTTTGTGGAGGTTTAAAGAACATGCAAAATGAAATATAGGGTTTATATGTATCACTGGAAATATGATTCTCTGTTCATTGCAGCGCAGCTATACACCATTAATTATCCATTTGTTTTACTCAAAAAGGTATCTGACATCTTTAATCCTCCTCATTCTGCCAAAAATGTTTTCTGACATTCTTATTCCTCCTCATTCTGCCAAAAACATTTTCTGACATTCTTAATCCTCCTCATTCTGTCAGTCTCAGGCACAAAGATTTGGCAATTAAGTTTTAAAGACTAGTTCCTACTGCTTATAATTCATTTGTTTTTAACTGACATTCTTAATCTTACTTATCAAGTCAACAAACAGCAAGGGGTATTAATTAGTGGTAGAATTACATGTCCATCTCTACAGGAGGTTAATCCAATTTCATGAATGATAAACTTATAAAATCCTAATTTACTGATTATCAAATTAATTAGTGGTAGCATCACATGTTGATCTCTACAGGAGGTTAATCCAATTTTGCTACATGGTAATCTGTTAAAATTCTAATTTGCCAATTATCACGTTATTACCTGTTTTCATACCCAGACATCACTGTAGGAGTTTAATTCTGTTTACATAAGTATCACGAATTGAAATTGAAATTTATGGAAAATTGACTGTTCCACTTAGCAGGTTAATTTTTCAATATGGGGTGTTCACTGTTCAAGTTTGGAGGTGTTCCACTTACAGAGGTTCAATTAACATTAAGTCAATGGGTTTCTAAAACAGGACTTTGAAAAAGTGTTCCACTTGCGAGGTGTTCCACTTATAGAGGTGTTCCACTTTGCAGGTTCTACTGTACTGTCAACGTATGTTTTGAATGCCTCTTTAAAGGGTCGTATTTGAGACATAATACTGTCAACGTATGTTTTAAATGCCTCTTTAAAGGGTCGTATCTGAGACATAATACTGTCAACGTATGTTTTAAATGCCTCTTTAAAGGGTCGTATCTGAGCCATAATACTGTCAACATATGTTTTAAATGCCTCTTTAAAGGCCTGCATCTGAGACATAATACTGTCAATGTATGTTTTAAATGCCTCTTTTAAAGGGTTGTATCTGAGACATAATACTGTCAATGTATGTTTTAAATGCCTCTTTAAAGGGTTGTATCTGAGACATAATACTGTCAATGTATGTTTTAAATGCCTCTTTAAAGGGTTGTATCTGAGACATAATACTGTCAATGTATGTTTTAAATGCCTCTTTAAAGGGTTGTATCTGAGACATAATACTGTCAATGTATATATTTTCTGTGTTAAAGGGTCATATCTGTGATCTCAGCATTAACCTATGTGACTTGCAAGTTGCAACTCATGAGTATATACGGAGTGATCTCTTCCAGTAGTTATAGACAAAGTATTATATTTGTTAAATACTGACAATAATACATTCCTCTCCATAAGTTTGGAAACCAAAAGTCTTCAATGGATTAAGCATCGAAAAGCATGGTCTATAAGGGGACTACAGTTAGCAAACTTTTTGGGAAGAGTGTACCACTTACATGTAAGTCATCTCATTAGAACATAGACATCTGTGTAAAATCTACACAGCAAACGACATGTGTGGGTACATATGCAGGATATTCATCCTGATGGGCTATTTAAGGCCTACATATCTCATAATGATTGAGACTTTAGAATATATAAGGGTTATGTACTGGGAGGTTTTGGATACAGGGTTTATCCTAACGAAAATATGTGTATCTCCCGAGGGATTGCAGGGATCCAAGGGAGATACACATATTTCCCGAGGGATAAACTCTGTATCCTAAACCGGTAGACGTATTCCATACCTACTGAGGTTCTAGGTACATTTTATCTTATGATGTTCCAAAATTCAAAAACTTACTTTAGGTATGCTTTTTCTTAGTCTAAAAAAGTAGTTTTTAGATCAATGAATTAACATTAAAATTTAAAATATACAGCATAAGTTTGAAATATAATTTTTCTTTCGTAAATGAGCCTGTATCCACTAGTTACACTATAGATTCCTTTTTGTTATGTACCTCAGTGGGTATGGAATACAATAATATACCTGAATGTTCAATTTTTCACATTGGATTGTGTGCAGGTATATAGCCATAAAATTGTCTCTTGAGTCTTGATGTGTAATTGCTAGTTACTATATTTTCAGAAATTATTTTTCATATTATATGTTTGCTCTTCTTTATTTTATTTATTTAATACTGAATATCCTGTATTTTCCATACTGAGATTTTGATGCCAATAAATCGCACTCAGTCTTGTATTATTTATTATTAAAAGGTGGAATAAGTGAATTCAGTAACATTTTACTCCAACCTCTTTTTGTATTGTCCTCATGCAGCACGATACTAACTCAATTTTCAAAAAAGTATTTTGATTATGTTATTGACTTGATATTACTGTATTAAACATTTAAATAATAATAATGCATTGATGACTGTTTTGAAAATGTATATTAGGCCTACTGTACAAGTTTTAAGAACAGTTTGAAAATTCTCTTATTTTATTGTCTTAGTTTATAGTAATTCTAAACTGGGTTTGTTTATTTGCAAACATAAAATTTCAGATTCAATCTGTTTTATTTTGAACTTAATTAAATAGTATATTATACTGTATATTGTTATTCCTTATTCAAAGTTACACTGAGGTTGTCATGGCAATCATTTTCCAATTTTTTCAAATTTCATGATGGAACGTTCTCATATTTTGGGTCAGTGCTTGTCAATGCCAACAACATATCAGCTACGATAAGGAAATGTATATATTATGTAGTTTTCAATTCAAGCTTGTAAATTTATTGTTGAAAAAAATGTAAATGATATAATGTATATATTTATATATAAATATGGCTGAGGAAATGTCAATGAATATTAAATTGTACTATAGGATATATGAGTGTTGAGAACACTGGTGAGATATGAACTGCATTAAGGCAGAGTTTAATATAGGAGATGCACAAATAATAGAAGCATGTAGTAGTGACTCTACAGAAGAAATTAATATTCAATGTTTTGTTCATTTTTATTATCACACCCTTGTGGGCTATAGATTAACCCCCCAACATACACCACTCTTATTTTGGAATAGTTCAATTAAGGTCAAATCTTGAATTTTCTCATGCTCAGAGTCGGAGAAAAAACATGATTTCTCTGAAATCTTTAATGCACATACTATACAGGTTTATTTCACAAATTGAACGCTATCTGAACAATTCAAAAACATTACATGTATTAAGAAAGAAAATAATTCCAAAATAAGGGGTAACATTTTGGGGTCAACCTCCAAGTTGTGATCAGTTGGGCCAACAGCTGGACCACCTAAATTACATTTTGAACTCGATTCCTAGAAGACCTAGAACCATAAAATCAGCGCTTAGTTTTTGGGCATGCTGGGTAAATCTTAAGGTATCCATTTTTGATTATGTCTCAACAATCTCCAAAGATTACAAACTAACCATAATCATAAGTTTTACATATAGTCATACTGATATTCTTTTTAAGGGTGCCATATTGTTCGCCTTGTGCCTTTTTTATTCACCCATATGCGCTGGGCATTTCGAATTTACAGAATAAATGCAAGATATTGATTTGCAAATGTTTGGCTGTCCCTTTCACTTCCGTAAGCTACACTCCTGTATAAAAGTTTGGCAATCTTAACCACCCCATAAGACTTCATGTAGTAGCCTGTTTAGGATAGAAGGTATTTTTTCCATTAAACGTAATGCATATAAAAATTCAAACAAAAACAGGTTTTATAAGTCATGTATCTAAATAATGGTGAAGTAAGGGTTGCCAAATATTTGAAGGGAAATGTATGTAAATATAAAGTACCCTTTTATTTGGCATAATCAATGTCCCATTATATTGAATAGTATCATACATGTACATATTTATACTAAAATGTTTATGTATGCTATGATCCAGGCTTAGGGAGTCTGTATACACCACCAGTGAATAACAGTTTCTGTTCTTTCACCTTTCTGTCTAAGAAAGCCTTCAATTCTTGTATTGTACACTCTGCTGTTGTAGGACCTTGCATGGCAAACATCTTCAACATGCTGTGGATTCGATCTATTGGTAATGTCTCCAAGTTGGTCAGCATTCCTACTATATATGACCAATACACCTGAAACATAGACCTTCCATGCATATATTCAAACCATACATCATATTAAATTGTAAGGAATTTATAAACCAGGCGAAAGAGTTATGATGTGTCCCAAAACCCATTTGAAAGGTCCAGGGCATGATCACTGGAAATCGTTGATATATTGTGAGTCTATTTCTAGACTAAATTGCTCAAACAAGTTATAAGTGTTAAGAAGAATAAACTGCTTATATACAGTTCTCATTGAGTTATCAATACCTCAAAGTTATGTGGATTATCAAGCACACTGTTCACAAAAATAATACTCGCATGAATTTCAATTGTTTTCATATTTAAGCCACAGAACTATTATTTTTAATGCATGAAAACTGGAAAATGAAAAGAAAAATTTCCATGATTTTTCCATATAAAAAAGTTCAACCTGTAGTTCCTCCTCTCTCTGTGCTTCACTGGATGCCATTGCACTTTCTACTTCCTCATCCTCTATAACAACCTGAAAATACAAGAACAGCATGAATATGGAGGAGAATATTACTTTCTACTTCCTCATCCTCTATAACAACCTGAAAATACATGAACAGCATGGATATGGAGGACAATATTACTTTCTACTTCCTCATCCTCTATAATAACCTGAAAATACATGAAGAGCATGGATATGGAAGACAATATTACTTTCTACTTCCTCATCCTCTATAACAACCTGAAAATACAAGAACAGCATGAATATGGAGGATGATATTACTTTCTACTTCCTCATCCTCTATAACAACCTGAAAATACATGAACACCATGAATATGGAGGAGGATATTACTTTCTACTTCCTCATCCTCTATGACAACCTGAAAATACAAGAACAGCATGAATATGGAGGAGAATATTACTTTCTACTTCCTCATCCTCTATAATAACCTGAAAATACATGAACACCATGAATATGGAGGAGAATATTACTTTCTACTTCCTCATCCTCTATAACAACCTGAAAATACAAGAACAGCATGAATATGGAGGAGAATATTACTTTCTACTTCCTCATCCTCTATAACAACCTGAAAATACAAGAACAGCATGAATATGGAGGAGGATATTACTTTCTACTTCCTCATCCTCTATAATAACCTGAAAATACAAGAACAGCATGAATATGGAGGAGGATATTACTTTCTACTTCCTCATCCTCTATAATAACCTGAAAATACAAGAACAGCATGAATATGGAGGAGGATATTACTTTCTACTTCCTCATCCTCTATAATAACCTGAAAATACAAGAACAGCATGAATATGGAGGAGGATATTACTTTCTACTTCCTCATCCTCTAGAACATCCTGAAAATACAAGAACAGCATGGATATGGAGGACAATATTACTTTCTACTTCCTCATCCTCTATAACATCCTGAAAGTACATGAATACCATGAATATGTAGGAGAATATTACACTTTCATACAGAATTGGAATTGTACTTTCTCCCCAAAATAAACCACAATAATGTTATTTCAGTAGATAGACCAATGCAACAGAACAGAGAGGAATTTATGAGAGTATATATACTGGTAAGCAAGATATAGTATGGAGATCTATGAACACTAAAGAACATATGTTACTCTTTTTTAATGTTAACATATTGTTAACAACCACTTTTATGGTGGTGACATTTATCAACAGTTTACTACATGTATATGCTGAACTTCTTCAGGGATGTACTGATGATACGCTAATCCTCAAGTATATGTTATATGTACAGTGAAACCTGTATATCTGAACACCTCTCTAATCAGAACATTTCTCAATGTGAACACTTTTTCTCGGTCCTAAATTAGTTTTCTCATATTGACTTACATATTTACAAAGCCTTGAAATGTGGACACCTGCTTATCTGAACACCTTTGGCTGGTCCCAGAGGTGTTCAGATTTGACAGGTTTTACTGTATTTACCTCATGTGTTTTGCCCTTGTGCTCCTCTACCAGTACAAATGTATCAGTTGTTTCCTCCTTCAATAGACCCTGACTCTGCCAGAAAGTGATCTTACGTCTCAATGTTGAGCTGGCCATGTGCATGACCCCACTCAATTCTTCAACACTCCATCTGGCTGGAAATAAGAAGAGACTTAAATATAAGATCAGTACATCTCATATTGAAATCAATAAAAAATGTTACAGTAACGTTATAGAAGTATAAAATATTTTAAGTTTATTTCAAACAAGTATTTTGATTTGTCCATCATATATTGATCTAAGGGAAGAGTACATCAAAAAGTATTATTAGACTCCAGATTAACTTAATCTTAATTGAATGCGCTTGCTACTATTATGCTTTTATTGTTTTCACAATTTTCTGCATCTTTGCTGCTCTTAAATGTGGTCTTTCCAAATCAGTAAATTAAGTCAAGCACCATTAATTAGGTGTTTTTGTCGCATTAAATTACATTTATTTCAATTTCCCTTTTTTAATGGTCCTCTTTCCATATAGCTTTGAAATCTTGTTAGTCTTGTTTTTAATGAGATTTTAGGAGATCTGCATTTTTAACCATTAAAGACTAACATTGTCTTCTATTTGGTGGCATATTTGAATTCAATTTGTAATTTACTATCAAAAAAGCTTTGATTTGCACAGTTACAGAAGAATGTGTGTATAGTGAACATTTTTTGCCAAGAAAAAATGTTCACTATTGGTAGGTGTTCACTAAACGTTCACTGTTGGTAGGTGTTCACTAAATGTTCACTGTTGGTAGGTGTTCACTAAATGTTCACTGTTGGTAGGTGTTCACTCCAGCAAGAATTTGATTTTGTGGCATTTTGCAGTATTATATAAAGAGACCAGTTATGAAACAAAGCTAAAAGAGAGGAGGAAATAATCAATTTATTTTGTATTTTCTACTCATAATAACTAGGGCTGTCGATGGTTAACAGGGTAATGGTGAATAGCCAATGTTCACTAGAGACAGGAGATAATTCAATTGATTCTGCCAAGATTTAGTATTAACTGTTCAAAGTTCAAACACTTGGTTGTGTTAACTATAGGATTGTACTTTAACATGGTAGTCGATTGGAAAAAAGTTTTGCCAAAAAAACGTTCACTGTTGATAGGTATTCACGAGAGAGATGTGTTCACTAACTCAGGTTTTACCATATTTACCCTGATTCAAATTTTGAAGATTTTCAAGTTTTCTGAAAAAGGTCTGACAGGCTAAATCCCCATTGACACAATGTTGAAAAACCTTAAAAAGTTCATTTACTCTTATAAGCAGTGGCGTAGGAACAATGTACGCCAAAACGCCAGTGCGTAGTGTTGAAAAGTGAGAATAAAAAAGAATTTTCCTATGTTCTTTAGTCATATTTTCTCATCAGTGTTCATAATCTCGAGCACACTAGCCTAAAGAAATGTTTTGTGGATACCATATCATTATTGGTCTGTCTGGAAAATATCATTTAACAGATTGAATTCTCTTACCAACATGCTTTATTTCATGAAAATCGAGCCACTATTGAATGTCTTATGAATACAATTTTGCCAAATATTCATGAATCACGTTCTCTTCACGAATTTGAGAGGAAAACAGTTTTTTTTCAAAAACTACTTGATGAATACCTTTGACATTTTTTCTGCATTTTCCGTAATGCTTATGCAAACTATGGTATCATATAATTATAATGATGAACCTCTTTAAATTTAGATGTACATTTTTTATTCTCCCCTACCCAA
Source organism: Owenia fusiformis (assembly GCA_903813345.2). Lineage (NCBI taxonomy): Eukaryota > Metazoa > Annelida > Polychaeta > Sabellida > Oweniidae > Owenia > Owenia fusiformis. Next base: position 11,552,744 of record CAIIXF020000006.1, on the reverse strand, counting down.
ATTTTTCAATTTCACTATCGATTTATATTCCGTTGCTATGCAAAATCATAAGACACGAAATTATAGTTAAGTCAACAAGTATCTATTTTCTTACTAAATCACTAATTGTTATTGGTAGTACTTTTTGAAATATGGATGTTAAAGACAAAAACAACGTGAAAATGCTGATTATTCAATTACACGTTCCATTGATTTCAGTTCTAGAAAAGCGATTACCTATTTTTTTTTCATTTGAAAAATAATAGATTCTTGTTTTATAACATTTTTGGCACCCCCTAAGTCACGTTGACCTCGATTTGACCTTTGTGGTGGGTGTGTTTATTTGTTTTATTGATCACGAATGCGTTTCTTTATATCAATTGATCAAACTAGTTTCTTTAATCTGTACGTATTGTATTGCACGGTACACGATGGAATCAGACAATCAATTATTCGAAAATGATTAAAAAATCTCTAATTGTTTTTTGGAAATTGGTCGTCTCAATCGTTCGAGACATTTGCAAAGTGAGAATGATTTGTGTCGAGATTTAAAAGATAGGCTTTCCAAGGTGATTTTAAATGATGAAAATCATTCGAACATTTTAAAGCACATTAAAAAGGTATCAGGGATTTAAAGCTTGCATATAAAATCGAAACGCCAACCTATACGTATGACCAATCGCCCATATAAATGCATCGCTTAAGTATTTCCGTTCACATTTAGGTTGTGAAAAACATTGCAAGCTTAAAATCTGTTACCATAAAATGACGTTTTACAAGCATTATATAGGCGTTTTGATATAGAATATTGACACAATTGTTTCATATTTTTTTGGCGGGATTTTTGGCGTAGTGTTGCATTTACACTTCCCTACGCCCCTGATAAGTGTCTTAATTTTAAATCACAATCCACATATCAATAGGTTTATAAAATTACATTCAACTCATGATTTAAGTTGATCCAAATGGAACTACTTGTTAGATCAAAAAATTAAGTGACTCTGGCAATACATTTCCATGTATTCTAGCCCTACTAATACCCACGATGCCATCTATTTTTCCATTTAAACAGAAAAGGGTCAATTGAAACCATATTCGCTTTTTAATAACTTTGATTACAGAAATTAGTTAATTGTAATAAAACATCTATCCCCAGGTATTTTTAAGCTATACATGACTAAATGGAGTTGATAATTTCAAGTTGGACTGCTAGCCTAGCCGTGATCGTCTAGTGGTTAGGACCCCACGTTGTGGCCGTGGTAACCCAGGTTCGAATCCTGGTCACGGCAAGTCCAACATTTTTTTGTTTGTTTTGAACATGCCTTTAAGGCAATATTTTGAAAATATACAGGAATCAAATTGATAATTTCAAGTTGGACTGCTAGCCTAGCCGTGATCGTCTAGTGGTTAGGACCCCACAGCAAGTCCAACATTATTTGTTTGTTTTGAATTAGAAAATTCTTTAAAGTAATATTATGAAAATATACAGGACTTATATGAAATTAATAGTTTCAACTTGGACTGATAGCCTAAGCATGATCATCTAGTGGTTAAGGTCCCAAATTGTGGCTATGGTAACCCAGGTTCTAATCCTGGTCACAGCAAGTCTAAGATTTTTATTTCAATGTATTTTGTTTGCACAAGCATGATTATTTTCTGTTAAGTAGTGCAGTGAAACTTACATTTTTCCTGGAAGTGCATGAGAATAGTTGCATGAACAGGTGACACATTCATGTTCAGTTTACGGTCTTTCAGCTCAATCTCAATATTCATGAGTCCTGAAAAATAATACAAAATTATCAAATAATACATGTGGTAATTCATGGCTTTGCGTTCTGAATAAAATAAATCACATAAAAAATATCCAAAACCACAAATTGTTCCTAGTTTGAATTCGTAACCAAAAATCTTGCAAACTACACATTTATATTTTTTGAACAAGGTTATGAATAAATAATGCTTAAAATGAAAGAATAACAAATAAATTGATCTTAAGTCTTAAAGATTGAATGTGATAATTGAGTAATTACAGGGTGTATCAAAAAAACGCAACAAGTAGTTATCTCGTAAAATCACAAAACTAATGATGACTACATCAATTTCATTATATGTACCATAAAGCCATGTCTCTCCTCTTTGCAATGATATGTCATTCATTCACATGTGGTAATGGTTGAGTGAGAAATCCTTCCATTTGCACAGTGTGTCAAAATCGGCTCTGCTCCAAGTTTTAGATATTGCAAAAATCAGTACAAGGGCTAAGTGCCAATGGGAGTTCCCCTGACTTGAATTGTTGTGACTTTTTCTTTTGGAGCTATCTCAGAAGCATCTGCGCTCACAATCTGACAATTCCTCCACCAGATATTGCAAATCCTCGAGAAAGAATTGCCCATGGGCTGCTTTTCTCTGCTTTAACCCACAGATGACTCAGGGCTGAACCATGCATGACAGGGACAGATGAGCGCATCTTTATGTGCAAGGAAGTGGTGGCAATTTGGAGGTGTTATAGGATGTATTCTTGCAAGAGTATGAGTATGAACACTTTACTGTCTATGCCATACCTGTCACACCTTCTTCCAATAGCCCCTATGCCCCTTGTACTGACTTTTGCAATGTTTAAAACTTAGGTCCGAGCTGAATTTTGCACCTCTTTGCAAAATTAATGAATATTCGGCCAATCATGACTCCCTGTGAATGAATGATATTCCATTGCAAAGAGGAGTAATTTGGCTTTTTGGTACATTGAATGAAAAGGCTGCAGTCAGCATTGGTTTTATGTTTTCTTCCAATATTGCATCGGGCTCTGTACACTGACTTTTGCGATGTTTATAACTTGGTCCAAAGCCCCACTTTGCAAATGGAATGATTACTCGCTCAACCATGATCAAATATCAATGAATAATATATCATTGTAAAGAGGAGACACGTGGCTTTATGGTGCATTGAATGAAATCAATACTGTTATCACTGGTTTTGTGCTTTTCCGAGATAACAATCTGTTGCGTTTTTTTTATACGCACTGTATTACACAAACCTAGATGTTTCAAGTCTAAAGTTCATAATTTATTTTGAAAAGCTTATGATTAAATAACGCTCAAAATGTACGAATAAAAATAAATTGATCTTATTTCTTATACATGTACATCAATGTGGGAGATGAGTAATTATTACACAAACCTAGATGTGGTTTCCAGTCTAAAGTTCTGTTGCCTTTCAGAGCCTCATAAGACTTGGTGTAAGTCTCAAGTGACTTCTGCATAATCTCAGGAAGTTCAACTTTCTCCTCTCGGAATGATGGCCAGAATTGAGCAGATAGAACCATAGAGTTCACTGGAATCTCCTGAAACACAAAACAACATGATTCTATGTATTGTAACATGATGTATGGTTAAGGATTTCTAATTTCTAATCTTTTGTATGTTTTCCATGAGCATCTATTCTTCGAGTCTTCGTGATTATTTCCTATCAAATATACTTCATCTATATTAATACATCTATCATATTTACATTTTAACCTACTATTGTAATTATATCATTGTAACCTACAAGGCCAATAATGCTTTGGAGTAGGCCTTGAATTTATTTGTTGAAAAGTATAATGAAATAAATATAACATAAACTTTAAAAAAAATCTATCCTACAGTTTGTATTGAGAGTGTAGTGAAAGTCTAAATACAGGGTGGGGTATCACATATAGGACTTAGATGCTCAAACTTACATCTTCTTTGTCTTCCTGTGCTTTAGGCTGCTGTCCTCGCTTCTCCATGATGTGAGTGTTGATCCGTTTAGAATCTGCTACATCTTTCAACATCACCTATAATGATAGAGAATGAATCTATAGTCATTACCACAGCCTTTTATTTTATGAATCCTAAATCGTATGATTTTTTTATAAATGATTTATTTCCATATATAACTAACATATAACATACATATATCTGCGGCTTTGCTATCATATGGTATCAAAGTAATAGAGAGAACAACTTCCTGGGCAATAAACAAACACATAAAACTATTGATGCCTATGATTTGTGATAGTTTTCAAAACTTTTAGACATGCATAGAGTATACAATTTGGATAGCATTGTATACGAATGTACAAATACAATAATGCAGTAACCTCACAATAAGGCAGGCTCACATCGCAATAGTGCAGCCTATTTTCACAACTGACAACCATTTAAAGCATTAACTCAAAATAAAACAGCTTTTCCTCCCAATAAAGTAGGCTTACCGAACAATCTTTTGCCCTTACCTCACAATAGTGTAGCATTACCTCACAATAATGCAGCCTTACCTCACAATAATGCAGCTGAGTCTCCCCAAACCTCAGCTTCAAGAGTTCCAGGTATCTGATCTCTTTCTCAGTGTCGTAGTTGTACTGAGTGAGTATTCTATCAGCCAACAGTGTACGGTATTCATTCACAAACAGTTCTTTACTACCATAGATGTTGACTAGCATACTGATGATATCAGATGTTCGACGACTCTTGGAGGTTTTAGCTGAAATAAAACAACATAAATGTACTGTAAAATCCTTATGCTAAAATCCTTAAAAAGGAATCCTAGAAAAACAAGGAATGATGCCCAAAGTATTCTAAAAGTGAACAATTTTATGGAAAGATTACTACTTGCTCAAACATCTGATTCTGTTTTAATTCCTATATTTGGACCTGACCACCATGTTTATAAATTGGTTATAAAAGATTGGTTACAGCAGACCTAGTTGCCATCTACACCTCAATATTGAAAAGTTTTCAATTCTTGTAATATTTCAATTCCAAACCAGATATTACTTAAATAATGTCAAACTCTGCTCCGTCTTTTGCCAAAACTGAATGCAGTTACAGCCTTTGGCAATTTGCTAAATATTCCTGAGGTTTTCATTAATACAGTACTTCCTTCTAATTTCTATTATATCATACCAGGGTCAGCATCTACTGGGTCAGGTGACCAGTTTTCCCAGTCATCAGATTCATCATCACTATGGTAACTCTCATCCAGAACGAGGGGATGACCTTTGACCAGTTCCTCAGATAATTCATTGCATCCATCATTGGTCAGACTAAAGACTATACACCGTACTGTATCCTCACGTGACCTAACCAATAAATTATTTGTATGCATGGAATAATCAATAACAGCAAAACATTACAAAACATCAAGAAAATTACTATATACATTTACTAAAGTAATCATGGGATAAATCCAATATCTTGACATCATGAGTAGCAATATCAGCAAGAGAGAACATATTCTAGTTTTTAGTTGCTGAATTACAATATTCATTATATACAAATCAGTGAATGACACTGAATATATGATTTGATATAATTTAACAATAGTACAATAAATATACAATATTTAAAATCAGAAAGGCTTAGAGAATTGTGATCATATACTTTAAAATCACTCAGGAGTGTTCAATATTACAGCATCAAAGAAATGTACAATATACATGTAGACAGATAAGACATCATTCATGCAGAGTAGGCATCAATTTAACCAGTAAACACTGACTCCTACCTCAGATACTTCCTCACTGGTTCACAGACCAGCTCTAAGATGACTCCAGTAGGGTCCAGTACCCTCAAGGCTCTTATAGCTGATATATATGCCACCAAAATATCATCTGTGTTCACACCTATAAGGACACAAAAAATCTATATTAGTTAAGCTTTGTATAATCACTGATCATATACTTCAATTCCTAGGCAAGGCATGAACCTGGCATTTGTTACTGACGCCGACCACCGCAGACGCAGACTGACTGGTGACCACCACACACTAAAAAGCTGGAGACCTTATGTCACCACATAAAAACTCTACTTTGAGATGAGATGAAAAGTTCCAAAAAATTCACCTCTGTGTACTTTACTGTGTAGTTTAATACTATATAACATGTCATATTATCATTTGTTATGTACCTGGATGAAGCAGTCGAGTTTCAAGTGCAGTTCGTAGCGATTCAACCAAATGTCCTCGGAGGTCCGTCTTTTCGAGACAAGCCTTCAGGTCAATCAAAGCAGGTTCAGAATCTGGGTATTCAATGATGATATTAAACAGCTGAGAGATTTGAACATTGGCATAAGTTTCATAAAGAAAATGCATCAGGCGTCCTTTGTAGGCTTCTATGCATTCCTTTGTTGTGAGTTTGGCATTTTCTTGGTTCTTGCTGCTAGGCTGGTTGCTAGGCTTGTCATCATCTTGGTTGTAGACCAATAACAGCCATCCTAATACCTTTGTTTCCAACCACTAAAATATATGATTAAATCATCAGTTAATTAATTACATCTTGCATATAATATTATATGATGCAAAATTGTCAACCTTGAGTCAAGTAGCTAGCTGTATATTTCTGCAGAGAAGTTACTAAGATACACAATTGGTTCCTGAAATCAAAAAGTGATGTTGCATGATTCAAATGGCACCTTGTAGTGTAATATGTAAAAGATATTTCTCCTGCATAAACATTTGTTTAAGTAAGGCATATCTTGAGGGTAATTCTTTCCATGCTGGGGCTATATGTTTTTAGGCTACATTCTAAATAAATGACCCACGGTCCTGTGCTCACACAGTGTAGAACCTTCATATGTACAGAAAATTTGACTTTTTGAAATCAAAATCAGCAATTTCTCGGAAACCGGGCAAAATTGGGAAATGGCGATGATAGGTCAAATAGGCATTATGGATATGCATAAAATGAATGTGGATATGGTTTTTTAAAAGTTGGTCCAAATTTTCAGACATGTGACCCAAACTTTTTCCTCACACAAGTATGGTAAATGATTCTCAAAGGGTTATTTTTGGCCTAGGCCCCTCAAACATTATCAATTTAAGCAATTTCTCAAAACTGTGTGTTTTGAAGTTTCATAATATACCTTTTCTAATGTTTCAAGGAAGGTGCTCTCAAAGTTTCCCTTACAAGTCTCATCAATGTGTTCTTCTATACGTTTATGAATGATCCTCGTCACAGCTTCCCCAGAGATTCTTTGTAAAAGACCAAGCTCATTTCTGGAAGAACATAGTCTGTATGTAAATACTGAACTAACTTTTTAAAGTTGATAAACAATTTTTGAAACCACATTTTTAGATGTACTTATTCACCTTTCCCCAAAGTCCAAAGTGTACTCATTTGACCGCTGCGCTGATTGGTCGATGAAAATCAATGACGTCAAAGCAGGGCACATTTCGCGCCAAAACTTCGATTACTATTAGATCGCCGAATGAGTGAAATATATCTCATTATAAAATGATAACAAAACTAAGTGAAATATATTTTTCTGACTATTTTGCCTTAAGCTGTGTCTTAAATACACCATCCGGTAAATCAAACCATAGAAATAATTGTGATACGAGTGCTAGTCTTTTAACAAAGTGAATCCAACTACGCAAACTAAAGATTGACAATCATTCAAACATTAAGACTGTATGGATTAGGAATATATAATCATGATTATTCAATTAAATAGTTCATTATGTTTCTAATAAAAAAAATATATGAAGAACAGTTTTAAATGTCAGAGTCCACTTGCTTTTTTTCACCGGATTGCCCAAATAGTTTGTGATTGGTCATGTATTTTTGCAATTCAATATTGAAGTAACTAATATTCATCATACTGTAGTAGTTTGCATTTTAATTGCAATTCTAAGCTTAATAACAGGCCCGTAGCCAAAGGGGGGGGGGGGGTGAGCGGAAGGAGCGACCGCTCCCCTCCGGCCAGAAATTCTTTCAAAAGCATGCGGGTTTTCACCATTCTGAGCACTTTTCGCATGATTTTTTCCCAAAACTGTCAAAAAGCTCCCACTTGGTAAAACCGCTCCGGCAGATAAATCCTGCACACGGGCTTGAATTGCCGGAGTTTGTTTCATGTAGGTCTACATCCAAAAATATCTTGAAAGTTCTCTAAAAAGTTCGATATTTAAAAGAACACCCATGGGCCTTTCAAGAGATAAGTCTCTTCAAACAGACGATCGTGTATAATCATGATTAATCATGTGTAAAACAAGCAACTCTGGTATATCGTCTCAAAGCATACATGAACGGCCTTATCATCACTCACCAGTCATCACTCACGTAACCATTGTCAAATTCTTCGGCAGACATAAAAGTATATTATTATATTGTATCTAATGTATATATTGTAATTTAATAATTTGTTTTTGTATTAATTTGCTCTCCAAATTGGAGGAAATAAAGAACCATACCATACCATACCGTACCGTACCATACCATACCATACCATACCATGTGGTATAATAGGTGGCTGAACGTAAGTGAAAGTAACGCACCGTTGGCCAAGATTTGAGTGTCGAATACGTTTTCTTCAAGGTTAAGTCGTACCCCCTTCTTCGCCCCATGAGAAAATATTACACGAACTTAAGGTATCATGGGATGTTGACATTTTGACAGTCAAAAACTAAACATGGGGTTTTGTACAGTCGGCGTAATTTGAAAATGTACAGGAAACATTGGACTCTTCACATCAATATTTCTCTATTCATTTGATTCCCCAGAACAATATAACAAGAAGGGGGAATATAGACGTGAGTATAATTATTAAATTCCATGACATTTATCATTAATATTATTACTACTCAACATAATTTGACAATAAAGTTAACCCGTTTCCGTCACGATTCACATTGACTTCTAATGTGTTGAGATTTTCCCGCGAAAATCTGCCCTACTCTGACGTCATAGATTTCAGGTTTGCTAATTATAATATTCATGAGCTGACTTTGGGGAAAGGTGAATAAATTTAAATTTTGAATATTAATGACATTAATCAAGTTTATTTCTACTCACATCTAGTATATTAGACAATACACTTGTACAAGATTTAACATGTACAGAACATTGTAATTTTAAGTCAAATATATATTCAACATATAATCACTGTAACGATTATAAATATCTAAGCACAAGTGCAAACAGGAAAGGACCAAATGTTGTAATTGAACCTAGCAGGAAAAAGCAAACTTTATGTGTATACAAGTCATAAGAAAAACAAACCCCATATTCCTATCCCAAAACCATGATCTAAATAAAAAGAAACTAGACAAACCATTTCAAACTACTTGAAAGTTGAAAATGGTAAACAATAATTGTGTGGCAACGTAATCCCACCATTCACCACACTCTCCCTAAAAACAGAACTTTCAATTGATATCCTTGTGTTGTAATAATAACAAACCTGTTATAAACTTAACAAAACATGAGTCAATCTATCAGCCCTCCTGCATGTATTTGTGGAAATGACTCAACTCTATATGTTCAAATGTACTTACAACTGTCTATTCACTGTATGGAAAGTCTCCATGATCTTGCTACACTGACATGTTTCCTTATCATCTTCACAACCTGCACATTGTACACCCTCATCAACATCTGCTGCTACAAACACAATCATACGGTTTGGATATGTCAAAATAGTCATAGATGCTCCAACAGAAAGTATGTAAAATCCTATCAAAAACATCTTGAGGCATGGCAAAGAATCACTTTTTAAAAATAGTACTTATATGACTTAAAACCTCTTTATAAATAACATCAGTACATTCATTTTAGTTCATCTGTACCAGTTCTTGATAGTGTATTTGTATTTATTTACAGCTATGAATATTTTCTCAATGACACATGTGAAAACTAGAAAAAATGATAACTGCAATCAAGGATAACTTCATAATTTAAGCATCCAATCCAACCAGAGGATTACTGCCAACAAGGCATTTAAAACATGCAAAAATATCACGACCTGGTTGATATTACAAAGTGTAACACTCTGTTACAGATGCCTTTAATGCTTAACGCTGACACCAAATGATGGTATGAAAAAAGTGACTATAGCAATAAGAACTGTAACATTGCTTACTGTCTTCCTCTTGGTTTATCCTATGGAACACCTTGAACGCCTGAGTGTAGAATTTATTCACTATATCTTGAAAGTATATAGGACATGAATTGAAGATTATAGCTCTGTATAACACATGGCATCTCTCTTTGACATTGCTACACATTTTAATCCCATGGCTCGATAAATATTGCTGAATCAGCATAATTTTTTGTATGTATGACTCATAATCCATGAGACTTTGGTGGAGTGCATTTATAGCAACTGCCAACTGGTAGCAGTTTTGTGAAGCACTAGGGTCATGTTCAAAGTTGCTCCAAAATGTTGGTGCAATCGTTTGACGCAAGTGTTTTTTGATGGTCTCCAAGAACCACTCAGCAATTATGTGAGATATGCCCGCATGTCGAAGAACATCAACTGATGTCTCAACATCTCGGTCACTATAGTCACTAGATATCTGAAATATAAAGAGACATGTTAGTTTTTTCATTTCACAAAGACTCAAAAATGAGTACACATTAATTGAAAAGTACAAGATCTAGCTTTCCTGCACAAACGTTTTGATCAATAACATGATTATGAGTTTCCATTTTACCACAAACCTTGGGTCTTGGGGATAATACTGTGTTATGTGAAAAGTATAAAGTAATAAACAGTGAATATACAGCATCAGTCACTTGTCTCTATCAACCATCCCACAATTAGTGTGATTGTCCCGCTAATTTGGTTAAAATTTGCATAAGCACTCGTTGGCAAAGGATGTGCCCTCATAACCCAGGTTTGCTGCCATCAAAACACGCCTTTGCATCAAAGTGAATGGTTCATTTATTCAAATCGATTTGGGTTATTTTGGGGAGTTTCCAAACCAGGATTTAATTGCTTTTATTACAAGGATTCCTCTAATAAATAATATTTTGACCCCTCCTACAGATTTCAGTAAACTCGCAGACACAACAAATTATTAACATTGGATGATTGGTAACACCTGTAACACCATCTTCTTGTTTGAACCACCCCACTCTGTGACATCCTCCCCTCCTGTAATACCCTTGCTTTCTTATTGCCACCAACCCCTGCAACACCCCGTGTATCAACGTCTTTAACAATGTTCCCCCCTCTGTGACACCCTCCCCTTTTTGTGACACCCTTTCTTTTTTTGCCACCAATCCCTTTAGCATCCCCCCCCCTCTTACACCGTCCTCCTGTTTGACAGACAACCCACCCCCCTCTGTGACATCCTCCCCTCCTGTGACACCCTTTCTTATTGCCACCAACCCCTGTAACACGATACTCTTGTTTGACACCCCCTCTGTGAAACCCTCCCATCCTGTGACACACTCCACTGTGACATGCTCCTCTCATGTGACCTCTCCCTGTGACATCACGTGCGATTTACAATTTACCTGCATCATATTCTGAACTCCTTTGACAGTGTCTCGGATTTGATATATTGACTAGCACTGCCACTGAGTTATGTGAACCTATTGAGATAGAATAAGTACTAGGAGTCTTCCGACTTTGCATATTTTTGACCACTAATAATAATAAGAAATTACTGTTTTTTATGTGTTTTATGTCTTGGTATCTATTCAAAATATTGCGTATAATATTCCAATTAAGCAAACTTTTCATATTTTGTGGCCTCATTAAACACATATTTCGTTTGGAGTGGCCTTTAACCCTGATGCACCCTGATCCGCAAAACAAACATTTATATAAGCGCACCCGGGTTTGACTGTAAACCTCCTGTTCACTGTTGTTTAATTATGAATTCGAATTTCGCACAGGTGTCAACAGAAATAAAACAGTGAACCCTAATTTCCTGACCCCGGTTTCCTGGATTCAACTCGTGTACCTTCGACTCTCTCAAAATTTGCCCTTCAAACACAAATTCCTAAATGTCCGCAAAACTCACAAGAAAAATCTGCCCCTTGAAAAATCTTCAGATGTTGACAGGTCTGAAGTGACCAAAGGCACTTCTTAGCACCAATACGATTTACAAAGCCTATGGGTCTAAACAGATCTCGGTTATCCCGTACCAGGACTATATAGTCCTGCATTGAGAGCATTCTTTTGCCTGTACGATTACAACTTGGGAGAATTATCTACGCCCTTTACACTTAAGATACCTACTTCAATTGATTCCTGGGTATTTTAGCATTCTTTTCGTGTAGTTGAATCCACAATTGTCTGGGTATATCAGCAGAACGGGAACATTTTTCTTTTTCATCGAGAGATATTCCATCACTTTCCAAGATGGCGGTTGGATTTAAAAGGGGATTCCCCGTTTGACTGACCCGGAAGTGGCCCGGAAGCACCAATAAATGGAGGAATTTGACGGTTGAAATAAGTTAAATATTACACGCAAATATTGTGATTAAAAACGAAAATTTCTTTGTTCTGCCGAGAAACCCAGACAATTGTTGATTCAACTACACGTAAAGAATGCTAAAATACCAAGGAATCTATTGAAATAGGTATCTTAGTGTAAGAAGCGTAGAAAATTCTCCCATGTTGTAATTGTACAGGCAAAAGAATAAGACGTTCGCAGGACTATAGTCCTGGCACGGGATAAGATCTCGGGCTTTAGGATAAAGAAGAATATTTTGAAATGTGTCTTCTGTATCCTGTCTTCCTCATTAACCAAAGACAGATGGATGTGTGGAACCGTCCTATCCTTAGATTTATGAAGGTATTATTGAGATGATTGCAAGTTTGCAAATTGATGGATGTCAATTATCACCCACACTATTTCATTATTTTGATGTCTCAAAACATAAGTTCAAATTATGTGTTATATAACACGAAATTTCTCAGTTTTACCAAATCTCAATATGTAAAAACTTTTCGATAACAGTTCTTTCATCCTATCAACTTACGGAATCTTTGACAGGTGATAGTGTTGATGAAATAACGTTCCAGGCAAAATTTAGGTCTTTCGAGGAGGCCGCCATTTTCCGAAACTGCCCGGATGTAGGTCAACATCGTTTATAAATTCACCTATTATCGCCCACAACAACTTTTAAACTTGGGCTCATGATTTCTACGTTATTATCGAAATATGGTAAGCTTTTATCCTTCATTAATAGTTGTTTAATTTGTATCTTGTTGCATTTAATTTCAAAATTCAAGAACATTGTTTCTAAAATAACTAAATAGAGAAATAGACCTAGATCTACTTTCTACACTCTGTTAAGCATGATAAAAGGCAAGAAGTTTAGTTAGAAATAAAAGAGTTATCTCATGAATGGGACCCTTACATAGCTCCTAAAAGGTAGAAGACACTAAATGGTGTAACACTATAAGCTGAATTTTGTCCACATAGAGCATGTGCACAATACTAAAGACATGTAAAATTGAACTGTCAAAAGAACTGAAATATACTTACCAGCTCGCCTCTACCGGAAGTTATGATACGTTATGGTGTAACTACGGTAATTAATTTTAAAATATTGAAAAAATCACAAAATACAAGTTCTGAGGTATATATCGCCATTCTTAAGCGAATTAGCCCATACTGTGACTATATATTCGCACCCCCAAATACAGATATATATAAACTTCATATTCACAATAAATTGAGCTTCTTTCAAGTTTCCATTTTTTGAGATAAGTGCCATTTTCTTACAATTCAAGCCGTAAAAATAGTTGGAAAGTGCTTCCCAGTTGAGGTTAATGGCTTTTATACTTACATTAATGTATGGAGCACTTAAAATGTACTTAGAATCGTATAAATAGCTCTTTTCTGTGAGATTTATTTTTGTTTTTATTTTTACATTTTTCTCACCTCATAATTGAAGAGCCCCGCTGTTGATTTACATTCAGTTACACATATTTCCTTGAAAATTCGCCATGATTGGAACAAATGATGGTTGGTTTATGTTTTATTCATTTAGTTTGTATTTGAATCTAGCTACTTAAACACAAAACATGTCTTCGTGTTATGCTAAAGAGCAAAGATCGCGAATTCTAGGTGAAGCCAATTATTTTGCACAAGTCATATCCTGATTGCATCATAGTTACTTTGTACTAGTCACATCCTGATTGCATCAGCCAATTCACGTGATTTACAGTTTACACATGGTTTCAATATAGATGTTATACTACTTCCGGGTAGGGTAGTGTTTTTTGTACTTTAAAAACGAAGGCATTTCGATCAGTTTTTATAATCTTTGGTAGAACTGAGAGGTATTACAATACATATTTAAATTAATACACATGAGTGTATTTGATGAACTCTCAAAAAATAAAACCCACAATAATATCTTTTTTATTCACAATTTCATGTCATTGTTTCTAACAAGTCGCCTCTTTCTCTCTTTTCTTTATTTTTGTCAACAGTCAAAATCGGAATTTAAAACTTGGTTTCTTTACAAGCTCTGCTTCTGTAAATACTAAATAACATGAAAAATGTTAAACCTTACATCCTACACTTATTTGATATGAAATAGGCGATCATTGATATCATTTTTGTGCTGTTAAGTGTGGATCTTTTAATTTTTTAGTCAAACTTGATCGCTGATCTCTGTCGATGTGACGTCACGCATTAAGTATGCACGCATGGGCAGTACAATACATAAGGCAATATGGCGTCTTAGGCCTATACATGAGCCAGAATGGAGGTCTGCAAGTTGAAATGAATATGTTTGTTTATGCATCAATCGATCACACATATAATCCAGACAATCTTTCAAATCATATACTTAACATTGTAATGGATTTATTTATTTTGTGAGCTAACGTTCCCTTTAATTTTCATTGGTGAAGCAATGATTTTACCTAAAATGAGTCCCTGTCTTTGCATAGTGATATTTAAAAATCGAGAAGCAAAACCTATGTTGAATATACTGTGTATTGATGAAGTTTATATAGCCTAGGGGAACTCAAAAATATTGTTATTATATCGGCAAATTCGCTCGAAAATGGTTCAGAGCTGTCAAGTGTCCCGCGAATGGCGGGATTATCCCGCGAATTTGACCAAAATTTGGCTTATTCGCGTGTCCCGCAATGTCCCGCGAATTCCCGCAAATGACGGCCTTGACCTCCGCGAATTTTCAAAATTGTAACAATCCCCGAGGCTAAATAATTGTGATTATATTGTGATATAAGAAGCTAAGGTTTTTGCACTTTTGAGGAGTCAAGTTTACCTAATTTGAAAAGTGCTGCCGAACTCCCAGTGCATCAGATCATCGAAGACTGCTTTTGGAAGGAGCATATAGTACATTTATAAAACTATGATTTTGATCCAAATAACACCATAGTTGGCTTCTAGCATGCCGTTTGGTATCAAAATAAAGAGGAAGAGTGCAAATTTCATTTTAATTACGGAAAAAGGGATGTATGTCACGATTAGTTCCAACGTTGGCCTTTTTACTACGCGTGTCACGGCCTTCATCTCAGAACTGAACAAATGTTAGCAAACGCGAGTTCCAAAATATAAATGGACACTGATATCTCGAAAAGAAACCTGACTCCCCATAATTTGATGTAGAATAATCGAACCCCTATACGAATAGGTACATTTTGATATATAACACTATGGGGGTAAATGTTTCATAGTTGGTCACGAACGCCATAAGTGCAAAGTATTCACAAGAATTTTTGAATTTCGTGTCGGATTACGGTACTCACACCTAAAGCGTGGTTTTTGATAGTTTAATAATAGTTCTATGCGTATTGTGTGGAATTGTGTGGAATTGTGTTGACGTTTACTTAAGTTAAGTGCATTATATTTGATAAATCAGTATCTGAAAGTTTGATTCAAGAGTACTTTTACATTAAAAATCCCTTGAATGTCCTGCGACATCCCGCAAAAGGTGGATGTTCCGCAAAATCCCGCGAATTTAGGGCACTTTGTCTAGAAAAATTATCCCTCTCTGAAGTCTTTGGTGGTTACCCTGTTAATTGTCCCGCAAGTAGCGTGTTTGTCCCTCGAATGGCCCCGCGAAATCCCGCGAATTTGATCAAAATTTGACCTTTTAGCGCAATCACGCAAATCCCTTAAATGTCCCGCGAAATCCCGCGAATTTAGGTGGATGTCCCGCAAAATCCCGCGAATTTTTGGAACTGGGTCTAAAAAATCTGTCCCGCGAGAAAATCTTTGGGGGTTGACAGTACTGATGGTTGTACACCCTAGAAATTGAATGTTGTTGATTTTTTCAATATTTTAAAATTAATTACCGTAGTTACACCATAACGTATCATAACTTCCGGTAGAGGCGAGCTGGTAAGTATATTTCAGTTCTTTTGACAGTTCAATTTTACATGTCTTTAGTATTGTGCACATGCTCTATGTGGACAAAATTCAGCTTATAGTGTTACACCATTTAGTGTCTTCTACCTTTTAGGAGCTATGTAAGGGTCCCATTCATGAGATAACTCTTTTATTTCTAACTAAACTTCTTGCCTTTTATCATGCTTAACAGAGTGTAGATCTAGAATGCAATGAAGTTCACAAACATTGTCATTTGTTAGAATTTAGATCTACAGTGGGGAACATAAGTAATCACAAAAGCTTTGAAAATTACATGCTGAATAAATTCTTTCCTCAGTGTATTCAGTGCTCTATTTTCTCCGTCCTAGTAAATCCAGAGACTACAGTGGGGGACAAAAATAAAACTCAACGTTCACAAGTTGTCACCATAGGCCAAGAGTAAAGTAATAGTAAGCCGTATATAGAAGAGACTGTCTCTTCTATATACAGCTTAGTATTACTTTTCCCTTGGCCTATGGTTGTCACAATGAGCTAATTTCCAAGTTTCGTGTCTCAAACTCTCCCAAGCGGTAGAAAAATAATTCCCGTTCACTAAAGTAGCACAATAAATGAATCCAAAGCTTCATACCTGCAAATAATGGATAAATCCCTACCAAAACGAATGAATGTTTTCAAGAATCGCCATGTTTGTTATCCAAGGACGGTTGACTCCCAGAATGCAACATCAGTTACCGTATTTACTCATGACAGGTTAGTAGATGGGTTAACTGCATTTAAGGGGGTCTGGACTTCAATCTATGATGCAAACGTTTACTTTGGCATGACAGTACCTTAGGACCATAGAATCAAATTTATCCAAAGACACACGCCAGATGGCGCTTTATATTGGAAATATTCAAATTATTCAAAATGGCCGCCAAAAATACAACTGAGACAATATATTTTCTTCTATGCATACTATAATGATACGATTGGTGCCTAAATATACATTTTGTGGGTGAAGAATCAATTTAGTATGGTGTGAGTCTTGAAAGTTAAGAACTTCCTCTTCATATCAAAAAATTATGCCTTTTTCAAAATGGCTGCCAGAGATGTAACAAAGATGATATCTTCACTTGTATGCATGCTACAACAGTAAGATTGATGTCCAAGTATACATTAATGGGTGGTAGAATTCATTTGATAAGGTTTATAGTCTTTATTTTCCCAACGAAGAAAGTTCAGTGGGGATATAATGAAGTCCTCCGTCCGTCAGTCTGTCAGTTCATCGTCTGTCTTATGTATGATTTTGCAATTATTGTCAGATTCCTTCAAAGTCATATGGCCATACGTGTATGTACTCAATTAAATTGAAGATGGCGTTAATTTTATGATTAATGGCTCAGAAAATTCAAAATGTCGCAGAGAAGGAGTTGGTTAGCTATTACTTACAAGATATGTCGTCAAGGTATGGTAACTTACATTATATTAAGTTAGATCTCAATTCTTTTATTGTCTAAATATAATTTTTACCATTGACTAAATGTCACCAAAATGTTGAAATCAGTGGAAATTGTACTGTATGTCTATTAGTTAACAAACATTTTCACCTTTTATTGAAAATGTATGCCTTTTTTCAATGGCTGTGGAAAATATTACAAAGAATTATATCTAACAAGGGCTCTTAAACTTCTTCAAAAGTAGAATAGTTTGAAGTGTTTTAAGTAATTGTTGATATAAAGTGATGCAACTTTTGATATGTTTTAATTGAGAAAGAAGATCATCTTTTTACAAAATAAGCTTAACATTTTAAAAAAGTGCCAATGTGGGATCCTAATCCATAATTTTCCAGAAAGTTGGATTCATATTTAACAATCATGGGAACTTCACTTGGAATAAAACACATTGTTTTTATGGCCAGGAAGTACTTATGGTGAAAGACATATTGCCGTTTAAAATCTTAAAATCTTAATCTCTTAAATGTTCAAATGAGAAAATAAGAATATTTTTCTCAATATGACAATATTCAGTGCTGTATGTGTGTACATACATGTCTTTTTCAAAATGGTTGCCAATCAACAACAAGCTTAATAGTTTGTTGGTTGGATTAGTGGAAGACTTGGTAAACAGAGACATCATCCATGATTTGGTCAGAGGAGAGGAAGAGGGTTCTGAAATACTGTCATAATATGCAGCCCTTGAAATCTATTCCGAACTTCTCTCGCCAGAAGGTTTCTGGCCCTTTCTAACTGTATGTCTGTTCTGCGTGGTCTCTATCTATCACATTTCTCTCTTATGTATGTTGCATTGCAACAACTAAAATTGCACTACCATTGCAGATGCATGTTTATTTCAAGTTATTAAAGAGACACTGGTGTTTCTGGTGAATTTGAGTAAAAAGAACATTGAAAGATAAATACACAGTTGCTGTGTTAAGGCGAAAACGATTATTTTTAAGGCTCATAATCCAATTTGCTAGATGGGAGTAGTAACAATCTTTATTTTTGTTATTAAAAATTCAAAATTCAGTCTAACTGATGTTAAATTTTGAATCTTAATGAAAAAATACATCAAGAAATGTGGTTTTGAAATGAGTCCATCAACTTTAAAATTGATTTTTTTCGAAAATGTGACGTTTAGGTCAGGGAGATTCCCCATAGTCGCCATGTTGTAAAACACAAAAAGTGAAATATCTTTTCTTGTGTTGTGCAGATAATATTTTCTTTAACTGGAGATATTTTAATTTGTACAACTATCAGATACAAACGAGTAATATGAAATGTGAACCACTAGAAATTAAGAATATTCAAGTTTAAGGGAACTTTGTAATTCCCTGCAATGTTATTTCACCCGAATTAACCACCTGGTGGGGAAAATGGTAACTACCCTTGCATCTGAGTAATTATATAGATTTTACATTCCCAAAATTGTAGATTTTGAAGCCAATTTTATGAAATATTATGCCCAGAAATAAAGAAACTTTTAGCAAAGATACAATTTTTGTTAGCAAAGATACAATCTTTGTTAGCAAAGGTACAATCTTTGTTAGCAAAGATACAATTTTTGTTTTATTTTCAGCTGCATATATTTCCAATATAAAGTGAAAACTATAACCTCACAAGGCTTAATAAAATTGATTCTCCTACCCCATGAATATAAAATTTTGACACCCAATCGTATCAGTGTATCATGCACTGATGTGAAGATATCATCATTGTTATATTTCTGGTGGCCATTTTTAAAAACGCAAAATTCTTATTATGAAAGACCTATTTAAATGGATTCTACAAACCGATATTAATGTATACTTTGACACCACTCTTATCATTGTAGCATGCTGAGAAGCGAAGATACCTTCTTTGTTATATTTCTGGCAGCCATTTTGAAAAATGCATATATTTTGAATATAAAGTGCAAGTGCTGAATTTACAAGACTCGAAACCTAATTAAATAGATTCTACAACTACATTAATGTATTTTTTGACACCACTCCTATAATTGTAGCATGCACAGAAGCAAAACTATTGTCTCTGATGTATTTTTGGCGGCCATTTTGAAAAATGTGTATGTTTCCAATATAAAGCGCCATCTAGCTTGTGTCTTTGGATAAATTTGTTTCTATTGCCCCAAGGTATATCCATACCAAATGGGACATTTTGTAAGGTAAGATATCTTAATTTGTAAGTATTCGTAAGGCAAGATATCTTCTTTGTTATATTTCTGGCAGTCATTTTGAAAAGCGCGTATATATTGAATATAAAGTGGAAGTTCTTAATTTTCAAGACTCAAGATCTAATAAAATAGATTCTACGACCACATTGCTGTATTTTTGACACCAATCTTATAATTGTAGCATGCACAGAATTAAAGATATTGTCTCTGGTGAATTTTTGGCGGCCATTTTGAAAAATGTGTATATTTCCAATATAAAGCGCCATCTAGCTTGTGTCTTTGGATAAATTTATTTATATTGCCCTAGGGTACTTCCATGCCAAAGGGGACATTTGCATCATACAATGAAGTCCAAATGTAGTTAACCCATCTACTAGGTTTCAAAATGGCGGAACAGCATTTTGAAAGCTGGCATGTGTCATGTTGCATTCTGGGAGCCAATCCTCCGTTCCGGCGGAATCGGGCGACAAAATCACCTCAACATTTGAAGAGTCGGCATAACATGTGAATATCCACTTCAACTTTTGAAGTTCTTATTTGTCATTAGGGACACAAATTCCACTATATTTGGACTTAATCAGACGGAGAAAATAGAGCACTGAATACACTGAGGTAAGAATTTATTACATGTGCAACAGCATTTAATTTTCATAGCTTTTGCAATTCTTTATGATCCCCACTGTAAAAAATGACTGTAGAGTCCATTTCACTGCTTCATTTCGTCAGTAGAATGGCAAAAAAAAGAAATTGGGAGACCATTGTGCAATAATATATGGAAAAGTATATTCATAATGTACATGAATGACATTTGTATATCTTGGATTGCTTCTAGTTTGGCTTATAAAGTGTGTGGCCTCTTATATTTGGATGTTTCTCTGCCATGTTATTTTCAATAAGATTAACATGGCTGAAATTCTTCAAATTACAAGACGGCACAGGCTTATTGCACAAAAAACTAAAAAATCTGAAATATACAAATGTCATCCATGTACATAATGAATATACTTTTCCATATATTATTGCACAATGGTCTCCCAATTTCTTATTTTTGCCGTTCTACTGACGAAATGAAGCAGTGAAATGGACTCTACAGTCATTTTTTTTATTCTGGGAATCAGTTCATATGGTTGAAATAAGGAAAGAATGTGATGTAACCACGTGTCTACTTACCGGCTTGTTCTATGTCATCCATCGGACTAGGTTACATCGTGGGACGCAGCCAAACACGACACTGAAGGCAACAGCATATCTATCTTGATCTTAGCCGAATTTTTGGAAATTTAGATCGTCCATTTTGCAAGCTCACGTGACTGACACGTGACACGTGTCTGATCACGTGACTAGTTACTGTATCGATCATGTGACTTAATCACGTGTCAATGACGTGTCACCAAACCATGTCTTCAAGGAAAACGGTAGAAGTAAATATTTTGGAAAATGTTTTCCGAGCATTTGCTACTGATTATAGAAGGCCCAATAACGAACGAAACTGCTAAATTGTATTTCGTGCCTAACAGGCGCAGTATGCAATGAAAGAAACTGCTAAATTGTATTTTTAGTCTGCTTATTGATCTATTGATTCATAAAGACCTGAAATGATGCATTCAAATAAGACCGCCTCCTAAATGAAAACACTACACCTAAGGTGGTGAAAAAGAACGAACTAAAGTTGAAAGATCGCAACGTTCGTTACTTTGTTCAATTCCGGAAATCTCCAAGGAGCTGCAAATGGGAAATTATTTAGATTTAGATTTTATAACCTCAGAATACTGGCTTCATTGTCGTGTTTGGCTGCGTTCCACGATGTAACCTAGTCCGATGTCTGTGATACTGAATGCTGATGTGTATCTACATGTAAGAAACACACTGATTTGGCAAAGTCCCACCTGCCCAATGGAATCCAGTCATGTCCCATACAGTCCCATGAACCTTTTTGTCTAAAGTCCCATGGAGTCACATTGAGTCCTAGCCCAACAACATTAGACTTAGCCTGGACCTCTTTCAATAACGGCCCCAAGAAAATCCCTAATAGTAAAGAATGCCGTTATTGAGTTTAACGACGTTGAACTAATTGAGTCCAACCATATCCCATCCAGTCTCATGAACCTCGTTGAGTTGCCCCATGAAGTCCCAAGTTTTACTCTGTATCACTGCATATTGATGTGTAGCGTTTTTATTTCAGTCGGTGACACTGCACACTGATGTGGGAGACATAAAGATTGAAGTCTTCTGTGATCAAATCCCAAGAGCATCTGAGGTAAGTTACAATATGCCCTTCATTTGACATGACCATACAGTATTTAAGGTGTTACTCTGTGATCTTATATGGCCATATCAAGAGTTACTCTACAGTTGACATGATCACTACTTTGGAGATTATATGGTGTTATCCTATATTCAATTACATATGGTGTTACCCTACATTAGACACAATGGGAATGGTACCTCATGTCTCCCACTGTTCCATGTCTGTCTCAAATAATTCAAGCATGTGTATATGCCTACATCAGCTACATACTGTAGATACACTTAATTTGGCTCCTGTTTTAATTTGACTGATTGGCTGATTCAGAAACTCCGTTAAATTAAAAATCCGTCAAATTTCAGTTTGGAATTTTTATGCAATGCACTTCAGAAATTAAAGGTGCCCCTTTTTCTCTCAACATGTCATCAATTCTACATTATTCCAAAGAAATGCAGAAAATATCTTCGTAAACATCAGATTAAATCCTCCAAATTGAAGAGCCACCAATATTTGAAACTGAGCAAATCCATCAAATTAAGTAGCGTCAAAATAAGTATATCTACAGTAATTAATTAATTAATTTGTAGATTCTTAAAAGGTTATATTTCCAATGATAGATTTTGGTAAGAAAATGTCTTCACAATTATATAGGTATGGAGTTACAAATTACAGTAACAACAACTGTGACAAGATGTGACATAGTAGTTCAACGATGCAACATGGGACTTGTTATTTTAACAAAATGAGACATAACGAATTAACATTATGTACCAGTAGAATATACTACAATAATATAGTTACATGATGGAGTTGCCATTGCAGTTGGTTATATTCCCAGCATGACCCTATTGATTAACAGTGTGGTTACTCCCATACAGATTTTGGGGATTTTTTTATGTGTTCATAGGATGTACATATTTGTTATTGAAATGGTGTTACATGAATGTAAGATTGATAGATTAGATGCATGTACTATATTTTGTATTTCGTTAATTTGTAGAACTTCTTAGCTCTATGTGCCAGTGATTACTACAATGGATCCCTCTTCCATAGGAACATCAAGGGATTTATGGTCCAAACAGGAGATCCAACAGGTAACTAATGTTCAATACATGTTCTTGGTCTTCACTATGGATCCGTCTTCCATAGGAACATCAAGGGATTTATGGTCCAAACAGGAGATCCAACAGGTAACTAATGTTCAACAGGTAACTAATGTTCAATACATGTTCTTGGTCTTCACTATGGATCTCTCTACCATAGGAACATCAAGGGATTTATGGTCCAAACAGGAGATCCAACAGGTAACTAATGTTCAATACATGTTCTTGGTCTTCACTATGGATCTCTCTTCCATAGGAACATCAAGGGATTTATGGTCCAAACAGGAGATCCAACAGGTAACTAATGTTCAATACATGTTCTTGGTCTTCACAATGGATCTCTCTTCCATAGGAACATCAAGGGATTTATGGTCCAAACAGGAGATCCAACAGGTAACTAATGTTCAATACATGTTCTTGGTCTTCACAATGGATCCCTCTTTCATAGGAACATCAAGGGATTTATGGTCCAAACAGGAGATCCAACAGGTAACTAATGTTCAATACATGTTCTTGGTCTTCACAATGGATCTCTCTTCCATAGGAACATCAAGGGATTTATGGTCCAAACAGGAGATCCAACAGGTAACTAATGTTCAATACATGTTCTTGGTCTTCACTATGGATCTCTCTTCCATAGGAACATCAAGGGATTTATGGTCCAAACAGGAGATCCAACAGGTAACTAATGTTCAATACATGTTCTTGGTCTTCACTATGGATCCCTCTTCCATAGGAACATTAAGGGATTTATGGTCCAAACAGGAGATCCAACAGGTAACTAATGTTCAATACATGTTCTTGGTCTTCACTATGGATCTCTCTTCCATAGGAACATCAAGGGATTTATGGTCCAAACAGGAGATCCAACAGGTAACTAATGTTCAATACATGTTCTTGGTCTTCACTATGGATCTCTCTTCCATAGGAACATCAAGGGATTTATGGTCCAAACAGGAGATCCAACAGGTAACTAATGTTCAATACATGTTCTTGGTCTTCACAATGGATCCCTCTTCCATAGGAACATCAAGGGATTTATGTTCCAAACAGGAGATCCGACAGGTAACTAATGATGAATACACGTCTTGGTCTTCACTATGGATCCCTCTTCCATAGGAACATCAAGGGATTTATGGTCCAAACAGGAGATCCAACAGGTAACTAATGTTCAATACATGTTCTTGGTCTTCACTATCAGACTATGGGAGTCGCGAACATTCAATATTTTGTAAAGTGGGTTTTCCTATATGATACATAGTAAATGCAGATTCAGATCTATAGGATGACAAAACTGCAACATGTACAATTGGTCTACTAATTCATTCCTTATGATCTCAAATACAAGGTGACACAAAAATACCACCCACTAATTTTGGAATAACTCTCTCAAGAATTAAAGAATCTTCATGATTTTTTACGTTCAGATAGAGTGTTCAATTGAAAAAAGATTGGTATGCTGCAGCTTGCATAGCATGAATAACTTAGAAATTAAGAGATATCTCAATTTCAGTGTAGGTATGCTCTGACACAGAATACCCTGAATCAAATTTGACAAAAGTATCTAAAGAAATAGGCAGATATGACATACTATTGATAATACAGGGTGGGCCAAAAAATTTTGCAACTTTTTTAAAAGGCTAGAAAAGTATCATAACATGAAGGTATTGACATAAAAATTGATTTACAGAAAGTTTAGGATAGGCATATTTTATCATTCAAATATCTAAGCTAATACTGACTTCTAATTTTTTTTGACAGTTCTTTGAATATCAATGGTGAATTGTTCATGTGTCCGAGATTTACTGTTTTTCCAAGAAAATGTGACTTTTCATGATATTATGTGATCAACAGTAACACATTCATTATGTTCACTAAATCTGCTACAATCTTTGATATTTGTTTAAGCAATGGCTAGTACAGTTTTATATCTGTATCTACTTACTAAGGTATTATGTTATACTGTATCTATTAATTATATATTTAAAAATGTTCCATGCATCCGCCTTCATCTTCACTATCACACAGACACGAGGGCGGAACTGCAATGGCGCCATTCAGCGATTCTTGCGGTAGTTTCCATTTCTCCTGCAGAACCTTTTTTAGTTGTTAAATAGTTTGTGTATGGATTACCATTAATTGCAATAAACTGCTCCAGGTGCCTCCATGTGTGATAGTCACAGGGGTTGGCATCTGGTGTATTGGGCAGCAATTCATCAGGACTAATAAATCTAGAGATATCTTCCTCCAGATATTCCAAAGCAACCCTTGCCCGATGGCTGGGAGCGATAGTGAAGGTGAAAGGTGGATGTAATAACATATGATTAATAATAGTTTTATAGATACAGTATAACATAATACCATTGTGAGTAGATACTAATATAAAACTGTCCTAGATATTGAATAAACAGTTATCCAAGATTGTAGCAGATTCAGTGAACATAATGAATGTGTTATTGTTGATCACATAAAATCATAAAAAGTCAAATTTTCTTGGAAAAACAGTAAATCCTGGACATATGAACAATTTACCATAGATATTCAAAGAACTGTCAAAAAAATTAGAACTCAGTATAAGCTTAGATATTTGAATAGTAAAATATGCCTATCCTAAACTTTCTGTAAATCAATTTTTATGTCAATACATCCATGTTATGATACTTTTCTAGCCTTATAAAAAAGTTGCAAAATTTTTTGGCCCACCCTGTATATGTATAAAGTAGTAAAAGCAATCTGAAATTGAAACAATTTTTTGTTTTCTTGCTCGCAAGATCTGATTCTCATTTGAGTTCAAAATAGAAAGATCCATATTGAGGAATTAATGATAATTGATGATCAAAGCTAAATAATCGAAAAATTACATTTTACCATTTAAATGATAATTTGTCCACACAATCATTTGTTTAAGGAATTGAGACTGAGATTTTATGATTTATGGCGTAATAAATGACAGAGAATTTCATTCTGTTCATTGTTAAATGGCCAGAATAAAATTTGAAGTCATATATTTGACATAAATCATAAAATCGAGGTCTTTGTATTTCATTTAAAAAGTTAGTATCCCGTTTGTAACTTTCCACAGGTACTGCCAAACAATTAGATATACATTCTAATACGATATACATGTATGTGTAACACATGATCGTTGAAGTGTTGCCATTTTATTTATGATATTATATTACATTTCAGGCACTGGTAAAGGAGGAGACAGTATCTATGGCAAAAAGTTTGATGATGAATTTGATGACAATTTGAAGGTAGGATCATGTCAGTGAAGTTCTGTTATGTAGCGTAGCGTCACTTTATTAACAAATATAATTTGTCCAAAACTTTTTATGAACAGTTTTGATACCTTTTTGTATTTTGGCCTTTGATACTTCAAAGCTTACATGGTTCATGCTCAGCTTGGAATAGAAATTGATTAAGGGACTAGATATTTAAAGAGTTCCTATGCAAGTAGATGGTATTTACTTTGGCTGTATCCAAAGTGCAATGGAGGGATGTTATGGTGAAGGTATAGAAGAGTTAAAATTATAAACATGCATGTAAAGTTTAACATAAAATTCTACAGATGAATTTTATTTGTAAAATCACACACAAGGTGCATGCATATCAAATATTAAAGTTTGGACAACTATAAGTTCCTTATTTTGATGTCATTGTTATCCCATCGAACAAAGTTCGGAGGGATATAGGGAACGCCTCCATCCGTCCCTCTGTCCGTCCATCTGTCCATCCGTCCAACGTCCGATTTTACAGTAATTTAGGTGCAATATGTAAAACTGTAAATGGCCATGGCTGTTCGATTTGATTTGCTACGCTTTGGCATTGCTGTTGTCTAGTTTGACTTACTTGAATTACCAACAGTACAATGAACATTTCAAGCGTCTGTTACTTTATTTTATTTTAATATTTTCTCTTCTCTTTTCAGCATGATAAAAGAGGAATAGTTTCCATGGCGAATAATGGTCCCAACAAAAATGGCTCTCAGTTTTTTATAACATATGCTAAGCAGACGTCTCTCGATTTGAAATACACCATTTTTGGGAAGTAAGTAATTCTCGAATACACCATATTTGGGAAGTTAGTAAAGCAAAAGTACACCATATTTGGGAAATAAGTAAAGCTGAAATATACCATATTTGGGAAGTAAGTAAAGCTAAAATACACCATATTTGGGAAGTAAGTAAAGCTGAAATACTGTATACCATATTCGGGAAGTAAATAAAGCTAAAATACACCATATTTGGGAAGTAAGTAAAGCTGAAATATACCATATTTGGGAAGTAAGTAAAGCTAAAATACACCATATTTGGGAAGGAAGTAAAGCTATTGCACCATATCTGTTTAGTAAGTATTTACAAAAGGTCAATTCTCTCAAAGAGGGCTGACAAAATTGGAAACAGCATTTACAACTAGCCAAGAAAAATTAGATCAAAATAATAAATGTTATGTGAAAATCTTTATGAACTTAAAATTTGAATATTCAGATTGCTAGTCTGGAGATGATAATGGAAATAAATTCCCAAATGAGTTAATAATTAAGTATTTTTCTTTCAGAGTTATTGATGGCTTTGACACATTAGACGAATTAGAAAAACAGCCAGTAAATGAGAAAAGCTACAGACCTTTGAATGAAATCAGAATTAGAGACATCACCATACATGCTAACCCTATAGCAGGGTGATACATTACCAATAATAGACACTTACTGGAACAGTATATTTATTCTGAGTGTCAGTACATTCAGATAGGAGAAATATACTAGTTTTGATGATGATAAGACCTGCTTTCCTAAAGAAACATCAAATCAAATTATTTGCATAGGAGCAGCGCTATCTTGAACGAAATTCAAAGTTGTTACCAAATATACTAATTTGGATGCGCCATTTGTGTACTTTTAAAGAAAATACATGTATGAGACAATAGCATGTACATGTACATTATCTTGTACTCAATCTTTGTTAGGCAAAAAGTTTACTATTTATTTTTGGAAGGCTTAAGGATTTAAGCACTGAACTCAACGCTTTGTCACTTTGTTTGTAAAATATATCACAAGTGGATAGTCACGAGTGATATATTTTATAAAGCATTGAGGTCAGTGCTTAAATCCTTTTCACTCATTTCAAAACAATTTTATAAAAAGAAACATATTTCAACTGTATGCAGGCAGGCCATTTTGTCATCTGGAAAGTTTCCATTCAGTTTCTAGCTGGCTGTAACGTGTTTCTTCTCCCTCTGATTGATCTAATATTAACTTTCATGTGCCAAAATATTGTATTTTAGAAAGAAAACAACTGGGGTTTAGATGATATGTTTGCTTAGAGAGAACCATAAGTGAAGTTGTCCAAGCTAAGTTGTCCAAGCTATGAAACCTTGTAAATTAAGATACTGTAGGTTATGTGAAGCAATAATTGCCTCTCTGGCACACACTCTCAAGAACTTTTTTCGGTTTCTGGCTCATGATTTGACTCACCTTGTATAGGTACTGACGAGAGATTTACAGACAGATTGTAATCTGTTAATTTATAAACGAGAGGATAATTTACTTTATACGTAACTTACTAAATAAACAGTTGAATTTTATAATAAACATTCAAACTCTTAATTACATGGGTCTGTATTAAGTTTAATTGAAAAAACAGAAATAAATTCTCTAACCGTACTTAACCAGATTATAATTGATTGAAGCGAGGTGTATGTCTGACGATTGATTAATTACCACTTCGGTAGATATCAAAAATATATGTTAAGTGATACTTTGTGGTCAAAAAATGGTGCTTTATATAAAGAACGTTCAATTGAAGTGCTAACTGACTCCACTAATAGTAATTGTCCAGTGACAATAGATAAAATGTTTGTCAATATCTTCTAGTAATGCAGACCTTGTAACGTTTAAGCGTTAGTGTCAAGCCCAGTTCACAATTCAGGTCAGGTAATTCTACACCAGGGGGCACTGAGAACTTGTACCGTTGTAGAAGAGCAGTGAATAAAAGAAAGAGCTTCATCCTAGCAACAGCTTCACCCGGACACACTCGTTTACCTGAAATAATTTTGCATTACGTGACTTATACTCATTCGGACCATGTTATAATATGACGGCCTACATGGAAAATCCAAAATGGCTGCCTTAATTTTTGTGAAACTTTGGTTTCTTGAGAATGCCGTTAAGGGTAATGTTCTCTTAACTCACATTACTCACCCATAGAAAACGCTATCATTCTGTGAAGATCTTTGAATTGTCCGTTCTCATCAATGAACCGCTTCGGGTCAAATTTCTCCGGATTCGCCCAAACGTTTGGGTCCCGATGTGCAGCGTAAATGTTTGGCATAACAATTGTTCCACTTGGTATGTCGTATCCTGCGATAGTGGTGTCTTCAGTACATACATGTGGAACTGAGAGCGGGACTGGTGGCTTTAGGCGCATCACCTCGTAGTAAACAGCCTCCACGTAGCGCAGGTTCTCCCTATCAGATAATGTAGGAAGACGGTCTCTACCTATCAACTCATCTATCTGCTCATGTATCTAAAATCAAAAATAATCAGGGACCATATGCGTTATGTCATATGAAACGCGAACACCATTTAACAAACACATTAGGGAAATGTTTTTACCTTCGTCTGTACATCTGGATAGTGAAGCAGGTAGGCAATTGTAATATCAACGACAGACTTCACAGTTTCAGTGCTTCCATTAAAAACATTTTTTATTTCTAGAGGTTATATAACCCGATAACCTAGGCACATATTATTTCCAGTATTACATGTTTACTGTTGATTAAGAGGTTGCCAAAGCAACCAAATTTAAGGGAGAATGGAATAGCAGTGTTTTAAGACTGATCCTCTTATCTCTTAAAGCAGTCGCATACATACATGTATTTGTACAGGGTGTCCAAAAAACAGGACCGAAGAAATGTTTTATAACTCGGTCATTTTTGCATATTCTGAATTATTTAGTTCATCCAGTGACTTTTGTTGTGAAAGTTTGACGATAATTTACCTACAGTTTTGAGTCAAAAAACATGCTCCAATTGAGCATTTCTCCTCTCTATGCACAATTGAATCCGGCGAACGAACCTAACTTTAATATAACGGTCCGTGTCCTTGTGATAGCAAGTCCCCAGTCATCTTCGAATTAGGGACCGATGATTTCATGTTTGCTTATTGCCACCCAGGCTGTGCGTTTTTAAAAATCCAATGGACACTTATCAGGAGGATGTAAGCTGTTCAACTGTACTTGAAATCAATTTTCCATTTAAAAAGAAGTGTGTGTGTAGGAGGGTCGTCATCAACAACTTTCAGTTCGCCGGATTCAATTGTGCATAGAGAGGAGAAGTGCTCACTTGGAGCATTTTTTTGTAAAGCGCTGTAGTTTTTCTTCGGTCCTGTTTGTGGACACCCTGTATCATCAGATTTTGTATTATTTTGAAAAAATGTGTTCAGCTGAAATGTTGTTATGGTTACACAACACTGCTTATGTGATATCATAATATTTAAGTCACAATATGTGGCATCCACTCACTTTTGATTGGCAGAAATTTTGTTCATGGCTAATTGATTTCTAAATTGAGTGAAAGAATCTACTGTACTAATAAGAGTTAAACGGCGTACAGACATTCAATTTTGTGTAAAATACACTATAGAAAATACAGAATGTATTTAAATGGGTCTTGTCTCGTGAATCTGTTCATGAGTGGCATGCTTGCATCATGTGATTACTATTTGTTTCATGAGACAATAAAGCCTTTCCGTGGATTGAGCGTCGACGACAATAAATTAATAATCGAAGACTTCAAAAGCAACTCAAGAAAATACCTGATTCCAATGAATATCTCCTTCATGTATTCAGAGATCATGTCAGTAGATGTAGGAAGTGCATCTCCTTCGGAGGAAATTATTTTGAGGGCATGTAATGAGTCTTCATACGCCCCGTACATATGTACGTATCAAATCAACTTTAGTACAGAAACTGAAAGTGAAACAGCTGCTCCACCCTGCCTGATTTCGAATACATAAAGTTATAAACTCTATATTTTTTGTAAATCTTAATCGATTAATAAATTATTTATTTCATCTTACTAGCAAAACAAAACAAAAATGAGAGCATTTGGTAAGAAACTTTCTGATCGGGCCTCGTATTCAGGCATGACTATTAAGCTGAACATAGGTCGATCGATGTTATGAATGTTCCGATTAAGTAAGCCTTTATTTTCCCCAGACGAACTGTTATACTTTAAAAGTAACCTAAAATACATTATAGACCCAAGTTAAATAATGAATACTATTTGTAAAAATATTTTTTCTGAAAATATATGTTTACATTTATCTTACTGTTGAAAATGTCACTCCTGGAATTTTCTTTCGTTTTCTGAATCCACAGTTTCACAAGACTATCTTTTTCCTTATTTTCATTAATCAATTTCTCCCAAAATCGTTCGTTTTGCAATTGGTGCTGCTTAAAATCTTGTAAGCCAAAGACATCAATGGGAAGGAAGCGCAACGATGGATATATGTTCAGAATCTGGGCCTTCTGAACAAATAGCAAATCTTGTTCAATAACTAAAACAGAAAATCATTTCTGACACTTTCCTTTTAAATCAAAAGTATATAGGAATTTTTGAGTGCATTTGATTATTTAGAAACTGTCACTTGCCACAACAATTTTTATGCGATGACCGTTTTTGCACCTCGAAATTAAAAAATATAATTTTTGCGTAATTTCACAATTTCATTTCTTCATCCTACACAGTGATCCTAAAGCACGTTAATTTTACATCTTCATGTATGGAGACAGGTATACTCCAACATGTTGAGTCACTTATACAGGGTGGTCAAAAAAATGGAAATCCTTATACCATATTCCTCATATCTTTGTCATTTTAAGAAATAACTCCCTGATTTTTTACACATTTGTACATCATTCAATTCGCTACCAGCCTATTTTATTTCATGACCATAAGATTGATAGTCACAATGTTACAGCACTTTAAAGAACATGTTCAGTGGCCACTATTGCGGTCTCGGGAAACCTGTACTCGTCGTCTAAAATGTCCCTACCTGTGGGGATATGGCAGAGATGGAGTATATGGGAATGACCTCAGGACAATTGCAAACCTCAAAGGTGAGATCATCCCTGTCATTCAGGCCATACCTGCTGAAGAATTCATTCGGGTCATTGACAACTGTACTGTTTTGCCTACAACGCGATGATGGCCAGACCTGAAGCATGTTATTCAAAGTGCTATAAAATTGTGACTATCAGTCTGATGGTCATGAAATATGGTAGGGTGGTAGGAAATTGAATGATGTACAAATGTGTGAAATATCAGGGAGTAATTTAATAAAGTGACAAAGATATAAGGAAAATACAGGGTTTCCGTTTTTTGACCACCCTGTACTATGTACAGTAATTACTGCGCTCTATAATTTACATGCATACTTGGAAATGATATAAGTTCCTGTAATTACGTTTTATTCTCTCCATGAACATTTCATCATCATAATCAAATCTCCGTCCTATTAGAATCTTGTTGATGATATTAGCCGTACACTTGGTCAATGGCATCAACAGATCAATCCCCTCGTCAGTTTGTCCATTCTCTGCATCACCACTGTTAGCGTCAGGGCCATATTTCGACGTATGTTCATCCAATTCATCCAGAAGGACTAAAATTTCTTCAATAATTTTATTTTCAAATTTGATTGTTCCCATTTGAAATTGCTGCAAAAACACAGATAGTTAATATCCGTCATAAATGTAATGATTGCTGAACGCCCTGAGTACTACCCTTAAAATGGTTTATAGAGTACTTATTGTCGATAAAAATGACATCGCACTCAACATATAATTGAAAAAGGCTAATTTAAGGCTTATTTTGTTTTCACTCTTTATTAACGCTCATGGGCGTTATTTTAAGCAAACTCTTTTGTCATTTTTGAGAAATGTGCATTATTCAACGAACATTAATTATACGAAATTGTATCACTCATACTAAAGATGCACAGTATATCAATTCATATGGAATACACTCCCCTCCAGAAAGTTGGCAACCGGAAGTTTTTTTGGATAGCATATTAAAAGAGAGCGTCCGGTTGCCAAACTATTGTAGGGGAGTATGGAGACTGTGGATATGTACAAACAAGATAGAAAATTATCAATTGCACATTGTTATAAAAGTTATAAAAGTAACAAAGATGAATGACAAACATGAAGAAAACTCGTTTGTCTGACCTCTGCTTGTTTGGTTTGGTTTGGTTTGGTCTGTTTGAAAAATAAATAGCAAAAAGTGTTGACCTTGACCTACCTGTATAAGAGATTTATTAATGAAGCTTCTGGTTTCTGTCTGGATGTGACCATTGGAGCATGTGAACCCTGGTTCCCCTAGAAAGATTAATGTAAAAGGATGAAAAAATGTATGAAGGGCAATAAAGTGAATTATTATATCACTATCTAGCTAGCGACAGTATGACTGGTCAAAACCGGGTCACATGTCGTGGGATATCTGGCGATATTCAATGGCAATGCTAATCAGATAATACAACCGTGAGATATCTAGCGATATCCCACGCTCCCGGGAATTTTCAAAGAATTTATTTTCGTTCAGTGTAAATAATTTAGTTCAATGTAAATTGCAGACGAACCGAGTAGATTCGTAAAAATATCTGAAGACGAAAAGTTGATGTTATTAAAGAGTGTACATGCAGAGACTAAAAGATCTATTAAAGTTTTCATGATTGGATGAAGGCATCTGATATTCATATGGACTTAGAAAACGTGCCAAAATCTGAACTCAATTCAAAATTGGAACAATTCAGTGAAATTCGGACTCAAGATGGTATGTATTTCAATGTTAACCTATGACTTAATAATATTAGGGATGTTTAGCTAGACAGTGATATAATAAAACAAATATTTCACTCTATTTTCGGTGAATACCTGTAGCACTTTCACAAGGTGATATTCCACTTGCCCTTCGGGCTTCGTGGAATATCACTTGTGAAAGATGTACAGGTATTCACCTCAATAGAGTGAAATATTTGTTCAATATTGGACCGAAGGCCCAAGATTCAATATTTCACAATATTGCCCGCAGAAATTACGTTAGAACGTTTTCGGTATAAGTTTTAAGTCGAACTTATACTGCAACTTTAACTTTCTCAAAGAAACCAGGAAATAACATTTCATTGGAAAATTTTTCCTCGTTTCCTAATCGAGGGGATTGATTTGTGAATATCCCAGCAGTGGCAGAATTAATTTTTAAGTTGTAATAATATTTTGAAACCGGAACTCACGAACATAACATACTTGCCGAATATTTTGTTGTGATTTGAGTTCCTTCCAGTGCTATACCTGACTTGCACAAGTACAGGTTTGCGTATACGTACTCCAAAAAACGCATATCGAAACCTCTCTATTAGTATTATTTCTACCCGATCCAAACTTGCTCTGAGGTAGATTTCAATGGCAAATGAGACCTGTTTATAAAATTGGTTATCGAACGTGCCAATGCTCAAGGTCATCTTTGGGCAATCTTCCCCCCTGGGCATTTCGATATTTCTCTTGAAAGTTTCTGAAGCCATTCTCCAAGAGAAAACAAATGGAGAAACGCAATGCAAAATTACCTTTATGTGTAGTCAGCATTGTATCTAAGATGAACATGTGTGGTCTGTCAGAAAAGTTTTTCTTCTGTGTGACAAGTGCTTCTTTGTTGACATCATAACTGTTAAGATAGACACACGGTTTCATGCCCAAGTGGATGGTGATGACATCGCCATATTGTCTGTGCATCTTGACGAGTTGTCCAAGTGGATCCTTGCTGTCTAGCCAAGGAAGGCTTCCTATCACAGGGAGTGCTGGAAGTCCTGGGGGCAAGTTAGGCCTGGGTCTCAGCACCAAATACCCAGCAATCATCAGCACAACGATTACACCTATTGCTAATAGCACCGCCATACTTGTTTACTTATTGAGCTCGGGCTTGACCTTAACTTTAACAGAGTAGATTATCTGGACAGTGTCCAGGTTGTTTGAGCTCATGTTTTTGTGTTAATAATTTATATGTTCTAAACTAAACGAAAAAACAAATGCATGTTAGTGCAAAAAATAAAAAAGGTTAACGTTTCAAATTCTTATGTTCTTTTATCGTTTGGTATGCTACGTATTTGCAATAAAGTTACTTCAGTAAGACTTGTGTTTTACATTATCCAACCTTGGACGGATGCTATCATGGTAGCCATAAACTTGAGAAACTGTAGTAAAGAATGTTTTTCTATTTATTCACTCAGTTTTATTCATTTAAAACGATCGGTTCAAAATACAAATACAAGTAGCGGCTGTGATTAAAAATTAATAGCCGCATTTGAATACATTTGAATACATATATAATGGTCACAGACTCACAGGTTGTGGAAAGGGTACGTATCGTTTGAGGTATAGCATGTTATATTTATTGATAAACTGACTCCAGAATCAAGGAAATAAAAAATTTCCGAAGATTTTATGTCCGACTCTTGAGTAAATTAATTGAGCCAATATACCAACAGATACCTCTGGCAAAGGTCCGTGTCTTGTTGGGACTTATAGTTGAGATTTTGTTTGTTCCTAAAGTTCATCTTCTAATTCAATAAAAATCTCTATCTAAGTATGAATATAAAAGCTGCAGGTAACATCCTATGCTTAGTGATCTCGTGCTATGGTGTGTGAATTTGATTCTCAGTCCTTAGTTTATGAGTGGGGGGGGGGATGTATGTTGAAATATATGGTTTTAGAATGCCTATATAGACTGTTATGTCTAAAAAACTATTAATTGGAATCATTCCATATTAGACATTAGGCATGTTTGAGATGGAATTCTACATTAGAGTAAAATAAAAAGATGCTGTGTGAGTAAATAGGTTTGACAATGGAGGTCAAATATTTGGCTTGGATTCCACTAGCCTTTATGAGTACGTAGTGAATAGTATATATATAGTGCGCCTTTGGAATTAACTATATC
The DNA here is from genome assembly GCA_903813345.2 of Owenia fusiformis. Taxonomy (NCBI): domain Eukaryota; kingdom Metazoa; phylum Annelida; class Polychaeta; order Sabellida; family Oweniidae; genus Owenia; species Owenia fusiformis. Next base: position 11,516,705 of record CAIIXF020000006.1, on the reverse strand, counting down.
ATTGGAAAGTAAACTTATAAGGGTATATTCAAAAAGATAATATTAAGGTCAAATGGATATGATGATACCTTATGTTAAGTCAAAGGTGCACATTCTCATGTTAAGTCAATACACACTTGCTGCAATTTTATATAGGAGAAAATTAGTTATTTGGAACGTACATTCCTAAATACTTAAATTACACATAAAAGTACAGCATATTATTTTCAAATATCAAACCCCATTTCTACTGAAAACAAGAATTCTGAAGCATTTTGTAGCATTATGGGGTCACTGCACTAAATGACCCCTATCTCAGCCTATCTAGGTTCAAACTCTTAAATATTCTCCAAAGTATAATTTGACATTAAATTAGTTATTGTAAACCTAAAAATAATCCATTCTGGCCACAGAACGACTTGTCATTTTGTAATTGATTTGCATAAAATTAATAAACGACCCATTGGAGATGAAAGAATCAATATCTCATTTTGCGTTCTCTAAAAATTCAAATGAAGGTCAGATTCTCAAAGCTGACCCTTTCAGCTTCCCAATGGTGTATTGGAACGACAGACTGTTTTCAAATATCAAATCTCGATTCGACCGAAAACAAGAATTCTGAAGCATTTTGTAGCATAATGGGGCCATTGCACTTAAGGACCCTCTCAGCCTATCTTGGTTCAAACTCTTAAAAACTGACCCTTTCAGCTTTCCAATGGTGTATTAGAACCTTAGTTTAGAGGTGGTCATTTATATAATCTAAGTTTGTTCTACAACGATTAGATTTGTAATGTTAGAAAGAGTCATACTTAATCTAAAGGGCTTAGCTTAAAGCACTTTGTTCATAGAACGTAAACGGGAATGTATAGGTTTACGTTGGAGGTTCATGTCATAATAAATCACCTTGCAAAACCTTAAATTAATTAAAAATTTGATCACCAGACTTTTCAGATTCAAGACACGCCTTCAATGTCTTTCTTAATTTTCTTACTAAAACCTTTTAATTCAAAAGATTTGCTTTGGTCACATTGAAAGTCTAGAAACATTTTATTTTTTTGCATTCGTAAATCTTTTTGGCGTTTCCTCTTCAAAAGGGGGTCGTTGCAATATTTGCATCAATTCAAGATAACGATGAGACTCGATCACCTGGTAATGGAGTACAAAATTTGTTATCATTAAATGAAAGCAGTTGTTTTATTAACTCTTTTTGCATTATGCTTTGCCTTAGTGGCATCTGGACGAAGGTTAGTAAAGCATCTTTAATACATGTTTTGTGTAACATAGTAGTTCAACAATGCAACATGAGATTTGTTATTTTAACAAAATGAGACATAACGAATTAACAATGTACCAAAAGAATATACTACAATAATATAGTTACACAATGGAGTTGCCATTCCAGTTGGTTTTATTCCCAGCATGACCCTATTGATTAACAGTGTGGTTACTCACATACAGATTTTGGGGATTTTGTAGTACATGTATATACATATTTGTTATTATAATGGTGTTACATGAATGTAAGATTGATAGATTATTATTTGTATTTGTATTTCGTTAATTTGTAGAACTTCTTAGCTCTTTGTGCCAGTGATTACTACAATGGATCCCTCTTCCATAGGAACATCAAGGGATTTATGGTCCAAACAGGAGATCCAACAGGTAACTAATGTTCAATACATGTTCTTGGTCTTCACAATGGATCCCTCTTCCATAGGAACATCAAGGGATTTATGGTCCAAACAGGAGATCCAACAGGTAACTAATGTTGAATACATGTTCTTGGTCTTCACTATGGATCCCTCTTCCATAGGAACATCAAGGGATTTATGGTCCAAACAGGAGATACAACAGGTAACTAATGTTGAATACATGTTCTTGGTCTTCACTATGGATTCCTCTTCCATAGGAACATCAAGGGATTTATGGTCCAAACAGGAGATCCAACAGGTAACTAATGTTCAATACATGTTCTTGGTCTTCACAATGGATCCCTCTTCCATAGGAACATCAAGGGATTTATGGTCCAAACAGGAGATCCAACAGGTAACTAATGTTCAATACATGTTCTTGGTCTTCACTATGGATCCCTCTTCCATAGGAACATCAAGGGATTTATGGTCCAAACAGGAGATCCAACAGGTAACTAATGTTCAATACATGTTCTTGGTCTTCAATATGGATCCCTCTTCCATAGGAACATCAAGGGATTTATGGTCCAAACAGGAGATCCAACAGGTAACTAATGTTCAATACATGTTCTTGGTCTTCACTATGGATCCCTCTTTTATAGGAACATCAAGGGATTTATGGTCCAAACAGGAGATCCAACAGGTAACTAATGTTCAATACATGTTCTTACCAGGTCTTCACTATGGATCCCTCTTTCATAGGAACATCAAGGGATTTATGGTCCAAACAGGAGATCCAACAGGTAACTAATGTTCAATACATGTTCTTACCAGGTCTTCACTATGGATCCCTCTTTCATAGGAACATCAAGGGATTTATGGTCCAAATAGGAGATCCAACAGGTAACTAATGTTCAATACATGTTCTTACCAGGTCTTCACTATGGATCCCTCTTTCATAGGAACATCAAGGGATTTATGGTCCAAACAGGAGATCCAACAGGTAACTAATGTTCAATACATGTTCTTGGTCTTCACTATGGATCCCTCTTCCATAGGAACATCAAGGGATTTATGGTCCAAACAGGAGATCCAACAGGTAACTAATGTTCAATACATGTTCTTACCAGGTCTTCACTATGGATCCCTCTTTCATAGGAACATCAAGGGATTTATGGTCCAAACAGGAGATCCAACAGGTAACTAATGTTCAATACGTGTTCTTGGTCTTCAATATGGATCTCTCTTCCATAGGAACATCAAGGGATTTATGGTCCAAACAGGAGATCCAACAGGTAACTAATGTTCAATACATGTTCTTGGTCTTCACTATGGATCCCTCTTTTATAGGAACATCAAGGGATTTATGGTTCAAACAGGAGATCCAACAGGTAACTAATGTTCAATACATGTTCTTGGTCTTCACTATGGATCCCTCTTTTATAGGAACATCAAGGGATTTATGGTTCAAACAGGAGATCCAACAGGTAACTAATGTTCAATACATGTTCTTGGTCTTCAATATGGATCCCTCTTCCATAGGAACATCAAGGGATTTATGGTCCAAACAGGAGATCCAACAGGTAACTAATGTTCAATACATGTTCTTGGTCTTCACTATAGATCCCTCTTTCATAGGAACATCAAGGGATTTATGGTCCAAACAGGAGATCCAACAGGTAACTAATGTTCAATACATGTTCTTGGTCTTCACTATAGATCCCTCTTTCATAGGAACATCAAGGGATTTATGGTCCAAACAGGAGATCCAACAGGTAACTAATGTTGAATACATGTTCTTGGTCTTCACTATGGATCCCTCTTTTATAGGAACATCAAGGGATTTATGGTCCAAACAGGAGATCCAACAGGTAACTAATGTTCAATACATGTTCTTGGTCTTCACTATAGATCCCTCTTTCATAGGAACATCAAGGGATTTATGGCCCAAACAGGAGATCCAACAGGTAACTAATGTTGAATACATGTTCTTGGTCTTCACTATGGATCCCTCTTTTATAGGAACATCAAGGGATTTATGGTCCAAACAGGAGATCCAACAGGTAACTAATGTTCAATACATGTTCTTACCAGGTCTTCACTATCAGACTATGGGAGTCGCGAACATTCAATATTTTGTAAAGTGGGTTTTCCTATATGATACATAGTAAATGCAGATTCAGATCTATAGGATGACAAAACTGGTCTACAAAACTGGTCTACTAATTTATTCTTTATGATCTCAAATACAAGGTGACACAAAAATACCACACACTAATTTTGGAATAACTCTCTCAAGAATTAAAGAATCTTCATGATTTTTTATGTGCAGATAGAGTGTTCAATTGAAAAAAGATTGGTATGCTGCAGCTTGCATAGCATGAATAAATTGGAAATTAAGAGATATCTCAATTTCAGTGGAGGTATGCTCTGACACAGAATACCCTGAATCAAATTTGACAAAAGTATCTAAGGAAATGGGCAAATATGACATACTATTGATAATACAGGGTGATCACTAAGTTCTGGGAATATATCTGTCATTCCATTATTTTTCAACCAATTTACTTGAGATTTTCAAGGTAAATGGGGATTGTGAATTTGGGTTGTATAAAACAGTCTCATTGTCATCTGATGTCACAATGGATAATTATTGTTACTATAGCAACATGACAAATGGCGTAGCGGGTCAAGTAAAATAAAAATGAATTCAAATTTTGCTTGATTCAAAAGTATGGTTAATTAATACCTATTTGGTGGACATATTATTATGATATTTCTGTGATTTTTATATTTTCAAATACTTTTAACTTTAGTTTCTAAAGTAACTTTTGTATTGTGATATACGAGTGTACTTTGCTCTATTTTCTTATCATTCGTCAGAGTCTTAACCCTAGAAGCCCTAAGGGGGGGGGGGGTCAAAATGACCCCCCTGTGAAGTTTTTTCCCCATAACTTTTTATTGGCATCTGGTAGAGTCTTCAAATTTCCAGTAGCTAAAGCTACAGATATGAGACATGTTTTCTGAAAAAATCAGCAGAATTGTACATAGGGTTACTGATTTATTATGATGTAATCATCAGCTGCAATAGACAAAATCGGAAAAAGCTAGCACTATTTCTACCATATGTGTTATCTTTCGAATAAGATTACACAATCTTCCATCATCATAGTTGTTAAAGTTATTACACCAAGTTGTAGATAATTGAATGAAGTATATTTTGGTAAAAGTTTGAACATCCTAGCTTTACTAATTTGTTATTTATTTATTATGATGTAATCATCAGCTCCAATAGACAAAATCAGAAAAAAGCTAGCACTAATTCTACCATACGTGTTGTCTTAAAAATAAAATTACGCAATCTCACATCATCGTAGTTGTTAAAACTTTTATACCAAGTTGTAGATAATTGAATGAAGTATATGTGGAAAAAGTTTGAACATCCTAGCTCTACTAATAAAAATTTTACAAGGGGGGTGCCCTTTTGACCCCCCCTTAGGTGTTCGTGTGACTATTTTTACCTTAGGGCTTCTAGGGTTAAAGTCACAATCATGACTCAAAATAGCGAGGAGTCATCCTCCATTATGGCTATGCTCCTCCCCACTTCTCAAACTGCCCATACTACTCTTGAAGAATTAGGGTTCACACAAGTTGTTACTGCCCCATATTCACCATACAATATTCACCAGATGAAGCACCATTGGGCTTCACTACATTTGGAGTGCTAAAGCATCATATGAGAGGTCATATGTTTGATTCCGATAAGGGACTGATTTCAACAGCTTGAGCAAATCTTCAAGGGACACCAAAGGGAGGTTTGGAACACATCTTTCTGGACTAGGTTTGTCAACAACGCATTTGCGTCCAGGCTACTTGAAACAATTATAAATGAAATGATCCTCTCAGCAATTAAGAATACTTTTGAATAAATGATTTCAAGAGTGCTGTTCTGTCTCTAGTATGAGTAGTTTGAAGCAACCATCTAGGCAAGATGAATATGTTTGGCAGGAAATTTTCAGATTAACATCAGTCAAAATTCGCTTAACCTCGGACCACTTTTACTTTTTTTTTATAATTACAATAAAATAAATTGTAGAAGTGATATGTATATGAAACATTGTCTGTCAACTCAGAATTATACAATGTACACCTGCTGAAAATTTCAACTCAAATGGTTGAGAAATCTTGAAATGGCAGACCAATTACCAGAACTTAATGATCACCCTGTATATGTTAGTAAAAGCAATCTGAAATTGAAACAATTTTTTGTTTTCTTGCTCGCTAGATCTGATTCTCATTTGAGTTCAAAATAGAAAGATCCATATTGAGGTATTAATGATAATTGATAATCAAAGCTAAATAATCGAAAAAATTACATTTTACCATTTAAATGATAATTTTTCCACACAATCATTTGTTTAAGGAATAAAGACCGAGATTTTATGATTTATATGGCGTAATAAATGACAGAGAATTTCATTCTGTTCATTGTTAAATGGCCAGAATAAAATTTGAAGTCATATATTTGACATAAATCATAAAATCGAGGTCTTTGTATTTCATTTAAAAAGTTAGTATCCCGTTTGTAACTTTCCACAGGTACTGCCAAACAATTAGATATACATTCTAATACGATATACATGTATGTGTAACACATGATCGCTGAAGTGTTGCCATTTTATTCATGATATTATATTACATTTCAGGCACTGGTAAAGGAGGAGACAGTATCAATGGCAAAAAGTTTGATCAGTGAAGTTCTGTTATGTAGCGTAGCGTCACTGGAAGATTATATGCCATGTAATGTAGACTTTAAGAATTCAAGAACAAAAGTGGTGTTTTATTGCCAATTCATTAACAAATATAATTTGTCCAAAACTTTTTACGAACAGTTTTAATACTTTTTTGTGTTTTGGCCTTTGAGACTTAATCTCACATGGTTCATGCTCAGCTTGAAATAGAAATTGATTAAGGGACTACATATTTAAAGAGTCCCTATGCAAGAAGATGGTATTTCCTTTGGCTGTATCCAAAGTGCAATGGGGTTGGAAGTTATGGTGAAGGTATAGAACAGTTAAAATTAAAAACATACATGTAAAGCTTAACATTAAATTCTACGCATAAATTTTATTTATTTATTTCATAAGCTAAAGTACAATCACACACAAGGTACATGCATATCAAATATTAAAGTTTGGACAACTGTAAGTTCCTTATTTTCATGTCATTGTTTGACTTACTCGAATTACCAACAGCAAAATGAACATTTCAAGCATCTGTCATTCTCTTACTATATTTTATTTTAATTTTCTCTACTCTTTTCAGCATGATAAACGAGGAATAGTTTCCATGGCAAATAATGGTCCCAACAAAAATGGCTCTCAGTTTTTCATAACATATGCTAAGCAGACATCTCTTGATTTGAAATACACCATATTTGGGAAGTAAGTAAATCTAGAATACACCATATTTGGGAAGTAAGTAAAGCTAAAGTACACCACATTTGGGAAGTAAGTAATTCGAGAATACACCATATTTGGGAAGTATCTGAAGCTAAAGTACACCATATTTGGGAAGTAAGTAAAGCTGAAATACACCATATTTGGAAAGTAAGTAAAAATGAACTAGATCATATTTGGGAAGTAAGTAAAGCTAAAATACACCATATTTGGGAAGTAAATAAAGCTGAAATATACCATATTTGGGAAGTAAATAAAGCTAAAATGCACCATATTTGGAAAGTAAGTAAAGCTAAAATACACCATATTTGGGAAGTAAATAAAGCTAAAATACACCATATTTGGAAAGTAAGTAAAGCTAAAATACACCATATTTGAGAAGGAAGTAAAGCTAAAATACACCATATTTGGGAAGGAAGTAAAGCTAAAATACACCATATTTGGGAAGGAAGTTAAGCTAAAATACACCATATTTGGGAAGTTATATAAGTAAAGCTAAAATACACCATATTTGGGAAGGAAATAAAGCTAAAATACACCATATTTGGGAAGAAGGTGAAGCCAAAATGCACCATATTTGGGAAGTAAGCAAAGCTAAAATACACCATATTTGGGAAGTAAGTAAAGCTAAAATGCACCATATTTGTTTAGTAAGTAAAGCTTATTTACACAGGCTGGTATCGAAATATTTGTCGCTGTGACGGAGCATGCTATTTTTCATAAAAACACTAAGAATACTTCACGATTTATTTTTTAACTCATATGTTTCGTTATACCATACAAAATTACTTACTCAATGCAATGGATATATCATTTGCGGGTAACTTTCACTTCTGTTTGAAGTCCAATTACGCTGGGAACAAAAGCTATTGAAAATGGCGCCGGAGTATCATACTTCAAAATGTACCATTTCTTGTTTAACTTTCTAATGGCACGATATAGTGACACGATACTATTTACACATGGTTTCAGCATAAATATGAAGGTATAAATGAGATGTTGATGTATTTGGTCTTTTCAATTCTTTTATAAAAAATAATGTTTAATTTTTTTGTCCGCTGTGACGGAGCAGTTGCAAATGTGAACAGTGAAAATGGCGCCATTAGATCAAAATAATAAATGTATAAAATAATAAATGTTATGTAAACATCTTTATGAACTTAAAATTTGAATATTCAGATTGCTAGACTGGAGATGCAAATGGCAATATGTATGTATAATTTATTTGCCTCTTAATAAGAAGAGAGTTACATTCACAATTTTATACAAACTAATTAAAAAGTGAAAGCATCAGACAAAGATTAATAAAGAGTAGGTAATGTACAGTAATTTGACATTTTTAACAGCAGTTGTCTCTGCTTTATGCATTATGTACACTAATAAAATGATTTAATAATTATGTATTTTTCTTTCAGAGTTATTGATGGCTTTGACACATTAGATGAATTAGAAAAACAGCCAGTAAATGAGAAAAGCTACAGACCTTTGAATGAAATCAGAATCAGAGACATCACCATACATGCTAACCCTATAGCAGGGTGATACATTATCAATAATAGACACTTTACTGGAACAGTACATGTATATTTATTCTGAGTGTCAGAGCCTAGTACATTCAGATAGGAGAAATATACAGTTTTGGTGATGATAAGTAGCTGTCACATGGCCTTTAATGGGTTTTAGTATGTGTTAAATATCAGCTACTTATGAAAACATGCAGTTTGGTGACCACTATTTGATTTGGTAACTGGATTTTGATCAATCATATTCTACCCGGGTAAGGATAAATCGAAGGATTGTTTTTAACTCAAAGAGTGTTGATGATGCTTTCCTAAAGAAACATCAAATCAAATTATTTGCATAGGAGCAGCGCTATCTAGAACGAAATTCAAAGTTGTTACCAAATATACTAATTTGGATGCGCCATTTGTGTACTTTTAAAGAAAATACATGTATTAGACAATAGCATGTACATGTACATTATCTTGAACTCAATCTTTGTTAAAGTCCCCGTCTAAAGTTTGAAAATATTTTTTTATCATTCATTTACTATTTGTCAGGACTTAAAAAGTGATTTTAAAGAATTTTGAACAAAAAATTTTTTTTGAAAAAAAAGTTGTGAGCATTTCATTTCTCAAATATTCAAATTTCCCGCCATTTTTCAAAAAAAGTTGAAATTTCTTAATCATCAAATATTTCTTAATGCATTTCAAAAAATATTATATTTTTAACACCAATGCAAAGATTGAACAAAAGACACACTATTTCAATAATAAAATGTCATATTTAATGGGCCACTTCAATGTTTTAGCTTATCAAAAATATTTTGAAACATTAGTGATGTCACTAAGGTAACAAAAACTTTTTGAAAAAAATTGAATTTTTTTTTTCGATGTCAATCTTTTCTAAATATGCTAGACTTTCATAAAAACCAATGTTGATTGTCTAACCAGATTAAAAGGAAGAATAATTATGTTTTAGATATCATTGTACCATTGGTTTCTATGAGAACTAAAATTTTGAAATGCATTTTTCTCAGAACCATTTTCATGCACTGACAAGTTCATTTCTCGCTTGTTTATCAACCGATTTTCTTAATGTTTTCGGCAAAAAACATGGGAGAATGTATGCTATGCATTGGTATGAATTGTGGCTAATTAAAATATATGAGTGACCTCTTAAAGTTGGTTTTAAATAAATTCACAAATTTTGGAACAAATTAAAAAAAAAAGTTTCACATATCACACTTTGATAACATTGGGTAAGACTACAATATAAGCCAAAGTGGTTTAAACTTTACATGGGGCCTTTAAGCAAAAAGTTCACTATTTATTTTTGGAAGGCTTATGGATTTAAGCACTGAACTCGACGCTTTGTCACTTTGTTTGTGAAATATATCACAAGTGGATAGTCACGAGTGATATATTTTATAAAGCATTGAGGTCAGTGCTTAAATCCTTTTAACTCATTTCAAAACAACTTTATAAAAAGAAACATATTTCAACTGTATGCAGGCAGGCCATTTTGTCATCTGGAAAGTTTCCATTCAGTTTCTAGCTAGCTGTAACGTGTTTCTTCTCCCTCTGATTGGTCTAATATTAACTTTCATGTGCCAAAATTTTGTATTTTAGAAAGAAAACAACTGGGGTTTAGATGATATGTTTGCTTAGAGAGAACCATAAGTGAAGTTGTCCAAGCTAAGTTGTCCAAGCTATGAAACCTTGTAAATTAAGATACTGTAGGTTATGTGAAGCAATAATTGCCTCTCTGGCACACACTCTCTAGAACTTTTTTCGGTTTCTGGCTCATGATTTGACTCACCTTGTATAGGTACTGACGAGAGATTTACAGACAGATTGTAATCTGTTAATTTATAAACGAGAGGATAATTTACTTTATACGTAACTTACTAAATAAACAGTTGAATTTTATAATAAACATTCAAACTCTTAATTACATGGGTCTGTTTTAAGCTTAATTGAAAAAACAGAAATAAATTCTCTAACCGTACTTAACCAGATTATAATTGATTGAAGTGAGGTGTATGTCTGACGATTGATTTATTACCACTTCGGTAGATATCAAAAATATATGTTAAGTGGTACTTTGTGGTCAAAAAATGGTGCTTTATATAAAGAACGTTCAATTGAAGTGCTAACTGACTCCACTAATAGTAATTGTCCAGTGACAATAGATAAAATGTTTTTCAATATCTTCTAGTAATGCAGACCTTGTAACGTTTAAGCGTTAGTGTCAAGCCCACTTCACAATTCAGGTCAGGTAATTCTACACCAGGGGGCACTGAGAACTTGTACCGTTGTAGAAGAGCAGTGAATAAAAGAAAGAGCTTCATCCTAGCAACAGCTTCACCCGGACACACTCGTTTACCTGAAATAATTTTGCATTACGTGACTTATACTCATTCGGACCATGTTATAATATGACGGCCTACATGGAAAATCCAAAATGGCTGCCTTAATTTTTGTGAAACTTTGGTTTCTTGAGAATGCCGTTAAGGGTAATGTTCTCTTAACTCACATTACTCACCCATAGAAAACGCTATCATTCTGTGAAGATCTTTGAATTGTCCGTTCTCATCAATGAACCGCTTCGGGTCAAATTTCTCCGGATTCGCCCAAACGTTTGGGTCCCGATGTGCAGCGTAAATGTTTGGCATAACAATTGTTCCACTTGGTATGTCGTATCCTGCGATAGTGGTGTCTTCAGTACATACATGTGGAACTGAGAGCGGGACTGGTGGCTTTAGGCGCATCACCTCGTAGTAAACGGCCTCCACGTAGCGCAGATTCTCCCTATCAGATAATGTAGGAAGACGGTCTCTACCTATCTCCTCATCTATCTGCTCGTGTATCTAAAATCAAAAATAATCAGGGACCATATGTGTTATGTCATATGAAACGCTAACACCATTTTAGAAACCCACTACGGGAATGTTTTTACCTTCGTCTGTACATCTGGATAGTGAAGCAGGTAGGCAATTGTAATATCAACGACAGACTTCACAGTTTCAGTGCTTCCACTGAAAACGTCTCCAAAAACAAACCTAAGACGGTTCACTGCATAAAAAATAACACTATTTATATAACTAGATGCATAGCGGTATCATAACAGATATTTTCTTCTAAACATATTGACATCTACGTGGCCCGATCAGAAAGTTTCTTACCAAATGATCTCATTTTTATTACTAGATGTTGCAAATTTAAGGGAGGATGGGGCAGCAGTATTTTAAGACTGATCCTCTTATCTCTTAAAGCAGTCACATACCTGACATACATATTTGTACAGGGTGTCCAAAAACAGGACTGAAGAAAAGTTGAATAACTCAGTCATTTTGCATATTCTGCTTTGAAATCCGAAAATTATTTGGCCTATTTAGTGTGAATTTTGATGATAATTTACCTATTGAGTCAAGAAATACAATTCTTTACAAAACATGCTCCAAGTGAGCCTTTGTGCACAATTAAATGCGGCGAACGAAGTTGTTGATGACCCTCCTACCAATACCAACATGGATGCCACGAATTTGGGTAGTTATTGCCCACCCAAGATCAATTGTCAGTAAGCATACACATTGAGATATCCCCACGGATAAAAATCTGGGGGATTGAGATCTTGTAACTGAGTAGTTCAACAAGTTAAACCTAGTCTGGGCCTTGTTTCTTATCTGACATTTCTTGTGGCCCGCCCTAGGTTTAACATCCGTGCCTATTCGGCCCTTGATGCAAAATATTTTAATGATGGCCTATGGCAGCGCATTGAATTCTATGCGCGTTTTATTAATAACTGATCGTGAGAATTTGCAACCAATGAAAGCATAGCACGGAAGTTAAACCCAACCATGGCAACAAGAACACTCAGATTATAAATGAAAGCCGTGGTATTGGGTTTAACTTGTCTTGAACTAGTGACTGAGCTGCCCATATCTTTTGCCTCTGCGACTGATGAGCTGACTACTAAAGCATATTGCTCAAGCCATTCCAGCAAATCATTTGCAGTGTCGAAGAGATGGCACCGTCTTGTTAAAACCATTGCCTATCTCTTTGAATACCCCTTCTGGTGCATAGCGATCTCCAAAGCTTATAAGAATTTGAATATAACGGTCTGCTTGTCCTTGTGATAGCAAGACATGATTCCATGTTTGCTTATTGCAACCCAGGCAGGGCATTTTTAAAAATGCAATGGACACTGTAACACTTCATGAGGATGTAAGCTCCAGTAGCAACTTTCCTTGAAATCAATTTGTCAATTCAAAAAGAAATCTGTGTAGGAGGGTCATCAACAAAGTTCTTTGTTCGCCGGATTCAATTCAGCAAATTTGTTCATGGCTAATTTCTAAAATGAGTGAAACAATCTACTTATAAGAGTAAAACAGCGTATAGACATTCAATTTTGTGTAAAATACGCATACACTACAGAAAATACAGAATGTATTTAAATGGGTCGTGTCTCGTGAATATGTTCATGAGTGACATGCTTGCATCATGTGGTTACTATTTGTTTCATGAGACAATAAAGCCTCTCCGTGGATTGAGCGTTGACGACAAGAAATCAATAATCGAAGACTTTAAAAGCAACTCAACAAAATACCTGATTCTAATGACATAGCTCCTTCATGTATTGAAATATCATGTCAGTAGACAGGTAGATGCAGGAAGTGTATTTCATTCGGAAGAAATTATTTTGAAGGCACTACGGCATGTAATGAGTCTTCATATGCCCCTTACATATATACGTATCAAATCAACCTTAATACAGAAAGTGAAACAGTTGCTCCACTCTCCCTGATTTCGAATACATAAACTCTATATTTTGTGTAAATTTTAATCAATTAAAACATGATTTATGTCATCTTACGGCCAAAACAAAACAAAAATGAGAGCATTTGATAAGAAACTTTTTGATCGGGCCTCGTATTCAGGCATGACTATTAAGCTGAATATAGGCCGATCGATGTTATGAATGTTTCGATTAGTAAGCTTTGCTCTATATTTTGAATTTATTTTCCCCGGACGAACAATACGATTATGGAACCCTCAATACGGTGACTGATACTGTTATACTTTAAAAGTAACCTAAAATACATCATAGATAGAAGTTAAATATTGAATACTATTTGTAAAAATATTTTTTTCTGAAAATATATGTTTAAACATGTATCTTACTGTTGAAAACGTCACTCCCGGAATTTTCTTTTGTTTTCTGAATCCACAGTTTCATAAGACTATCCTTTTCCTTATTTTCATTAATCAATTTCTCCCAAAATCGTTCGTTTTGCAATTGGTGCTGCTTAAAATCTTGTAAGCCAAAGACATCAATGGGAAGGAAGCGCAACGATGGATATATGTTCAGAATCTGGGCCTTCTGAACAAATAGCATATCTTGTTCAAAAACTAAAACAGAAAATCATTTCTGACACTTTCCTTTTAAATCAAAAGTATATAAGAATTTTTGAGTGAATTTGATTATCTAGAAATTGTCACATCCCACAACAATTTTTATGCGACGACTGTTTTTGCACCTCGAAATTAAAAAATATAATTTTTGCACAGGACATAATTTCATAATTTCATTTCTTCATCCAAGAGCACGTTAAGGTTCATGTGCAGTATGGCAAGTGATTTTAGACAGTCATATATTGAACCATGAATACTTTCAGGGCATAAATACAGTGTTTTTTATTAAAACAATATGTTTTCTTTCAAGTAAAGTACCCATGATGATAAAAATATCATTCGAACAATTCGAAAATTTGTCAACATGTCAACATTTTTTTCAAAATGTTGAACCTATTTACTCAAAAGAGGATCTTCTTTTTCTGGATTTTATTGCATGAAAAGATTATTCAACAAGAGGTCTAAAACTTCTTCAAAAGTAGAATGGTATTGAAAGTTTTGAAGATATCAATTTTCGATGACCAAAATTATGCTGAAAACAATGGATAGCACGATTTTTCCCTATGGGAAAATAACATGGGATATGTGGTTTTTAACTTTAACGGATTTCAATACGCACTCCGTTTTCAGAAATCATTAAAATAGTGTAGAAGAAACTTAATCCATAATTTTTCAGAGTTAGAATGAAATTTTACTATCATGGGGACTTCACTTGAAAGAAAATATATTGTTTTAATAAAAACCACTGTATTGATGGCCAGAAAGTACACATGGTGAAAGATATGACTGTCTAAAATCACTTGCCATACTGCACATGAACCTTTTACATATTCATGTATGGAGACAGGTATAGTCCAACATGTTGATCGAGTCACTTATACTATGTACAGTAATTACTGCGCTCTATAATTTACATGCATACTTGGAAATAATACTAGTATATAAGTTCCTGTAATTACGTTTTACTCTCTCCATGAACATTTCATCATCATAATCAAATCTCTGTCCTATTAGAATCTTGTTAATGATATTAGCCGTGCACTTTGTCAAAGGCATCAACAAATCAATCCCCTCGTCAGTTTGTCCATTCTCTGCGTATGCGTCACCACTGTTAGCATCAGGGCCATATTTCGAAGTATGTTCATCCAATTCATCCAGAAGGACTAGAATTTCTTCAATAATTTTATTTTCAAATTTGATTGTTCCCATTTGAAAGTGCTGCAAATACACAAATAGTTAATTTCCCCGTCATAATGATTGATGAACGCCCTGAGTACTACCCTTTAAATGGTTTATAGAGTACTTCTTGTCGATAAAAAATGACATCGCACTTAACATTTAATTGGAAGGCTGATTTAAGGCTAATTTTGTTTTCACTCTTTAATAATGCTCATGGGCGCTATTTTGAGTAACCATTTTGTCATTTTTGAGAAATAGGCATTGATCGACGAACGTTAATTATACGAACTTGTATCACTCATACTAATAAAAATGTACAGTATGTCAATTCATATGGAATACACCCCCTCAAAAGGTTGTCAACCGGAAGTTCATATGGAATACACTTCCCTCCAGAAAGTTGGCAACCGGAAGTTCATATGGAATACACTTCCCTCCAGAAAGTTGTCAACCGGAAGTTCATATGGAATACACTTCCCTCCAGAAAGTTGGCAACCGGAAGTTCATATGGAATACACTCCCCTCCAGAAAGTTGGCACCCGGAAGTTCATATGGAATACACTCCCCTCCAGAAAGTTGTGAACCGGAAGTTCATATGGAATACACTCCCCTCCAGAAAGTTGGCACCCGGAAGTTCATATGGAATACACTCCCCTCCAGAAAGTTGGCACCCGGAAGTTCATATGGAATACACTCCCCTCCAGAAAGTTGTCAACCGGAAGTTTTCCTTGGATAGCATACTAAAAGAGAGTTTCCGGTTGCTAAACTATTGTAGGGGAGTGTGGAGTCTATTATATATGAAGAAAATCCGTTTGTCTGACCTCTTGTCTCATGTGTCTAACCGAAATAGTCGATAATTTCACGCCTAACCATCGACAACGTACAGTGACGAGTGCTTACGAGTGCTTTCTGATTACGTTAAAAGATTTCCTTTGATCATTTTTCCCCTGTCGCCTAAGAGTGTCAAATATTTTTATGAGAAGTTTTTTAAAAGCTATATCAAACCTACATCATAGTTTTTGCTTCAAATCAGTTAAAGGTGCAACAAGTAGTGGAGAGGTTCCATCCAACGTCAAAATACATTTAAGTTTGGTTAGTTCATCAAGACTAACATATATTTTTATTATTTCCAAAGAAACCCCCAGAAATGAACATTATTTAACAGCTAATATTCCTCTTCAACGTGGTGGATCCTAGAAATCTATAAGTGGGACTACCTTTATAGAAGCTTTGAACTGAATTTACACTTCTTAATGCTAAAATTGATAGTTTATCTATTCATTTTAAGAAAATAGGTATGTCAAAGAAGATTTTAAGCCAAATGTTGCCCTGATAGTTCAGAAAAAGTAAAAATTTCCCTATTTTCTCTCTAAAGGCCTTGTTGTCCCTTTATAGTGACACCGTACATCGAAAGTGTAAAACGGTATATTTTGTCACTGTACGTCGTCTATGGTTAGGGGTGAATGTATAAGAAACCGTTTGAAAAATAAATAGCAAAAAGTGTTGACTTTGACCTACCTGTATAAAAGATTTATTAATGAAGCTTCTGGTTTCTGTTTGGATGTGACCATTGGAGCATGTGAACCCTGGTTCCCCTAGAAAGGTAAATGTAAAAGGATGAAATAAAAATGTATAACGCTCCGAAAAAGTATTGATCATTTAGTTTGCCCCGTATTTTATGTGAATATGGAACGTTAACGGAAGTATCCTGAAAAAATACTCGATGTATCAGAAAACACCGTGCACAAAACCTGATATTTCTTGATACCACCTGGAGACGGACACTCGTAGCCTGGACTATCCGAACACCTAATTCAACTGGGATACTCGACGTCTCATGAAATATAATAGTACAATTCGAATAAAGGACCGAAGGCCCAAGATTCAATATTTCACAATATAATGAAATATTGAAATATATAATAGAAATGACGTTTTTAGAGAGTTTTCAGCCGAACTTATACTGCAATTTTAACTTTCTCAAAGAAACCAGGAAAATACATTTCATTAGAAAAGGGAGGGGTATCGATATGGAGAACTGAATTCAACAATGTTTTTCTCTTAAACCAATCATTGAAAACATTCTGTAAAAACACGGTTATGTAATGTTGACTGATTGACAACAATTTAATGCGAAAATTATTTAGAAATATTTTATATTACTGTTTTAGTTAACATTTTTGTTTTTTTAGTGCAGTTGTTTTTGCTCCTTTCTACCAATTCTTGAGAATGAAATAAAATGTCTTTCCGAACCTTGTTGGAACAAAATAGCATATGTTTTTAGACCTCTCAATATTATAGTTATACAAAGGAATGTTTGGTTGATTTTAAAAAAGTATTCAAAAAATTAAAACAAAATCCCCCCAAAATAGATAAAAATCAAGATAAACCTTTTATTTCATTAACAAGATACTTTTTTTAAATCAACCAAAATTTCCTTTGTACAATTACAATATTGAGAGACCTAAACATGTTGATACCAAGAACAAAACAAGTGTTTAATGTGTTTTCTAAAACAATATAAATGAAAGTATATATATATTTTTTCAAATTATATTGTTACCATTCAAAAGATGACCATTAAATTGACGATGTGTTAAATTTTTAGAATTTTTTATGACTGGTTTAAGAGAAACGTGTGTTCAAAATGTTCTCCATATCGATACCACTCCTTTCCTCGTTTTCTAATCGAGGGAGTTGATTTGGGAATATCCCAGCAGTGGCAGAATTAATTTCTAAGTTTTGAAAATTTTGAAACCGGTGTAAAAGGGTAGGAGGTCTTATCAAATTATGGTCCTACTCTCCATTGATTTATATGGTGACCTAAATACAACCATTTCCCTCATTATCGAACTAGTAAATACTTGCCGAATATTTTGTTGTGATTTGAGTTCCTTGAAAGTTTCTGAAGCCATTCTCCAAGAGAAAACACATGGAGAAACGCAATGCACAATTACCTTTATTTGTAGTCCCCATTGTTTCTAAGATGAACATGTCAGGTCTGTCAGAAAAGTTTTTCTTCTGTGTGACAAGAGCTTCTTTGTTGACATCATAACTGTTAAGATAGACACACGGTTTCATGCCCAAGTGGATGGTGACGATATCGCCATATTGTCTGTGCACCTTAACGAGTTGTCCAAGTGGATCCTTGCTGTCTAGCCAAGGAAGGCTTCCTATCACAGGGAGTGCTGGAAGTCCTGGGGGCAAGTTAGGCCTGGGTCTCAGCACCAAATACCCAGCAATCATCAGCACAACGATTACACCTATTGCTAATAGAACCGCCATTCTTGTTTACTTATTGAGCTCGGGCTTGACCTTAACTTTAACAGAGTAGATTATCTGAACAGTGTCCAGGTTGTTTGAGCTCATGTTTTTGTGTTAATAATTTATATGTTCTAAACTAAACGAAAAAACAAATGCATGTTAGTGCAAAAAATAAAAAAGGTTAACGTTTCAAATTCTTATGTTCTTTTATCGTTTGGTATGCTACGTATTTGCAATAAAGTTACTTCAGTAAGACTTGTGTTTTACATTATCCAATTGCAACCTTGGACGGATGCTATCATGGTAGCCATAAACTTGAGAAACTGTAGTAAAGAATTTTTTTCTATTTATTCACTCAGTTTTATTCATTTAAAACGATCGGTTCAAAATACAAATACAAGTAGCGGCTGTGATTAAAAATTAATAGCCGCATTTGAATACATTTGAATACATATATAATGGTCACAGACTCACAGGTTGTGGAAAGGGTACGTATCGTTTGAGGTATAACATTTTATATTTATTGATAAACTGACTCCAGAATCAAGGAAATAAAAAATTTCCGAAGATTTTATGTCCGACTCTTGAGTAAATTAATTGAGCCAATATACCAACAGATACCTCTGGCAGAGGTCCGTGTCTTGTTGGGACTTATAGTTGAGATTTTGTTTGTTCCTAAAGTTCATCTTCTAATTCAATAAAAATCTCTATCTAAGTATGAATATAAAAGCTGCAGGTAACATCCTATGCTTAGTGATCTCGTGCTATGGTGTGTGAATTTGATTCTCAGTCCTTAGTTTATGAGTGGGGGGGGTGTATGTTGAAATATATGGTTTTAGAATGCCTATATAGACTGTTATGTCTAAAAAACTATTAATTGGAATCATTCCATATTAGACATTAGGCATGTTTGAGATGGAATTCTACATTAGAGTAAAATAAAAAGATGCTGTGTGAGTAAATAGGTTTGACAATGGAGGTCAAATATTTGGCTTGGATTCCACTAGCCTTTATGAGTACGTAGTGAATAGTATATATATAGTGCGCCTTTGGAATTAACTATATCATTGGTAAGTAAACTTATAAGGATATATTCAAAAATATAATATTAAGGTCAAATGGATATGATGATACCTTATGTTAAGTCAAAGGTGCACATTCTCATGTTAAGTCAATACACACTTGCTGCAATTTTATATTCTCAGGAGAAAATTAGTTATTTGGAACGTACATTCCTAAATACTTAAATTACACATAAAAGTACAGCATATTATTTTCAAATATCAAACCCCATTTCTACTGAAAACAAGAATTCTGAAGCATTTTGTAGCATTATGGGGTCACTGCACTAAATGACCCCTATCTCAGCCTATCTGGCTTCAAACTCTTAAATATTCTCAAAGTATAATTTGTCATTGAATTAGCTATTGTAAATCTAAAAATAATCCATTCTGGCCACAGAACGACTTGTCATTTTGTAATTGATTTGCATAAAATTAATAAACGACCCATTGGAGATGAAAGAATCAATATCTCATTTTGCGTTCTCTAAAAATTCAAATGAAGGTCAGATTCTCAAAGCTGACCCTTTCAGCTTTCCAATGGTGTATTGGAACGACAGACTGTTTTCAAATATCAAATCTCGATTCGACCGAAAACAAGAATTCTGAAGCATTTTGTAGCATAATGGGGCCATTGCACTTAAGGACCCCTATCTCAGCCTATCTTGGTTCAAACTCTTAAAAACTGACCCTTTCAGCTTTCCAATGGTGTATTAGAACCTTAGTTTAGAGGTGGTCATTTATATCACCTAAGTTTGTTCTACAACGATTAGATTTGTAATGTCAGAAAGAGTCATACTTAATCTAAAGGGCTTAGCTTAAAGCACTTTGTTCATAGAACGTAAACGGGAATGTATAGGTTTACGTTGGAGGTTCATGTCATAATAAATCACCTTGCAAAACCTTAAATTAATTAAAAATTTGATCACCAGACTTTTCAGATTCAAGACACGCCTTCAATGTCTTTCTTAATTTTCTTACTAAAACCTTTTAATTCAAAAGATTTGCTTTGGTCACATTGAAAGTCTAGAAACATTTTATTTTTTTGCATTCGTAAATCTTTTTGGCGTTTCCTCTTCAAAAGGGGGTCGTTGCAATATTTGCATCAATTCAAGATAACGATGAGACTCGATCACTGGTAATGGAGTACAAAATTTGTTGTCATTAAATGAAAGCAGTTGTTTTATTAACTCTTTTTGCATTATGCTTTGCCTTAGTGGCATCTGGACGAAGGTTAGTAAAGCATCTTTAATACATGTTTTGTGTAACATAGTAGTTCAACAATGCAACATGAGATTTGTTATTTTAACAAAATGAGACATAACGAATTAACAATGTACCAAAAGAATATACTACAATAATATAGTTACACAATGGAGTTACCATTCCAGTTGGTTTTATTCCCAGCATGACCCTATTGATTAACAGTGTGGTTACTCCCATACAGATTTTGGGGATTTTGTAGTACATGTATATACATATTTGTTATTGAAATGGTGTTACATGAATGTAAGATTGATAGATTAGATGCATGTAATATATTTTGTATTTCGTTAATTTGTAGAACTTCTTAGCTCTATGTGCCAGTGATTACTACAATGGATCCCTCTTCCATAGGAACATCAAGGGATTTATGGTCCAAACAGGAGATCCAACAGGTAACTAATGTTCAATACATGTTCTTGGTCTTCACTATGGATCCCTCTTCCATAGGAACATCAAGGGATTTATGGTCCAAACAGGAGATCCAACAGGTAACTAATGTTCAATACATGTTCTTGGTCTTCACTATGGATCCCTCTTCCATAGGAACATCAAGGGATTTATGGTCCAAACAGGAGATCCAACAGGTAACTAATGTTCAATACATGTTCTTGGTCTTCACTATGGATCCCTCTTCCATAGGAACATCAAGGGATTTATGGTCCAAACAGGAGATCCAACAGGTAACTAATGTTGAATACATGTTCTTGGTCTTCACTATGGATCCCTCTTCCATAGGAACATCAAGGGATTTATGGTCCAAACAGGAGATCCAACAGGTAACTAATGTTGAATACATGTTCTTGGTCTTCACTATGGATCCCTCTTCCATAGGAACATCAAGGGATTTATGGTCCAAACAGGAGATCCAACAGGTAACTAATGTTGAATACATGTTCTTGGTCTTCACTATGGATCCCTCTTCCATAGGAACATCAAGGGATTTATGGTCCAAACAGGAGATCCAACAGGTAACTAATGTTGAATACATGTTCTTGGTCTTCACTATGGATCCCTCTTCCATAGGAACATCAAGGGATTTATGGTCCAAACAGGAGATCCAACAGGTAACTAATGTTGAATACATGTTCTTGGTCTTCACTATGGATCCCTCTTCCATAGGAACATCAAGGGATTTATGGTCCAAACAGGAGATCCAACAGGTAACTAATGTTGAATACATGTTCTTGGTCTTCACTATGGATCCCTCTTCCATAGGAACATCAAGGGATTTATGGTCCAAACAGGAGATCCAACAGGTAACTAATGTTGAATACATGTTCTTGGTCTTCACTATGGATCCCTCTTCCATAGGAACATCAAGGGATTTATGGTTCAAACAGGAGATCCAACAGGTAACTAATGTTGAATACATGTTCTTGGTCTTCACTATGGATCTCTCTTCCATAGAAACATCAAGGGATTTATGGTCCAAACAGGAGATCCAACAGGTAACTA
Source organism: Owenia fusiformis (assembly GCA_903813345.2). Classification (NCBI taxonomy): domain Eukaryota; kingdom Metazoa; phylum Annelida; class Polychaeta; order Sabellida; family Oweniidae; genus Owenia; species Owenia fusiformis. The sequence goes on along the minus strand of CAIIXF020000006.1, from coordinate 11,494,494 downwards.
ATGTTCAATACATGTTCTTGGTCTTCACTATGGATCCCTCTTCCATAGGAACATCAAGGGATTTATGGTCCAAACAGGAGATCCAACAGGTAACTAATGTTGAATACATGTTCTTGGTCTTCACTATGGATCCCTCTTCCATAGGAACATCAAGGGATTTATGGTCCAAACAGGAGATCCAACAGGTAACTAATGTTGAATACATGTTCTTGGTCTTCACTATGGATCCCTCTTCCATAGGAACATCAAGGGATTTATGGTCCAAACAGGAGATCCAACAGGTAACTAATGTTGAATACATGTTCTTGGTCTTCACTATGGATCCCTCTTCCATAGGAACATCAAGGGATTTATGGTCCAAACAGGAGATCCAACAGGTAACTAATGTTGAATACATGTTCTTGGTCTTCACTATGGATCCCTCTTCCATAGGAACATCAAGGGATTTATGGTTCAAACAGGAGATCCAACAGGTAACTAATGTTCAATACATGTTCTTGGTCTTCACTATGGATCCCTCTTCCATAGGAACATCAAGGGATTTATGGTCCAAACAGGAGATCCAACAGGTAACTAATGTTGAATACATGTTCTTGGTCTTCACTATGGATCCCTCTTCCATAGGAACATCAAGGGATTTATGGTCCAAACAGGAGATCCAACAGGTAACTAATGTTCAATACATGTTCTTGGTCTTCACTATGGATCCCTCTTCCATAGGAACATCAAGGGATTTATGGTCCAAACAGGAGATCCAACAGGTAACTAATGTTCAATACATGTTCTTGGTCTTCACTATGGATCCCTCTTCCATAGGAACATCAAGGGATTTATGGTCCAAACAGGAGATCCAACAGGTAACTAATGTTCAATACATGTTCTTGGTCTTCACTATGGATCCCTCTTCCATAGGAACATCAAGGGATTTATGGTTCAAACAAGAGATCCAACAGGTAACTAATGTTGAATACATGTTCTTGGTCTTCACTATGGATCTCTCTTCCATAGGAACATCAAGGGATTTATGGTCCAAACAGGAGATCCAACAGGTAACTAATGTTCAATACATGTTCTTGGTCTTCACTATGGATCCCTCTTCCATAGGAACATCAAGGGATTTATGGTCCAAACAGGAGATCCAACAGGTAACTAATGTTGAATACATGTTCTTGGTCTTCACTATGGATCCCTCTTCCATAGGAACATCAAGGGATTTATGGTCCAAACAGGAGATCCAACAGGTAACTAATGTTCAATACATGTTCTTGGTCTTCACTATGGATCCCTCTTCCATAGGAACATCAAGGGATTTATGGTCCAAACAGGAGATCCAACAGGTAACTAATGTTGAATACATGTTATTGGTCTTCACTATGGATCCCTCTTCCATATGAACATCAAGGGAATTATGCTCCAAACAGGAGATCCAACATGTAACTAATGTAACAGGTAACTAATGTTGAATACATGTTCTTGGTCTTCACTATGGATCCCTCTTCCATAGGAACATCAAGGGATTTATGGTCCAAACAGGAGATCCAACAGGTAACTAATGTTCAATACATGTTCTTGGTCTTCACTATGGATCCCTCTTCCATAGGAACATCAAGGGATTTATGTTCCAAACAGGAGATCCAACAGGTAACTAATGTTCAATACATGTTCTTGGTCTTCACTATGGAACATCAAGGGATTTATGGTCCAAACAGGAGATCCAACAGGTAACTAATGTTGAATACATGTTCTTGGTCTTCACTATGGATCCCTCTTCCATAGGAAGATCAAGGGATTTATGGTCCAAACAGGAGATCCAACAGGTAACTAATGTTCAATACATGTTCTTGGTCTTCACTATGGATCCCTCTTCCATAGGAACATCAAGGGATTTATGGTTCAAACAAGAGATCCAACAGGTAACTAATGTTGAATACATGTTCTTGGTCTTCACTATGGATCTCTCTTCCATAGGAACATCAAGGGATTTATGGTCCAAACAGGAGATCCAACAGGTAACTAATGTTCAATACATGTTCTTGGTCTTCACTATGGATCCCTCTTCCATAGGAACATCAAGGGATTTATGGTCCAAACAGGAGATCCAACAGGTAACTAATGTTGAATACATGTTCTTGGTCTTCACTATGGATCCCTCTTCCATAGGAACATCAAGGGATTTATGGTCCAAACAGGAGATCCAACAGGTAACTAATGTTCAATACATGTTCTTGGTCTTCACTATGGATCCCTCTTCCATAGGAACATCAAGGGATTTATGGTCCAAACAGGAGATCCAACAGGTAACTAATGTTGAATACATGTTCTTGGTCTTCACTATGGATCCCTCTTCCATATGAACATCAAGGGAATTATGCTCCAAACAGGAGATCCAACAGGTAACTAATGTTCAATACATGTTCTTGGTCTTCACTATGGATCCCTCTTCCATAGGAACATCAAGGGATTTATGGTCCAAACAGGAGATCCAACAGGTAACTAATGTTGAATACATGTTCTTGGTCTTCACTATGGATCCCTCTTCCATAGGAACATCAAGGGATTTATGGTCCAAACAGGAGATCCAACAGGTAACTAATGTTGAATACATGTTCTTGGTCTTCACTATGGATCCCTCTTCCATAGGAACATCAAGGGATTTATGGTCCAAACAGGAGATCCAACAGGTAACTAATGTTGAATACATGTTCTTGGTCTTCACTATGGATCCCTCTTCCATAGGAACATCAAGGGATTTATGGTCCAAACAGGAGATCCAACAGGTAACTAATGTTCAATACATGTTCTTGGTCTTCACTATGGATCTCTCTTCCATAGGAACATCAAGGGATTTATGGTCCAAACAGGAGATCCAACAGGTAACTAATGTTCAATACATGTTCTTGGTCTTCACAATGAATCTCTCTTCCATGGGAACATCAAGGGATTTATGGTCCAAACAGGAGATCCAACAGGTAACTAATGTTGAATACATGTTCTTGGTCTTCACTATGGATCCCTCTTCCATAGGAACATCAAGGGATTTATGGTCCAAACAGGAGATCCAACAGGTAACTAATGTTGAATACATGTTCTTGGTCTTCACTATGGATCCCTCTTCCATATGAACATCAAGGGATTTATGGTCCAAACAGGAGATCCAACAGGTAACTAATGTTCAATACATGTTCTTGGTCTTCACTATGGATCTCTCTTCCATAGGAACATCAAGGGATTTATGGTCCAAACAGGAGATCCAACAGGTAACTAATGTTGAATACATGTTCTTGGTCTTCACTATGGATCCCTCTTCCATATGAACATCAAGGGATTTATGGTCCAAACAGGAGATCCAACAGGTAACTAATGTTGAATATATGTTCTTGGTCTTCACTATGGATCCCTCTTCCATAGGAACATCAAGGGATTTATGGCCCAAACAGGAGATCCAACAGGTAACTAATGTTCAATACATGTTCTTGGTCTTCACTATGGATCCCTCTTTCATAGGAACATCAAGGGATTTATGGTCCAAACAGGAGATCCAACGGGTAACTAATGTTGAATACATGTTCTTGGTCTTCACTATGGATCCCTCTTCCATAGGAACAATGGAACATCAAGGGATTTATGGTCCAAACAGGAGATCCAACAGGTAACTAATGTTCAATACATGTTCTTGGTCTTCACTATGGATCTCTCTTCCATAGGAACATCAAGGGATTGATGGTCCAAACAGGAGACCCAACAGGTAACTAATGTTCAATACATGTTCTTGGTCTTCACAATGGATCCCTCTTCCATAGGAACATCAAGGGATTTATGGTCCAAACAGGAGATCCAACAGGTAACTAATGTTCAACAGGTAACTAATGTTCAATACATGTTCTTGGTCTTCACTATGGATCCTTCTTCCATTGGAACATCAAGGGATTTATGGTCCAAACAGAAGATCCAACAGGTAACTAATGTTCAATACATGTTCTTGGTCTTCACTATGGATCCTTCTTCCATAGGAACATCAAGGGATTTATGGTCCAAACAGGAGATCCAACAGGTAACTAATGTTCAATACATGTTCTTGGTCTTCACTATGGATCTCTCTTCCATAGGAACATCAAGGGATTTATGGTCCAAACAGGAGATCCAACAGGTAACTAATGTTCAATACATGTTCTTGGTCTTCACTATCAGACTATGGGAGGCACGAACATTCAATATTTTGTAAAGTGGGTTTTCCAATATGATACATAGTACTACAGTCATCTAGGATTGTTTAAATGCAGAATCAGATCCATATAGGATAACAAAACTGCAAGCTACATGTACAATTGGTCTACTAATTCATTCCTTATGATATCAAATACAAGGTGACACAAAAAATACCACCCATCCCGATTCCAGAAAATTGTATTTTTGAACATTTTTTGATTTCACTGGGAGCATGCCTTGACTGAAAATGTTATTTGGTGAAGTTATTAAGGATTCAGAGTGCATAAATGGGGGAAAGTGTTTAAATTCTCCCACATAATAGAAATGGCAACCATAGAAATAAAAAAATACATTATTCTAAAAATCTTTAGCTTTCCTGGAATAAAGTACACTTTTGCTGGATTTTTAGAAAATATACATGATATGAATAATTTTCTGAAATTGAAACAATTTTTTCTTTCTCGCAAGATCTGATTCTCACTTGAGTTCAAAATAGAAAGATCCATATTGAGGAATTAATGATAATTGCAAATTGATAATTAAAGCACAATAATCAAAAAACAACATTTTACCATTTAAATGATAATTTGTCCACACAATCATTAATCATAAAATCGAGCTCTTTGTTACGATTCTATGATAAACAGACAAGAAACAAAACTATTTGCATTCATGAATTTAGCGGTCATACATCTAGAGGTTATGTCACATGACATGAAATATGTATGAGTTCTCCCAATATATTTGGGCAAGAATGAAGGCATATTTCATGTCATAGTGACATAACTGATGTCATACATACCTTTATTCCCATGGCCACATTATATGTGGTAACGGGGCAATATCGGGGTAATCTGGCAATAGCGTTGGATATAGTCCACTAACTTTCCCATTGACTTCCATACAAATGCTTTGTTAGGTATGTAATACACTCCAATATAGACGTTGTGACGTCACATATCATATTAAAATTATTATCCCATCGAACGAAGTTCGGAGGGATATAGGGAACGCCTCCGTACGTCCGTCCGTACGTCCGTCCGTACGGTACGTCCGTACGTCCGTCCGTCCGTCCGGGCGATAACTCAAATACCGTTGGCCCGATTTTGTTCATATTTTGTACACATATACCCTATGGGGGTAGAAGTTCTGCTCGAAAGCCGATTTTCAAAATGGTCGCTCAATTCAAAATGGCGGCCATTTTAGTGCCGATTTTACAGTAATTTAGGTGCAATATGTAAAACTGTAATAGCAATATGTTTTAAATGTAAAAAAATTATGAAGGACATTAATAAAGCTATAAATGTAGACATTAAAGAAGCACATGGCAGCCATCTTGAAAAATGGCGGCCTTTACTCGTTATTTTACGATTTTTGCTATAACTCGAAAAGTATCGGAGCGATTTTGTTCATATTTGGTATGTGAATACTATAAGCATTGCACACTGCCTAAAGACACTTTTGGTAGAAGGCAGCCATTTTTCAAAATGGCCGCCATTTTAACGTATATTACTATAACTCGAAAAGTAGTGAAGCGATTTTGTTCATATTTGGTATGTGAATACTATAAACATGGCACACTGTCCTATGACACTTTTGGTAGAATGCGGCCATTTTGAAAAAAAATTTGAAAAATGGCCGCCATTTTAACGTATTTTACTATAACTGGAAAAGTAGTGAAGCGATTTTGTTCATATTTGGTATGTTTCATATTTCATATGTGAATACTATAAGCATGGCACACTGTCTAATGACACTTTGGGTAGTAGGTGGCCATTTTGAAAAATGGTCACCATTTTTATGTTTTTTACTATAACTTGAAAAGTAGTGAAGCGATTTGGTCATATTTTGGTCAGATTTGGTGAATACTCATGAGCCTTGCACACTGTCTCATGACACTTCAGATAGTAGGCAGCCATTTTATAAAAATGGCTGTCATTTTTACATTTTTTACTATAACTCGAAAAGTAGTGGAGCAATTTTGTTCATATTTGATATGTGAATACTTTAAGCATGGCACATTGTCTAATAAAACTTTGGGGAGTAGTCAGCCATTTTGAAAAATGGCCACCATTTTTATGTGTGTTATTTTACAAGTACATGTATGCGATTTTTCAAAGATTTTATAGGTGGCTACTTAAAAGCATATTATTTCTTCTGATGACAACTTGGCTAGTGAGCAACCATTTTGAAAATGGTGGCCTTTCTGGTGTGTTGTTTTATGATGTTTGCTATATATTTCGTTTGTAAAAATGCCAGCCATTTCTGTTCGATGGGATTCGCTACGCTTTGGCGTTGCCGTTGTTCTGGTTTTTATATATCTGGATTTAAGTCAATTTATGACCTATTCTTATGTAAGTAAGATTAACTTAAGACCAAAGAACTGCTGGGTAATGTATGTTTTTCATTTAAAAAGTTAGTATGCTGTTTGTAACTTTCCAAAGGTACTGCCAAGAAATTAGATATCTCTTTACATTCTAATACGATATACATGTATGTGTATCACATGATTGGTGAAGTGTTGCCATTTTATTCATGATATTATATTACATTTCAGGCACTGATAAAGGAGGAGACAGTATCTATGGCAAAAAATTTGATGATGAATTTGATGACAATTTGAAGGGAGGAGCATGTCAGTGAAGTTCTGTTATGTAGTGACACTTAAAGATTATATGCCGTGTAATGTAGACTTTAAAATTCAAGAACAAAAGTGGTGTTTTATTGCCAATTCATTAACAAATATAATTTGTCCAAAACTTTTTACGAACAGTTTTAATACCTTTTTTTGTATTCTGGCCTTTGACACTTGAGCTTACATGATTCATGCTCAGCTTGAAATAGAAATTGATTTAGGGACTACATATTTAAAGAGTCCTATGCAAGAAGATGGTATTTCCTTTGGCTGTATCCAAAGTGCAATGGGGGTATGTTATGGTGAAGGTATAGAAGAGTTTAACTTTAAAACATACATGTAAAGTTTAACATAAAATTCTACACATGAATTTTATTCATTTATTTCATAAGCTAAAGTACAACCACACACAAGGTACATGCATATCAAATATTAAAGTTTGGACAACTATAAGTTCCTTATTTTCATGTCATTGTTATCCCATCGAACAAAGTTGTCCGTCCATCCTTACTCGTTATTTCACGATTTTTGCTGTAACTCTAAAAGTAGTGGAGCAATTTTGTTCATATTTGGTATGTGAATACTATAAGCATGGCACACTGTCTAAATGACACTTTTGGTAGAAGGTGATGGCTGCCATTTTTTCTATATACTTTGTTTGAAAACATGCCAGCCATGGCTGTTTGATGGGATTTGCTACGCTTTGGCATTGCTGTTGTCTAGTTTGACTTACTTGAATTACCAACAGTACAATGAACATTTCAAGCATCTGTTACTATATTTTATTTTAATTTTCTCTACTCTTTTCAGCATGATAAACGAGGAATAGTTTCCATGGCGAATAATGGTTCCAACAAAAATGGCTCTCAGTTTTTCATAACATATGCTAAGCAGACGTCTCTCGATTTGAAATACACCATTTTTGGAAAGTAAGTAAATTTAGAATACACCATATTTGGGAAGTAAGTAAAGCTAAAGTACACCATATTTGGGAAGTAAGTAAAGCTGAAATATACCATATTTGGAAAGTATGTAAAGATGAACTATATATATTTGGGAAGACGTTAGTAAAGCTAAAATACACCATATTTGGGAAGTAAGTAAAGCTGAAATATACCATATTCGGGAAGTAAATAAAGCTAAAATACACCATATTTGGAAAGTAAGTAAACTTGAAAGTAAGTAAATTTTATTTACAAAAGGTCAAATCTCTCACTGACAAAATTGGAAACAACATTTACAATTAGCCAACCAATGTATATATTCATTTAATTACGATGAAGAAAAATTAGATCAAAATAATAAATGTTATGTAAACATCTTTATGAACTTAAAATTTGAATATTCAGATTGCTAGACTGGAGATGCAAATGGCAATATGTATGTATGTATGTATAATTTATTTGCCTCTTAATAACAGGGAGTTACATTCACAATTTTATACAAACTAATTAAAAAGTGAAAGTATCAGACAAAGATTAATAAAGAGTAGGTAATGTACAGAAATTAGACATTTTTAACAGCAGTTATCTCTGCTTATGCATTATGTACACTTATAAATTCCCAAATGAATTTAATAATTATGTATTTTTCTTTCAGAGTTATTGATGGCTTTGACACATTAGACGAATTAGAAAAACAGCCAGTAAATGAGAAAAGCTACAGACCTTTGAATGAAATCAGAATTAGAGACATCACCATACATGCTAACCCTATAGCAGGGTGATACATTACCAATAATAGACACTTACTGGAACAGTATATTTATTCTGAGTGTCAGAGCCTAGTATATTCAGATAGGAGAAAGACCTTAATAACCCCATAAGTAGCTGTCACATGGCCTTTAATGGGTTTTAGTATGTGTTAAATGTCAGCTATTTATGAAAACATGCAGTTTGGTGACCACTTTTTTGATTTGGTAACTGGATTTTGATCAATCATATTCTACCAGGGGAAGGATAAATCAAGGGATTGTTTTTAACTCAAAGAGTGTTGATGATGCTTTCCTAAAGAAACATCAAATCAAATTATTTGCATAGGAGCAGCGCTATCTTGAACAAAGTTGTTACCAAATATACTAATTTGGATGCACCATTTGTGTACTTTTAAAGAAAATACATGTATGAGACAATAGCATGTACATGTACGTTATCTTGAACTCAATCTTTGTTAGGCAAAAAGTTCACTATTTATTTTTGGAAGGCTTAAGGATTTAAGCACTGAACTCGACGCTTTGTCACTTTGTTTGTAAAATATATCACAAGTGGATAGTCACGAGTGATATATTTTATAAAGCATTGAGGTCAGTGCTTAAATCCTTTTCACTCATTTCAAAACAATTTTATAAAAAGAAACATATTTCAACTGTATGCAGGCAGGCCATTTTGTCATCTGGAAAGTTTCCATTCAGTTTCTAGCTGGCTGTAACGTGTTTCTTCTCCCTCTGATTGATCTAATATTAACTTTCATGTGCCAAAATATTGTATTTTAGAAAGAAAACAACTGGGGTTTAGATGATATGTTTGCTTAGAGAGAACCATAAGTGAAGTTGTCGAAGCTAAGTTGTCCAAGCTATGAAACCTTGTAAATTAAGATACTGTAGGTTATGTGAAGCAATAATTGCCTCTCTGGCACACACTCTATAGAACTTTTTTCGGTTTCTGGCTCATGATTTGACTCACCTTGTATAGGTACTGACGAGAGATTTACAGACAGATTGTAATCTGTTAATTTATAAACGAGAGGATAATTTACTTTATACGTAACTTACTAAATAAACAGTTGAATTTTATAATAAACATTCAAACTCTTAATTACATGGGTCTGTTTTAAGTTTAATTGAAAAAACAGAAATAAATTCTCTAACCGTACTTAACCAGATTATAATTGATTGAAGCGAGGTGTATGTCTGACGATTGATTAATTACCACTTCGGTAGATATCAAAAATATATGTTAAGTGATACTTTGTGGTCAAAAAATGGTGCTTTATATAAAGAACGTTCAATTGAAGTGCTAACTGACTCCACTAATAGTAATTGTCCAGTGACAATAGATAAAATGTTTGTCAATATCTTCTAGTAATGCAGACCTTGTAACGTTTAAGCGTTAGTGTCAAGCCCACTTCACAATTCAGGTCAGGTAATTCTACACCAGGGGGCACTGAGAACTTGTACCGTTGTAGAAGAGCAGTGAATAAAAGAAAGAGCTTCATCCTAGCAACAGCTTCACCCGGACACACTCGTTTACCTGAAATAATTTTGCATTACGTGACTTATACTCATTCGGACCATGTTATAATATGACGGCCTACATGGAAAATCCAAAATGGCTGCCTTAATTTTTGTGAAACTTTGGTTTCTTGAGAATGCCGTTAAGGGTAATGTTCTCTTAACTCACATTACTCACCCATAGAAAACGCTATCATTCTGTGAAGATCTTTGAATTGTCCGTTCTCATCAATGAACCGCTTCGGGTCAAATTTCTCCGGATTCGCCCAAACGTTTGGGTCCCGATGTGCAGCGTAAATGTTTGGCATAACAATTGTTCCACTTGGTATGTCGTATCCTGCGATAGTGGTGTCTTCAGTACATACATGTGGAACTGAGAGCGGGACTGGTGGCTTTAGGCGCATCACCTCGTAGTAAACGGCCTCCACGTAGCGCAGATTCTCCCTATCAGATAATGTAGGAAGACGGTCTCTACCTATCTCCTCATCTATCTGCTCGTGTATCTAAAATCAAAAATAATCAGGGACCATATGTGTTATGTCATATGAAACGCTAACACCATTTTAGAAACCCACTACGGGAATGTTTTTACCTTCGTCTGTACATCTGGATAGTGAAGCAGGTAGGCAATTGTAATATCAACGACAGACTTCACAGTTTCAGTGCTTCCACTGAAAACGTCTCCAAAAACAAACCTAAGACGGTTCACTGCATAAAAAATAACACTATTTATATAACTAGATGCATAGCGGTATCATAACAGATATTTTCTTCTAAACATATTGACATCTACGTGGCCCGATCAGAAAGTTTCTTACCAAATGATCTCATTTTTTATTACTAGATGTTGTAACACGATAACCTATGCACGATATCATTTCCCATGTTTACTGTTGATTAAGAGGTTGCCAAAGCAACCAAATTTAAGGGAGGATGGGGCAGCAGTATTTTAAGACTGATCCTCTTATCTCTTAAAGCAGTCACATACCTGACATACATATTTGTACAGGGTGTCCAAAAACAGGACTGAAGAAAAGTTGAATAACTCAGTCATTTTGCATATTCTGCTTTGAAATCCGAAAATTATTTGGCCTATTTAGTGTGAATTTTGATGATAATTTACCTATTGAGTCAAGAAATACAATTCTTTACAAAACATGCTCCAAGTGAGCCTTTGTGCACAATTAAATGCGGCGAACGAAGTTGTTGATGACCCTCCTACCAATACCAACATGGATGCCACGAATTTGGGTAGTTATTGCCCACCCAAGGTCAGTAAGCATACACATTGAGATATCCCCACGGATAAAAATCTGGGGGATCTTGTAACTGAGTAGTTCAACAAGTTAAACCTAGTCTGGGCCTTATTTCTTATCTGACATTTCTTGTGGCCCGCCCTAGGTTTAACATCCGTGCCTATTCGGCCCTTGATGCAAAATATTTTAATGATGGCCTATGGCAGCGCATTGAATTCTATGCGCGTTTTATTTATAACTGATTGTGAGAATTTGCAACCAATGAAAGCATAGCACGGAAGTTAAACCCAACCACGGCAACAAGAACACTCAGATTATAAATGAAAGCCGTGGTATTGGGTTTAACTTGTTGAACTAGTGACTGAGCTGCCCATATCTTTTGCCTCTGCGACTGATGAGCTGACTACTAAAGCATATTGCTCAAGCCATTCCAGCAAATCATTTGCAGTGTCGAAGAGATGGCACCGTCTTGTTGAAACCATTGCCTATCTCTTTGAATACCCCTTCTGGTGCATAGCGATCTCCAAAGCTTATAAGAATTTGAATATAACGGTCTGCTTGTCCTTGTGATAGCAAGACATGATTCCATGTTTGCTTATTGCAACCCAGGCAGGGCATTTTTAAAAATGCAATGGACACTGTAACACTTCATCATGAGGATGTAAGCTCCAGTAGCAACTTTCCTTGAAATCAATTTGTCAATTCAAAAAGAAATCGGTGTAGGAGGGTCATCAACAAAGTTCTTTGTTCGCCGGATTCAATTCAGCAAATTTGTTCATGGCTAATTTCTAAAATGAGTGAAACAATCTACTTATAAGAGTAAAACAGCGTATAGACATTCAATTTTGTGTAAAATACGCATACACTACAGAAAATACAGAATGTATTTAAATGGGTCGTGTCTCGTGAATATGTTCATGAGTGACATGCTTGCATCATGTGGTTACTATTTGTTTCATGAGACAATAAAGCCTCTCCGTGGATTGAGCGTTGACGACAAGAAATCAATAATCGAAGACTTTAAAAGCAACTCAACAAAATACCTGATTCTAATGACATAGCTCCTTCATGTATTGAAATATCATGTCAGTAGACAGGTAGATGCAGGAAGTGTATTTCATTCGGAAGAAATTATTTTGAAGGCACTACGGCATGTAATGAGTCTTCATATGCCCCTTACATATATACGTATCAAATCAACCTTAATACAGAAAGTGAAACAGTTGCTCCACTCTCCCTGATTTCGAATACATAAACTCTATATTTTGTGTAAATTTTAATCAATTAATACATGATTTATGTCATCTTACGGCCAAAACAAAACAAAAATGAGAGCATTTGATAAGAAACCTCGTATTCAGGCATGACTATTAAGCTGAATATAGGCCGATCGAAGTTATGAATGTTTCGATTAGTAAGCTTTGCTCTATATTTTGAATTTATTTTCCCCGGACGAACAATACGAGTATGGAACCCTCAATACGGTGACTGATACTGTTATACTTTAAAAGTAACCTAAAATACATCATAGATAGAAGTTAAATAATGAATACTATTTGTAAAAATATTTTTTTCTGAAAATATATGTTTAAACATGTATCTTACTGTTGAAAACGTCACTCCCGGAATTTTCTTTTGTTTTCTGAATCCACAGTTTCATAAGACTATCCTTTTCCTTATTTTCATTAATCAATTTCTCCCAAAATCGTTCGTTTTGCAATTGGTGCTGCTTAAAATCTTGTAAGCCAAAGACATCAATGGGAAGGAAGCGCAACGATGGATATATGTTCAGAATCTGGGCCTTCTGAACAAATAGCATATCTTGTTCAAAAACTAAAACAGAAAATCATTTCTGACACTTTCCTTTTAAATCAAAAGTATATAAGAATTTTTGAGTGAATTTGATTATCTAGAAATTGTCACTTCCCACAACAATTTTTATGCGACGACTGTTTTTGCACCTCGAAATTAAAAAATATAATTTTTGCACAGGACATAATTTCATAATTTCATTTCTTCATCCAAAAGCACGTTAAGGTTCATGTGCAGTATGGCAAGTGATTTTAGACAGTCATATATTGAACCATGAATACTTTCAGGGCATAAATACAGTGTTTTTTATTAAAACAATATGTTTTCTTTCAAGTAAAGTACCCATGATGATAAAAATATCATTCGAACAATTCGAAAATTTGTCAACATGTCAACATTTTTTTCAAAATGTTGAACCTATTTACTCAAAAGAGGATCTTCTTTTTCTGGATTTTATTGCATGAAAAGATTATTCAACAAGAGGTCTAAAACTTCTTCAAAAGTAGAATGGTATTGAAAGTTTTGAAGATATCAATTTTCGATGACCAAAATTATGCTGAAAACAATGGATAGCACGATTTTTCCCTTTGGGAAAATAACATGGGATATGTGGTTTTTAACTTTAACGGATTTCAATACGCAAGTTCCGTTTTCAGAAATCATTAAAATAGTGTAGAAGAAACTTAATCCATAATTTTTCAGAGTTAGAATGAAATTTTACTATCATGGGGACTTCACTTGAAAGAAAATATATTGTTTTAATAAAAACCACTGTATTGATGGCCAGAAAGTACACATGGTGAAAGATATGACTGTCTAAAATCACTTGCCATACTGCACATGAACCTTTTACATATTCATGTATGGAGACAGGTATAGTCCAACATGTTGATCGAGTCACTTATACTCACAGGCTGGTATCGAAATATTTGTCCGCTGTGACGGAGCATGCTATTTTTCATAAAAACATTAAGAATACTTCACGATTTATTTTTTAACTCATATGTTTCGTTATACCATACAAAATTACTTACTCCATGCAATGGATATATCATTTGCGGGTAGCTTTCACTTCTGTTTGAAGTCCAATTACGCTGGGAAGAAAAGCTATTGAAAATGGCACCGGAGTATCATACTTCAAAATGTACCATTTCTTGTTTAACTTTCTAATGGCACGATAAAGTGACACAATAATATTTACACATGGTTTCAGCATAACTATGAAGGTATAAATGAGATGTTGATGTATTTTGTCTTTTTAATTCTTTTATAAAAATTAATGTTTAATTTTTTTGTCCGCTGTGACGGAGCAGTTGCAAATATGAACTGTGAAAATGCTCCGTCACAGCGGACAAAAAATATTAATATTATTTTTTATAAAATGATTAAAAAGACCCAATGCATTAATATCTCATTAATACATTCAGAGTTATGCTGAAAACATATGTTAATATTATCGTGTCACTATATCATGCCATTAAAAAGATAAAAAATAAATGGTACATTTTAGAGTTTGATACTCTGGCGCCGTTTTCAATAGATTTTACTCCTAGCGTTATTGGACTTCAAACAGAAGTGAATGTTACACGCAAATGATATATCCATTGCATGGGGTAAGTAATTATCTTTAATATAACGAAACATATGAGTTAAAAAATAAATCGTGAAGCATTCTTAGTGTTTTTATGAAAAATAGCATGCTCCGTCACAGCGGACAAATCTTTCGATACCAGCCTGTGATACTATGTACAGTAATTACTGCGCTCTATAATTTACATGCATACTTGGAAATAATACTAGTATATAAGTTCCTGTAATTACGTTTTACTCTCTCCATGAACATTTCATCATCATAATCAAATCTCTGTCCTATTAGAATCTTGTTAATGATATTAGCCGTGCACTTTGTCAAAGGCATCAACAAATCAATCCCCTCGTCAGTTTGTCCATTCTCTGCGTATGCGTCACCACTGTTAGCATCAGGGCCATATTTCGAAGTATGTTCATCCAATTCATCCAGAAGGACTAGAATTTCTTCAATAATTTTATTTTCAAATTTGATTGTTCCCATTTGAAAGTGCTGTAAATACACAAATGGTTAATTTCCCCGTCATAATGATGAGTACTACCCTTTAAATGGTTTATAGAGTACTTCTTGTCGATAAAAAATGACAGCGCACTTAACATTTAATTGGAAGGCTGATTTAAGGCTAATTTTGTTTTCACTCTTTAATAACGCTCATGGGCGCTATTTTGAGTAACCTTTTTGTCATTTTTGAGAAATAGGCATTGATCGACGAACGTTAATTATACGAACTTGTATCACTCATAGTAATAAAAATGTACAGTATGTCAATTCATATGGAATACACCCCCTCAAAAGGTTGTCAACCGGAAGTTCATATGGAAAACACCCCCTCAAAAGGTTGTCAACCGGAAGCTCATATGGAATACACTCCCCTCCAGAAAGTTGGCAACCGGAAGTTCATATGGAATACACTCCCCTCCAGAAAGTTGTCAACCGGAAGTTCATATGGAATACACCCCCTCAAAAGGTTGTCAACCGGAAGCTCATATGGAATACACTTCCCTCCAGAAAGTTGTCAACCGGAAGTTCATATGGAATACACTCCCCTCCAGAAAGTTGTCAACCGGAAGCTCATATGGAATACACTTCCCTCCAGAAAGTTGGCAACCGGAAGTTCATATGGAATACACTCCCCTCCAGAAAGTTAACCGGAAGTTCTTATGGAATACACTCCCCTCCAGAAAGTTGGCACCCGGAAGTTCATATGGAATACACCCCCTCAAAAGGTTGTCAACCGGAAGCTCATATGGAATACACTCCCCTCCAGAAAGTTGGCAACCGGAAGTTCATATGGAATACACTCCCCTCCAGAAAGTTAACCGGAAGTTCTTATGGAATACACTCCCCTCCAGAAAGTTGGCACCCGGAAGTTCATATGGAATACACCCCCTCAAAAGGTTGTCAACCGGAAGCTCATATGGAATACACTTCCCTCCAGAAAGTTGGCAACCGGAAGTTCATATGGAATACACTCCCCTCCAGAAAGTTAACCGGAAGTTCTTATGGAATACACTCCCCTCCAGAAAGTTGGCACCCGGAAGTTCATATGGAATACACCCCCTCAAAAGGTTGTCAACCGGAAGCTCATATGGAATACACTCCCCTCCAGAAAGTTGGCAACCGGAAGTTCTTATGGAATACACTCCCCTCCAGAAAGTTGGCACCCGGAAGTTCATATGGAATACACTCCCCTCCAGAAAGTTGTCAACCGGAAGTTTTCCTTGGATAGCATACTAAAAGAGAGTTTCCGGTTGCTATTGTAGGGGAGTGTGGAGTCTATCATATATGAAGAAAATCCGTTTGTCTGACCTCTTGTCTCATGTGTCTAACCGAAATAGTCGATAATTTCACGCCTAACCATCGACAACGTACAGTGACGAGTGCTTACGAGTGCTTTCTGATTACGTTAAAAGATTTCCTTTAATCATTTTTCCCCTGTCGCCTAAGAGTGTCAAATATTTTTATGAGAAGTTTTTTAAAAGCTATATCAAACCTACATCATAGTTTTTGCTTCAAATCAGTTAAAGGTGCAACAAGTAGTGGAGAGGTTCCAGCCAACGTCAAAATACATTTAAGTTTGGTTAGTTCATCAAGACTAACATATATTTTTATTATTTCCAAAGAAACCCCCAGAAATGAACATTATTTCAGCTAATATTCCTCTTCAACGTGGTGGATCCTAGAAATCTATAAGTGGGACTACCTTTATAGAAGCTTTGAACTGAATTTACACTTCTTAATGCTAAAATTGATAGTTTATCTATTCATTTTAAGAAAATGGGTATGTCAAAGAAGATTTTAAGCCAAATGTTGCCCTGATAGTTCAGAAAAAGTAAAAATTTCCCTATTTTCTCTCTAAAGGCCTTGTTGTCCCTTTATAGTGACACCGTACATCGAAAGTGTAAAACGGTATATTTTGTCACTGTACGTCGTCTATGGTTAGGGGTGAATGTATAAGAAACCGTTTGAAAAATAAATAGCAAAAAGTGTTGACTTTGACCTACCTGTATAAGAGATTTATTAATGAAGCTTCTGGTTTCTGTTTGGATGTGACCATTGGAGCATGTGAACCCTGGTTCCCCTAGAAAGGTAAATGTAAAAGGATGAAATAAAAATGTATAACGCTCCGAAAAAGTATTGATCATTTAGTTTGCCCCGTATATTATGTGAATATGGAACGTTAACGGAAGTATCCTGAAAAAATACTCGATGTATCAGAAAACACCGTCACAAAACCTGATATTTCTTGATACCACCTGGAGACGGACACTCGTAGCCTGGACTATCCGAACACCTAATTCAACTGGGATACTCGACGTCTCATGAAGTATAATAGTACAATTCGAATAAAGGACCGAAGGCCCAAGATTCAATATTTCACAATATTGCCCGCAGAAATGACGTTATTAGAGAGTTTTCGGTATAAGTTTTCAGCCGAACTTATACTGCAATTTTAACTTTCTCAAAGAAACCAGGAAAATACATTTCATTAGAAAAAGGAGGGGTATCGATATGGAGAACTGAATTCAACAATGTTTTTCTCTTAAACCAATCATTGAAAACATTCTGTAAAGACACGGTCATGTAATGTTGACTGATTGACAACAATTTAATGCGAAAATTATTTAGAAATATTTTATATTACTGTTTTAGTTAACATTTTTGTTTTTTTAGTGCAATTGTTTTTGCTCCTTTCTACCAATTCTTGAGAATGAAATGAAATGTCTTTCCGAACCTTTTTGGAACAAAATAGCATATACAACATGTTTTTGGACCTCTCAATGTTATAGTTATACAAAGGAATTTTTGGTTGATTTTAAAAAAGTATTCAAAAAATTAAAACAAAATCCCCCCAAAATAGATAAAAATCAAGATAAACCTTTTATTTCATTAACAAGATACTTTTTTAAAATCAACCAAAATTTCCTTTGTACAACTACAATATTGAGAGACCTAAACATGTTGATACCAAGAACAAAACAAGTGTTTAATGTGTTTTCTAAAACAATATAAATGAAAGTATATATATATTTTTTCAAATTATATTGTTACCATTCAAAAGATGACCATTAAATTGACGATGTGTTAAATTTTTAGAATTTTTTATGACTGGTTTAAGAGAAACGTGTGTTCAAAATGTTCTCCATATCGATACCACTCCTTTCCTCGTTTTCTAATCGAGGGAGTTGATTTGGGAATATCCCAGCAGTGGCAGAATTAATTTCTAAGTTTTGAAAATTTTGAAACCGGTGTAAAAGGGTAGGAGGTCTTATCAAATTATGGTCCTACTCTCCATTGATTTATATGGTGACCTAAATACAACTATTTCCCTCATTATCTTATACGCAATCAGGGCCAGTAAGGGCCGTTAAGAAAGGGGACCATAATCCCTGGGGGACCATCATTTCTTTCACACCGGAACTCACGAACTAGTAAATACTTGCCGAATATTTTGTTGTGATTTGAGTTCCTTGAAAGTTTCTGAAGCCATTCTCCAAGAGAAAACACATGGAGAAACGCAATGCAAAATTACCTTTATTTGTAGTCCCCATTGTTTCTAAGATGAACATGTCAGGTCTGTCAGAAAAGTTTTTCTTCTGTGTGACAAGAGCTTCTTTGTTGACATCATAACTGTTAAGATAGACACACGGTTTCATGCCCAAGTGGATGGTGACGATATCGCCATATTGTCTGTGCACCTTAACGAGTTGTCCAAGTGGATCCTTGCTGTCTAGCCAAGGAAGGCTTCCTATCACAGGGAGTGCTGGAAGTCCTGGGGGCAAGTTAGGCCTGGGTCTCAGCACCAAATACCCAGCAATCATCAGCACAACGATTGCACCTATTGCTAATAGGACCGCCATACTTGTTTACTTATTTTACTTATTGAGCTCGGGCTTGACCTTAACTTTAACAGAGTAGATTATCTGGACAGTGTCCAGGTTGTTTGAGCTCATGTTTTGTGTTAATAATTTATATGTTCTTAACTAAACGAAAAAACAAATGCATGTTGGTGCAAAAAAATAATAAAAAAGGTTAAAGTTTCAAATTCTTATGTTCTTTTATCGTTTGGTATGCTACGTATTTGCAATAAAGTTACTTCAGTAAGACTTGGCAATATGTTTTACCTTATCCAACCTTGGACGCATGCTATCATGGCAGCCATAAATTTGAGAAACTATAGTAAACAATGTTTTTCTATTTATTCACTCAGTTTTATTCATTTAAAACGATCGGTTCAAAATACAAATACAAGTAGCGGCTGTGATTAAAAATTAATAGCCGCATTTAAATACATTTGAATACATATACATATAATGGTCACAGACTCACAGGTTGTGGAAAGGGTACGTCGTTTGAGGTATGACATGTTATATTTATTGATAATCTGACTCCAGAATCAAGGAAATAAAAAATTTCCGAAGATTTTATGTCCGACCCTTCGAGTAAATTAATTGAGGCAAAATACCAACATGAGGAATCTGGCAGTGGTCCGTGTCTTGTTGGGACTTATATAGTTGAGATTTTGTATGTTCCTAAAGTTCATCTTCTAATTCAATAAAAAATCTCTATGCTTAGTGATCTAGTGCTATGTTTTGTGACTTTGATTCTCAGTCCTTAGTTTATTTGAGTGGGAGGGTGTATGTTGAAATATATGGTTTTAGAATGCCTATATGGACTGTTATGTCTAAAAAACTATTAATTGGAATCATTCCATATTAGACATTAGGCATTTTTGAGATGGAATTCTACATTAGAGTAAAATAAAAAGATGCTGTCTGAGTGTAACAATGGAGGTCAAATATTTGGCTTGGATTCCACTAGCCTTTATGTGTACGTAGTGTATAGTATGTATAGTGCTCCTTTTATTTGGAATTAACTATATTATTGATAAGTAAACTTTTCAAAAGATAATATTAAGGTCAAATGGATATGATGATACCTTATTAGTCAAAGGTGCACATTCTCATATTAAGTCAATACACACTTGATACAATTTTATATTCTCAGGAGAAAATTAGTAATTTGTAATGTACATTCCTAAATGCTTAAATTACACATTAAAGTACATATTATTTTCAAATATGAAGGTCAGATTCTCAAAGCTGACCCTTTCAGCTTTCCCCAGGATGTCTTGGAACGACAGACTATTTTCAAATATCAAATCTCGATTCGACCGAAAACAAAAATTCTGAAGCATTTTGTAGCATAATGCCGGGGCCATTGCACTTAATGACCCCTATCTCAGCCTATCTTGGTTCAAATTCTTAAAAAACTGACCCTTTCAGCTTTCCAATGGTGTATTAAAACCTTAGTTCAGGTGGTCATTTATATCAGCCCAGTTTGTTCTACAACGATTAGATTTGTAATGTTTGCTCAGCTTAAAGCACTTTTGTTCATGGAACGTAAACGGGAACGTATAGGTTTACGTTGGCGGTTCATGTCATAATAAATCGCCTTGCTTAACCTATTTATTTGACCACTAGACTTTTTAGATTCAAGACACGCCTTCAATGTTTTTCTTAATTTTCTTACTAAAACCCTTTAATTCAAAAGATTTGCGTTGGTCACATTGAGAGTCTAGAAACATTTTATTTTTTGCATTCGTAAATCTTTTTGGCGTTTCCTCTTCAAAAGGGGGTCGTTGCAATATTTGCATCAATTCAAGATAACGGTGAGACTCGATCACCTGGTAATGGAGTACAAAATTTGTTTGATTGAGTTTCTCCCATCACATTTCCTCATGTTGATTCGTGTTTGTCTGGAGGCCTCTTGGTTACTCGTTTATCACACAGTGCAGCAGCACGTTGTGTATGGCTGCAGTGTGTGCGGAGGGTAGATGACATTGTTTATGACCAACACTCTACACACACAGAACCTTTATCATCACACACCTTTGGTGTACTAATAATTTATACTTAATGAGCTTTAATCATGTCAAACGTGATCCAACTATGGCATTTCGTGAGAATTTCTCAAAACTAAAAACGTGTTATTCTTAATATAAACTTAGTTTGGATGTGAGATGTCATTCAGGTATTGAAAATGAAGGCAGTTGTTTTATTAACTCTTTTTGCATTATGCTTTGCCTTAGTGGCATCTGGACGAAGGTTAGTAAAACATCTTTCCAATGGTATATCAAAATCAGAAATCGGTTCAAGCCGGTTCAACTGAACCTAAATGTTTATAGATAATTAGATAGGTTTAACTATAATTTGTTTAACTCTTCATATTTATGGAGGAAATAAAGACAAAAGACACAAACAAACAAACAAACCATGGAATTTTTGAGTTGAACCCGACCCATAAAGTGTATATTTCAGTAAACGTCAAGATGGCTACTGTAATGAACGTGATTGCACTGCGGGGCAGAATTGTTTAAATGACACAGAGTGCGCTGAAGGTCAGAAATGCGTCCACGAGCACAACCATGATCTCGACTGTCATTGCTTCTACTGTAGGACTCAATAGAGCGACCGTGGGGCAAGAGGTATGCATATCGTTATCGATCATTGCCAGAATCTCATGAATTTGTCGTATTCCGATCGGTCAATGTAGCATACAATGCGATACAATGAAACGATGTTTCTTTTGTTTTTCCAGATTGTCATGGGATGTCTCGACTTTTGAAATCTACAAAGCATTGCCGATTGGATAATACTGTATGGATTTAAATTGATTGATCATACTATTATATTAATAAAATTAACGAACGAACGAACTTTTACAAAATCAAATTAAGATTTTTAACAATTGACCGGCTGTTCAATAATTGAATTACAGTTTCCAGTTTCACTTATAATTAGCAAGCAAGGTGAGATTTGTTTTTCTTTACGAAATTCATCCTCATCCTGATGCATATTTGAGACTGAAGAACGGACCTTTTCCAACTAAAGTGCATCCCCTTTGTTCTAGGAAGGTCGAGTTCGACAACATAGAGCACAGGAAGGTATATTAATGATAGTTCTTCACTGGCAATTCATTATTCATATTCGTCATGTATCACTCCGCAACATTTTGCGGGTCCTTGTCGTGTTTCATAACAATTGCATTTGGTTTTTGCAATTGTATCAAAGCAATGTCTATCAAATGAGATCCATTGTCCACTTTAACTGCCTCTTGAAGAGGTTCTTTACTTGACGTTTCTTGTTCTATGGCATCATCTTTAGTTTCAGTATTACGACTCATTCCCGTATCATCTTTAGATTTTTTAAAATTATTTTTTGCTCTTAACATCCCCTTAAGCTGTTTTATGTTCGCTTCGGGATCCCGAAAATCCAACATTTTCTGCCGATCTTCTTGTCGCTTTTTGATTGCTTCTTCTGCTTTGGCTTTCCATAGTTTTGACGCTCTTAGGGCTCCAATAGATGGCACCATTGACTTATCACGCTCTTTTTGTGCTTTAAATTTTAATTTTGCTGTAAGAGCTGCCATCTTTTGTCTGCTTTCTAAATCAGCGTTCAATGAAAATTTTTCCCATGCTTCGCGGAGCTGAATATCATCAACCTGACACATGGTCTTTCTCCTGCCAGGGGTTTTAGTACTATAAAGCGACGGTAGCTCCATCAGCGGTAATTTTTTTCCAGAAGTTTCTTGTAACGACTGTGATCTACGTGTTCTACTTGTTGGTCGACCTTTGTTTGATAATTTGCCTTCGATTGTAGTATTTTGCTTTGAGAAATCTTGTCCGTTGTAACCGTTGTAATTGCCCCCCTGTTTTCGGAGCATGGCTTCCAAAGGATCTTCTTCCTTTTTGAATTGGTTGACTCTTTCAATAAATCCTTTTACCCTTGACTCGAGGTCTTCGTCACGTTTGCTTAGTTGCGTAAGCCTATCAGGGACTGTATGTGGTCTTGGTTTAAATTTTGAATCGCTGGGCGGATAACTGTCTCGTTCCCCATGTTCAGTGTGTTTAATCGGAACCGTTTTCGTGATTAATGTATTATCAAGATTGACTACTTCGATCGATTGTCTGTCATTCTTCCGCATGTCTTGTTCATATTCGTCCTGTAGAGTCACCGATTTTTTACGTGCAGGAGTTTGCCGACTTGTGGGGGATCTTTGACTAATGGCTGATTTCCGACTTGGGGCAGATTTAGGAAGGGGTTGTTCAAGTGTATTTGTGTTCAAATCAGGCAAGTTATTTTTCTTAACAATACTCAATACATCAGGGCCTTCGTTAACATCGGTTCCTTCATCAGTTTCATTGGTTTCCAGGGGTTCTTGTGAACTGATTGGTGACTGGACTTCATGAGGTCCAGAAGTTTCAAGTTGTGTTGTGTTCGGTCTATAAAGGTTCTTTTGCTTTGTCTTCCCATCTTTATTCAAAGCCAGGACCTGTCTCAATACTTTCTCCTGGAATATTGCATCGAGTCGTTCATCTAACCGATCTTTCCTTCTCACCATTATGGTTCTACTTGTATCCAAACCTTTAACCACTGTGTTCATCTCCCAGTCAAGAATTTGTTTCTGCCGTTCACATTTACTATCGAGATCAGCGTGTTTCCAATACAACAGCTTAGCTCTGGTCGGAGAGTACATAAACTCGAACGCTGCAGCACTGCCCTTATTGGCCGCGTTCCCTGTTTTGTTGGCGCTGTCAACCATTTTAATATTCAATGTCGAAATGGGATGCTCCTGAAAAATGTTAAGAATACTTTAATTAATATTTTTGATGTGAGACATGTAAAATACTTATCTAATGCAAAGGTAACAACATCGGTGATGTATTTTTGGTTCACGTCATTTTGGTTGTTCATTTTGAAATCCGCTCAATCATAAACGTACCAACTCAAGCATCATTTCTCTATATGTTTGAGCCTTTCTTTTCTCGATGTTCATATTCTCAAGACGAGTAAGAGCAAAGTGTCCTTTAAATGCCATGGTGTTTGCCTGGATATCTGCTTTTTGAAACATGCACAAACTAGCTACACATAAGCGTTGCTATGGTAAATCAAAGTATATGATGAGGATACTCCGTGTTTGCAATCAATTCATCATCCCAAGGCCTACTAACTTATTTAACAAAGACATAAACACCTTATGATGATTGCATATATCATGTTTGAGCTGAATAATTTACGGAATAAGACACTTTTAACCACATATTTACAGCATCAATAAAGTAATGTAAGATTCTTCTTGATTTATCTGGTCACGGAATTATTCCAAGAATATATACCCAATGTAATAGATGTAATATGCAGTCATACAACAGATAAGAGCTCAAATATAAAGTATACATGCAAAATACCAGCTCGTCACACAGATCATTTATTTTTAAAAGGAGTTGAAAAATGAATTCGGATATTTCTGCATCTTGAATCGTAAACACTCAAATCTCAAATACAGAAGTTAATTTGACCAGATATTTCAGAAAAAACATTTTATTTCAAGAAACATCTTAGTTTTTGAATAAATTGCTCCAAACATGAACCACTTTTTGTTTCTTTGATTTCCTCGATCAGTGTACCAGACTTCACTTTAATAACTGCCCCAACATCCCGCCCAACATACATGTATAGTTTACAAAAAAAGATTAATAAAATTAATAGATTACCAGCATTACTTACTTATTTGATGATTCAATTGATCAGATAACAGTTACGGACTTGGTAAGCTACGTCTAGTTATTCCCAGATATCGTTGAGACGTTTGTCTATGTTTTGGTTGAACTGGATTCATCGTACATCATTTAAACGCGTTGTTTTGCTACCATCCTCGATGACAATATTTATTTTATTTTACGTTTTCCCGATCACAACACGTCCTTTAGCAACAGTATGCAACTATATTATTTTAGGGACTTACTCAATTCTTCAATTTCGCCCAAACCATTAAGAGATTAGCATTGATCGTTGACTACCATGTTTGATAATAGAATATTACAATGGCATATTTTCAGAATATAAATACTTATGAAAATATTGGAAATATTTGAAAGAAATTCATTATAACGTATGACTGAGGTTCACAAAGATGAGAGAATTCAATCGGAAAAGATCGATGTGGGTTTCAATATGATGATTGATGATGATACAATATTGTATAACGTTTAAAGTATGCAACCATTATAATACACATCCTCCGATCACAGGGCTTTAAAATCCAGAATACGGATTCTGGACACCTGCTTAGGAGGGTGTATAATATACTATAACTTTCCAAAGTTATATAAAACACCGATCTCCGACGAAAAACGGTTATTAAAGGGGCAACAAGGACTGTAGAGAGAAAATTCGATTTTCTAATTTTTTCTGAGCTATCAGGTCAATATTTGGCTTGACATCTTCTTTGACATACCTATTTTCTTAAAATATATGGATAAACTATCAATTTCAGCATTAAGAAGTGCAAATTCAGTACAAAGCTTCTATAAAGGGAGTCCCACTTATAGATTTTTAAGATTCCCCACGTTTCAAGAGGAATATCAGCTGAAATAATGTTCATCCAGGTGGTTTCTTTGTAGATAATAAAAATATATGTTAGTCTTGATGAAATATCCAAACTTAAATATATTTTGACACTGGTCGATGATCGTTGAATGCCCCCCCCCTGCACTAATTGTTGCACCTTTAAGCTTACATTGAGAGACACTAGTGAAATCCATACATACAAACATTAGTAGAGTATCTTTATTCCAAGTCGAGTCGCTTAATTCAAAGTCATTCAAATATTCAACTTTATAACTCCCATTGATCCCCAAGTTTAAAACCATGAGATATAATATGAACATCTCCTAAACCGAACTCTTGGCCAGTTTCAGTGATGTTCAGATGAGACAAGTTTAACTGTACAAGCTTAATTGCGTTTCACATCTCATTTGAGAACATTGGACCTTCGGTAGGAATTTCAAACTTGTTTATATATAATTAACAGGAAGAGTGTATCTTTCTTTATCCGATGGATACTAAATATATATGGGGATACCAACACAAGATAATTTTCGTATACGCCACTAAAATCGTATCCGATCCATATGACGTGATATCCAGTATTTTGAAAAAAAATATTTGAAAAATTTTAAATTTTGAAAAAAAAATTGAAAAAACTTTTTAAAATTTTTTTAAAAAAAAATTGAAAATTAATCTGAAAAAAATTGAAAATAAAATTATAGGAATAAAAAAATGAAAAAATATTTGGAAAAAGAACAGGTCCATTTAACAGACTATTGGTCCATTTAGACTTTTTCTGAAAAACTCATTCTTCCATTTACTTTTAAAACCGATTGCAAGTTGTAGATAAACCTTTCTTCTTGAGATGTGCAATTTCAAAAAGTGGCATAAGTTCTCCGTTTCTTTGAAAAATTGGCAGTAAGAACCCCTATCACAAGGCTGTCTGAATATGGGTACACATATGTTTACCATCAAAATAATATCAAAACTTATCACAATATAGGATTTAATATATGGAACATATGGTATACAAGTATTCGGAGAAGAAAATTGACAAAATCAAGCGATGTATGTAGTTTACCTATGCAAATCTAGAAAACATTGTCATTTTTCGTTCACTTTGTTATCAAGTTTTAGCATGGTGCTCATTCACTTTCATTGAAAAGTTAACCGTCAGCCCACACTCCCACAAAAAATATATTGAAACTGTATAATGCAGAAACTGTAAAGTAGCTTCTCCGCAAATATCATTTTTGTGGGAGTTTGGGCTCACCACTAAAACTTAACTTTTGTGATGAAAATAAGCCTGACTGGTTTATGTTTTCAATATGGCTGCTAACCTGGGCATACATGTACATTACATAACTGCATGTACAGACTAAGCCATCCAAAATTAATTATATGTTGGCATTCTGATGAAGAGCCTTATACTAAAAACTATTATTATATAAACTATATTTAAAGGGTTTTATATATTATTTAAGAGTGAAAATGCAATAACACATTGTGCCAAAGCAAGTAACACACCTCTTGAGTTGAGATGACCTTGTTAATGAAGTTTATATACATGTAGTTTTTAATCAAAATCCTTTGAGTGTCATGCCATTCATACATGATGCTGCCTTATATTTTATGATATATATTGAGAGAGGATTTCTCTGAATTATTTGTGTTTCAAATATGGGAACCGAAAATTGGCAAATAACTTTAAAAGTAAGTGTACATTCAAACATTTTAATTTCAAATGCCAAATAAAATGCCAAATGCCAATGGGCATTTGTTAAAAGTGACCCTATAACTATTTAGAATATGGCAAATCTGTTTAGAAAACTGGCGAGAAGCAATTGAAATAAGAAACTTCATTCTTTTTGAATTGCCCTTGTGTGGATTTAATTTCAGTCATTTTATCCTAATTGCCCATGGGCATTTAAGATAATAATCACATCCCAACTCTTAAAACATGCTTAGGATACTGTTAGAGTCTCAATAGGCAACGAGAACATTCATTTTTGAAACAAGAAAATTTATTCCCCCTCAAAATGCCCATATTGGTATTTATTCTCAAGATTTTCAGGTAATTGCCCGTGATAATTTATTTAAAATTTTTTTTATTTCTATTCACATGTCTTTTTATCAGTCACAATCAAAATAAAGCCAATTGCTCTCATTTCTTGGATTAGAAACAGTAAAATTTTGACAAAAATAGCAACTCTCAAAGTTGACCTTTAAACAACCCTAGTGTCAAGGTCAAATGTCAATACTCTCAGAAATCACATTTTAAGTAATGAGTCATACTTCCTCTTCAATTCCATGTCAATATATACTTGTTTTGTAGGGGGGCTAAAAGAGGGGTTTACCGCCATCTGTCCTTTGAAAAGTTCCAAGCTTATATGCTCAGTAAAAAATTTTCATGCAATAATTTTATAAAATAAGATCACAGAAAATAAAATGAAAAAATAGAATAGAATTAGAAAGCAACAACTTTAGGTCAAATTATTTGAAGTCCATACAAAAATAGCGACCATCGGATAAATATGATATCCTATGATTTTCTCGGCTATCATTTTTATCCATCTGCGCTCACTCGTGGAGATGGGCGATATCCACTCATGGATAAAAATGGTATCCCTCAAAAATCATAGGATATCCTCTATTTATAACGTGGCTGCTAATGCTAATGCCCTAATGTCCAGCCACAAGCACATGTGCACTTGTTATAAAGTACCACTGCACTGGTGTTACATTGTATTATTGTTTTTTATGTTTACCAATTCCTTAATTCGTGCTCTCTGTTATGAGAATTTTTGTAATGGTGTTGGTGATTCCAGTGTTCGCCATTTGTACTTCCTCAACTGAGCATAAACAATGCTCCAAATATGCTTGAAAATGCGACCTGAACAAAAATCTTTCATTTACATTGTTTGATTCATTCATAAAACTATTAATAGTAACATTACAATTTCGATGACATCACAAGTCACATGGTTATCTTGTGACTCTGATAATCTGACCTCCAATTGATCTATATATTGGTATTAATAAATCACAGGTTTAGAACGAAGTTCGGCATCACAGTGCTTTATACAACACGTAGCAATTGGGAGTACTAATCAAAAAAAGGCTTTTACAAAAAAAATATGGCTTGCCATAACAGACATTTAGAGAGGCAGGCGAATAAAGCACACAGGGTAAGTATTCTTCTGTGTTTATTTTGTAAACATACACCTACACGGACGTATGGGAATTCAGTAAGCATTGAAAGTCGTGTTTTCAGTTAAAAGAGCACATTAATAGTAATTCTCATTATACCGTATACAGTAAAACTTGCCGTATACAGTAAAACTTGCTCTTTGTCTCATCCGAACACCACTGGGGGGGGGGCTCTCTAAATGTGTTCGTGTTGGCAAGTGCTCACAATTCAAGGTTTTGAACATCGGAAGTCAGTCACAGATTTAAATAAAAATGGAATTGATAAATTCGTTCACATTGAGAGGTGTTCCAACTAGAAAGGCGTTCGGATATACAGGTTTTACAGTACATAGACATCAGCTCCTACCTTGTAAAGGTAATATGCCGACCATATTCCCCTTTAAAAATTATCAGAGTGTCTTATCTCTGAATTCGATACCATTAAGTATTGTCATTTTGATTTATTGTGTTATCATAAAAAGGCCAAGAGACCATTCACGTGTCGAATGACATGAAATAAAATGAATAAAACATTTCTTGATCAGCAAAAGTTAAATATTTTAATTCTATTAAAGTACATACTGATACTGAAATTACATACTTAAATAGGAACACCTGTGTGGTTCTTTTACAATTTTTTACTTTCGTTATCTTGATTTCTCTGAACTGTAGGCCAGGTACTTGGAATGATTGTAAAGAAGCTTGACTCACTTCCGCGTGTTTGTATAAGTTGTAATAAAAATCTACACATTTTATGATTCACATGATTTCATGAATTTCACAACATAGTGTAATGGTTTATTTAGGTTAATTAATCTAAAATGATAAATGGTTTAGGCCGTGTCGTTTTTAATATCAAGCTTACGCTTATTTTGAAATGTTGTCCATTGTGTTTTAAAAATACAGTTTAGCTTGACATCTCATGCATCAGACATCGAGAAACCGAGATTTTAAGTGGAACGACTGGAACGATTGCCCTTTCTTTTTAAAAGAGTTCGTGAAATAATCACCGAGGAAGAGTAGGTGGGGGGGGGGGGCAGACTCAGACAGTATGGTTCAATACTCGATTCAGATAAGGCCAGCGTCGACCATATAGTCTTACTCAAAGGCAAATACAGGGTGTTAAAAAAAACGCAACCCAAAGAAATTGCTATATCTTGAAAAATACTTGTTCAATTATGTTCATTTTTTCAGGAAAGGAAGAAGAGACTGTGTTTGTATAGCTCCTGTAGATGGTTAGTTGTAAAACATGATGCATTGGACACCTGCTGAAAAGACAGTTGTACTAGGAAAATACGAAAACCCCAGTCAGGGCTGACTGCAACCGCAAAAAAACTAAATAACTTCCCAGCCATAGCGTTTTGGCTCTTCAAATTTGGCACAAATCATCTTCATTCACTGTATGGTAAATCTGTTAAGTGAAATTAAAATCACTTCAGGGACTTTACAGTTATGGTCAAAATGCTTTCAAATCTCAGTCAAACGCCCTGGTTCCAGCAGACTTCGGAAGGCATTTTGACCATGACTGTAAAGTCCCTGAAGTGATTTTGATGAAACTCCACAAATTCACCACACATTGAATGAGGATAATTTGTGCCAAATCTGAAGTGCCAAAACACTATGGTTAGAAAGTTGTTAGGTTTTATTGCAGTGGTAGTCACCTCTGACTGAATTTTTCATATTTTCCTAGAACAACTGTCTTTTGGGCAGGTGTCCAAGACATCATGTTTTAAAACTTACTATCAACAAGAGCTATACATACACAATATTTTCTTTCTTTTCCTGAAAAAATGAACATAATTGAATTAGTATTTTTGAAGATATAGTGATTTTCCATTCACGTTTTTCGTATTTTCCATATACGACTGCCTTTTGAGCAGGTGTAGAAGACATCATGTTTTACAACTAACTAACAACAGGAGCTATGCATCTTCTTTCTTTCCTGAAAATATGAACACAATTGGATAAAAATTTTCCAAGATATAGCGATTTCTTTGGGTTGCGTTTTTTTGAACACCCTGTAATTAACAGTGTTTGATTTGCCAAGCAGTGCGCTACCTGTTTGATCAATTAGTGCAACACATGGACTTTATCAGTTCATGGCCTTCGTATTGATATTGAATTCGATATTGATATATGATTTATATGATTCACTATTGTTTGAATCTCTTCACATACTGATAATATGAACAATAAACCTACATCGCTTCTGTTATTAGTCATATCCTGAGGAAATGTTACAGTAAAGACATTGGCAATCACGTTTTACTTCCTCCAACGGTTCGTGCATTTATAAAATAAATGTATCAAAATGGGGAAAATGAATTGGTGAAAAAGTATACCAGGTGAACGTCCCATAATATATTTTTGTATTGTCAATCAGAAATAAAATTCTTATATAATCAAGATTGACACAAATAACAGTTTAGAGTTTAGGAAAGCATAATTCACGTCGATGTGTTTAACATGTTTAAGGTATTTCCAGAAAAATAAACATGGGCTCGGGATATAGCAAATGACCCGTGAATGTTCCCACATTTTTAATACGAGGGTTGACCCAAAAGGATGTTCAAAATATTTTTTAATTTCCAGCAAGAGATGCGCCATGAGAGGAAAGAGGACCGCCTTCACGCCAAAGCAATGAATGCGGCATTGCATGGGAACATAGGGAGAGCTGCTGCATTGGAGGTAATGGGAAACTTCAGAGACATCAAAAATTCATCATAAATTAAAATCATTTTAATTCACTACGGACCATGAACCTTCATTTTCGTAATGAAAAATCTTTCATGCGTTTTTGCTGTTTAAAATCGTTTTTTCGATATACAACTTGTCTACTCAGTGCTTAGGCTAAGTACATTTATAATGAATGCACTTAGTGAGGAATATTTTCACTATGACATTTTCAGAAAAAAGGTTACGTCAAGGTTTACCTGGCTTTTAACATAGCATGATACGAGAATTCTTGTTTGTTATTTCAGGCTAAAGCCAACCACCAAAGTAACTTAGCGACACAGGCCCACCACAGAGGACATGCATTGGAGCATGCGGCACATCCGCACCATTTCGGCCCAGGACACCATCACCACTATAGACCAGGGTGTCCACCTCCCCTCGGCTCTGTCACAGTTACCGTGAGTACACATTGAAGTACAGTGGTCGCATGTATCACGTTTCAGTTTCAGTTTCTAACTATCCCCTAACCTATTTCCCAATCGTGCATTAAAATCGGGCATTTGAGTGTTCCCTAATGGCTTTATAAAAGTCCATGAATTCAAAAATAACATATACACTGTACATGTACGTACATGACAACAAAATCAGTAATTTTTCAAACGTTCCTACATTTCAGACAACCTACCCTGCAGCCCCAAATGTAAACTACCCAACTGGTACAGCTATGCCCCCACCAGCAGGTGAGCATATCATAACGAATCACATTAGTAATATAGGGCGCAAACGCAAATGAATATATTGAAGTCCACGTGGCTTTCATCACAATGTTTTGAATATATAAATACATCTATAAATATACAGCTGTGTTTTTACAGTCTACTGCTATTACAATCAAAATATAAACATATTTAGAGTTTATTTGGCCATGCTTCACGTTGCACTTTATAACAACACCAAATACAACAAACGCAGCAACAAATAAATACTTTTGTATTACTTTTGATGAATTTGTTTCAGGCGCGGTACCTCCCCCTACAGGTTACCCAGGAACTGCCCCTGCCTACCCAGGAGCTGCCCCTGCCTACCCAGGAGCTGCCCCTGCCTATCCACCTCAGCAATACCCTACCCAACAATATCCTAACCCTTATGGTCAGCCACCTCCATACGGACCACCACGATAATTGAGAAAACATTTGTACATAACCATCGGATATTGTAAGATAATATAAATAGGAATGGGTTGATGCATATTTATATACTGTACAAAAAGTAGCTTGATGTCACAAATGAACGAATTTGGAAACGGTGATTAATATTGAATACATTGTTCTCAACATATTTGCTGACATGAGCTGGAAAAGCTGCTGCAAAGTCATGGACACATGATCAACTCATGGACACATAGTCAAGTCATTGACACACGGTCATAACAATGACACATGATCAACTCATTGACAACTTATTAGAAATAATCAACCCATCGATTCATAGTCAAGTCATGGACACATGGTCATATCATTGACACATAATCAAGTCATCTTCATTATGAAAGCAAAGATATCAATTTATTGATAAATGGGATTTCTAGTTATTACAGTAAAACCTGTCTTAGTGAACACCGCTCTTTAGTGAACACCTTTGTCTAGTGAACACCTCTTTTCAGCACATACTAGAGTACTCCACGAGTTCTGTATGAAATCTCTCTCTAGTGAACACCTACTTGCAGTGAACACATTTTTGTGGCTCCAAAGGTGTTCATTGTACACAGGTTTTACTGTACATCTGTTTGGATGGAGGTGACATCAATATGACACAGGAACACTGTTATGGTGACATAAAAGTACAATATAACTGATTAAAAGTACAATACAATCAGATAAGGAATCATATGTGACATTCACAGGTTATTTTATTTTGATAGCCATTTTATTAAATTGTGCCACACATGCAACGAGAACTGTACATAGAATAATGGACACATTCTGGTATTTTGTGAACAATTTTGTAATAAAATTTTGATATTGTAAACAGCTGATATTGATAGTGATATTATGGTTAAATGTAAATAAAGGTATAAATATAATATAAATTTTGTTATCTTGCCTTTTCTAATGAAAGGATCAAAAACTGAATTTTAATAAAAGTAATAATGATAACAATAGAACTATAAAATATGTAATTAACCAAAACTTTAATAATGTTATATAATGTATATAAAAGTACAACATAAAAACAATTTATCAAAATTGAACTGTGAACACAATTGAATCTCTATAAATCTGCTCAAAATGAACACTAAATGATAAACGATTAAACATTTATACAATAACTTTTATATATGTATACCATGGTCAGGGATGAATATACCAAACAAGTACTAATCTAGTATGTTAATTCCTGAGCCATGGTTTATCTTAAAAACGTATGTACAAATTGTATCACTCAGTGATTTGAAAGACGTTGATGGGTAGTGTTGGATGTAGAAGACACTTATTGTTGCAAACCAAAACTTTCAACACAATAAAAGAGAGTTACACACCTGTTCATATCTCCAAGTGGATAAAGCTGTATCCCATGAAATGCTTATTGATCTCCCTGGAAGTTTTACTGATGTTGGAAAATGAATGAGCTGGTTGTCACATTTGAACAACTTTTCTACTGTGTTGAAATAAAGGTTGCAAAACTGTTCACATATTCTAGAGTCACCAGCTTTATCTGCTTTTTCTATATCCCTCAGACTATCATTCCAAAAGATGGCGCCCTATGTCCACGTGAACGGAGTGCCCCTGGGGCTGGGCATCTATGTTGCAATAGCCCCAGTGGTGGAGTAGCCATATGGGGCAAGATTGATGTTTACTTCATAGGCCTTTAAGTTGCTCTTCACCTCAAATGTGACCTGCAAGCAAAGCAAGAAAATTACATATTGATATTTGAACATAGCATTGATTTTGCGAATGTCACATATTATTGCATGATGCCAAGGGTGTAACATACGAGAATTATTTGCTCCTATGTAGTCTCATATAATATTAAGTTGCAACCATTAAATTAAAGAAATCAAAGGAACAACTGTTTTAAACATCTCAAGTTAAACCTTTGAAATTATTATTTTAAGCACTAATTTTTCCCCAGACTATTCCTCGTGGAGACTTGAAATTGATTTGCATGAAACGAAACGGAATGATTATGTAATATACAGGGTAATTTAAAAAATATGGAAATTTATACATCAGGAGGCTCATATTTTTGGGCCCATCCTAATATGCATAGCCATGTAACTTACATCAATGTGTGTGTAGAAAGTTGCAATGTTCTTATTGCTATAGTAGCCACCACTCTCTACTCTCAACAGGTACATGCCAGCCTCGAAGTCACTCTCAGTACTGAAGAAGCTGTCAGCCTCCCCATCCCCATCAGTCAGCCTAAAACAGGTGAATTTGGGGGTGAAAATGTGCAATATATCACAATAGGTGGGGCTGTAAACATTAATGTTGGCTTTATTTTGCTAACAGGCAATTTGCCCCTTATTTAAACTTAAACTTTAACTTTTTTACTGCAATGCACATTATGTAATGATAGGTGGAGCTGTGAACCAGTTTTCTCAATCCACTATTTACAAACTGATGAGATTCCATATTTCCAGCTACATTTATGCTGACTTTATATTGCTTACCAACTGCTATGAAGTTTTCAAGCTGATTTTGTTAGTATATTTTTTGGACAAATCAGGACTGCTAAATAATCTTAAGTTTACAAGCTTACACAATGGTTATTATAATGCATTGTCGATTGGTATAACTTATGTGGAGCAAATGGTACCAATTAAAATCTTTCTTCTGGACATGTACATGAATTCTTATTAGTGTAAAGCCACTGATTACATATAATATCTGCACACTTACACTTGTTTCAAAAAGGCATATTTTCGATCTCCAGTTTCAGCTGTTTCATTCTGGTCAAATTTGTAAAGCCTCACTTCGACTCCAATGACGGGGCGGCCAGTGACTAAGTCAGAGACTTCCAGTGTAATATGGGGAACATCTTTAGGATCATCTTCACCATCATCAGGAACTACAACAAAGTGGCTGCCATAAATATTTGTGTTTCAACTAGAATTAAAAGCCAGATTGATGGATATTTCTATCACAAAAAACACTAGGAACCCAGAGTGGTGGATGGTTTTTGTCAGAATTGTTTTCAGTTATAATATTCAAAATGTAATAACCTAGATGCGAGTAGGTAGTTACCAGTTTCACCAAAGGTGGCTCATTCAGGTCAGATAGCATGGCATGAATATTCATCAGTTTCAATGGATCAATTTCCATATCAATCTTATGTATCTCATCGTTATGCAAATCTATATATGTCCAGTAAAAGAATATGTTATCTGTCTCATACAAGAAAAGATATTTCACTTTTTGTGATTTATAACATGGGGTCTATGGGGAATTTCCCCAAACAAGAAGTCACATTTTCAAAAAATTAAATTTTCCAAGTTGAATAAACAACTTTTGAAACCACATTTCAAAACTTTTACTTTTATATTAGATTTCAAATATGACATTACTTTGACTGGATTTTGTATATTTAATGACATAAATCAAGATTATTTGCTACTCGCATCTAGTCTATTGGGTGACAAAGAATTATAAAGATTTTCAATCTGGAATCTAAAAATGAGTTGAGTCTATAAAATGATTTAAAGGTAAGTTTCAGAAAATTTGACATAATTCTACTATGTTTTCTCCATATTTTTTCAATCCAAGAGTTCTGAGCCTTGTTAAATCAAAAAAAATAAACATATTTGATGACAACTTTACATGAAGAATGTAAACTTACCAAAAGTATAACTCTCGTAATAGTCAATGCTCTCATCTTTCCCCATTCCAGAATCATTATCTCTGCTTGAGTCGCTCAAGATACAAGTCATCTCAGCGGAGACGTAATCAACTGATTTACATTCAAATCCATAAAAAGTTACAGATTTTCTACATAGCTGGAGACATTGCTCAATCTCGACATTGTTTACAGTCAACGTGTTGTAGCCAATGAGGTAATGCCCGGGAATCTTTGTGTAGTAGTATTCACCATATCTAACGACTTCCTCTGTGTAGTCTTCAGTTCTCTCTAGAAAACATTAAATATGTCATATCTATTTCATCATATCTGATGGTGAGGAGAATTGTTATAAGGATGGGCAAAACGTGATTGTTTTAAGATGGACTTAAACATTGGGCCAGCTTATATTGTTACATTTATTTCTCACGCTCAACCTTAAAATGATTCATATTGAGGACTCTTTAGTGTCGGTGTAGTAATATTTCAAAAAACAATTCAAAATTCTTTTTTAAGATAATAAAATTAGAGTCATCATGAATCTAGTATTTTTAGTTACTTTTAGTACTATTCTATTCTAATTATCTATATTAATGGCCATTTTCAAATTGTGGAGAGCTTATACTAGAAAACAAAGCTTCCAATTAGTCTCAGATCATTGCAGTAATTTGTAGAGCGTAATGAAGAATCAATAGAGAGGTTAAGCTACACATATAAATGCAAACCGTGAACCCGTATGCGTAAGTCCACGCTCAAGTACACGTTTAAGAAAATTTTCTGTTAAGCTACACGTTTGAAACCATGTCAGTGGACGTGGACCTATATTTATGTGGTGACTGGGTCTTAAGGTCATGTCTCTATGGTGTAATGGATAGCACTTCGGACTCATGTCCATTGGGCCTGGGTTCGAATCTGGTCGCATTAAAACATTTTGTTTTTTATTTTTGCTTTATTTCATATTCAACCACAATTAAAACGTCTAGTGCACATTTCCATTATGATTTCCCCATGAACAAAATGAATCATTTTTAGGGGTAACATAAAGAATACAATGTCACATAATACTTTTGAAAATATTTAAGCGTTTGGACCCACATGGGCTGAGGTTGAGGTCATTAAGTTCAGCAAGGGTATATTGACTTGACATTGGATTTGTTCTATTGACTTAACATGTGGATACCAACAGATTAAAATGGAGGCCATTGGTTTCTATTGATTTTCACAAAAATACCTAAAATACACTATGACCTGAATCGATTGCAAATTAAATGATTTCACAATATGACACAAATGGTATATCACATCAGACTTACAAATCTAAAGTTTGCAATTGATTCAAGTTATACTTCAAATTAAAAGATTATACATTTTTTTCATCATTTTTTCCTCCAAAATGGCTATAGAAAAATGCTTCAAAAGCAACTTTTACACTTATGAAATCCCATACAACTTTGTAAATCCAAAGATTATACTGTTATGTTTCATTAATTAATAACATATTTGGATAAGATGTAGGGATGTGTAGGATGCAAATGGATTTTGAGAGACACAAAAAGATTTCCTGGTTTGGCATCTCTATTCTCTACCCCTGTACACTTTATGATTAAATATTGGCCCAAATAAGTGGCCCATTCATCAATACAGTGCTGAATATAGGTCAACAAGATACTAGTGTACATATAAATGTAATAATAAAAGCAGTATATTTATTTTAAAAAATCAGATGAATTTATTTTTGTTCATGGGGAGATCATAATGGAGGGCGCACTAGATCCTTTCTTGCCCTGGTTGTCATTTCATCTCGTTTAGTATACGTGTTTTTACGAAAATTGTCAAAAAAAATTTAGATTTTAGTGAATTTTATTACCGATATAGGGCATATTGAAGAATCTAATTAAAACATAAGATACATGAATATATACTGGATATAAAAATAACAAGAAGACAGTAGTCGAGACGTTGAACATAGCGAACTGACAGTTGAAAAGCTGAAAATAGCTACTTCCGGTCTGGCGAGCGAACAATGGGGCCAACAAAAATGACAAAGAAGGATCAGAAAGACAGCATAAGTGCAACCCAAAACAGTAAATTAAAAAGGACTGTTACGCCCAAAGCATCCGCAGCTCTGGCAGCGGCTCTACGAGAGGGACCTCACCCAGGGGAAGCTCCCCCTCGGTCAGGACCTACTCGTGGCGCCCCCACAGCGGTGTGTGCCGAGGGTGAGAGCTTTATTTCCAGGAATCTCAACACACCCGATGTGGTTGTAATGCAACATCAGGATAGCCCCGTGCCTACCCAGGCAAGTAATGGTAGCATGACCAGTCTCATTCCTCCACCCAGGTCGGTGAGTGCATCGCAAGTTTTACCTACAAACAATGCTGAGCCAGACATGTCCATCAGTCAGTTATACTCGCTACTAAAAGGCGGCCAAGACAATATAAAGGAGTCGATTATTAGCATCCGTAAAGAGATGTCGGAACAGGTGGATTCACTCAGAAGAGAATTTGAGCATAAAATTGACGATTCACATAAAGAAATTCAAGCTGAGGTTACTGCTTTTCATGAGAACTTCAAGTCCCGAATCACCAATATAGAGACAACCATGGCAGCACAAGACAATGAATTCCATTCTTTTATAATCAAGAACATTGAAGAGTCCACAGTGGAAAGTGACCTTGACCAGGTCAATAATATGATCTCTAATGGACTTGGGCTAAAAGACTCTAGCATG
This sequence comes from Owenia fusiformis, assembly GCA_903813345.2. Taxonomy (NCBI): domain Eukaryota; kingdom Metazoa; phylum Annelida; class Polychaeta; order Sabellida; family Oweniidae; genus Owenia; species Owenia fusiformis. The sequence continues at coordinate 11,455,444 of CAIIXF020000006.1, read as the reverse complement.
AAGGTGGTGAAAACATCTCGAAAACCGAAAAGAACAGGAGCTAAATACCCAGGCATTATTGTAGCCCAGGTGAAAAATAAAGACTCAAAATCTCAAATTCTCTCTAAAAAGAGAGCCCTGAAACAGAATGATCTCTACAAAAATGTGTATATTGAAGATTTTATATCGCCAGATCTGAAGAAGGTCAATGACAATCTACACACAGTTTTAAAAGCGGTCGGGAAAGAGAACAATTTTATCATGCGGAATGGACGCTTTTTACAGCGCAATAACAACCCCCAACGACTAAATACAAATACACAATAGGGGGACGGCCGGTGTCAGCTTAAGCTCGCAACTTGGAACGTAAATGGTTTCTCACTACGGGAAAATGAGAATGCTAGTTTTAGGAAAGCTGTAATTGCCAACCTCGAAATTGATATTTTTAGTTTAAACGAAACATTCCTACGCGATGATGAAGGCTTGAAGATAGATGGCTATACATGGTTCGGTAACAACAGAACTAATATGCATGCTAATGCACGTCGAGGGGCAGGTGGTGTTGGTATCCTGGTTAAAAATGATGTTTTAAATGACTTTGAATGCCAGGTGCTTGACAGATCTGACCAAGACATTCTATGGCTAAATCTATCCGCAAAGAATTCTGATATTTCAATTAACTTATGTAGCTGCTATTTACCCCCTCTATCGAGATGTACTAGAAATAATGACCCACAGTCTTTTTTCAATAACCTCATACAAGGAGTGTATTCCTACCAGAATGAGGGTTCCATATGTATCCTTGGTGACTTCAACTCTAGATTGGGATCCGCCAGTGATTATATTGAAGGTGTGGATAACATCCCCCCAAGAGCTGTCATTGACTACACCGATAATGCATTTGGTGACTTTTTTATGAACTTTCTTGTTGATACAAACATATGTACACTCAATGGTCGCACATTAGGCCATGACGATTGGACATGCATTTCAACAAAAGGAAAGTCTGTTGTCGATTACATCTGTACTACTCATGAACAAATTACAGATTTCAGTGACTGGAAAGTCCTTAAAATGTCAGACATTATTCAGCAATTTAATCTCAGTGTTCCTCAACATATTCCAGATCACTCAATAGTTCAATGTGTTTTTAAATTCAAGCCAATTACCAAAATTACAAATCTGTTTGAAGCTGGCAGTGTACCCATTACCAATGGCACTAAGCAATATAAAGTAAAATGTCCCCCACAAGATTTCCTACAGGACATTAATCTTGTGAATAAAGTCAAAAATGCAATTAATCAAATAGAATCAGATGCTTCAATGAAGGAAAAAATTAATACAATCTATGGAGAATTTGTTGCTGTATTAAATGGAGAAATGGAGCGTGTATTTGAACCTATTAAAGTGAAAACTAAATATGGAAATGCCAAAAGTTTTAAAAAACCCTATTGGAATAATGATCTTCAAACTCAGTGGAATAAATCCAAAGAAGCTGAATCTATATGGCTGAAATGCAGGGACACTGGTCAACGTCGCCATTTGAAAGCTGCATACTGTATTGAAAGGAGACACTTTGATAAGCTTCTAAGGAAATGCAAAAGGTCATATCAACTTAAGGAACAACAAAACCTATTAGATCTGTATAATCAAAGTAATTCCAGAAATTTCTGGCAGAAAATAGGAAAAATAGGAATCTCCAATGAACGCACAAAAGATATACCAAACTCGACTATTGACTCTGAAGGTAATATCAAAAGTGGTCAACAGGAAACACTGGATAGCTGGGCTGAAATATATGGATCCCTATATGCTGAAAACATTAATGACCCAAAGTATGATAATGAACACTTGCAGCAGATTAAGCTAGAAGTTAATAGCATGGACAATAACCCTGACCCTTACACAAATGAAGTGTTAAATAGCCCTATATCACTAGAGGAAGTGGCAGATGCAGTAGCGCGTGCTAAAATACGCAAGGCAGTGGGAATTGATGGTATACCAGCAGAGGTACTAAAGTCTCGCAATTGTATCCTACTTTTACACAAAATAATAGCTGAATGCTTTAGTCATGGAATAGTGCCAGATCAGTGGATGGTTGGGATAATAAACCCCATTTTTAAAGAGGGCGATAACAGAAATCCCCTACACTATAGAGCCATAACATTGATTTCAATTCCATGTAAAGTCTACTGTGACACGCTTAATAAGAGACTGTCCAAATATCTTGAATTGAATAAGCTCCTGGTGGATGAACAGAATGGGTTCCGACCTGAGCGTGGATGTCTTGACCAAGTGCACTCTCTGTATTCAATAATTAACAATAGAAAGCTAGGAAAACAAAGTACATTTACATGTTATATCGACATGACCAAAGCGTTCTGTAGCGTAAACAGGGACTGTCTGTGGTACAAACTTAACAAAATTGGCATAAAAGGCAAGATATTTTCTGCTATTAGTTCCCTTTATCAAGATGTATCTTCTTCAGTTAGAATTAACAGCCATTTAACACCAATGTTCAGCATAGAGAAAGGATGTAAGGAGGGTTGCGTTTTGTCTCCGACCCTGTTCGCCATCTATATCAATGACTTGGCAACTGATGTGAAAAATCTAAACTGTGGTATCAAAATTGAGGGCATGGATGTATCTGTCCTCTTGTATGCAGATGACATTGTCTTGATTGCAGATTCCCCAACTAATCTACAACATATGCTCAATGTGGCTAATGAATGGTGCTACAAATGGCGCATTAGTATGAACCAGAGTAAAACTAAAGTGGTACATTATCGCCCACAGGCTTGCCCAAGATCAAATGTAGTATTCCATTGTGGGGCTATGAACATTGAGTATGCTGAAAGGTACAAGTACTTGGGAATATGGCTGCATGAAAATGTAGACACCAACATAACTGTCAAGGAACTAGCTAAATCAGCCAGCAGAGCTCTCGGGGTAATTACCAGTAAAGCCACGGCGATTGGAGGTATGGACTACGATGTATTTAACAAACTGTATGATAACTTAGTCCAGCCCATAATTAATTACGGCTGTTCTATTGTGGGTCTGCATGAACGTAGACCTCTGAACAACATCCAAAACCGAGCTGGCAAGATGTTCCTGGGGGTGAGCCGAAAAACTAGCAATGAGGCAGTAAGGGGAGACCTAGGTTGGTCATCTCTCCTCGATAAGCAACATATTGAGTGTGCTAGACTTTACTTGAGGCTTCACAATATGGATAGAACCAGGACAAATCACAAAATACATTTATGGTCTACAAAGAGAAAGTCTAGCGGGGACTATAAAACACAGCAGTTATTAGTTAAAGGAGGAGTCCCAATAACAAATGGCACAAACATCTCAACCAAACTTGCTCTTAATACACTGAAACATTACCTGAATCAAAATGACACATTCCTAGCCAACATATGGGATGACAAAAATAATGAAGCAAATGGAAACAAACTTAGGACATTCCGTCAATTTAAATATGGTGTGGTGACTGAACAGTACTTAAAAAACAGAATGCCCAGACAACACAGGAGAATACTTGCTCAGTTCCGAACAGGAAGTCTCCACTTAAATATAGAGACAGGTAGATGGAACAATACACCGCTGCAAGAACGAAAATGTATTCTCTGTGATAATGATTGTATTGAGGATGAGATACACTTTTTGACTCAATGTGAACATTATAAGGACATAAGGAAAGAGTTTTATGACAATGTTAAAGTAACAGCCCCCCATATAAACATTAACTCAAATGATGGCCTGGGTACACTGATCAGTCTTATGCATGACAAAAACATCCAAAATTTATTGGCTTCAACTCTATTTAAAATGTGGCAAAAAAGGAAATTCAATATTGAGAGGGTCTGAAATGATCAAAACAACTGCTCAACAGATATTTATTCTAGTCAACTTAAAATGCTACTCTAAAAACATGCTGATATTATATTTGAACAGTGCAATAATTGTATATTATAGAATAGTATATTTATTTATTATTTAATGGACATTGTTCCAGATTAAGTGTCTCATAAGCCGACACCGGCTGGTAGTGTTTTAGTTTACTTTGTATTTGACATTGTATGTATACTTTTAACACTAGTGACACTATAATAAAATATTTTAATAATAATAATAACTAGATTTTGGAAATTGAACGAGTTCAATTTCAGACTCCAGATCTAGACTTTTTTAAGCCCAGTCATCCAGAATAAGCCGAGTCATCCAGAATAAGCTGAGTCATCAAAAATAAGCTGATTCATCCAGAAAAAGGTTGATAGGCGGATTGAATAGGAAGAAGGAATAGGATAGAATAGGAAGGAACGATAGGATAGAATAGAAAAGAAGGATATGAGAGAATAGGAAGAAAGGATAGGATATGGAGGATAGGAAGTAAAAAATATGAAAGAAGGATAGATAGGAAGGATAGGATAGGATCAGATAGGAAGGATAGGATAGGATCAGATAGGAAGGATAGGATAGGATCAGATAGGATAGGAATGATGGATGGATTTTTCAATATTTTCTTTGCTTTTCTTGACTTTCTATCAGGATATCATCAGATGGATTTTTCTCGAAATTTCATAATTTCCAGACCGGAAGTCAGATCGAAATTTGGTTTGCAGATTCGGATTCCTGACAAAATTCTACCCCTAATTCATAACTCATACGTTAAATTTGGAAACTTTTTATTTTGACCTACTTTTTGGACACGCCATTTCTTTCGAACCGGAAGTCGGATCGAAATTTAGTTTGCAGATTCGGATTCCTGACAAAATTCTACCCCTAAGTCAGAACTCATACGTTAAATTTGGAGAACTTTTTATTTTGACCTACTTTTCGGACACCATATCTCAAAAGTGGGTCAAAATACTTTCTGACGGCAAAGGGCTAACACTATTAGCACACTCTTGGTTTCTTATGTACACAATTTCGAAGAATATAATTAAAGTGTAGTGTCAGAATCGCAAAAATAAGGATAAACTATGAATTTGACCTAGATTTTGACCTAGGGATTTTGGTGTCCAAATTTTGAAATTAGGTAGCCTTTGAGGTCCCCTTCTTTCATAGGCTTTCATTATTTGAAGCTGTACTTAGTCTATATCTCGTATTTTACACTTCAAAAAAATCTTTTTTCCCATTGACATAACATGGGGCACCAAATTTAGCGATTTACTTTCTGACGGCAAAAAGCTAACACTATTAGCACACTCTTGGCTACATGCATACAAAATTTCGAAGAATATAATTAATCTGTAGTGACAGAATAGCAAAAATAAGGAAACGTTCGAATTTGACCTAGATTTTGAACTAGGCATTTTGGTGTCCAAATTTTGAAGCTAGATGGCTTTTGAGGTCCCATTCTTTTAAAAGCTTTCATTATATTTAGCTGAACTCAGTCTGTATTTCGTATTTTTCACTTCAAAAAAATATTTTTTCCCATTGACTTAACATGGGCACCAAATTTAGCGATTTTTGAGCTTTCAAAACGCCATAACTTCCGAACCGGAAGTCTGATTCGAATTTTGTTTTCAGATTCGGAATCCTGAGAAAATTTCCTATAAGACTTATATCCTGGACATTTGATTCGAAGAATTTTTGTTTGGACCTCGTTTTCGGACACTGATATCTCGAAATTGGTTTGAGATATCAAAAAACTAAATCGAACCTAGATTTTCTACTTTTTTATAAGGAACACAATGAAAAAAAACCGGATCGAAAATTTTAAAGGACGACCGAGAAAATCGAAAAAAGTGACAAAGTACTGGATTTGACCTAGTTCTTGACCTTTGACCTAGATAAAAATTTGACCCAATTTCCAAGGAACTAGATTTTGGACCTAAATTGACCAAATGACTGACTTTACTGAAAATTTTATGGTTATTGAGAAAACTGGTTTAGAATAATAATAAGAATAAGAATAAGAATAAGAACTAGACATGTAAATTGAACAAGTTCAATTTAAGACTCCAGATTTCAAACTTTTTTTAAGGTGAGTCATCCAAAAAACTGTAAGCTGAGTCATGCAGAATAAGCTGAGTCAGCTAGAATATAGACATTTAGACGATGTTATCTTCGACTCCATTGGCTTAACATGGGGATATCATCATATCGACTTTTCGAGACTTCAAACCGCTATAACTTTCTAATCAGAAGTTGGATCGAAATTTGGTTTAAAGATTCTGATTCCTGAGAAAATTCTACCCTTAATTCATAACTCATACGTTAAATTTGGAGAACTTTTTATTTTGACCTACTTTTCAGACACCATATCTCAAAAGTGGGTCAAAATACTTTCTGACGGCAGAAGGCTAACACTATAAGCACACTCTTTGCTACCTGTATACAAAACTTCGAAGCAAATCATTAAAGTGTAATGTCAGAATCGCAAAAATAAGGAAAAACTACGAATTTGACCTAGATTTTGACCTAGGCATTTTGGTGTCCAAATTTTAAAGCTAGATAGCCTTCAAGGTCCCCTTCTTTTATAGGCTTTCAGAATGTTAAGCTGTACTCAGTTTATATCTGGTATTTTACACTTCAAAAAAATATTTTTTCTCATTGACATAACATGGGGCACCAAATTTAGCGATTTTTGAGCTTTCAAAACGCCATAACTTCCGAACCGAAAGTCGGATTGAAATTTGGTTTGCAGATTCGGATTCCTGGGAAAATTCTACCCTTAATTCATGGCTCACATGTTAAATTTAGAGAACTTTTTATTTTGACCTACTTTTCGGACACCATATCTCAAAAGTGGGTCAAAATACTTTCTGACGGCAAAAGGCTAACACTATTAGCACACTCTTTGCTACCTGTATACAAAATTTTGAAGTAAATTATTAAAGTGTAGTGTCAGAATCGCAAAAATAAGGAAAAACTATGAATTTGACCTAGATTTTGACCTAGGCATTTTGGTGTCCAAATTTTGATGCTAGATAGCTTTTGAGGTCCCCTTCTTGTGCAGGCATTCATTATGCTAAGCTATACGCAGTCTATATCTCGTATTTTACACTTCAAAAAAATCTTTTTTCCCATTGACTTAACATTGGACACAAATTTCGTGATTTTTGAGCTTTCAAAACGCCATAACTTTCGAACTGGAAGTCGGATTGAAATTTGGTTTGCAGATTCGGATTCCTGAGAAAATTCTACACTTATTTCATAGCTCATATGTTTAATTTGGAGATCTTTTTAGTTTGACCTACTTTCCGGACGCCATATCTTAAAATCGGTAAGAGTAATCAAAAATCGGATGGCACACTCTCGATTTGTTTTTTTCTAAGCTACACAATAAGATGTTCATCCAGGTGTTTCGATAAATATTGACGAAGATAATTGACAGAATGTTAAAAATGTAAGATTTGACCTAGTTCTTAACCTTTGACCTAGATAAAAAGTTGACCTAATTTCCCAGAAACTAGGTCGATGGGCTATGTTAGCCATGTAAGTAGGTTAAAGTAAGCTCTTCTAGTTGCTGAGAAAACGTGCAAAGAAAGAAAGAAAGAATAATAACTAGACATGTAAATTGAACAAGTTCAATTTAAGACTCCAGATTTAATACTTTTTTTTAAGCTGAGTCATCCAGAATACTTGTAAGCTGAGTCATCCAGAATAAGCTGATCGAGTCAGCTAGAATTTAGACATTTAGACAACTCTCAATTTTATATCTTCGACTCCATTGGCTTAACATGGGGATATCATCATATCGACTTTTCGAGACTTCAAACCGCTATAACTATCTAACCAGAAGTTAGATTGAAATTTGGTTTAAAGATTCGGACTCCTGAGAAAATTCTACCCTTAATTCATAACTCATATGTAAAATTTGGAGAATTTTTTATTTTGACCTACTTTTCGGACACCATATCTCAAAAGTGGGTCAAAATACTCTCTGACGGCAAAAGGCTAACACTATTAGCCCACTCTTTGCTACCTGTATACAAAATTTTGAAGCAAATCCTAAAAGTGTAGTGCCAGAATCGCAAAAATAAGGAAAAACTATGTATTTGACCTAGATTTTGACCTAGGGATTTTGGTGTCCAAATTTTAAAGCTAGATAGCCTTCCAGGTCCCCTTCTTTTATAGACTTTCAGAATCTTAAGCTGTACTCAGTCCTTATCTGGTATTTTACACTTCAAAAAAATCTTTTTTCTCATTGACATAACATGGGGCACCAAAATTAGCGATTTTTGAGCTTTCAAAACGCCATAACTTCCCAACGAAAAGTCGGATTGAAATTTGGTTTGCAGATTCGGATTCCTGAGAAAATTCTACCCTTAACTCATAGCTCATATGTTAAATTATGAGAAATTTTTATTTTGACCTACTTTTCGGACACCATATCTCAAAAGTGGGTCAAAATACTTTCTGACGGCAAAAGGCTAACACTATTAGTACACTCTTTGCTACCTGTATACAAAATTTTGAAGCAAATTATTAAAGTGTAGTGTCAGAATCGTAAAAATAAGGAAAAACTATGAATTTGACCTAGATTTTGACCTAGGCATTTTGGTGTCCAAATTTTGAAGCTAGGTAGCTTTTGAGGTCCCCTTCTTTTATAGGCATTCATTATGTTAAGCTGTGCTCAGTCTATATCTTGTATTTTACACTTCGAAAAAGTCTTTTTTCCCATTGGCTTAACATGGGCACCAAATTTAGCGATTTTTGAGATTTCAAAACGCAATAACTTCCGAACCGGAAGTCGGATCGAAATTTTGTTTGCAGATTCGGATTCCTGAGATAATTCTACACTTATATGATGATTCACACGTTGAATTTGGAGAACTTTTTATGTTCTGACCTACTTTTCGGACACCATATCTCAAAATCGGTAAGAGTAATCAAAAAACGGTTTACCATTCGTAATAAGCTTTTTCTAAGGAACATGATGAAAAAAACCCGGAGTGAAAATACCGAAGGACGACTGAGAAAACTTGTAAAATAGTGAAAAACCACGATTTGACCTAGTTCTTGACCTTTGACCTAGATAAAAAGTTGACCTAATTTCCCAGAAACTAAGCCTCATTACCTAGTTGACTGTGTTAGCAGATTTAAGTAAGTCCTTCTAGTTACCGAGAAAACGTGACAAGAGAGAAAGAATAATAACTAGATTTTGGAAATTGAACGAAGTTCAATTTCAGACTCCAGATCTAGACTTTTTTTAGCCGAGTCATCCAGAATAAGCCGAGTCATCCAGAATAAGCTGAGTCATCTAGAAATAGATGGATTAATAAAATAGGAAGGTAGGATAGGATAGAATAGGAAAGAAGGATAGGATAGAATAGAATAGGAAGAAAGGATAGGATAGGATAGGAAGGAAAAGATACGAAGAAAGGATAGGAAGGAAAAGATACGAAGAAAGGATAGAAAGGAAGGATAGGATAAGATCAGATAGGAAGGATGGATGAATTTTTCAACATTTTCTTCTCTACTCTTGACTTTCTATCAGGATACCATCAGATCGATTTTCCGAAATTTCAAAACGCCACAACTTCCGAACCGGAAGTCGCATCGAAATTCGATTGAAAGATTCGGATTCCTGACAAAATTCTACCCCTAATTCATAACTCATACGTTAAATTTAGAGATTTTTTATTTTGCCCTACTTTTCGGACACGCCATAACTTCCGAACCGGAAGTCGGATCGAAATTTGGTTTGCAGATTCGGATTCCTGACAGAATTCTACCCTTAATTCATAACTCATATATTAAATTTGGAGAACTTTTTATTTTGACCTACTTTTCGGACACCATATCTCAAAAGTGGGTCAAAATACTTTCTGACGGCAAAAGGCTAACACTATTAGCATATTCTTGGCTACATGTATACACAATTTCGAAGAATATAATTAGAGTGTAGTGTCAGAATCGAAAAAATAAGGAAAACCTATGAATTTGACCTAGATTTTGACCTAGGCATTTCGGTGTCCAAATTTTAAAGCTAGATGGCTTTTGAGGTCCCCTTATTTTAAAGGCTTTGATTATATGATGCTGAACTCAGTCTTTATTCCGTATTTTTCACTTCAAAAAAATATTTTTTCCCATTGACTTAACATGGGCACCAAATTTAGCGATTTTTGAGTTTTCAAAACGCCATAACTTCCGAACCGGAAGTCGGATCGAAATTTCGTTTTCAGATTCGGAATCCTGAGAAAATTTTCTATAAGATTAATATCCTTGACATTTGATTCGGAGAACTTTTTTTTGGACCTCGTTTTCGGACACTGATATCTCGAAATCGGTTTGAGATATCAAAAAACTAAATCGACCCTAGGTTTCCTACTTTTTTATAAGGAACACAATGAAAAAAACTTGGATCGAAAATATTGAAGGACGACCGAGAAAATCGAAAAAAGTGACAAAGTACTGGATTTGACCTAATTCTTGACTTTTGACCTAGATAAAAATTTGACCCAATTTCCGAGGAACTAGATTCTGGACCTAAATTGACCAAATGACTGACTTTACTGAAAACCTTACGGTTATTGAGAAAACTTGCTTAGAATAATAATAATAAGAAGAAGAAAAAGAATAATAAGAAAACTAACGAAAACAATAGACTCCAGATTTCATCTGGAGTCTAATAATAAGAAGAAGAAAACCGGCAAAAGCAATAGACTCCAGATTTTCAATCTGGAGTCTAATAATAAGAAAACTGGCAAAAGCAATAGACTCCAGATTTTCAATCTGGAGTCTAATAAGAAAACTGACGAAAACAATAGACTCCAGATTTCATCTGGAGTCTAATAATAAGTATACATATTGTACTAAGCCCCGGGTGTCAAATTGGCCTTGCCTATTTACATTGTATGGAATGAACAAACGATCACATTTGAAGTTGTCATTTACCCATTAAAATGTATTCTTATTTCCAATTGAGTATTGGGGTTTACCAATATAACAAGCAAGATTGTCTTTATCAAATATGGGCTCCCGGGCCATCCTAGAACATAGCTAAAATCAATCACTTAATGAGCGATGTGTAATCTCTCATCTACACGTAAAAACCTGTAACTTTCACGCTCACCTGTAGAAAGTAGATTAATCTGACGTCATTTTCCTGCGCGCGCATAAAAGTACACGTTCATGCTTTGTTGAATACGTGTCTGTAAATTGCACGAATATGATAATCTCATGTAAAAACCTGTAAAGTTCACGCTGGCCCACAGGAAATAAAAAAGTCTGACCTCATTTATCTGCGCGCGCATTGAAGTTCACGTTCAAGTTTTGTTAAATACGTGTAGCTTAACCTCTCTAATCTGTATGAATAATCTCCTTACCTGGGCCGGGATCTTGGCCCTGTGTTGGGGCTGCAGTGGGAGCCTCAGTAGGGGCTTCAGTGGGAGCCTCAGTTGGGGCCTCAGTAGGGGCTTCAGTTGGGGGCTCAGTAGGACGTACAAAGGCTTCTACAAAAATAAAACAAGACATTCACATTACAAAATGTCATCACATGCAAATGTTTACATTGGTTGACATTGAATTTTACTTTTTTAGAACACAGGCATTTTGCGATTAAGCTGTGGATCCAGAAAATCAATTTAAAAATCAATTGACCTTTTAAGGTCATTGATGGTGAACCAAAGGTCACATCTCAATTCTATTCTATTCTTGGTACAACCAATGATAAATACCTTTTAAAATATACAATCTGTACAACCAATAATACATTAAAGAATGATTGTCTGCACAATCAATAAAATATACATGTGGACTCAAGACCAACAGACTCACTGAAACTACATGTATCTGACACCTTGGTTCTTATAGATTGAACTTACCCATCTTCTGGTAGTAGTCTACCACTGTTGAGCCTCCTAGTTGTCCACCATTGGCAAGACTGATTATAGTGAACATACATTTGCCCTGTGACTCAACATAGTCAAAACTGTTGCACTCTGAGTCTTCTGCACATCTACAAATAAAATACAAAGGCATATTATTATAAAGTATGAAAGAGGAAGACTTAAATCCACCTTGTGAATACCTATCCCATTCCCTTGTGAACATCAGTCCCTAGGAAACACCATTTTCAGAGTGACTACTCCCTAACAGAAATTTGTATTTTCCTCAAAATTTTGCAAATAAGAGTGTAGGTTTTGCAATTTAAAAACTAGGAATTTTGCAAGGATATTTGTATCAAATTTTGAATTTGGTGATTAAAAAACTGGATTTTGCATTGAAAGGACATAACAGTGAGTTGTATGTAGAACAATTTTAATCTGAGGAGGCCAGTTGTTACCTTTACAACAGTTTAACGAGTGACTTTGAGTTGGTTATTGGTTATATAATAGAATGCAGTTATGTGAAATAGCATCTTTTGATTGGCTGGAAACGAAAACACATTGCCTTGCTATGTTTGAATGCTGCTTTAAGATGGTTTCACATTTGCCAATGATTTCTCAAACTATGTAAACCAAACACATTCCTTAATCCCTAGAATATTCTCTAGGAGGAATTTCCCACAGAAATCCAATGTTATAGTTCAAGCAATTTTTTAGATAACAGGAAGGTAAATCTTTAATACACCTTATAGGGTTGTGATATGAATTAAAATATTCACATAAATATTTACAATCTTTTTCGGGGGGGGGGGGGGGGGGGGCCCTTTTTCAAAGTGATAAAGTATTTGAAATCTAAAGAGAACTAAGACTGGCCAATTATACAATGGCTTTCATGGTAGTTCTACTGTGTATCAACAGCTACATACAGTATGAGTTCTTTTTGTAGTCTTTTAAAGCTAAAATAAACTGCCTTATAATATCGTTTGCCCCTTAACATGCTTAATGGGTTTATATATAATGGATTTACAAAAGCAATCACTAAACCCCATGAAATATGGCAGAATTGTGATAATACTCCTCTACATTACAATAAACAGTATCACAAAGTGAACTGGCTCAACCACAAATATAATGACTAATTCCAGATAGACTCAGTCAATGTTATATAATAGCTTAGTTGGATATAAATATATGTAAACCATCAATAAAACATTTGGTGGGTGGGCAAAATAGACTTAATAGTTAGACCTAGATAACAGCAATGCCAAGGTCTAACAAATCCCATTTAACATCTAATGAATGTCGGACAACACTGCTAGGAATCATAAGATAATGTGTCACTCTTGCATGTTTTTTACATAGGCCTATAAAATATCAACAAAATCATTCTACACACATTTTTCAAATAACTTCCTTTTTAGCTGTCAAATGACAATGTGGCATGCTTCAAAGTATTTAGAACTATTTACATATGGAATATCAGCTAATACGGCTGCTAATACTAGTATCAGCATTTCCACCATCTAGTTTCTGAAAACCACACCTCAATGTGATGTTTTAATTGAAGTATAACATATTCCTTGCACCTTTCTTTATCTTGACCCAAAAAATACAAGTTATAATATTGGTTAAAACACCAGAAATTATCATGATGTTTTTCAAAGTGTAAAAGTGGCAACTTATTAGCCAAATTGTAATAAACAGCATAATATGCTTCCAAGTATTCACAATAAAATTTCAACAAACTCGCTCCACTAATTTTCCAGTTATAGCGTTCTCTATATCCATAGGATAATGATGGATAGCACACAGAATTTCTATATGGTGAATAAAAGAACAATTGGAATTTTGTTTTTCCCTTTATTGGGCTTTGAACTTATATACAGACTATAATGAATCAGAAGAAAACATACCTCTTCAAGCAATCTTCAAGAGAGGAATCAGTGATAACGATATCATTGTTTCCACTGAGATATTTGTTAGGGTAGCGTCTCCACACAAAGTTGTCACTCTGCAGTTCTGTAAAATCATCCTGGGCATTGGCAAACATTACCAGACTGGCAACCCATAGCACACAGACACAATTTACAGACAACATCTTCAATACTGCAAAATAAATAAAATGAGCTGTTGAGAACATGTGTCAAAAATTTAGGTAGTTCTGCACTTCCAGAATAATAATTTGTAGAAACTTGATTTCAAGGTCAACATATATCGGGTGACCCAAAAATGAGACACTTTTTGACAAGTATTTTCTCGGCAACTGATGAACCAAATTCACTTAAAATTTGTACATAGTAGCCTAAGAGTATCATTAGCAAGTTGTAAAAATATAGAAAAGATCAAGTAAATATTCTTGAGTACTTAGAAATTTAAAATAGCATGTCAAAAATTCCCATACTGGAGTCAGTCAAAATGCTTGTCTCTGTGCCATGTCTAATTAAGTCGTTTCATTCTTCCCAAATATCCAAAATCTATTCATTCTCAAAATTCATTTGAGGTGATGTTGTTAGAATAAATATGGAAAAGTATTTTTGCTTAGGTACAGAGGTTCAGTATGGATTAATAAGTGACTTTGACATTAATATTGGTTATTTTGACATACTGTCTTTAATTCAAAAATGCACACATAATATGAGACCAATATCTTTTAAATTCGTAACACCACCAGAAGATACCCTAAAGCGCCTCAAGTAAAGTAATTTTCAAATAATTAGGCTCATCTATTGTTGAGAAATTACTTTCAAATTGCTTTCCATTTTTTGGTACAAACACTATAAAGTTCTTGTTGCATTGCTCCGGTATGGGATCTTTTGAATGCTATCTTGAATTTCTTAGTTCTCCCGTAAGATTAACTCAATCTTTTTCATATTTTTATAACTTGCTACAGATACTCTCAGGCTAATCTGTACAAATTTTCAGTGAATTTGATTTATCAGTTGCCGAGAAAATACTTGTCAAAAAGTGTCTCATTTTTTGGGACACCCGATATATATAATTCAAACAAAATATTTTGATTTTTAACTATGAAGTCTATAATAAAATGTAAATATCCACATTGGATTCCGGAAAATATTACCAATTTCACTAAATATTAGTAGTAATTTGAATTATGACATGAAAATCTCATCCTGCAGATCTAAATGTACCTCATCTTCTTCTAGCCTTTTACTAAAATTAATATTTAGTACTTTTTATATAAGTATATGTAATACATATAAATATTATTATATCTTACCTTTGTAAAGCAATTGTGCTTTCAAAATCCTAGCTACAATAAACCAGAACACAGGGGTGTGCCCTACTTGTATATTATACAACAGGTAAAACTATGACTAACTTATCACAAATCCAATTAACAGGGAACATTGAACCCATGTATTTTCCAGGTGATACACATGTACACAAATAAGAAATAATTAGCATTATTTACAGAGAATATTACTAAAACACCAATCATTAGAGTGAAATGTATATAATCTCTTACCTGGTCAAAAGCTATCCACACTGTAGACTGGTCTTGCACTTGCTTCTGTACAATTCTAAAGCCAGTGCTTTCTATTGTTATGTGAGATTATATGTAAATCACTCCATGTAATAAACCGGTAAGGCTCTTACAAATAATTTGTATGTTTATTGGTGCCTACTTTCATTTACAGAAACTCCCTAATCAAACAGTTTTTATCTTGCCTAGTTCATACATGTTATGAATCTTGTTTTGGGTCCTTATTTTCGAGAATGAAAAATACAAAATAAATATTTTGGTCACTTGAATTCTTTTTAAAAATCTGTCAAACATATAATTAACCACAAATGGCCTGAGCATATAATTGGAAAAGCAGCTTTCCTATGCAGCTTACTCCACACATAATCCATGCTATTCAGTGATATGAAAATATTTCCCACTTTGGATATTTTCTCAATTGGGTGGTATTTATAATGACTTAAAATGGGTGCAACTACAATTGGCTAAAATAAGTGAAAGCAAGTGATAAGTACTTGCACGTGTATTTTAGCATGCATGATGTGGAAGCACTTGATTCTTTTACTTCATATCACAAAAAATACAAAACATATAAAATGTATCATTTAAAAGTTAAGTACATATGTAGTAGAATGAGTGTAAATTAACAATGACGTGACATCTAGTTTTAAATTCCCCGTTGGCTTAAAAAACACTCATTCAATTCAGCAGAGTATATTTGTCTCTGAATTCAGTCACACAATGGTGATTGGCAAGCTGCTATGCATTTGAAGAAAAAAATAGTTACTGAGCATACTTAAAAGATTTTGATCTCTCCATTAAACAAAATATGTCAATGAACATTACCACTAAGGCTTGCTCCATTCATAACCCAATTTTACAAACCCAAAATATACATTTGACAACAACAATTATTTTACTTTTGTGAACAACTTGAAAAAAATTGACTCCTGGTGAGTGAAAAAACTAGAACAGTACAGTGCACAGCCACAGGAATACATAGTGTATTAATTAATATCATGGAAGGGTCACTTCACCACAATATAATGTGTCAGTATGGTGATTCAATATTGACAAGCAGTAGTATAAGTGTTTAAATATTATAAATCATAAGTATCATAATATGCACTTTCAAATCCCACTGGCATTCACAGAAAGAACAAATTAATGTAACACCTGATGTATCAGGTCAAAACAATTGAGTTTTACTGCTATTCACATGTTACCCTTGATACATATTCTGTTTAATGTAATTTCATGGATTATGATTTCATTTTTTTATTTTCAAAATATTCAATTTGATTGAAAATGTACTGTAATTTGTTCATATCTTGGTACAGTACAGTACAGTACAGAACACTGTTATTATTCAACATCCCTGTGAATTCTAAAACCAAAACATCATCAAATTTCTGCCATTCTGGCACTTTCTCTGGACTATTTGTTGACTGAGTATTAAATACACAACTAGGTTATGCACATAAGTTCAATCAATACGGTTTATAACTTTATATACATAAATGCTACAATACAACATATATCTGACCCAATACCTTGGTCTGATCCATTGACTTACATGCGGACAAAGCAAATATGGACACCATACATGTATTTGTTTCCCTACAAATAATATACTTAGCACTATATATTCAAGATCATTAGATACAGTAAAACCTGTGTGTAGAGAACACCTCTTTAGTCTGAAGGGTTGCCAGTTTTCACATCAAAATTCTCTGACTTTTCCTCAATTCAGGAATTCTCTGTTGAAACATGCCACTGTTTTCTGTAGTGTATAAACAAAAAAATTGACATAAATGACTTTAAGCCCGACCCAATAAAACTTTGTGTCATTGAGTTAGCAACATTGCACTTGACAGCGACTAAATCATCGAAGTCAATCTTCCTGATAATCAACACCACAGTTTCTTTTGCTGATTTTGTTTATATTTTTCCTTTTCAGTCTCAATAAGCTTTCTTTTTTATTGTCACGACTCATGATTTTTGAACTTGTTGGACATCAATGGAGAAATTGCAATTGTTTTCAAGTCGATGTTTCTAACTACATCTTTGATTTTATAATCATTTAATTGCTAAAATCCAACTCAGTAGCGCTACCAAACTAGACATCAACATTTTGTAACATTTAACAATAAAGTAATCATATTTTATGGGGTCTCGATCGTCAAAACAACATAGCCTAAATTACTTCACTGACTGCACTAAGACAGGTTTTACTGTACTGATAACTTAACCTTTAATTGGTTTAAATATTTATGCAAAAACCAATGTAGACAAAGTGGAATTGGTAATCAATATAGCAGTGTAACATGTACATGTAGGTTGGCATTGGCTGTGACCTTAAGTACAATGCATAATTTTTACAACCAGCCCCTTCTTGGTGGTCCCCCTGAGGAAGCAGATTATTTATTAGTTAGCTGTCATTATCATAGCTTGAAACAAATGTCCAACTAGACAACAGCAACGCCAAAGCATAGCAAATCCCATCGAACAGCCATGGCTGGCATTTTTACAAAGTTAATTACATGTAATTAGCAAAAAATGGCAGCCATTTTTCAAAATGGCCACCTTCTACCAAAAGTGTCATAATACATTGTGCCATGCTTATAGGATTCACATACCAAATATGAACAAAATCGCTCCACTACTTTTCGAGTTATAGTAAAATACGTTAAAATGGCCACCATTTTTCAAAATGGCCGCCTTCTACCAAAAGTGCCATTAGACAGTGTGCCAAGCTTATAGCATTCACATAGCAAATATGAACAAAATCACTCTAATACTCTTCGAATTACAGCAAAAATCGTAAAATAACGAGTAAAGGCCGCCATTTTTCAAGAGGCTGCCATGTGCTTCTTTAATATCTACATTTCTAGCTTTATTAATGTCCTATATAATTTTTTTACATTTAAAACATATTGCTATTACAGTTTTACATATTGCACCTAAACTAATATAAAATCGGCACTAAAATGGCCGCCATTTTTAAATGAGCGGCTATTTTGAAAATCAGCTTTCGAGCAGAACTTCTACCCCCATAGGGTATATGTGTACAAAATATGAATTAAATCGGGCCAATGGTATTTGAGTAATTGCCTGGACGGACGTAGGTACGTACAGATGTATGTACGGATGGACAGACGGAGGCATTCCCTATATTAAATTAAACAAAACATCACCGTGGGATTGCTAACTATATTGTAAATGTTAAGGGGAAATGTAAATGTCCCAAACTGTCAAGCACTGCCGACATTATTGATATAATCATGGACTTTCAAGAGAAGCCCATACTGTTATACTTTTGACTACCAAGTCTACCATGGATGGTGTTTGCACTATTTTCCAAAAATGTGGCAGATACTGTTTTTGTTTTATTATATAAATTAGCCATTAGTCCTTTTTATCTTCCCTGCAAGCATGGATTTAGGACTTTCCAGAGAATAAGTTCTATTTCATATCATGTGACCATGAATAAGCCAATGGGCATCTAGAACACATATGGGGTATATAATAAATACAAATGAGGAATTATATTAAAGACCATCAATAGACTAGGTGCGAGTAGAAATAATCTTGATTTACGTCATTAAATATTCAAAATTCAGTCAAAGTGATGTCATATTTGAAATCTGCATGTAAAAGTACATCTAGAAATATGGTTTCGAAAATTGTTTATCAACTTTGAAAATTTAATTTTTTTTGAAAATGTGACTTCTTGTTCGGGTTGATTCCCCATAGACCACATGTTACCAAATCACAAAAAGTGAAATATCTTTTCTTGTATTGGATTGATAACATTTTCTTTTACTGGACATATTTCAATTTGCATAACTATTAGATACATAAGGGTTATATGAACATTGAATATTAAAACAGATGCCATTTAAGTTAAAGGGAACTTTCTCCTATATCCGCCATGCTATCTGACCCGAACGAGCCACCTGGTGGTGAATCTGGTAACTACCTACTCGCATCTGATTTATTGGTCAAAATTCTTATTTTCTTGATATGAGGACATTCACTCTTAATGGAAGCTTCTATTTATAGATGCTAAAATGTGTATTAAAAAGTAAGTCTTGGCATTTCCCAGGAATAAGATGTTAGGCTCACTACATGAAGTTGAAAAATGTGGAGTCGGACATATTATTAAAAACAATACTGAGCAAACTAGATGGTAATTAATCGCAATATTATATTTTTATTCCAATAAAAATTCATTACTAAGACATTTCACTTTTAGCTTTTTTCTCACTCAGTTCCACTTCTGTTGTGTCCTCAGTTTCTCTATTTTTGTTGCTACGTTTCCCACCACGCCGTCTTTGTTGTCTTTTTTGCTGATTTTGTTTATATTTCTCCTTTTCAGTCTCAATACGCTTTTCTTTTTTATCATAGTATTCGCTCATAAATGTTTTGGATCCAACTTTCAGCTTGTGCAAATGTTCAAACAAATTTTCAGGTTCTAATGATGCTGGAATATGGAAATATGGAATCAGAAAATTACAATAGTATATAAAATGTTTGAGTAGATATGATCAGTTTTGACATTTTTCTCCAATTATTTGAAGGAGGTGCATTTCTGACCTGCATGCACTCTTATAAAATAGATAAAATATAAAAAATAAAGAGTTATAAATGGATTTCAACGCAGAAGTCAAGAGATAATAAAGATGTTTTTTTGTTTTCATGTGCTGTACTGAATCCGGCAACATTTGTTTTGTAAACACAAGGCCTTAGTACGCAAAATGCCACCACCTGCCATTTGTTACAGATGCCAAACACCAAGCACTGAATGCTGAATACCATCCACAAAAAGTTGGAGACTATAAAAACATGTCACCACTTGTGGTGATAACATAAATAGTTGAAAGATGAGTCTTATTTCAGCTTATGATATGCTGCAACATCAGGTGCATTTACATTGATGAGATAAACCAAGAAGCTAAACTACTTAAAGCTTAATTCATCTAGAGTAAGCATATAGTAAATCATTGACTGATCCTATAATTGCATATATATCCCTTTGTGGGATCAACAAAACAGCAGGTCCATTTTACATGATTTAGCCCTCAAACTGTGACAATTAAATCAGACTTTTAAACTAAGAGAAGGCCAAAAACCATGCTGGGCAACTCCTTTATACTTAATATGTACTTTATACATTAGAAACAAATGAACTCCTTTTTACACATTCAATCACTTAAAAGGCTTCAGAGTCAGAGTATCAATGAATTTTTGAGAAGTAATTTAAATCAATTTAAAAAGTCCACCCTCTTCACTAAAAATAACACAATAATATTCAGGGTTCTTTCAGATATTTCAAAAGGAAGTCCAGGCAAAAATATTAACACCCCGATTGTCCTACTTCATGTAGCCTCCATTAAGTCCAGGAATCTAATCAATAACTTTGAACAGGCCTTACTTCTGGTTTCCCCCTTCAGGTAAAAAATAAAAGCGACAAAAATAAAAGCGACAAATGTCATTTCATCTCATTAGTTTGTGGTCCTATTTTTACCTTTTCAAAATGTTCTTAAGTATTTTCAAAATTCTAATATTCCAGACCCTTACCATTTCTTCGGAAATTCTTGAATTCAAATAAAGACATATGTGCCTGGCATTTCCAAAAGTCTGTAGGAACCCTGCTATTTGACCCATCAAAATTATTCTGTACTTGAAATCTGCATATACATGTAACTTACATTTTTTCAGAATGTCCTCTTGAGTGTTGATATAAGCTACTGTTCTCAGAGTCTCCTTGTTAGAATCTGTTGTACAATGCTCTTCTTTTAACAGCTCCTGAAGGAGAATATGGGAGGGAAATGATAGTACTGATATATCAATTTACAACAACAAAATATATGTTTTTTGGTCCTAGTCATATGACATTCAAATATAAGGAATGATTTGAATAATGTAATGTTTACACATAGACAAATATAACACAGTACTTTTCTAACCTTTGATTTTTCACACTAAAATACAATGAGCTTCTGCTAGGTTTAAAGTTTTATGTATTTTCATAAGGGCCGAAAACTCGATGAAGCTTTCAAATCAGAATACAGTTTTTAATTGACTTTAGTGATTTAAAAAAAGAAGAATTTTAATGTACTAAATTTTATAGTCTCTGCTCAGCAGGCAATGGCTTGATGTCCAAGAGACATGTGAGACTTTAATAAACAATATACTACTACTTTCAAATAATTAGTTATTTTTTGTTAAAATACTTACACAAATTGATTGTTCTGTTATCTGATACACTTGTACAGATCTACTTTCCTCACCCATTAACACCCAGAGATATCCTTCCTCATCAAAACATAGTTCTAAGACATTCTCTGGAGTTTGAATGGCTTGGTGGAACTGAAGTTGAGGACTTGATGTTGCATCAATCTTGTATATCAGTATTTTGCTATGCCTACAAAATCAACATAAATTACAGAAAATCTTTCATGGGAATTTGGGATTAGTAGCCTTTTCCCAGTATTAGATTCCTGTGGTACTGTGCCTGCTAACAGTTGAATCAACACATGGTGGAAAACATGAATTATACAGAAAATGGGTGTATTTGTACAAACCGGTTTCACATGTGGCTGAATATGCCAAACACATTTCTAAATAAAATTGAAAGAGCTGAATACATCATTTGATGACAGATTTGATTTCTACAAGTATTTTGTATTGCACATCTATATAACATAGAGCAATAAAAACTCACTTATATATTCCTACAGCTAGTAAGTTGTGTTTACTGGAATACTTTAAAGATTTTACAACAAGACCATCAGTGTTTTCCTTCTCATCTGGTTGAGCTTCAAGTTCAAGGTCGTTTCTGCAGTCAATACAACAGAGCTCCTCACCCTGTTTATAGGACCATCCTCTTATGGTGGAGTCCTAGAATGGAAATATGAGAGATTCACATTGACATTTTTGATGTTTGAGAGGTTCACCTTTGGTAATATAGACATATGACAGGTTTGTCAGTAAGTGACTGAACAAGAGAAGATTCTTCCATTAAGGTAGCACTGTCAGTTAGGGAGACAAGGTTGGTACCCCTTGATATTTTTACATTGGGAAATGTATTTATTTATGTTTATTTATAGTCTTTAAATCAACTGAATTAGACTCTTATTAGGAAGATGTAGATTTGTGACAAAATGAATATTTAACTGTATAGTAAAACATTCATTTAGTACTGACTGATCAATTAAAAAACATATTTTGATTTAAGGTAGAATAATTTTCTATAATGTACAAAAGATTAAAACTCACCCCAGCTCCAGATATCAATAGATCCACATCCTCCACATAGCAGAGAGCAGTGACATACTGTGTGTGTCCGAGACAATAACTCTCTATGGTATATCCATTAGGATAGCGGCTCACACGGATCTTCTCATCTTTGTCACTTGTGATTATGAATTCATCATTCTTGGTTACAATCTAAAAAGTACAGAAGCAAGTACTACTGTAGTACCTCTTTGAGAGGGGATAAATGGGGTATAACATGATTCTCTAGTGACTCTTGGAGTGCAATGGTATGCATGATAACCAATCTATAATGTCAAATTGACGAATTGTGGCTGAACCGTAATACCCTATTAACTAAACTTCTTGCTTTTAGATATAAGTCATAAGTTTGTTATCAAGCATATTCTATGATAATCAGACACAAGAATTGTTTTGCACAGCACCAAAATAACTCATAACATAACAGCCTTACTGTGTCTAGGAGGAGTGATAAATGTCCTAGGATGAGTTGTCCTGGTTGTTCACAATTTTTTGTCGAGAATGTGAAGACATCCCCAGATTTGTCTCCTATGATTACATTGTCTTCCTTTTGGCTGAATGTCAATGTTGATGACCTCCGTAACACAGTCCTGGAATAAAGAATGAAGTTAAGGAGGGATGTGGGTAAATAGAGGAGGGGAGGGGGTGATTCTTGACTCTGACAAATCTAAGCACGCATTTGTTAATTAAGCACTTTAGTATGAACATAAGCCTAGTTTATTCATATAAGAGAAAATCCGTGTATGACCTCCTCTGATATGATATAGACTTGTATATTGTAAGAAATGTTATATTTTGATGACAAAAAAGCCAATTTCTTCAAAAAGAGGTAAACTGGATCAAATGGTACATATGGCTATGAGCATTGGTTTAGATGAAAGGAGTTCTCATTCTTTCAAAAATTGGTGACAGATGGACTGAAGGATGGCAAGATAGATGGAGAAATGGGCGATTCCATTGATTTATAATATGAGCTCATAAAATGTTGTTGATAAAACCATGCCTGCCAAAAGCCATTTATTATACCTGACACTCAGCTGTTTCCAGTCTTCTGTGGCATCCCATAGTGTTAACCTCTTGTGGTCATCACAAACAGCAAAGTATCTGCCAGTAGAGGAGAACCCACAAGTCAGGATAGCATCACTCCCTGATGTACACTTAGACCTGAATAACAATTGCAATTGGTAAGAACATGGAAGATATTAATGAGGTATTCACACATAGCTAGAGAAGGTGTGTCTGATTCCAGCCAATCTGAACAGAGTGATCACATAATGAACAATGTGTGAAATATCAATAACGCATTTGTTGTGTACAGTTGCTAAGCGATTGAGATTGAAATTGAGTTTTCCAATACTTGATCCTTGCAAAATGTTTCAATGAAAATATGCTCTTTTAGTGATTTTGTATCTTTTAGGTGATTTTATAGAAAATATTTTGCAATGTGTGAAAAGAATTTAAGCCCAAGACTCAATGCATTGTGGCTGCTTCATTCCACTCAGATGTTGTTTCCTAAACTTTGCATTCCCCCTGCGGGGTCATGCAAAGATTTGGAAACAACATCTTTGTGGAATGGTTCAGCACACAATGCACTGAGTCCAAGGCTTAAATCCTTAATTATTACTTGTGTGTGGATAATGTGCCTTTTGGTTTTACTGCAGTGTCACCACGATAAAAAACTATAAGGACTCACTACTGAAGAAACATTCTTTTGTGTAAATTGAACAACACCAACATCTTTGATCAAAATTCAAAACATAAGCCAATAATAGCAAAGATACATTTTTGCAACTCAAACAAGATAGTTAATGTTCAGCGCAATGATTAACTTACCCCTTAGCTGTACCATTTTTAGATTTTTCTCCATCTTCACCATCCGATTCAGATTTCTCTGGCTTCTCTTCTTCAGTTTTTGCATCATCAGTTTCTCTTTGAGTGTCTTTTAAGTCTGTTGGATCGCAACATAGTGTTCTTTGGTTTTCATCCCTGAATAAAATAAAGGTTCATTTGGTAAGTGCTTTGCTTTAAAATTAAGTTATCAAATGCTCTTTACTCAATTGACAATTCACTTGAAAAATAGTTCCTACTGGTGATCAGCTGACTGCCAATCTGTGTGTCAATCATGTTTTCAATCTTAATGCAGAACCCTGTATAAGGCAAGATCATGGACTAAAAATATTTGGCTGAAAATTATAGCCAGATTTATACATCTCTTATCAGAATACTGGAATTATAGGGAAAATTAATAAGAATTATTAGAAAAATAGGTGAGACAAGTAATATGATGCTTGGAAAGACCACTCTGATACATAAGCAGAATGAGAATAACATTATCACTTGAGATGAAACAAACACTGTACAACCATGGGCTTTCAACTCATTTGAGAAAAAAGGGTCGTGATATCTGATCAAATAGAAGATATAAGATGCAGGAATGTCCAAATCCATTAGAACTGAAAAACAGAAAACCCAGTTTTTGCAAGATAGCCTTAATCAGAGACATATATCCAGATATAAAGTCAAAACTGTTGGACTTCTGAGAAAATAGGCATAAAATGGTGAAAATAATATGTTCAAGAACATATACAGGGTGTCAAATAAGTCCCGTACCCCCCCTCTACAGCCAAAACCAAGATGTATGGTACCAAGTGTGATATACCATTGGAAAGGTCTTCCAAAGTTCTTTGATTGGCATATATCTGATACATGTCAATCAATCTCACAATTTACATTGTATCAATTGAGGTGACCATAGGCCTAGAAACATGGCAATCTTATACAATCGAGACATATTCCTGATAGACAATATATCAGTATAATCGCCTGATAAGTGACAGTGTAAATAGTTAATATAAGATAATATATTGCATGTTTATTTTCTAATTACAATAACATAATACAATAACAAAGCAGGCACAAGGCCTGGGCAACATTTCTAGTTATACATGTACATGTTGTATCTATAAAGTAGATACTACCATTCATAATCAAGGATCTCATGATATTAAATGTGTCCTGCTATTACTAATACAATCTTTTGTGAGGTTAGATGTATGTAAAAATTATAAGGTTTTGAAGAACCTTTAAATACGCAACTTGCTGCTGATTCAAATCTTAATTTCAATTACTATAACCATTGGCTTTCTTGAAAGCCCATGCTATAACAGAATATAATGTTTAAAAGATATACCAAATTCTAGTATAAACAATTTTATAAATTATGTACATACTTTTGGTTCAATTTCCAGGAAATTCACAATTGTCAAGGTATATAGGTAACGGTTTACAAAATGTTAAAAGGCCTTAATCACAAGTCATTAATATGACAAAATGTCACAACCTGCAAATGGTTATGAAAGTGTAACAGTTGTTACTGATGAAGGTCAAATCTAAAGTCAGATTTGAACTTCTGAGAACTTGAAACTGATTTTGAAAAAATTGGTAAATTTGAAGCAAGTTGAAAAAATACCTTTTTTACCTTTTTTGGCCTTCAATATGTGGCCATGGTAACAGATATCTGCAGAAATGTGTTGGAACTCATAAAATGTTTACATGTTGAAAGTAAAAATTTGTTTGAAGTCAAAGTACTTGTTAAGTTATGGAAAGTTGTAAAAATTGGTAACAGGTCACATGACACCAACAGCAAAACACCAATCACTGATCATTGTCCCCAAAAACATTGGAGACTATAACAATATGTCACCACTTTTGGTGGTGACATTATAAAAAGGATGTTCCTTTAATTAATATAGTTTTTTAATATCTTTCCTCTGATTTATATACATTCATTAATCATGTTAATTTCCAAGTCTTTTACTTATACATGTACAGTGCCAAACAATATCTATGTGTTCACATCCATATTGAGGCTGATAGAAGAAACATCCTGACACATTCTAGAGTCTGACATATCATCGGCAAGGGCATCGATAATGTCCAATAAGAGCTCCCTGGATAGACGCCGGACCTCAGGTAGCCTAGCAACCTTTGAATAATGATGCACAATGATGCTTAGTGCATGTTTCTTCATATCAGATGCCTGTATGCGATCAGCTGCCTCCAGAATTTGGACCACATTTTTGAATGAGACATTCATCTCAAGGTTTTGTTTGCAGTATGCTTGTAAGCGATTGTTTGCAAATCCATAGAAATGCGGGGCTGAGAAAAGATAGAGGGAGTCCTCTGGGGGCATGTTGATGTCACCATAGTAGATATAGCGAAGTAGGCTGTCAAATGCCTGGCCTGAGGGCACAGTGTCACCAATAGCAATTGTTACAGTGTTGTCTTTTGGCATAAATGATCTAAACATTGACTCAAAGTAGCTGCATCTTGCGGCCAGGATAGCTTTATGAGCTGGGATTGACACACCATCAAGCATCAGTGTGATGTCACAGAAATCACCACTTATGCCTGGAGATTTCAAGAACAGTTCCAGGTCTTTCTCCAAGCAGTTATCATTGTGACTCTCTGTATTCTGTGGCTCCTGGAGACGCACAGGAGGCAACTGGCGACGTCTGATAATCTCCACCATCAAAGGCTGATCGAGGATCTCAAACTCCTTACTCATAACGATCTGATTATAGTTAGACTCCTTGACAATAAATTTCAGGCAGTATTCACGAAGGAAATCCAATTTCAATTTGGCTGCATTACTCAAAGCAACAAGTACATTGCGGTGACCAATACAAGCCTCAAGGTATTGTACGCATAGGAGCTCAAGGCGTACCATCCTGAATTGAAGCGCGAGCCTATAGACATCCATCATAAGAAGAATAACATCATTGTTGCCAGTGTCTGAACTTTTCTTGGCAGGTTGGATTCGATCGGTGTATATGTATGACAGCACCATTTCAAATGCTTTAGGTGTGGCATCAACCAGATTAACCTGGAGAGGAGATAATGTTATAGTGTCAAAGTCTGCTTCTTTTAGCGATTGTTGCAGATCTCTGGTTTGTCGGATCTTATTTCTGAGCCACTGTGATCGGGACACTACCATTGCAATGTGCGCTGGGATACAAACTTTGTCTTTACCAACAATGAAGTGCACATCACAGAATTGCTTACTCTCCAATAATTTCCCATAGTCATCATGAAGAGTACATTTGGGATAACTGGAGAATTGAAATCTAAAGATTTCTCCACTACGTACATTGTTATCGATTGTTCCACCAAAAATATACATTGCGTCACAAACGACAGCTGCAGCATGAAATAAACGACCTGTTGGAACTTTGCTATCGGCTGATGGTTTTATTACTGTCCATGTTTGTGAGTCCAGATCATAGCAATGTAAATCATTAGGCAAGGTTTGACCAGTAGCACCTCCAAATACGTACAAGTGGCGATCGAATGCTACCATAGTGTGGCCATATCTTTTTTCAGGGGGAGGAGGCGCTCCTCTCAGAATATGTTCAGTAGAGATTTTAGTCCACTGTTTGTCCTTGAAATCAAATTGAAACAAATTGTTGGTGATTTTTGCCCCACTTTGGCCAGAGAAAACAAACATATGGTGTCTGGCAACAGCAAGGGCAAAATTACAGCAAGTTGGAGGGATATCCCCAATTTGGTTGATCTCTTCCCAATGACGGGTGTCGCTTAGCAAAGATATTGTCCACATATCATTTAGACGTGCATTTCCATCATAACCAGCAAATATCCATAGACGTCCATCGTAAACTGCCGCTCCATGCGCAGCTCTAGCAACAGGCATTCGGCCTTCAAACTTCCATTCAACCCATTGACCTGTTGAAAATTTATACTCAAATAAGTCATTCTTGTTTGTAAGATTTGAGTTTGAATGAATGTCTCCTGTATAACCACCAAAAACAAACATGCTTTCTTCATGGATGACGGCAGAATGATGATACCGGGGAGCTGGCGGGTATCCAGTTGTGAAAGCACATGCCCATGATTTATCCTTGACATCAAAGCGCAGCAAGTCATTCAACATTGTCTTTCCATTATCTCCACCAAATACATACAGAGCTTCTTTATACGCAACCACTGTGTGTTTGCTACGCCTAGCTCCTACAAATTCATCACATTCTGGCATTTGTTTCCATCTGTGTACTGTCTCAAATGGACCAAAGTCCAGTGTCAAACACTCTGCACTTTCCTGCCAATCATGGCTGAATTCTCCGGCTAGAGGGGCAGCTGCTGCCATTATTAAAACATCATATTCAATCTTATAATCAGTAGATAATTAGGGAAATTCTTGTGATATTTCACAAAATAAAACTTCAGGAAATTAGAAATTAGTTCACTGCGCATGCGTAATTGAAAACTAGGCAGTGTTTTTCCGAGTAACATTTTCAAAGCACTATACCTCATTTGTCTGTTCATATTTTGTTTAAAAAAATATACCAACATATTTTGCATAAAATTATCTGTAAGATGATAATAGATTTACTCACCCCAGATTGAAGATATTGACGTATTTGCCACTAATGCACACCACATGTTTATTGTTTCTTAAAATTTTCGCCATTTTTGAAGGTGAAGGTCATAATGACATGAAATAAGTTTACTATGAAAGTAGGAATTATTGAAATAATGTACTGCAATAAAACTATATTGATTGCGCAATATTAATCAAATAAAGTTTAGATTAATTTTTGTCTTAGCAATTGAAACAATCTATTTCAAAAAGTTTATTTATGCATTTGAATTTTTGAAACTGCGTTACCTTGACATGACCTACTTATAGAAAGTTGATCAGTCGAGAAAGTTGAAAATGGGAGATAACAACTTCAAAACATTATTTGACGAGTTAGGGATGACTCCCGAGCCCACGGAAACAGATCAATGTAGTCTGACAATGGGAGCCCCTGGAGATTCATGTCTCAAAGAATGTCAACTTATTATGCAGAAGGCTGCAGCTAAAAGGCTTGTAAGTAGTAAAGCACTTGATCTTTCACTTTCATTTTAATTCATGCCGGGGGGGGGGGGGGTTCACTGCTATCACGGCGGGGGTCCTAGGCTGAACCCTCAGATATCAATATATTCCCATACCAAAATGTCAAATTTGGATGTGTTCCATACCAACCAATATAGTGCCCAAAAGCCATACCAAATGCCCAAATATGAGACCAATACCGGGGCTAATACCATACCAAATGCCAAATTTCTATTACACTCATCTTATTAAGAGTTAATATTGCATAATAACCCTTATTATCCCACGATTAATGTGTTATCTGTACAATAACAGCTATTGATATTTCTGATATCATTGAAATCCGTGTGATATTTTCCAGAAAATCGTTTATCAAACTCATATGCGTGTGATATCGTTTATCTCACGCATATCCGTGTGATATTTTAGCATTATTGAATCCACAATTATCTGGGTTTATCGGCAGAACGAAGAAATTTTTCGTTTTTGATCGCAATATTTGCGTGATATATTTAACTGATTTCAACCGTCAAAGTCCTTCATTTATTGGTACTTCCGGGCCACTTCAAGGGTAGTCAAACGGTGAACCCCTTTTAAATCCAACCGCCATCTTGAAAAGTGATGGAATCTCTCTCGATGAAAAAGAAAAATGTTCCCGTTCTGCTGATACATGTATACCCAGACAATTATGGATTCAACTACACAAAAAGAATGCTAAAATACCAAGGAATCTATTGAAGTAGGTATCTGTGGATAATTCTCCCAAGTTGTAATCGTACAGGCAAAAGATTGCGCTTGGTCCAGGACTATAGTCCTGGCACAGGATAAACGGAAACACACCTTTGTAAGAGACTAGGCTAGTTGTACATAGCTGTAAATAGCACATGAATTTTAGATCAGATGATCTGCTTGACTTGTTGAATTTTTTCAACAGTCATTTGTTTTTGCAGTTTTTGGAACTTTTATTTACTAGTCTAACTACATTTATTTGGACTTATATGAACCATTAGTAGTCAGCCACTAGTGCTCCTGAAATAATGTACTTTGGACAGGAAGGGAAATATTATGATTTTTTCAAGATGGAATTTTGAATAATGACCACAGTTCAGGTCTAAATGACCATATGTTACATGTAGGTCTAAATGACCACATTTAAGGTCTAACTGACCACAGTCTAGGTCTGAATGAACACAGTTTAGGTCTGAATGAACACACCAAAGGTCCAAATGACCAAAGTTCAAGGCCTATAAACCAGAGTTTGACCAAGGTTCAAAATGAGCCGCCATCAGAATAATAGTCATATTAGAGGTCATATTACAGTTTTAGCGGGCATATCCAAAGCATAGCCTCATAGTAGGTTCAAATTAATATAATCATTTTTGATTTGATTCAAGTTCTAGTAATCTAGTGCTTATAGATTCATGTTCTGTTTATCAGACATTCTATATGTTTGACTCAGTTTTCGAGGAGAACAAGTCTGAATTGAAGATAAGAGACAAGCATGTAAAATCTGTCTATAAATATTGGTCAAAGACATTATCCTCTAGCTAGTAAGCCAACGTAAATGAACTTAAAATGTTCCTAAGCCAACGTAAATGAACTTAAAATGTTCCTAGTCCCAAAGCAGGTAGAAATCTACAATTGCTAGGGAAAATGGCATATGCAATACTGGTAATGTGTGTCACATGGACTTTCTGAAATAAAGCTCTTTATCCATGGAAACTGGGTTAGCAGCCCTAGATAGACTCTAGATCAAATGACAATACTAGTACAATATTTTAATTAAAACAGCTATTGTTGCTAGGCAAGGATGTCCCATAACCAACTACTGTAGTTGAAACAAACTCCATGCTTCAATTTTTTTTGGCCCTGCACTCTTAGAGCCCAACCGACATCATTACAGAAGTTAAAAGCCGTAAAAGGAGCATGTTGTAGAAGTGAATTCCTCTATTAATAGAAATCCAAACTTACATGTACAGGGTGTGTCATAATGACCATTTCCCCATTCACAGTCAATCCTAGATCACATGGCCCCATAATCTATAATAAAATATTTTCCACCCTTTGCCCCCTCCCCCCCTGACACCCCCATCCCTTCCAAAAAACATGAAAAGAAATCTGTTGTTTTTTCCGCAGCTTTATTTATTGTCTAATACTGTGACTTTTCAAGTGTCCAGAAATCACCAAAGTAATATCTTTATAAAGTTTCCAGAGAGAGAGAGAGAGAGAGAGAGGGAGGGGGAGGGGCACCATTTATTCATTTACTCTCGCTCCCTCCCCTAAAACTTGAAAATTGTTTCAAAATGTTTTTTTTCAACTTTTTTTCCAGAAAAAACATCTTGAAATAGTAAAATATTCCCACATCCCCCGGAAAAATAAAACAATAGAAAAATGTTATATTCAGTTACTTGTATTGACTCAAACATATTTGAAGTGCAAGAAATAACCGAATAGCATCTTGAACTGGTAAAATTAGACATGCACCCAAAAAGACATTTGACAAGTATTTTTAGAATTATTTGGGGGTTATATTTGTTGATTGAAGCACTATTAAAAGTGCCAAGAAATCACAAAACAATATTGAAATCTTGTTTCTACACCCCCACCCCAAAAAATAATTTACATGTACTCAAACATATTAAATGTGCCCAGAAATAACCAGATAACATTAGCAGTAGCACTGGTAAATTTTTTAGGAGGAATGGGGCACCCCTCTCGCTATGCCCCAGTTCACCCCCAGAAGAAAACAGTTGAAAAAAATTCAGAATTTCTTTTGATTGATTCTATTGATTCAAACACTTGAAAATGCCCAAAAATCACTTAATAGGATATTGAACTGGTAAAAGTTTATGTGTTGGACCCTTCTTGCACATCCTCCCCATGTTCTAATGTTTTTTCAAACTGATGTCAGAAGATGAAGGTGACAGTGATGCAGTTCATATTGTAATTAAGTAATTTAGCAACAGTTTGGTTAATTGCTAATATCTGTATTCCAGGAAGAGTCAGATGCAATGTATTTGTTTCAATATGGCCCTGCTTCTGGAGATGGTCCATTCAAGAAGGCTCTTGCCACTTTTCTGTCAACTGAATATAAGGACACAGTAAAAGAGTAAGGAATATTTTTTAATTGTCTAATTTTGATACTATACATGTACTCATAAGGATTCTAAGACATTGAAACAAAATAATCAAACAATTATATTTATTTGATCAAGTATGCATGTACATGTACAAATAGCTTGTTTAATTAATGAAAAACTTTATAATGGTTTATTGTTTAATTTTAGGAGTTTCCCTTGTTTTGCTTTTCAAATAAAACCACTTGTGGCTTAATTCTCTTGAAATAAATCAAACATGTTTTTCCAGATCCAGCCTCTATCTCACAACAGGAGCAAGTCAGGGACTTTATTTGACAGCCAGTCTGTTGTTCAACACGGGTGACACAGTATTTATTGAGGATCCTACTTACTTCATTGCCATCAATCTACTGAGGGATGATCTTGGCCTTAATGTTGTCCCAGGTAAATATATTGAACTTATGTAGCACTCACTAGCCTGTATTTGAACATGTCCTGTCTGCTAGTTTTCAATTATGTGTGTTTTGGATGAGTCTAGTAAACTTTTCGACAGACACTAGGGAGGGGCTTATTTTGCTTGTTACTCAAAAGAAAACTGATTCATGCTAAGGAGGAAAGCTGGTTGATACTTTGGAGTAATCAGAATTTTTCCTTGTCACAGTCAAAGCCAACACAAATCATTGTGTTCACTAGTGTTGTCGCGATGTGCCATAATCGTACATCGATGCATCGGCAATGTTCAGCAGTAAACATCGATGCACATCGCCATGTACATCGAGAAAAAGTCCGAGAAAAGTGCACTGAAATACCGAACGCTAATGCACTATATTACCGAACAGAACAAATTAATAAGAGTATGCTGGTACATCCGGGAACTTCTAGTAACGGTGAAATGAAAGTAAAAGTAATTTTTTTAGATTAATGGTTCATTTCGACTAGCTAAAGCAGTTTTAAAGTGAAAGAATATCAGAAAACATTGGAAAATGAAATAAGTCATGAGAAAGGTAAGCAATTTACGTCAAAATAAGATAAGAAAGGGTGATTTTTAGCAAATAAAATTTTTTTTAAAAACATCGATGTTTTGTTTCAGACATCGATGCATCGCCAGAATTAGCTTTGGCGATGTATATCACGGTGTATCGATTAATCGCGACAACACTAGTGTTCACACATGTATATTCAGACCAGAGCCAGTTTAGTCCCTATCTGAAGACAGGTTTAAATCTTTAAATTATTATGTCAGATCAGAAGCTTGAGCCATACTAATCTAATCTACAGATACACAGTTTTCAGAAAGGTTCAATGTGCAAAAATCAGTTATGTGTATGTATGTATATCTTTATTGGCCTTTATGAAAAAGGAGATACATGTATACAGTGTATATTACATGAATTTAAGAAAAAAAGTATATTTACAAGCAGACAACACATCTTTGTTGACTAACGCCAGGCTACTGCGTTGACGTTGCCAAACTGTATTCATACAGTGTAACTGACATTCCAGAACCATAATGATAATACTGTCTATGAATCAAGGAACCCCTGGTTGACCCTGGGGGTTCACACTGACTCAATTACTCAGTCGAAATGTTATCATTTGATATTTTTAAATAGGTAAATACATTGTAAATTACATGAACTAAGTAAAAAATAAGATATACAGGGTGTTCCAAAAGGTTTATTCCCATTTCGCCCCTCATTTATTCCCATTTCGCTCCTTCCCAATTGGCCCCTTTCCCATTTTGCCCCTTTGCCATTTCACCCCTTTCCCATGTTGCCCCCTTCCCATATCGCCCCTTCTCCATTTCACCCCTTCCCATTTCGCCCCTCATTTATTCCCATTTCGCCCCTTCCCATGTCACCCCTTCTCCATTTCACCCCTTCCCATTTCGCCCCTCATTTATTCCCATTTCGGCCCTTCCCAATTGGCCCCTTCCAATTTTGCCCCTTCCCAATTAGCCCCTTTCCCATTTCGCCCCTTTGCCATTTTGCCCCTTTGCCTGATTTAAGGTCGTTGGGGCTGTTGTGAACCTCTATGACCCATGATTAAGTGAACTAAGGTCAAGGTCATTCCAAGGTCAAAGGTCAGTATCTAGGTATTTTTTTACTTTTTAATATATGAGGGGCGAAATGGGAATGAACAAGGGGCGAAATGGGAAAGGGGCCAATTGGGAAGGGGCGAAATGGGAATAAATGAGGGGCGAAATGGGAAGGGGCGAAATGGGAAGGGGCCAATTGGGAAGGGGCGAAATGGGAAGGGGCGAAGGGGAAATGAGGGGCGAAATGGGAAGAGGCATAATGGGACGGGGGCGAAATGGAAGAGGGGAGAAATGGGAAAGGGGCAATTTGGGAAAGGGCCAAAATGGGAAGGGGCGAAATGGGAAGGGGTCAAATGGGAATAAATGAGGGGCAAAATGGGAAGGGGCAAACTGGGAAGGGGCGAAATGGTAACAGGACTCTGGTGCTGGTGTTTTGTCAATTCTGCACAGTATCTAATTTTTACTTCTACAGAGAATGGAATGCTAATCAGTGTGGTAAGACCTTTAAAAATGAGAATGACCTTCTCCAAGTTGTCCAATCGACGACGCTGCGATGTCCTCAAATGGGTTCATTCATGTGTTTGAGTTATGGATACAGAGTGCTTCTCTTGTGCTGATCAAATAGGAGCATACTTTTCAAAGTAGAGGATATATAGGAATATCAAATGATGTAAAGCAATGTAATTCGTACCAGTTGTTGCATTTCAACTTTGATATGGGATGTACCAAATGCTTAAAATCTGTGAAACTTTATGCGTGGAATGTTGCCCCGGGTATTGTGATGTCATGTTACCATAGCAACCATAACTCTACCTGAGTTTCATCATTTTTGTTTAAACTGTGCAGTTTTAGTTACAATATATAAAAGTATATTATGTCAAATTCTGAAGATGATTGGTGCATATTTAACAAAATACCAGCACCAGTCCTGTTACTTTTGGAACACCCTGTATATATACATTTACAAACAGACAATTAGATTTGACATTTCACCTTCAATGACCTTCTCAGGGTCAAAAGGGTCTTTTTTAACTTGCTTCAAATTGTCCAATTTATTTTTTCAAAATCATCTACAAGTTCTCAGAAATTCAAATCTTACTTAAGATTGAACTCATAATATTGTGAGCAACTAGGTGGTGACATTTTGTCATGTTAATGCCTTGTTAATAATTGGAGCGCCATATGTCATGCAAGGTATGGAATATGTCTTGTATATATATATCTGACATGCTGAAGTGAGAACAGCCCTCCACATTTAGTACCAATTCCAAGAACGGCATTAAACTGTGTTTTGCCCGTCTTGCATTTATCATCGACATAGTTAGTGATGTTATTATCCATATATGTGTTTAGCATAATTAGACCAAGCGATTGGTTATGTTTTTACCTCCCTTGACTTTCATGTTAACAAATGTACAAGAACACATATTTAAGATGTATTCTAGTTGTTTTTTATTACATCGAAGGGAGATGAACACATTCTAAACTTCTTTCACAGTGCCAACAGATGATAAGGGATTACTAGTAGATGAATTTGAGAAACTGTTGGAGCTCCATCTATCTTCATCCACTAATGCCATGACAAGCCCCAAAATGTTTCGGAGTATGCTGTACTTTATTCCAACATACAATAATCCAAAAGGAGGATGTTTGCCTCCTGGTGAGTACAGTGACTATCTATCACATATTAGATTTTTACAAGTATTTTATTGAATTTAACCTGCAATTTGCAAACTGTACAGTGTACAGGCTGTCCCGAAAGTATAGGGGCCCCCCTAGGCAGACATATACCAGTGTCGTCATAGTATGTGTCATATATCATTTTAAAGCTTATCAAAAGTTAAATTGATTTGCCAAGTATTATGGTTCAACTCTCAAATGGGAAAAAGTTAAAATTTAGTGTTTGGCCAAAATAAAGTTAAATTTTACACTTCATTACTAGTAAATGTGTCCTCTCTTGGCCATGTTACAGCAGCAATTCTTTTCAGATATGACCTTAAAAGCACTTCAAATAAGGCATTGGAATTTTCTAATCCTCTTAAAACCTATAAGGCACTTCTAGAAGAGTTTTCTTGGAGTATCTACCCTCACCATTTTCGTTTTCCAACTCAATATCCATCTGACACGAAAATAATTGCTGCTGTTAAAATGGCCCGGGAGAACACATTGGGCAGTGTTTTGGTGTAAAATTGAACTTGATTTTGGCCAAACACTAAATTTTAAAATGCCTGTAATTTTTTCACATTTGAGAGTTGAACCATGATTCTTGGCAAATCAATGTAACTTTTGATAAGCTTTAAAATGATATATGACACATACTATGAAAACACTGGTATATGTCTGCCTAGGGGGGGGGGGGCATACTTTCGGGACACCCTGTATATTGCATGTTTTCTTGCATGTGTGTTCTCTGTTGATTATCATTACATGTTCCAAGGGATAAAAGAAGTATTTGACATCTATTTTAGATAGGTGTGAGAAATTAGTTGCCTTGGCTAGGAAGTTTAACACTTTGTTGTTCTGTGATGATGTCTACAACATATTGTACTATGAAGATACCATACCACCAAGATTCCTCACTTATGACAAAGAGTAAGATTTTTGCTCCTCTTTTTGTGAAATACTGTAAAATTGTTTACAAGTGTTCCTTACAGAGAAGACATTAACATTTAAGTCAATGGCATTAGGTTCTGTTTTCCTTATAGAGAACTGTTTAATCAGACTGGTTTTACTGTAAAGTAAAACTTGTTAAGTGGAACACATCCACATCTAGAAGTGTTATCTAAAAGTGGAACACCTCTGTTAGTGGAACATTTGCAGAGTCCCAAGACCAACTGTCATTGTGTTAGATGAACTTTTATAAGGGGAATACTTCCCAAGTGAAACACATTAAAGGTCCAAAAGCTGTTCCACTTTGACAGGTTTTACTGTTCTGAGATTCATACTTGACATGGCTCTCATCATAGTCTTTAGACAAAACACAGGAAAATATGGCTACAATAACTATTGTGACAAAGTCACAGTGGACTCCATGTGTCAGTGTAATTATTTTGCCTTATATGTTTTTTCCTTAATTTAATGTCATTGTGATCTTTCCCACAATTTCATGTTTATAATTATCACACCAGAATAGCCTGACAACAGTAGAGTCAGATACCCTTGTCACAAGTGGCGGACATAAGTGTCGCTTCAACTGTTTAATCACTTGGTTTTCATTTCATGGGATTTCATCGTCGCTAATTCTGTGCATGAATTAAGCTCTTGTGATGATGTTTCATATGAAATCCCAATTTCAATCAAATTGGGTCGTGAATCGCCACAATATAGCATCTTCGATATCGTCAATGACAAGGGAATCTGAATTTGAGTAATTTAGAAAGACAACGGCATATGGTAATTACAGTGTCCGTTGTCCCGTATCTCATTTTGATAGGTTTAATTAAAGACTTTATATCTGACATTACCGTTGTCAGGCTATTCCACTGTGAATTATTGTCTTCTCCATATCCTATTTTGTTATGGAATCTTGTTAGTTATGTTATATTAATATTGCAGTTGTTTTTATGATCTTTGAACTAAGTGTGATATTTCACAATAGCAACAATTGAATTTAATCTGTTCAGGCTTCAGATTAGAGCAGTTTTTAGATCTGTAAATAAGGTAGCTGAATGTGAACAATTCTGCAACCAATCAAACATAAGAATTATTCTTGAGATATATGTGGCAGACAAATGAAGTCAGCCGATGTGAAACTATGTGATGTTTTTTATAAGGATTATATGTTTTGTAATTTTTGGCATTATGATAGTAGACTTAAACTTTCTTTTAAACAAAGCACAAATTCATTAACTTCTGATTCAATAGTTCAGTAGTCACCGTTGGGTGGTTGGTGTCTGTAACAAATGGCAGTTTGTGACATTTTGCATTTTAATGCCTTGTTTTACTTGTTGTTAGAAAGTCGAACAAAACCTCTGATTATATTTACAGACATATTCTAAGTGTTTAAATGTACTTTCAGAACGGATCCTGACTTTCAAGGGCACGTGTTATCCTGTGGAACCTTCTCCAAGCTGTTTGGACCAGGTGTGAGGTTGGGATGGATTGAAGCTTCAAACAGGATCATCAACCTTTTTGTAAAAAGGCAGGTGAACATAAACCTACTAGATGTATATATAGATGTCATGTTTAGGATCAAATGCAACTTATACAGGGTGTCAAATAAGTCCCGTCCCCCCCTCTACAGCCAAAACCAAGATATTTGGTACCAAGTGTGATATATCATTGGAAAGGTCTTCCAAAGTTACGTTGATTAGCATATATCTGACACATGTCAATCAATCTCAGAAATTTTTGCATTGTATCAATTGAGGTGACCATATGCCTAGAAACATGGCAATTTGGCGTATTTGGCACGATTTTAAGAATCGTATATAAGAAAGGTCACGGGACCAAAATATGACTTAATATGTTTATGGCGATGAATTTAACCTATTTCTGGACAGGGTTAGATGTGTAGAAAATAGAGGTGCAAGGAAAGTGGTGAAAACCTTTGTGTAACAAGTGGAATGTGAAAAAGATGTATTTCTGAGGTCATATCCTTGTCATTTTGACGCAAAAAAGCTACTTAAAGGAGGGCACGTTAATTTTAAAAGACATCATAAAAATATAGGTAAATTTCATCCAAAATACTTGAGAGTTGGTGAGTTAACATAACTTTGGATGATCTTTCCAATGGTATATCACACTAGGTACCTACTGTTATGGTTTTAGCTGTAGCAGGGGGGACGGGACTTATTTGACACCCTGTATACAAGGTTAATTTAACAACATGGAAATAAGAGCTGAGAAGTCAAGTAAATGGGATAGGATTTCATTGATAGGGTCTAAAGTAGCTTTCAAAATCATGTAGTTTTCACCATTTTGAGCACTTCTCAAGTGATTTTAGTCATACATGTATTTGGGCCTAAATTGTCAAATGTGAACCCCCCTGGCGAATCCTGGCTTTATATGATTACATGTACATTGAAATATGAATTTAGTACAAAAATACATATAGGAGTACGTAGTATACATGAACTGTACGTATGTGTATATAATAAAGACAATACAAGTATATTTACCACCACCATGATGAAAACTAACTGTTTTGTAGCTCATACAGCGACAGTGGTGGCTCAAAGAACCATTTGGTATCTGGTCTGATGACTACAGTGTTGACTGAGGGACTTCAAGCAGCCCATATAGACAAATTGAGGAAGAAATATGGCGTGAGTCAATAAATCGCTGCAAATATTTTTTATATTTTTTTATTTTTATTTTTTTATTAATATGAATGGTTGAACAGGTACAGTTCATGATTCATTGGTTGTCCAAGTAACATCCTCAAGTTCTAATCCAGATGATTTTTCATTCTTTTTATAGTTTTACATGTATGTATAATTGTGTTTAATTTGGGTTTGGCATCTAACAATTTGCGGCATCATAACATTTTGCAATAACTTGCAAGGTGGTGACATTTTGTCACATAAATGCCTTGTTATCCCATCGAACGAAGTTCGGAGGGATATAGGGAACGCCTCCGTCCGTCCGTCCGTCCGTACATACGTCCGTCCGTCCGGGCAATAACTCAAATACCGTTGGCCCGATTTTGTTCATATTTTGTACACATATACCCTATGGGGGTAGAAGTTCTGCTCGAAAGCCGATTTTCAAAATGGCCGCTCATTTCAAAATGGCGGCCATTTAAGTGCAGATTTTACAGTAATTTAGGT
Source organism: Owenia fusiformis (assembly GCA_903813345.2). Lineage (NCBI taxonomy): Eukaryota > Metazoa > Annelida > Polychaeta > Sabellida > Oweniidae > Owenia > Owenia fusiformis. The sequence goes on along the minus strand of CAIIXF020000006.1, from coordinate 11,415,112 downwards.
GCAATATGTAAAACTGTAATAGCAATATGTTTTAAATGTAAAAAAATTATAAAGGACATTAATAATGCTACAAATGTAGATATTAAAGAAGCACATGGCAGCCATCTTGAAAAATGGCTGCCTTTACTCGTCATTTTACGATTTTTGCTGTAACTCAAAAAATAGTAGGGGTGGGACGGATAACCGAAATACCGAAAAAACCGCGGTTCATAGCCTTCGGATCGGTTTTCGGATCATGGCCCTACTTTCGGATCAGCTTTTCGGATCGTTTTCGGATTAATATTTCATTGGTCAAGTATCAATAAAACAGTTAAAAACACTGTTTTACAGCAACATTTTTGATATTCCTAGTCCCTACCTTGTCTGTCTTGTCTGTTGCTAGCTCACTCGTTTACTAGATTCGTTTCGTATCCGCGTATTCTTATCCCTCGGTAATCAATCATGTGGTCCCTGGTACTATATTCTTTAGTCGTGTATTCTAAATAATATGTATTGTTCATGAAATACTATAACATAAAATTCAATCTATAAAATATTGTTATAACGTGGCATAATTGATACAAAGATTTGCGCAGGTTCGATATAGGGTATTATTTTGTGGGCACCCACAATACATTCAAATATGGAGTCTTATTAAAAGAAAGTGACAGTCAGCAGTGAAGTCAGAGACAAAGCAGCTAATCATGTCAATCAATACAAATCCTTAAAATGAATGAACCGAACCGAAAAAACCGAACCGACGGCTGATGATCCGAAAAACCGAACCGAACCGAACCGAAACGAACCGTCCCATCCCTAAAAAATAGTGGAGCGATTTTGTTCATATTTGATATGTGAATACTATAAGCATTGCACACTGTCTAAAGACACTTTTAGTAGAAGGCGGCCATTTTTCAAAATGGCCGCCATTTTAACGTATTTTACTATAACTCGAAAAGTAGTGGAGCGATTTTGTTCAAATTTGTGAATACTATAAGCATGGCACACTGTCCTATGACACTTTTGGTAGAAGGTGGCCATTTTGAAAAAATTTTAAAAAATGGCCGCCATTTTAACATATTTTACTATAACTTGAAAAGTAGTGGAGTGATTTTGTTCATATTTGGTATGTGAATACTATAAGCACCGCACACTGTCTATTTCTAATGACACTTTTGGTAGAAGGTGGCCATTTTGAAAAAGGGCCGTCATGTTAATGTATTTTACTATAACTCGAAAAGTAGTCGAGCGATTTTGTTCATATTTGATATGTGTACTTTAAGCATGGCACATTGTCTTATAAAATGGCCACCATTTTTATGTGTGTTATTTTACTAGTACGTGTGCGATTTTTCAAAATTTTAGAGGTGGCTTCTTAAAAGCATATTATTTCTCCTGATGACAACTTGGCTACTGAGCAACCACTTTAAAAATGGTGGCCTTTCTGGTGTGTTGTTTTATGATATTTGCCATTCGTTTGTAAAAATGCCAGCCATTTCTGTTCGATGGGATTCGCTACGCTTTGGCGTTGCTGTTGTTCTGGTTAACATTCTGTTAAACATTTTTCAGAGTCGTTTGGCTGCAGTGATTGCCCTCTTAAAGGAGAAACTCCCCAAGACTGTTGTTGTGTCTGAGCCCAAGGGAGGATACTTCATTTGGATAGAGCTCCCTCTCTGGTGTGACGCTGTCCAGTTGGTCTTGATGGCAAAAGAACAGTATAATGTGACATTTCTTCCTGGGACAAGGTACAAGATATGTTATTGTATGAGAGTTACACCCCCTACAAAAGTATGGTAACAATGACTAACCATTCTTGGCTAGGATGTTTAACCTTTTTAATGTTCAATTTTCACACATTGTCTTTATAATTTTCACAGTGTTTTTCTAATTTTCACAATATGGTATGTCAATTGTTAAGATTGTGGTACTTAAAGGAACATTCCTTGCCAGACTATTTCTCTCCTGATATGGTAGCTACAATCATATATATTCTTTACATATTTAGCAAAACACGGGAAAATGTTTTCATATGGTCAATATTGATCATTTAAAAATGTAGTACTCATTCCCAGTAAGCTGCCATCTTTTCAGATTTCTTTCAGGAAGTGATGTCATCGACTCTCATCTGTTATAACCTTGTCTATTACAGTATAGGAGAGAAGTACAAAATCACTTCTAAACAAAAAGCCCCTATCTTCTGTGTAAAAATATTTTCAGGAGTTGTCAACTTAGAACTAAAGAAGAGATCATCAAAAGGATTTTAATCATAGACCAAATTGAAAAAAATATTCAGCTGGTTTAGTAATTCTAATAGCTCCTTACCTATGTTATATGAAAAGTTGAGAGTCGATGACATCACTTCCTGAGTGAAATTTTAAAAGATGGCAGCCTACTGGAATTGAGCACTACATTTTTTAGTGATCAATATTGACCATTTCAAAACATTTTTCTGTTATTTGATAAACTTGCAAAGTATGTATATGGTTATAGCTACCATATTAGGAGAGAGATGGTCTGGCAAGGAATACCCCTTTAAACGCTAGAGTTGCACGCAGTGTTTTTAACACACAAAAAAACATAACCTACATTTCAGGTGCACTCCAACTGGTAAATATGGCAACTGCATCAGGATATCATTTTCATATTATGAACTGGAACCATTGCTGGAAGGAGTCAAGAGATTATGCCGGGCTGTTTGTCAGTATATGACTGCCAATGAGGTAACAATAATTAGTTTTACAGGTGCATTGTACATGTACATGTGCAATCTATTGCATTGCGTGCATGTATCAGTGGCCCAATCCATTCAGACACAAAAGTCAACCCCCTTCTTGGGAAATCTTTGGACGGGCCTATTGCATTAGTTAAAAGGATGTGCATTGAAATCAGGAACTGTCTTAACTTTTTTTCTCTGAAACACCAAAAAGCTAAACATTTAATGTTGGAGCAATTCCCCTATATTTTATCATGGGCTTTCAAGAGAACTTGCTTATCTCAGTGAAAAATGTTTGTTCTTTCATTTGTTTCTTTCTTTCATGTACAGTTTAGTTGTCTGCCTGTCTGTCTTACCAGCTCTTAAATCAGATGGAAATGCATATTTTGTAGACTGATGCCTCATGGTAAAGCACATCTATTTCAGAAAATTGTTACTCTCAGTTCATGTTAGGAATTTGACAATTTTTGCTCAATATGGCGTTACGAAATTACATTATACTTAGCTAAAATAATTATGGTTTATAGTTGAGAGGGAATCAAATATTTATGTTATTGAATACAGTTACATACAGTGTATTGTAATTTTTGTGCTTATATTTCCCATTTAGCCTATGAATAATGGCAGTATTGAACCAGTTCAACAAGAGGACAATGTCAGTGAACCTACAAAATCTACCCCTGCACAGAGGCTGATTGAAGCACTAGGGTTAGAACCCCATACAGTGGCTGGCAATCTAAAGTTAAAATACACATCTAAACTAAAGTTAGGATTCATCGCTAAAAGGAATAAACAATCCAGTACAGAACAGGATAAAAGGTAGAGTTTGTGTCTGTTTACATGTATGTAGTTTATTATCCCATCGAACGAAGTTCAGAGGGATACAGTATAGGGAATGTCTCCATCCATCCGTCCGTCTGTCCGTCTGTCCGTCCGGGCAATAACTCAAATACCATTGGCCCAATTTTATTCATATTTTGTACACATATACCCAATGGGGTTAGAAGTTCTGCTCGAAAACCAATTTTAAATATGGCCGCTCATTTAAAAATAGTGGCCGTTTTAGTGCCGATTTTACAGTAATTTAGGTACTGCATATAAAACTGTAATTAAGCAATATGTTTAAATGTAAAAAAGTTATATAGGACTTTGATTAAGCTAGAAATGTAAATAAAGAAGAAATACATGGCAGCCATCTTGAAAATTTGCTGCCTTTGCACGTCACTTTATGATTTTTGCTATAACTAAAAGTGGTGGAGCGATTTTGTTCATATTTGGTATGTGAATACTTTAAGCATGGCACAATGTCCAATGACATTTTGGGTAGTAGGCGGACATTTTGAAAAATGGCTGCCATTTTTACGTGTGTTATTTAACATTTTTTACTGTCAGTCAAAAAGTAGTGTAGTGATTTTGTTCATATTTGGTATGTGAATGTCTAATGACACTGTCTAATGACATTTTGGGTAGTAGGTGTCCATTTTGAAAAATGGCTGCCATTTTTACATGTGTTATCTAACATTTTTTACTGCAGTCAAAAAGTAGTGTAGAGATTTAGTTCATATTTGGTATGTGAATGCTTTAAGCATGGCACACTGTCTAATGACACTTTGAGTAGTAGGTGGCCATTTTGAAAAATGGCCACCATTTTTACGTTTTTTACTATAACTTGAAAAGTAGTGGAGCGAATTTTGTTCATATTTGATATATACTCATGAGCCTTGCACACTGTCTCATGACACTTCGCGAAGTAGGCGGCCATTTTAAAAAATGGCTGTCATTTTTACATTTTTTACTACAACTCGAAAAGTATTGGAGCGATTTTGTTCATATTTAATATGTGAATACTTTAAGCATGGCACATTGTCTTATAAAACTTTGGGGAGTAGTCGGCCATTTTGAAAAATGGCCACCATTTTTATGTTATTTTACATTTTTTATTATAACTCAAAAAGTAATAAAGCGATTTTGTTCATATTTGATATGTGAATTCTCATCAGGATTGCATACTGTCTTATGACATTTTGGGTAGTTTCTGTTCGATGGGATTCGCTACGCTTTGGCGTTGCTGGTGTTGTGCTTATTAGCTCACATGACGAACTATTGCAATCACTTACTTGTCTGTCCGTCTGTAGATATCCAACTGTTAGTCTGAATTAAACTTTGTGGAAAGATTGTATGCTTCTGTTGCTCTTTGACAGAACATGTGGGACAGTTTATTTATATATTACAAGATGTCTGTCTGCCTGTCTGTCTGTCTGTCTGTCTGTCTGCCGGGACGAGTCTTTAAAACTTTATTGCCAGATCTTAGTGTCTGAGGCTGGGAGAATGAGGAGGATTGTGAATGTCAGAAAACATTTTTGGCAGAATGAGGTTCATTGTATTGGTTCAAAACTGGCTTCTATCAACATTCCTCTCAAAGAATGATTGATTTAGCCATTGCATTGGAGGGGGTTATATTGTTTGAGATAAAAGCAAGCAAATTCTTTATATTTTTTGTAAAATGTCAAGGTACTTTAGTCCTTATAGTCCATTCCTCTTTATGTCAAATTTTATTTTTGGAGGAATTCAAAGAATTAAAGATTTACAGATTCATACCTGTATAATTATGTAGATCAGTAACTGACTGAATAGGCGTTTCCGATAAATCTTGCTATCTTTTGATCCATCAGAGAAACCACAATATACTAGTATTGGCTAGATTGATGATGTCATAGGTTGTACTTTTATAAGATTAGCAAAAAGTTAATACCATTTTTGAATGGGTAGTTTGCTACCTACAACCAACATGGGCGTAGCACCTATTACGCAAAATACGCACAGGCGTACCAAATGAATTTGAAAAAATTAAAAATGTGTTAAAATGCATTCATTTATTTGCAAATTTATTGATGCTTCCTATCATATCTGTATTTTGACCATTGTCATCATTTAAAGTTGAGGAAAATGCTTAGATTCCATCAAATAACGTCCTTGAAAAAAAAATTCCCAGGGGAGCATACCCCCTGACCCCCCGCAATGCGCGGCCTTCGGTCACGCAATCAGGCATCCCGGAGTGTGCGTACCAACTCAAAACATAACCCTACGCCTATGACCAATGACATCATCAATCTAGCCAATAAGTTTTAGTTTCCCTGATTGATCAAACTATGGCAAGATTTATCGGAAATGTCTGTCAATCAGAGGAAAATGAAAGCAATTAAAAGATATGGTATAGATGGCATATTAGTTGAATCTCTCCAATGTTCTTGTTTCAGTTTGGACTTACCTGCTGCTAGCTCCATCTATATGTTGCTCCAAGGGGAGGAATATCTCTCCTGGCACACCATAGCTGCAGATGAACTGCTCTTCTTCCATGAAGGTTCTCCCATAAAAGTAAGAATTGATGAATGAGGTATATGAGGTACATGTTCCAGCCTATCTGTAGGTCCTATTTAGGTGAATAGAGTATATTATTGAAGATTGGACTAGATTGTTTTTGGCTCACACAGTGAGCCCATGGGATCGACCAGGCGTCCATCAGTCAGTTGGTCTGTCCGTCCATCTGTCCGTCAACATTGGCCGCACAAATTAAAACTGCTATTCGGATTTAGTCATATTCACATTCATTTTATGCATATCCATAATGCCTATTTGACCTATCATTGCCATTTTTCAAGTTCGCCCGGTTTCCGAGAAATTGCTGATTTTGACGTCCAAAAGGCAAATTTTTGTTAATGTTAGACACTTTGTTGAAGTAGAACTTTCAAATAACTTTGAGTAGTTGCTGTATATGCAACTTATGTCCTCTGAAGATTTCAAAGCTCTTGGAATTACAGTTTTTGGTGTTTACTCTATAAAATTTGACAAAAAGTAGGACTTAACTTTCTCATGTGTAAAGTCAATAGCAGGTTTTGTGATTGACAAGTTTCTCAAAGTTTGCCTTGTACTTGATCATTTCTTGCAATGAATTACATCATTACTAGATTTAAGCATTTCCTACATATTGCCCAATATATGTCAGCATCAAATTTTTACCGTTTTTGAGATATTTGACGTCAAAAAACAGTAAAAATAAGTTATTTTTCAACTTGCCTCAATTTTTTTTGAAAATCATCTACAAGTTGCCTGGAGTTGCAATCTGACATTAGTTTTAGGATTTGACCTTTACTTGACCTTCAGCGACCTTCGAAAGGTCAAAAAGTTGATTTTTCAAATTGATTTTTGGATGCAAATTTTCCTCAGCTTAATCACAAAATACCTTAGTGAGCTCTGAATAAGTAAAATTTTCAAGGTCAAGGTCATCAAACTAGGTCACACAACTGTGCTATCTAAGTTTCTCAAAGTTGGAGACTACAAATCCAAATCAATATTTTTGTTTGAAAGTCAGGGTATATATTCCTCTGAAGGTTCCAAACTGTGTGAGCACAGAACCGTGGGTCCTTTATTAGCATCTAAATTGACCTTTTAATAGGTTCACTTCAGGTACATGTAATGTTCAATGGTAAATCTATAGTATGAGGTGGAGGTTATGTAATTGTTCATTCTGCAATCATGAATTGGGATAGAAATTTGTGTGTAATACAACTATGCAAATGGACTGAGAGTGGTATAGTGTAGTACAATCATGTAGTCTAACATTAGGTGACACATACCCAGGCATTTGTGGTATGTGTTCACTGATACTTTTAATGACAGTATCCAACGAATATTATAAAAGCATGAGATGAATATACTGTACTAGTATGCTTTCCAATTGACCATAAAAGTTTTAGAGTTTGTGATTTGATTGATGTACTATACATGTATAACCAACAAGGGTGTGATTCCATTATGGGCGAATACGTATATTCGATTTTGTTATTACTAGGTACATCAGATCAGCGCTTGTGGTGACTACACATGTATCAACCTGGGTCGCCCTTTAGATGGCCACAACTACCAGGTACAAATACCTCAGCGCTGTTGGTATGCCATTGAATTAGCCCAGAAACATGATGGGGCTTATGGTCTTTACAGTGAAGTTATAAGCCCAGGTTAGTTATAAAAGGGACTAAAAAGAATGGAAATCAATCATTCGAGAATGTGGTTTGAGAAAATTGTAATACGATTTTACATTTTACTCCCATTGTTCCATGCCTTGCCTATATTCTAAAACAAATTCCAACAGATCTGACTTATATCAGTAATCCTCTGGTTAGTTAACTAATTGGAATATCTTTATTTTAAATGGCTTGCAAGTTTAATTTCCGTCTATTAAATGATGTATTATTTTATATATTCACATAATATGATTACAAAATTTTCAAATATTTAAAATTCTTTCTTTGGAACCTGTACATACATGTACATGTGCTTCTTCTTGTAAAATTACATCTTGATAATATTTTTCGTTGATATAGAAAATACTGTAATGTAGATTAAAAAGGTGATATAAATATGATTATACAAGGTGAGCCAAACAAATGTCATCAAGCAGTCATTAAGCATGGTTTAAAAATTATATTAGGTACAATTAAACCTTGTTCAATGTTCTTACATTCCACTAAATTTCATTGGCCTCGCTCAAGTGATCACAATTTATGACTATTTTACAAAACATCCTCAAAATCCCAGTGTTGTCTCTGGAGGCATTGGCCTATTCATGGTCACATGATGTGGAATAGATGAACTAATTCCCTGCAAAGTTCTAAATCCCTGCTATCAGGGAAGATGAAATGTACTAATCACCAGTTAGGTCATGTGACCAGTCATTAGTATGTTTTATCTTCCCTGATAGCTGAGATTATAGGAGTTGAAAGGCAAAATACCTTTAAATGCCAATAAGACCCTGTCTACATTAAATGTTGAAATGAAAAGACTTCTCATTTTGTTTTAGTTTACAGAGTCACTATTTGTTTATTATCAAGGGGGCTTCCATTTTTCCCTTGTTGGGGGTTTGTGTTTTAACGGAAGGGCAAGGGGGGGGGGTTCACATAACAGAAACGCTTTCAACAAACCAATCAAATAACAGAATATAGTGCATCATCATAGAGATAGTATGGATGTGTGATTCATTGCTCTTGCAAAAATAGTCATCATTCTGAGAGTGGTGTTCGTTCCCAGTCTTGGGTTCATTGATCTTTCAGGAAAGGGAGTTGTTCCCACAGAAGGTGGATTTGAGGCGAAGGGGGGGGGGGGGGAGGTTGCACTAGCCCCATGAACACACATGCTTTTAGAGTTGTAAGTGTGGACATCAATATCTTTGAAATAGCTCCAAATATAAATTTTCAGGGATTCCTATCGGATAATTTTGGCATGTTTCCTCATTTTGAGCATGTTTTCTAAAAATAGACCAATGAAACTCATATAGAATGAAAGAACATTGAACAAAGTTTAATTGTGTCAAATATGACTTTAAATTTAAAAAAAAGATTTTAAATCCATGCTTGATGACGGTTATTAAGATTTGTTTAGGTTATCATTTTTGGCTCACTCTGTACTAGTCAGAAATACATTCCTGTCAAAGGAAGGTCAGAGGAAAGTTGTAGGTTGTTGTATAGTATGATTATTACCATTGATAATAATGTAATAATTACAACTACTGTAGATAGCATGAGGGACAATTATATATTATTATATACACCTCTGTTGGAAGAAAAGGCCAAATATGATATTATGGACAAGGTCAAACTACAATTTCATGATCATTATTACATTTTTGTAATTATGATTTTATGAATGGTGGCCATGGTTGTGGTTTGAATTATGGCCATGTTTGATTATGACGACAACCAGACCTCTAATTACTTACATATTTGCTGTTATTAAGAAGCGGATATAATAGAAGAAATAACGTCATTGAGATACAACGTAGTCCTTCAATCATGCTATTTCATTATCATCTGTATGAAGTTCTTGTCTCACTGTCACCTTCTTATCATTAACATTTTGAATATATCATGACCAGTTGCTAGAGCAAATTAATGTAGAATGACATTGCATTATAAAGGGAAGTAAAGGTAAAGTGTAAAGTGCCAAAAGGTTTTTGATGGCTTTTACAATTTGAACTTAAAAGATAAGAATTTTTTTATATGGTAATCTATTTATTTCATAAATCTTATTTTACATCAGATGGCTTGCCAATCTCCAAAAAGGCATTATAGGCCAAGCTTAAAGATAACAATATGTGTGGCTATCTGGGGGAATCTGGCTAAGAATAAGAATGAAGACAAAACATGAAAAAGAATGATCTGGCACATGTTTGTTTTGTTCATGTTTCATAATTCTATACACTGTCTAGACCTGTCTAGACGTCTCTGCAGGTCGCTTAAGGTAAAATGATTGTTACATCACGATTGTTTCAAATGTGGTTTTATTTTTTGTTCCAGGTTTCCATCCTGATCTATATGAGAGTGGGAGCAAAGAGGAATTGATTGAAAAGTTCCCCCAACATGCCAAGATAATTACCAGGCTTAGTGAAAAGTAGGACAACATGAGCAACACTCCTTGCTGATCTGCTTACAAATGGAGAAATTTATATAGCACTACCTGCAAAATAGCATGGCCTCATGTACACTCTATACATAGAAAATGATTCTTTAATATAGCCCCTATATCTAATCATAGTATGTTACACTATAATCAAAAGAATGTGGAAGCTACATGTATAGTGGTCATGAACTTATCATTAAAGCACCATCCCTAATAGAGTAATGGTGTTATGATCTTAGGCAGTGGAAATGTTTAGAGTATTTTCAAGAAGTACAACAGAAGATACAAAAACAGCCATTTTATTGTAATAAAGATGTAGGTGTAGTTTTATTTTGTCACCAGTGAATGTTATTAGTATTCCCTCATCTGCCATACACATAATAGACAAAAACTGTTCCCAATACTTGTACATCAGGGAAACATTCATTTGATCCAAATTAACACTCAAAATTCTAGTTTTTCAATGATATTTTTTTTCAAAATTGATATTTTTCTTTGATCAATTCCACAATACATGAATGGATACAGTATGAGCACATTGATCGTCATGTAAGCAAACACTACAATGAACAAACGTTCCCAGTCAAATAAAATTACACCTACCTGTTTTTAGAATGGAAATACTCTACGCCTTTCCACCCTGGATCTTATCATCATCAAACATTTTCTGTATTGGTCAAAGGGGATATATATTATATATACAACAATGTAAATTTCATGTAATAACCGGTGCAATAATAAGTAATGCAATAATCTAGCATGGTATTACCTGCCCATGTACTCAAGGGGGACTAAATATTTTTTTATTATATCATTGCTAGTCCTTCCCTTTGGTCAGATCCATGAGGTTCCAGTTTGCAGTGCAATATATCATTTATAGTTTATACTCATTAATTCAAAAATACGTTTACTTCTTATATTTTTTTTTATCAAATAGTCCTACATTGACCAATCAGATAGGGAGATTATAGTTATATATTGTAGACGTAGAATTATGTTATTTTCAGGAATACGCTTCTGTTACATACATGTACACAGGTATGAAAGCAATGATTATAAAAAAAGTGAATACAAAGTCTAAAATTCCAAAGTATATGACAAACATATGATTTATAAAGTATGTGTTACTATTCTGTTTGTTTTATATGGTATTATGTCACTTTCCCAAGTGGTGACATATTGTAATTGTCTCCCTTTTCATGGACGGTGTTCGGCGGTCAGCGTCTGTAACAAATGGTGGGTAGTGACATTTTGCATGTTAATGCCTTGTACAGCTCTATTATAGTATTAGCAAATTATCATCACCCTTGTCTTCCAGTCTACTCTGATTAAAGATTTAAGTTACAAATGTCAGTTCTTTTCTACGCGTTTCCAGGCAAATCGCTTTGATGGATTGATCCGAAAATATGGAAACTTTGTATGAAGCTCTTCAACTTTTTGGGCATTCATGGTTAATGTTTAGGCAATCATTTAACATTTTTTTCCTCCAATCCCAATCCTTGTCAGTGTAACTCTTGTCCAGGATGGATCGTTTCATGGATCAGTCTGAAATTTAAGGGTCGTTCTTTAGTCTTATGGCTGTCATTCTGAGTACATTGTAATATCTTTTCAACCCCGAAATCTTGTCCTTTTATGTGTTTTTTATTAGTAGATGTTATGATGGACAGTTTGATTTTCCTAAAATCTTAAATGTAACATGGTCTTCATTATAATCTGAGACAACAGGCTAAAGAAAAGAAAACATTTTTTAACATGGAAACTGTTGTAAAATTCATTAAAACAACTGGTAAAACTCGCCTTTTCCTTGCTGCTAATGAAATCCCTCACTACACTTTTCGGCCAAACCGATCAATCTTTCAGGGATGTTTCTTGGTATGAGTCAAGACCGTTTTCTTTAAGGATGTTCCCTGGTCAGATAGGAAAATATTCAATAGTATTTAACTTTTTCTCAAAAATGGTTTTCTGGGATTCTCACGGGCAACAAAGAATATTAAAACTTTAAAAACCATATGTTAGTGTGCTTTTTTCTGAGCAAGAGGCCTCTAAAGTGTCAATATTTGACAAAAGTGGGCGTGGCACTTTCTCATTGAAACCCATGTTAAAAATCAGGTTTTCACCCCAAAACACACTTTTGAATATTTAACTTTTTCTTAAACTCACAGAAACACTTAGTTATGCTATGTACTTCACATTTTGAAAAGAAAAATTAGGGGTTGGTGTTCATCGTTTTCAACTTCGTCCAGGGAACATCCTTAAGCTCCAAGAACATATTTTTACCAAAGTTTTTATTTTCCTTTCATAGTTGAAAATGAAAATGCATATAACATCTACTACCAATCGCCTAGGCATTTTTAGGTAGTTAAGAATTATTAGAGGATTTTATATTAGTCTTTTTGATGGCTATTGTGAGTTGTTTGGGAGAGGTTGGGAAGTGGATTTGATGTCATTTTATGGGTCTTGTGACCCATAAAGATGACATGTAAGGAGTTATACTATGGCGTTGGATATTTATACACTGTTGCAAGCTTGAACAAATTGTATCCAAAAATTATACAAAATGATGTATATCTCTATTGGTCAGAGTTTAGAGATGTTTGAGGAAGCTTTTATTACAATAGGAATGATTATATATATAATATATACACACATAAGAAAACCTCATTAAAAATGCGAAAAACATTATCACATACAACACGTGTAAAGTGTGATAATTTTCCCCCACTTGTGTTAGAGTATTATGACTGCTACAGTTCTGTAAACGCGGCGTTCAGCTACTGTACCACTTCTATTCTCATCATGTTGCACAGATCAGTATTCTTGATTTATCACGTGGCATGTTGATTGTCTAATGATTGTCTAAAATATTGCTGAAGTGAAAATGCCATGGCCATGTATACAACCACCAGTCACACGTTAAATGATTGAGATTGGAATACTTAATTTTACTAATTTTCGACTATCCATCCAAAATATTGTCAACATACATTCCCATGGGCGTAGCGCCTGGTACGCTGGGTACGCACAGGCGTACCAGATGGTTGCAAATTCGCTCCAAATACAACCAAATTTCAAAATTTTCATGGGGGAGAACCCCCAGACCCCCCTGAATGTTCATTTTTTAACCACTCAACTCTTGTTCCCGTTTGTGGTGGTGGCGTCCTACTTAGAATTAGAAAAATAGCGCTACGCCCATGATTCCACATGCTGACAAACACATTTATGTTCACAAGCAAATATATTTATAGTTGACACGTGGAGTTTAAGGGTTGATCATGATGAAAACCTTATTTAAAGTCAATAGAACAGTAATATCACACACGACTCAAAATATTCATGATTGTTGTACTAGAAAGATGCATGCAAAACGTCACCACTTGTCATTTGTTACAGACGCCGAACTCCAACCGCCGAACGTCGTCCACAAAATGTTGGCGACTATAAACGATATGTCACAAATTCTGGTGGTGACATAAACGATGATTTAGTAGGGTAGTAATTAGGTTATACCAAATATTTTATATTGAAAATATGTGTTTCCCATGTTTATAGGTATATGTTTTAAGCTCCTCTTGTGAGATTATGCTTTCCCTATCTTCCTATTCTTCCTACTCTTGTTCTAGCCGGGGCTCTAGCTCCCTTAGAACATTTTTCCCATCTTCATGGTCCTGTTGCTCCCCCTTTACTATTCACACTGGTGCAGTGTGATAACGGCGATGTCAATTTCCGTTGTCCAAAATGGTGGACGTATAAACCACATCAACTTTTTAATCGCTTTTTAATGTCATACCTGAAAATTAGGTATTTTTACCGATGTGAGAACATATCTAACTTTACGATAACTTGTAGTGGACGCAAATCGAATCAAATACGAACCTTCGTCCGCCAATTTGGACAAGAGAATTGCTATTGGACCGCAATGACACTGTTACAACTAAACATGTTACTACTAGACTGTAGTACTAAAGTCTTTAGACTACTACACATATACTTTTTAATCTAATTTGCATAACTTTTTTAGACTTGCCATCTTCAATAAGAACATTTGTACTGTTCAATGTTCATTACAAATTATTGAAGTTATTTGTATTGTTGTCAAGTACATCCTATTGGTCCAAGGGTATTTCACTTCTTTCTTTCTGAATTGAGTAATAAATGAAGTCCTTTGAATGAAGGATGGTCAAGTAATGTTTGTTTTATTTTTTATTTTATTGTTCTAGGATTTCGTTCTAGGACATTTGAGCACTAAGCAATGGAACGCTCGGCGCTCCCAAATTTGGATGAGATGAGTAGCAGTAGGTTTTTCTAAGAACGCTTGTCAGATCTTGGTGTGACGAGAATATTGGCCAGCCTGTAGAGTCCTTGAACTGTCTGGAAAATATCAAATGTTTTCACATTTTATTTGTGCTGATAGATCTGATTTTTCTAAGAGCTCTAGATAAGGAGATTGTTGTCCGGGTGTCCGCCACAAAAACCAACTCCTGCATAGTGTTTTCACATGCTCTTCATATGATACATTTTCCGGTAAAAAGGGCTTTCACTTAGAAAATGAGGATTAAAGCAAGCATGTATTGACTTAACATTGGGCCACTCACTATTGATTTAATGTGGGGTATCATTATATTTTTAAGTCATCATAGATATTTATTTTGATAACATGTTTGTCACCTTGAAATCGAAAGTTTTCTACATTTTACAACCTTTTTAAAGTATTATACATCGGTTTGTATTATAGTAATCGATCCCAAAAATGGCATAATTATATCTATAGCGGTAATTGGTTTAATAATATACGCATAAAAAGGTTATTGCAAAGTATAAAAGATGTTTTGACAACGGTGTTTGTAGTAAATATCATAATGAATCTGCAGAAATTAAAGGTTGATCTGAAATGAATATCCAGATCCAAAAAACGTTTGAAACAATTGGAATAACAATTTTTCTTTTCTATTTTACATCGTACATTAAATCACTGTCCGCTATTGGATCACTAGTTATCTACTGTACCAGTGTAAACTAACCTCTTCTGTATGCAGCTTACGTACGATAGGATCGTGATGGTCCTGATTCCTAGGAGTAAGTCCATCTTCACGTCCAGTATCTTGATCACGCTGATTGGATGATGCCACGTGATCTATATTAGTATTAGGGTGACATCTATCTTGTGTTCTCTCCATGGTTGATTGTTTCTTGGTGTGTGAAGACTCTTTTGAGATATGTTGTTGCTGAAGTATGGTAACAAACGAAATTATAGTTGACTCATGTATAAGTATTGATAAATCATCCTCATATTAAAAACCATATGAAGTCAGAATAAACATGTACGTTCTTCAAAGAACAAATTCTAAAACACAATTAAACCCTAATATTAAATATTATCATAAGCCTATCCATATATAATTAAAGGGTATGCGATAATTGAAGTTTATTAGTGGCTTGTCTTTAATACAATTTCTAATTTCCGTAAATATGAACTTTAAGAAGTAAGTAATTCGGGCCTACACATAATCATGCTTGAGAGGGGCGGGGGTACGGCGAGTCAATATCATATATATTTCACATTGAATACGTACAGTTCAACTGATTGGCTTTACTTACATCCATACTAAGGTATGTCTTCATAGCGGAGTCTTCTGTGTCCAGATACTGCGATAACGTATCGCTCTGCAATGAAGCATTGTCGTCCATAGTGCCCTCTATCGAGCTAGACGTGGATTGCGTGTCCTGACTATGTCCACCCTGCGATCGGCTTCTTCTTGGAGATTTTTTCTAAAAGTTAAGATATGATATCATAATATGCTTGTCTAATGTGGCCATTCACTGGACGTTGCATCGGAACTTGGAAATTGAGAGAGGAAATTGAATGACATGATGATTTATGAAGTAAGCCTACTGTGTTCGTTCTGCTTGGACTTGTATCTTAAAGGAGGAGGGAAGTTAGCGCAACAGATTTTGGACAGTCATATGTTGGATTTTGGCCATTTTCTGAGGATTTAAACAATTGCATATGTTAGGCCAATGCATTACCTCCAGGAAAATCACTTCTAGAGATGATAAAATAATTTCGACTTTGAGACAGGGTAGATGCAAACAACCCACCCACATGTTTTTTCGGAAATGTTTTCCTAATTTTGAACCCCTTCCATCCCTGCTTTTTCAATTTTTCTTGCATCAATATGTTGCATTTTGACACATAGTTAATCACTTTAAAGGAATAAGTGATTCCTTCAGGGGTTTTAAAGATACCCATTATGGGTGACCAAACTTAGCTGAAAGCAATGATTTTTCCTATGGGAAAATAACATGGGAAATATTGTTTTCCACTTTATCTAAAAGGAATCATTTATTCCTTTTAAGGGATTAACTGTGCGTCAAAACGCAACATATTGATGCAAAAAAAATTAAAAAAGCAAGGATGGAAGGGTTTGAAAATCAGGAAAACATTTCAGGAAAAACCTGTTTAAATCCCCAGGAAATGGCCAAAATCCAACATATGACTGTCCAAAATCTGTTGCGCTAACTTCCCTCCTCCTTTAACATTCCAGCCAATCTCATCAGATACACTGTAAATATGCATTCTATACATACTTTTTTGGAACTTCATCCATTCCATGATTGATCAAATCAGCAAGGCCTCATTTTTGCAAGTCTTGAGGAATGTCATTGTAGCAAGAATAATAAAAATGACGTGTTTTATAAAGGGCACGACATTTCAGGGTCTGATTGCCAGCACCCTTACCAAAAATAACATAAATACTTAGCTAAGAGCCTTTTACATAAGCCTTTTATATGCATCACCCACCTTCTTCTTATTCGTATGCTTATGATTCGTTGTATTATGTCTGTTGTCATGTAAACATGCCCCCTCATCCTCGTCCGAACTATGCAAAACGCCTTGAAGCACCAATCGACGCACACGCCTCTTCTCCTGTTGGGAGAGCTCTTGTTCCCGTTGGTCCATCTTCGCCTATGGTATCAATTTACGTTAATTAATTAAGTACCGGAAAAACAATTACAATTTAATTATAAAGCCGCTACAACAACGAATCGACATATTGATGAGAAAGACAATATATGTAATTGCAATTTATATTGTTATTGATGTAGACCATCCAAGTGGAGATTTTTTATTTTATATTTTTGAGTAAAAGGATTGTCATGTAAATTCAAAATATCATTGGACCTAAAAGAAACCATGTTATTTACGTGTAAGGTCAGGCTACATAACAACAATTCGATTGTTTATCATCAATTATTAATTAAAAACAAGATGTGTTACCAAGAGATGATGATGCGCGCCAGTAAATAGTATAAAGTATGTTACAGTGTTCTATAATCAATTACTTATTAAACTAGACAACACGAAACTTGGCTTATAGAAAGTTAATAATAATGATTGTACTTTTGATGAAATATTTCAGAATCTCCGGAAATTATTTAGACAAATAAAATCATATTCTTCATTTCATACTATTCCATACCCAGTCGTCAATGTCCCATCACAAAAATAAATGAGTGAATCTACTCTTACTCTCGATCTTCTTATAAGCAAATCCTACGAAACACATTGTTGATCAACAATTTCATTAGACCACAACATGAAAGGTATAATTGTATCTATGTATGTTCATCGGAAAGTTGTTTGTAAATCAATTAGGTGTTTTTTCTCTCTGGATTTCCATTAAATCAGGGTTTTGTAAGTAATACAGATTAAACTTAACCAACTAACATTATATTCCTCTTGAAGTCTTTCCCTCAGCCTATCATTGTACACTTTGTCCCCAACCTGAATCACATCACTCCCCATCAGGTACTGCATCCTCTCTTTCGTACGCAGTCCTTCCATTGAACTAAACATAAAATACACACACATTCCATTGACAAGAAACTAATTGCCAAAACCTCAAAGACATACGTATGTTAGGAAAAAACAGTGCATGTTTTTAAATTGACATGGAAATCAGAATGATAAACTACGTTTTTAAATGGACAGGTAAATTACATTTTCAAATATATGGTTAGAACAATGGTGTTATGAAAAACGAACAGTACGATCACTTTAATATTTCAAATGGACAGGATAATATTGTTTCCAAATTGACGGGACAATAGCGTTTCCAAATGGGCAAGACAATAACGTTTACAAATGGACATGGAAGTCAAATTTTCAAAAGGCTAACTACAAACCACGTTTTCAAATGACAGGACAATCACTTTTTCAAACGGACATGGTAGTCATGTTTTCAAATGGCTAGGATAATAACGTTTCCAAATGGAAAAACAAGTCACGCTTTCAAATGGATATTACATTTACTTTTTCAAATTGACAGGAAAATCACGTTGTGATTCCTGTTTTAAATTGACGGAAACTTTCGTTTTCAAATAGACAGGACAGTTACGTTTTCAAATGGACAGGAAAATCACATTTTCAAATGTCTAGAACAATCGCGTTTTCAAATGACATGAGAATGACTTTTACATTATTGGACACTCACAAGTTCCAAATGGACAGGACAATCACGTTTTCAAATGAAGTAAGTCATGGCAATTAAAGCTACATCAAAAAAATATTAATGGTAATTTTGATAACAAATTATGTTTATCTAGGCGAGGTAGATATTTTCTGGCAAGGCCCAGAGGTATCCAAAAATATTGAAATAATTAAGATCTAGACACAATAATCTTAATATTATCTTTTTTCATTTTTTAATTGAATTCTCGAGAAAGGTCCTTAATATTTCACTAATTATTTTCATTATTGAGAGCTACTATACTATCTACCATGGCCATCTCTATAAACACTCAATGCCTTCCGCTAGTCTGGGTTATTATATCAGATTGCAAGAATATGAGACTTAAATTGGTATATGAAATAAAATTGGCATTCCTAAAAAATGACTAGTTAAATACTAATGACCTTTCTTGAGAATTCAATTCAATGGTTAAATAAAAAGCATCATTTTGTGATATAATCATGATTCTGTTATGTTCATATTTTTTGTTGCTAGGGTATACAAAGGATTGCCTCCTTCGCGTATGCAATACGATTATCTGGTGAAACACTTCAGACCATGTTTAGTATTGTTTACTCAACACTACATTGCCAGGCTAACCTTGTGCTACCTGGCAATATGCAAAACCAATGTGCAGATCAAATACTTATATTCTAGCAAAAAATGCTGATAACGATGTTAATTGTTTTCTCCATTTAGCTCAGTGATAATTGAACTTGAATGCCTTGAATGCATTTTAGCATTTTTAGGTATTGGCATTTTAGGAAATTTCGCAACTATCGGCCATGCCATTGTTTTGGTTACTCTGGTTTTAATACTAACAATTTAGTCAAACAATCGGCTTAGAATAATTGCTAACAAAATCTGTAAAAGTCAATAAAATCTCGAAGGGATCTTGTATCAAAATATCAAAGCGAAGTTTCACATTTGATTAATGGATTGTGACAATGTTTTCAGAGAAGTGTATCAATATAAGGAGATCCAAATATTTGCAGATAAGTGACATTGTAAACGTTTCAAGAGGATTATTAACTTTTATGGTCGAGTGTCTGGTTGGAATGTATCACCTTCGTACCTGAGGTTACTTACATTGTCCAGTCTGATAAGTGAACAATAATATTTGTATTCTCTTCTATTCATTTTCTTGGTTTTCGGTCAAGGAGGATTGGCTCCCAGAATGCACCACCGATATTCTGTCCCATATATGGTAGCGGTGACCTTTGACCTCACAGGTTTCAAAATGGCTTCCGTGCTAAAGAAACCTGTCACATGTCAACAAGGTCAAAGGTCACGCTACCATATATGGGACAGAATATCGGTGGTGCACTCTGGGAGCCAATCCTCCTTGGTTTTCGGTATCTACAACAGCAGCAAGCGAATGCGCCTACGATCACTGGTGATCCGCTCGATTACGCTGGTTACCGAAACGGTTCGTTTTGGTAACAAAATGTCGGAACGTCGAAGGTACGATTTTTCTGTTTTCCTTATTTCACGCGTTGTAGGCACTAGGCAGAATCCCCACGACGTTTTTTCTCACAAACGTGTATCAGCATCATATGTTTTAGAAGATGTACATATTTGCGAAAAAATAGCTCAGAAGACAACAGAATCGTCGATTTAATTTCTCACTTAAGTTACATAAACGGTTTAGGATAAAAGTGCAGATCTTAACCGTTTTTCGAAAAACCGTTTATGTAACTTAAGTGAGGAATTAAATCGACGACTCTGTTGTCTTCTGAACTACTTGTTCGCAAATATATACATTTTCTTAAACATTTGATACTGATACACGTTTGTGTTAAAAATGTCGTGGGAATTCTGCCTACCACGTGTGAAATAAGGAAAAAAGAAAAGCCGTACCTTCGACGTTCCGACATTTTGTTACTAAAACGAACCGTTTCGGTAACCAGCGTAATCGAGTGGATCACCAGTGTACGATCCTGTTAATAAATACAGTCTTGATAAACATGACGTTTTCAATAGTTCTATTCAAAACAATAATCGTTGTCCTGTCTTGCGTACCATTGCAAAACAAGACATGTTATGAGTGTCGCAAGAATGATTCAAATTCCATGGAAAATAGGTAGCATTCGGTGAAAAGGAAAACATTTTGTTTCTTCCGTTATTTCTCATTTATAAGACTAAAGAGTTACCATGACAATACTATAATATATTGATACAGTTTAGAAATCTAGAAACAAATAATTAGGCCTATAGAGATTGTCGCAATCAAGCCGCGTGTTACAACTTCATTGCGAATCTAGATCTGTGGGAACATAACATGTGGAACTTACAGTAATATGTATAAATTATACTGTTTTATTGATGCCGTTCATTGCTTATATTTTGTTTTCATCATATTGATGATTTTATTTAGAATTTCAAAACGTCGTTTTTGTCATTTGGACCAATATTACTATCTAAAAGTGTACAGACCCGTTCCCAGCTAGTTTTTTTTATCAAAAAGAGAGGGGCTCTAATTCTTCAGAAAATGTCATTTCAGCCAAGAGTTCCCAAAAAGGATACTTCTCAAGATTATATTTATAAAATTTACCTGGGTATAACATGGAGGGGGTGCGAGAATTAATTACTCTGGCGTAGTATTAATTAGTACTAATGGAGAAATTATGAAGTTGTATATTGTTACAGGAGTAGTTATAGGCCATAACTAGTTGAAAAAAATGCCCATTAATCCGGGTTGCTAATCCATTATTAATAGAATTGGGAATTGAGAGAACATACATTCCGGGCATACTCAATAGGGTAAATGTCAATGTGGAATTGTGTAAGGAATTGCAGAATCTAATTTCTCAAAATCTAAATAACGTGCATGTAACATCATAAACTGTAAACCGATGAAACATCTTTAGATTCAATTATCAAAAGTACGCAGTAGAAAACATAAAGTAGTTCATTGCCATTATTGACATTTTCCCTGTAAATCTACCTCTACAAAAATAACTCATGTTAATAACGGCCAACCTGTCCAATATGTCAATAACGTTTATTTTAAAAACAAGTCTAAAATCAAGACAGGATGGAAATCGAAACAGAACTTTGAATTCAATAGAGTAAAAACCCAGAATTTCCGGGGGAAGTTTCTGACTAATACCTGGTATATAAGTAATACGAGCTAAAGGGAAGAATTCTCCTGGAGCAAATCAGCATTTCCTTCTTTTCTACAAGTTCTTCATTTTTATCTTTCGTCCACTTTTTAACAAAATTAAAAAAAAATTGAATTGAAAAAGGGACATGACGAAATGCCAAGTAATTGAGTCTTTACCTGTCTATACTTAGATTGTTTACATCCATGGTATATTCGGAGTTGTTCAGAGATCTGTAGCGTTCTTTAGTTTCTTCTAAATCGAAGTTGTCCAGGATTTCCTTTATGATCTCCATTCTCCTTTTCTGGGTTGCTGGATCGACGTCACCATTCATGTTTTGGTTAGGATCAGCGCCAAACACACCAGAGTCTATCGCGTAACTACTTACGCTGTCCATAGTTCTTCCTTGTGTTGTCGCTTGTTTAGTTCCCTTGCCTCTTGGTGCCCCTTTGGTCTCTTTTTGGGTACTAGTACCTTTAGTGTGTGCCTTCTTTTAATACTGTGACTCCTTGTTTTAAGTATGTATCGCTTGTATCTTGGGTTCTTGTCTCTTGCTTTGACTTTTCGTTGACCTCTCGGCGTCTAGTTAGCCTTGTGTACAACTTCCTTGTATGAACTATTTTATGTTCTTTTTTGCGTTTGTACCTACAAATGTACAACACCGTCCCTCTTACTTTCACGCCTTTTTGCTTATCTTGTGTCCAAATACTGTAGGCCTTGAATAATGCTTGTGTTGGTCTCTACGTTTTGTTCTGTGTCTTGTTTGAAAATTGGCGAATGGATTTTGTTTATGATGATACTTGTATTTGTTACATCCTGTCTTCAATAACCTTGGGTCTCAGCTCAATGAGTGATATGCATGAGTAAATTGTATTGTTCTTTTCTATTCTATCCAAAGGGGATCAACTCGCTAATTTCAGTTGCATGCCACGTACTATGTTGATTTCTTGCTAATATGCTTAAATTCCATGGATTATATCTAAGTATTATATCAATTTTATCTTAGCCATTCTTCATTGCAGTATTTACTACGATTAGAGATCATAGAGACCTAAGCTGGTCACTAACTGCGACATAGCAAGTACACTGGTGATCCACTCGATTACGCTGGTTACCAAAACGAACCGTTTTGGTAACAAAATGTCGGAACGTCGAAGGCACGATTTTTCTTTTTTCCTTATTCCACGCGTTGTAGGCAGAATCCCCACGATGTTTTTTCTCAGAACGTGCATCAGTATCATATGTTTTAGAAAATGTACATGTTTGCGAAATAATAGCTCAGAAGACAACAGAATCGTCGATTTATTTCTTCACTTAAGTTACATAAACGGTTTTTCGAAAAACAGTTAAGATCTGCACTTTTAACCGAAACCGTTTATGTAACTTAAGTGAGGAAGTAAATCGACGATTCTGTTGTCTTCTGAACTATTTGTTCCCAAATATGTACAATTTCTTAAACATATGATACTGATACACGTTTGTGTTAAAAAATGTCGTGGGAATTCTGCCTACAACGTGTAAAATAAGGGAACGAGAAAAATCGTACCTTCGATGTTCCGACATTTTGTTACCAAAACGGTTCGTTTTGGTAACCAGCGTAATCGAGTGGATCACCAGTGAAGTATATATTTGCTCATCCGTTATCTCCATACGAACAATGTCTATAGGAATAAAACACAATTGACATTAGTGATATCCACTAAACACACAGCTTAGTTAGCTCTGAAGTGCTCTCACCAGGGTTGTTCAAGATCACACTTTTACTGCCTCGTCTCTTAAACTCTCCTCCTACCTTTATCTTAGTCTCTTAAATATTAATGCAAATTGGCGGCGATTGTACCATTTGTCCGGGTTTGTTTTTACATTAACTTAAGAGACTTGTAACAATGATTGATGAATTTTTAATGAAATCAGATCAGATGCCTTTGAAACCAAAGATCTATGTATTCAACTCATTACTGAGAACAATCGAGGGATAAATTATAAAATACGTGACTAACAGCGTCAAAATAAACAATGGAATGCCTTATCTAGCTTACAATTAACTCTTACTTATTCAACTTGATCTGTATTTAGTTAGTTCAATCAATTACTGAATCCGGATTTGAGTCAGTGTGGTAGTTTATAGAGAAACACAATATTGCGTGTGTTACGCATTTACGAGATCCTGTCCCTCCCTAGCTTCTGTTTCAATGCAACTCTTTTTCTCTAGCAGGAATAACTATATTAACTATCTAGGATTAACATTCTCTTGGTTAATGTTGAGTTTAGTACGAATGTCACTTTGTTTTCATAATATCTTTGGTTTTATTGGATTCCGAGAGAGTTTGATTGTTCCATTGGTTACGGAATACTTCTGAGTTGCCTGGTTACAGTTCCGGAGTTTAGAACTAATTTGTGTCCTACACAGTGTTATATAAACAATGTAATTAATTGAAAAATGAGAAAAAAGTATCAACTAATCGTTTACTTCCTGGGCAAATATTAGGTAAGAACCAATATCACTGGTGATCCACTCGATTACGCTGGTTTTTCGTTTCGGTAACAAAATGTCGGAACGTCGAAGGTACGATTTTTCTTTTTTCCTTACTTCACGCGTTGTAGGCAGAATCCCCACGACATTTTTCACACAAACGTGTATCAGTATCATATGTTTTAAAAAATGCACATGTTTGCGAAAAAATAGCTCAGAAGACAACAGAATCGTCGATTCATTTCCTCACTTAAGTTACAGAAAAGGTATGGGTTTAAAGTGCAGATCTTAACTGTTTTTCGAAATACGAACCGTTTCGGTAACCAGCGTAATCGAGTGGATCACCAGTGAATATACACTGTTGCTCATAATTATGGAATATCTGTTTATTTACCGTCGTTCGGAATTTTAAAAAGTACTCTATTTTTATCATTCATGCCATTCAGGGGAATAGCAGGTTATAAGATTTTAGAATAGACCATCATTGACCAAGCAATTTTGGAAAGTCTTGCTACTTTTATATAAAATATATATTTCTTTATTGCTTCCAATTCTGATCATATTTATATAGTTTCACATAAGGTAAATAAATAAATATAACAAAAAATATAATAAATTACCGTTGTTTAGTGCAGGACATTTAAACTATTAAGAGATCTAGCTCCCAAATCGATATATGTAAGATATGATACAATCTTCATATTCATTTGGTGAAAGGATATTTCCAATTTACAGGTCACTTCCTCCTAAGGCCGTATATAATCCCTGATCCCTAACTAAATCATTAAGTTCGAGTCTAAGTCTGGCATAGGCTTCTTATTCACGTCTGATACACAATGAAAATGTCCAGTTACGTGGCCTGTATAGCCAGTTTCTCACTAAATTGCTACATGAAATTAGACTAACTTAACCAAATTAATTCGCGTCTAAGTCTGGCATAGGCTTCTTATTCACGTCTGATACACAATGAAAGTGTCCAGTTACGTGGCCTGTATAGCCAGTTCCTCACTAAATTGGTACATGAAATTAGACTAACTTAACTAAATTAATTCGCGTCTAAGTCTGGCATAGGCTTCTTATTCACGTCTGATACACAATAAAAGTGTCCAGTTGCGTAGCCTGTATAGCCAGTTTTTTTCTAAATTGCTACATGAAATTAAACTTACTTAACTAAATTGGTTTGCGTCTAAGTCTGGCATAGGCTTCTTATTCACGTCTGATACACAATAAAAGTGTCCAGTTGCGTGGCCTGTATAGCCAGTTTCTTAGTAAATTGCTACATGAAATCAAACTTACTTAACTAAATAAATTCACGTCTAAGTCTGGCATGTAGGCTTCTTATTCACGTCTGATACACAATAAAAGTGTCCAGTTACGTGGCCTGTATAGCCAGTTTCTTACTAAATTGCTACATGAATTAGACTAACTTAATTAAATTAGTTTGCGTCTTTGTCTGGCATAGGCTTCTTATTCACGTCTGGCACAATAAAAGTGTACAGTTACGTGGCCTGTATAGCCAGTTTCCTACTAAAATGCTACATAAAATTGAACTAACTTAACTAAAATCAATTCGCGTCTAAGTCTGGCATCGGCTTCTTATTTACGTCTGATACACAAAAAGGTGTCCAGTTACGTGGCCTGTATAGCCAGTTTCCTTACCAAATTCCTTAATAAATTGCTACATGAAATTAAACTAACTTAATTAAATTGGTTTGCGACTTTGTCTGGCATTGGCTTCTTATTCACGTCTGATACACAATAAAAGTGTCCAGTTACATGGCTGTATAGCCAGTTTCTCACTAAATTGCTACATGAAATTAGACTTACTTATCTAAATTAATTCGCTTCTTAGTCTGGCATAGGCTTCTTATTCACGTCTGATGCACAATAAAAGTGTCCAGTTACGTGGCCTGTATAGCAAGCTTTCTTACTAAATTGCTACATGAAATTAAACTAACTTAATTAAATTGGTTTGCGACTTTGTCTGGCATTGGCTTCTTATTCACGTCTGATACACAATGAAAGTGTCCAGTTACATGGCCTGTATAGCCAGTTTCTCACTAAATTGCTACATGAAATTAGACTTACTTATCTAAATTAATTCGCTTTTTAGTCTGGCATAGGCTTCTTATTCACGTCTGACACAATAAAAGTGTCCAGTTACGTGGCCTGTATAGCCAGTTTCTCACTAAATTGCTACATAAAATTAGACTAACTTAACTAAATTAATCCGCGTCTAAGTCTGGCATAGGCTTCTTATTCACGTCTGATACACAATGAAAGTGTCCAGTTACGTGGCCTGTATAGCCAGTTTCTTACTAAATTGCAACATGAAATTAGACTAACTTAACTAAATTAATTCGCTTCTAAGTCATTAGACTTGAATGCTTTAATAAATCTATTTGCGTAAGCACCTGGCATAGGCTTCTTATTCACGTCTGATACACAATGAAAGTGTCCAGTTACGTGGCCTGTATAGCCAGTTTCTTACTAAATTGCAACATGAAATTAGACTAACTTAACTAAATTAATTCGCGTCTAAGTCTGGCATAGGCTTCTTATTCACGTCTGATACACAATAAAAGTGTCCAGTTGCGTGGCCTGTATAGCCAGTTTCTTTCTAAATTGCTACATGAAATTAAACTTACTTAACTAAATTGGTTTGCGTCTAAGTCTGGCATAGGCTTCTTAATCACGTCTGATACACAATGAAAGTGTCCAGTTACGTGGCCTGTATAGCCAGTTTCTCACTAAATTGCAACATGAAATTAGACTAACTTAACTAAATTAATTCGCTTCTAAGTCATTACACTTGAATGCTTTAATAAATCTATTTGCGTAAGAACCTTCTTATTCACCTCTGATACACAATGAAAGTGTCCAGTTACGTGGGCTGTATAGCCAGTTTCTCACTAAATTGCACTCTCACTAAAGTTATGTGGATTGTGTAGCCAGTTTCTTACTGAATTGATGCGTGGAATGAAACTAACTTAACTAAAATAATTTGCATTTGAACCTGATATAGACTTCTTATTTACATCTGAAACACAATGAAGGGCTATCTGTCAGAATTTCAGCCGTCAATGACTTTTCTTTATTTTTGATAGCATATTTGAATCCAGTGACAGGTTTTCTCTAACAATAGCTTTGATTAACACAGTTATGTCATTTAAATCATTTTTCATGACATTTTAAAGAAATTAGGCCACATCTCCATTTTGTGCAATGCTAAAATTCATTTGTAAAACCTTAGCCAAATCGTATGACAACCAACATTTTTTGGCAACCTTGTCGACAGGAAAATGGTGGAAATCGGAGAAATTTTATTTATAAATATCAAGCGAGGTATAGGATTCTATGACCTTGGATTGCGTGAAAAGATTAATGAAGGTGACCGGGCATTCCGTCCCTACTACCCTTTGTATTCGTTTGACTTCACTTCTTAAAAGAGAGCTTCGTCTTCAGTAGTAGTCTTCTAGTCTTCTAGTAGCTAATTAGCTAGACTCTGCACGCAGGGTAGTCCCTACTGTCTCAGATGTCTATCTTTCCTTCGCTTTGGTGTTCTCCTCAGTTAATTCTGTTTTCTCTTCAGATGCTCCTGTCTCGTCTGTTTCTGTCCCCCAGTGGCTGCATCCCAATTGTTGTAGCCCCATCACTTCCGTCTCCTCAATATCTGCACTCCCAGTGGTTTCATGTCTGATTTTTCTTCCGCGCTCATCAAATCCACAATCCCAATGCCTCCAATGTTGACGTCTTGCCACAACGGGGTGTCTATATAAGCTTATGCCTCTTGAAGTTCTTATTGTCTGACTTGTTCGTCCCGGTCTTCTTCCGCATCGTTCGATTGTCCAGTTCGCGTATTTGTCATTGTCCTAAAATTGTTTGTACCCTTGGAATACTATTCCAAGTTGTACCTTACGTCTTTTTCCTCCGTTGTCACATGGACTTCAGGTCCGTGATTGTCTACCAAATAACTACTATATTCTAGTACAATACCTACAAATAGATTTCTCTGCATAATCTTGAAATAATAATATTCGGAAAATAATTTGCAGAGCTCGGCATTTATTTCATTGTGTCGACTAGTACTCGAGATGTTTGTTATGGAAATGTGTTGTGTTTCTAGCCACGTGATTTGCGACGTAACACACCATTCTGACTTCAATTATGATGTATATGTTAAGGTCGACAACTGGTTTGACGTCATATTACTATGCTCCTTCCTATTGTATTGCCAAAGAAACTTTGATATTGTAAAAACAAAACCATAATCATGAATCTAATAAAACATGTTTCAACATGGACGTATATTATCATGTCCCCTTACAAAATCAATTACTTGTTGCACTGGCAATTGTAGACACTGGGGGGTATCGTGATGCAACAACACCGTGTTGTTGCATCAAGATGGCCAGACTTCCGGTGATAGATTTTCGTACGATGTTTTGTTTTCCCAATTTACACCCATTTCTAGGACGAGTTGCTCAATAATCATACACATGCAGTTAGCACATGATCTATATTTTAAAAAACTGTCATTGGTATACATGTAGCATCATCAAGAAGCGATAAATTCGTGGTTTTAATTCCTCACTATTGATGCAACAACACCACTCTGTTTCTTATCGATGATGCAACAACACCAATGTGCTGATGCAAAAACGCCAATATAATGTATCATTGAACAACAAGAGAAACTGTTTTATGTTCTGTTTACAGGTGTAGGTCGGGACATGAATAAAACGCGTGAGTCAGTGGTCCATGGACGAAACGTATTTTGTTTGGTTTCTTTGTCTATATCAAAGTTAAAAGGATATACAAGGCAAACTAAATAAAGTACAGAATCCTCGGGAGGCAATCTCATTGATATTGTATCTGAAAAATAAAGATTATGGTATGAGGTTCCATATCCATCCGCCAAAAGGTATGACCCCTATATAGTCCATTTAAAAACTCGTGGTATTGTTCTAAATAACGCCATAGTTGGCTTCTAGGGTACCTAGTATGCCACTATTTGGTATCAAAATAAAGAGGAGGAGTTCAACTTTCATTTGAATTACGAAAATAGCGATGTAGGTCAAAAATAGTTCCGACGTGAGCATGTATACTACGCGTTTGCCTATCATATCAGAATTGAGGAAGTGGTAGCAAACGCGAGTCACAATAAATGGACGCTGATATCTCAAAAAGTAACCTGACTCCCTATAATTTGATGTAGATCAATCGAACCCCTATATGAACAGGTACATTTTGATATATAACACTATGGGGGGTAAGCGTTTTATAGTTGGTCACGAACGCCATATGTGCAAAGTATTGTTATGAATTTTCGAATTTGGTGTTGGATTACGGTACTCATACCTTAATATGAGGCCTAAAATTGTCTGCTAGTTGGCCAGAGACCAATATTCTAGCAGAATTTGAGAACAGAATCGATTTTTTCGTTCTGCGTAGGGCAAACAATGATTTGAAATCACTTTCAACCATTCTGTGAGTATAAGAATGGTCATAAGAGGCCCGTGGAGGGTCTGGAATGAAAGAAAGCCCTCTGAAATTCCGTCAAAATCGCAGGTTATTTCTTCATTTTTTGCTAAAATTACATGATTTTCAGGGCCCATATCTCAGTGAAATTGCTACAATGTAGCGATTTTTCATTTTTACAGGCTAGATACACGTGTCAGGTCGACAGAAACAGTAAGCATGTGTGATTTTCAAATTGCTACATTGTAGCAATATTTATTTCAAAATACAGGTGTGAGGGAAACTGCAATTTAGTTAGATTTGGGCGAAAATGGCCAAATTTCAGTCAAAATCCTCGGGACACAGGGCCTTTGTCGTAGATTTAGTCAATGATGCAACTCTTAGTAGAAGGTGTGCCATATAGGGAATGAAAGCTGTTTGTCAGACGTATCATTTTCTTCAATAAACTCAGAGATAGTCAGGTTAGATTTGTGACGTCACAGTGGCAAAGTTAGACTAGCATATTTAGACGTATTTGGGGTAGGGCAAATTAACCCTTTCTAGCCTAAATGGATAAATTTTTCACATATTCAGCCAGTTCCGACGTTTTTATGCATTTTTGAACTAGAAATGATATTTTCTGCCAAAAAAAGTTGCAGAGACAAAAATCAGTGTGATGTCATAACACATTAAGGTATGAGGTTCCATATCCATCCGCCAAAAGGTATGACCCCTATATAGTCCATTTAAAAACTCGTGGTATTGTTCTAAATAACGCCATAGTTGGCTTCTAGGGTACCTAGTATGCCACTATTTGGTATCAAAATAAAGAGGAGGAGTTCAACTTTCATTTGAATTACGAAAATAGCGATGTAGGTCAAAAATAGTTCCGACGTGAGCATGTATACTACGCGTTTGCCTATCATATCAGAATTGAGGAAGTGGTAGCAAACGCGAGTCACAATAAATGGACGCTGATATCTCAAAAAGTAACCTGACTCCCTATAATTTGATGTAGATCAATCGAACCCCTATATGAACAGGTACATTTTGATATATAACACTATGGGGGGTAAGCGTTTTATAGTTGGTCACGAACGCCATATGTGCAAAGTATTGTTATGAATTTTCGAATTTGGTGTTGGATTACGGTACTCATACCTTATACATTTTCTAAATTAAATGCCCTTGATTTACCGTATGGAAATTGCTTACAAATAACTAATTTAATTTTGGAAAGACAACAGATATCAGTCATTTTGTGTTGTTAGTACCTCAATTGAAATACTCAATTCTGATTGGTTGATGAGCGGGCAACAAAATGTATTGTTAGTACCTCAACTGAAATACTCGATTCTGATTGGGTGATTAGCGGTCAAAATTATGTATTATTATATACCTCAAATGTATTCTAGATGCTCATTGGCTTATTCATGGTCACATGACATGGAATAGATGAACAAATTCCCTGGAAAGTCCTAAATCCCTGCTTTCAGGGAAGATGAATTGTACTTATCACCAGTTAGGTCATGTGACCAGTCAATAGTACATTTTATCTTCCCCCAAATCTGAGATTATAGGAGTTGAAAGGTAAAATGCCTTTAAATGCCAATAAGAACCTGTGAACATTTGATATTGAAATGAAAAGACTTCTCAATTTTGTTTTTGTTTACAGAGTACTTATCACTTTATCAGGTATATAATAAAACAAATAGTGACTGCCACATTTTCGGGAAATAGTGTAAAAATTTTCCTCTCGGGAATATCCTGTCCACTGACTTGTTCCCTCGGCCTGCAGCCTCGGGAACATGTCAGTGGACAGGATATTCCCTTGAGGAAAATATCTTGCACTATTTCCCTCAATGGCAGTCACTATTTGTACACTGTTGACCGCTACTAGGTACTGTTGACCGCTACTTCTGAAAAAAGTTTCATGACGTCACAAAAAATCATGGAAGACGGACATTTTGTAAGTGTTGATGAAAATGACTTTACTAGGCGACAAGTATAGCAAAAATACAAATAGAAACTTAAAATTAACATTAATTCACTAACGAGTACGCCGTGATGTGCCAAATACAGAGTTAAGCTTCTTGCACTGTCTCCATATTTTCTAAAAAAATATTGCTAACGTGGTTCGGAGAAAAGGTTGTGAAATGAAGCCATGCCGATTGATGATCGTCGTCTATATGTGTATTATTAGTTTACTCGGACTAACAAAACAATAGTAGACCTCTCCATTCGATCAACCGTCAAAATCATATACCTCGACTGTAAACCTTGAAACTACTGTTGACCTCGACCTTCGGTCTCTGTCAACAGTATTTTTTCGGTTTACAGTCTCGGTATACAATTTTGCCGGTTGGCCTCTGGGGAGGTCAACAATTGTAAACTGTTGACCACTACTAGGTACTGTTGACCCCTATTTTTGAAAAATTGTTTTTTTTAATGTTGAAATTTTTTTAATTTTGAAAAAATAAGTTGTGTAAAAAATTACAAGTATTCGACGGTTTGGGGATTTTTTGCTAAAATATGATACCTTTACTTATCAAATATGTTCACGTGATATTCGATTATATATTCGTCCAATTATTATATTATTTGGACTAACAGAACAATTGTTAACCTCTTTTTTCGGTCAACTGGCAAAAGTGTCCTCGACATCTGGTCTCAGTGATCAACAGTACTTTCAACGTTTACAGTATCGGTATACAATTTTGCCAGTTGACCTCAAGAGGGGTCTACAATTGTATATTGTATATCCTTTGTTATCCCACCCAAAGTATGATGTCATATATCAAGTTGAAGAGTTGTATACGCTGCTCAGGAGTTTACGCTATCCAGGAGTTGTACATCGTTCTCAAGAGTTGTATAGGATGAGTGTTGGTTTAATGATATTGCAGTTATACAATGCTATTATATAAAAGTTATTTACTGAGAGGGACTCAATATTGGTTTTATTTCGAGAGACAATATGATATTTCCCGAGGGCCCGGGATATCTGGGATAACTGTACCCCTATCAATTTACCGTTTGGGCCCTAAATCTTATCACTTTTGTTTACCTTTTTACTCAGTCGGAGAGAAGGAATCCAAAGAGAGCAATAATTCTACATGTGCGTCGTGCAAGATTTCCATTAAACGTGTAACTAAACGGCCTCTCTAATAAAGTCAATTAGACGTTTTTACACGTTGGCTCTCCAAATTGTAGGAAATAAAGAATCATGTCATATTATATCATAGATGTAGCAATCATCCCATCAACATCAGCTCACGAATGTCACAGTTAAACTGTTTTAGTTATAATTTGATAAACAGTGGTAACGTACATCACTGGCGGATTAGGGGGGGGGGGGGGCTGGGGGCCCGCCCCCCCCCCTTTGGTGGGCCCAGAAAAAAAATTGGGCCCTAAAAAGATTTTGGGCCAAAAAAGGCCTTCAGGCCCCAAAAAGTGGGTCTTTTTGATCATTAATGGGCCTTTTAAGGCTTTATTTTTTAATTTCAGGCCAAATTTTGAAGAAAATGGGCCTCTAAATTTCAAAATTTGGGCCCACTTTTGGGTTTTAGGGGCCCAAAATCTTTTTCCCAGCAAGCGCGGACGTGTTTTTCTCTGACCTGAAATTCCCCCCCCCCTTGTTGGTTCCCAGATCCGCCCCTGTACATCTACTAGTTTATCACTGTTCCACAGATGGATGACAGATAATATCATGATAATATCCAATAGCTCATCATGTTTACCGAGAACGAAAGATGTTTGTCCACCATTTTGAATGATACTAACTGGAGTCAGGGCCATCAAGCTATGGAACAGTGGTTTATGAAAATAGATTGGGTTACTAAAGCTTGCCATGTTAAAGGCGATTGAACTATGTTATAGAATAACGTCCAGTACATTATAATATGTAAAAGTATAAATTTTTGAAAATACATATAAAGGATCTTCGCCCACAGGACGTGTATTTTGAATGCCTTGAGAAGAACGCAAATATGGGTAGGCTAATTGGTAACGGTATTGCAATAGTAGCATTTAAAAATCTGTTCCTCTCGAGATTTATGGTCTTCTGAAATTATACTATTAATTGGTGTTGCTGCATCATTGCTCAAATCTAGAGGAGTGTTGTTGCATCTTCGGTTTGGTGTTGTTGCATCAATAGTGAGGAACTAAAACCGTGAACTTATTGCTTCTTGGTGATGGTACATGTATACTAATGACAGTTTCTTTAAATATAGATCGTTCGCTAACTAGTCCGGTGGCCAAGAAGGAAGGGGTCGTTTTAGGGTATAAAGTTTTTTTCTTTGCATATTCTGATAGTACTGGACATTCTTAAGTAAATTAAACAATCTGCAAAATTTTATAGGTTGAGCATTTTTTTCTGCTGACTCAGCAAATTTTTTACTTTATTTTTCAATTATTCTAATTTATCTCACTGAAAAATATATTGTGAGGTTATATTAAGCACTTATTTAACACAGACCTCTTCAAAACTCGACAAATGCATAAAATTATAATGTCTTAAAAAGTGCTGAGTCATCATTTTTTCTAATAATTGTTTTTTTGCAGATTTATATCGATAATCTTAGAAAATCCAAGTTTTAAGATCAATATTTCACAAACTAATGCATTTGTAGGCAAAAGCAAATTGCTTTTAATTGGTTATTATCCCAGACATAGAGTGAAGTCCTCCAACCATATGTCTGTTATCAAGATGGCCACCACTTTAAAAATGACGGGACTATTACGCGAAAATATTAAGTCTTTATTTTTAAACCAAAGTACTGAATATTTTTTTTTTAAATTTTGGTAGTATATTCACAACATCCATCTTTTCCACATATATTCTATGTTTTTCACCCTGCCCCCCCCCCGGGCTGAGTATAGGAGGGAGTGGGTGGGGAAAAAGAATTTTCATTAATTTTGAGATCTTTCTGAAGTGTAGCTTTATTATACTCAAATGAAAGGCAATTTAGAGTGGATTGCAAATATTGTATCATTTTTCTGATTCAGGCCTCGAAAAATTCAAAATGGCTGCCTAATGTAGGATTACACAATAATTTCCTGATTCATTCAAAGTATGTCTATATGGCCGAGAGGGCTTGAGCGCCAGCAAGTTCAAACTAGGCAATTAGGTGCTGTAACCACGAGTTTGAGACGTGTGTGCTCCTTGTGTTTATTCATTTATACTCAAATTGAAGTAGATAACAATCATTGTATTGTTTCTAGAGTAGAAATTCGCTATTACTCAGAGATTTCTTCAAAGTAAGGCTATATTATACTATATTTAAGAAATATAGACTGAAGAGCAGGTGTTATATCGACGATTACACCATGCAGGGCTAGGTACAAATGTTTTATGTACCCCGAACGACTGAAGGGAGTGAAGTGTTCGAAAGCTTTTGTGCCTAGCTCTATCATATGGGGTGTACGTATCCTAGCTTATTAGATATGGCATTGCATGCTCTAAATATTTAGATTTTAAGTCAAGACACAATACTTTAGTGATCAAACTGTTAGGTCAAGGTTATACTTGTAAAAAGTTTAAGAAATACTTTCTGGTCTTTGCTGAAAAATACAAGTCATTAATTTCGAAGTTTCAAGTTTTACCACTTGAGATGCTGAAGGATGTAGGAATTGTTTAAGAAATTGGCGCTGAACTCACAATTTTTTCACTTGGCACCTTTTGAGGTAGATCCCAGCACTGGCATTAATGGTTGAGAAATAGGGATCGAACCCAGCCATAGTTCTCTCCTGATGACCATTGTGAATTATTGTGTTTTATGGATTATGGCGATGGCTTTTGCGAATGGATGTTGACCCTTTGAAACGCCTATGGACTTGGAGACTGGATTTTATCTATCCCACATCATTTGAGACTGAATGCTCTATCTTATATGAGTACTTGTATCTACAACTATTTTTGATGTTATGAGTATTAGATATCAATTTCTAATTTTTTCTTCAACATGTATTGTAATGACTTCAGTATGAATGAAATGTCCCTTGGTGTTCTAGTCTTGGATTGTGATATTGGTTCTTGAATGGCGGGGGAAAGACATTGTTTCTTTTCATGTTAGATCATGGTTTTGGGATATATGGGGTTTGTTTTTCTTGACTGGTATACACTTAGAGTTTGCTTTTTCTTGCTAAGTTCCATTACAACTTTTGGTCCTTTCCCTTTGGCACTCGTGCTTAGATATCTAAGGGGTGTATTTGTCGATATTACACATTATTCGTATTACCAGGGGTAGTGTTGAGGAATATACCCCAGGTGAAATTCTGATATATCTGTAATGTATGCCTTTTAATATCTGTCAATTTGATCAAGGGTAGAGTAGATGGTAAATAATCACATCATGCCATATACAGATTCATGAATATATTGTAGTGTTCGTTGGGATTTGCTACTCCGTGGAGTTGTCGTTTTCTAGTTAGATAACTATTACATAATCAACACTGTCGCTGTACTGCTATACAGTCATTTTCTCCTGAAGCGCGCCATCCAGCCATCCACATTTATGGGCTTCAAGACTTCTGATGAGACACAGTATGTCTTCTGGTAAAGCTCCTAAGTAATAATTCTCAACTTTTTCTCAACTAAATTGTGTTGATTCAAGGGCGGATGGATTGGGACAATCTGCATATCTCAAGTTTTCCAATGAGCCCCCTTGAAATTTCTGCAATCTGCAAATGCCTTAATTGTTGGGGGTAGGGTTCGAACTTCAGTGCTGTTGTAGATTGTTTTAAGCGCTTTATATCCACCACTGCCCTCCCAGGTGATTTTCGCTGCATGGTGAACTGATCCTGCAACTGCTGGTTGTGGTTATGGTGCACAAGAAGAATACGCTATATATATCATATGATCATATTTATGATATTATATCACACTCAATTTCTGCACACCAGCTTGGTATTTACTTAACACTTGGAGGATGCTTACATTCTGTGCATTCTGATACTCATAATTTCTGTTTCACCTGGAACAGGGCTGAGAAGTAATAAGATGTCATGGTTTATCATGACGCATTCCGTGGTGGACAGGTTGTCAGCTCAGACTGATGAGGAATCTGACAATCATAATAACTTGGTTCATTCCACCAAGTTGGTTGAATATGCTTTAGTCACACCTAATGCTATTGCTATTTTATAGAGTTGCTGATCTATGTTAAAATTGTATATTCCATGCCATATTCATTTGTAAGATGTTTAGCTTTAATCATCATGGTCATCATTGTGCTAGGGTCGGATGGTTTCATGTCAGCCAATGGCTAGTACTTTGTTAAGGTGGCAGGCTTAACTGATTTCTCTTTCATTGTAGTCAATCTGGTAAAGTATCCTCCATACTTGGGGATTTGATAGCTCAATATTCTTTTTAGTTGTACTGCCAATATCACCAATGTATGGGTTAAAGGACATGTTTGCTCCAAAATTGTTTAAAATTATCTGTATCAATCTAGATACAACAGCAGAAGCAGTATAGTCCCAAGCAATATTTGTAGAGGTAAATAATTGTTGATAACTAAGTTGGTGATTCAGTAATCTCTTAGAGGGGAAAGATCACAATTGTTATTTTTCACACCTCTATGAAAATGGAATGTTAGTGTAGTCACATTTTCGTTTGGATGACATTTTTTGACAAATTAGGTTAAAAAGCATCATATTTTGTATCACATGATGACTTTATAAATTGAGGTACATTGAATATAATTGCATGTGCTTCTATCAAAATATGTACTATAGGTATTATCTTTTAACAAAGTTTTTTTTATTGTAATACTATGTAATCAATCTCAAACTAGATATCAGCAACTCGCACAGATATTAAGACATACATACATTAGAGATATATAAGAAGTTTCACAGATTTAAGCATATGAGTGACCATTAAGGGGTTTCAAAGGTATAAATCATCAAGACAATACTATTTGAAATCTAATATAGTATCATGTAACACTACTTTGAAAAGATCTTTAAGTAATACAGAATTCCTGCTCTATGCAGCCATTTTGAATCTTAAGGCATGAATTAGGAAAAACAATACTATAACAGTGACCTACTCTCACATTCCTTCAAATTGAATATAAAATACGCATACTTTAAAGATCACAAAATTATTGCGAAATCCTACACTAGGCGGCCATTTTGAATTTCAGGAGGCCCGAATCAGAAAAATGATACAATATTTGCAATCTACTCTTAATTCCCTTTCATTTGAGTATAATAAAGCTATACTTCAGAAAGATCTCAAAATTCCTGTTTTCCCGACCCCTCCCCCCATTCACGGCCCCTGGGGGTCAGGCTGAAAACACGCAATGTATTTTAAATTAAACCTTTGTTCTCTCTATCTCTCCAAATCACATATTTCTCAGTGGTCTAATAATTTTTAATGACTGTTAACATGTTATAACTTTCAAAGTGCCACGCCCCCTTTGAAATTAATTACATAATTATATGGTGCGATTAAAAAAAATGCTCAACATATATGATTTTGCAGATTATTTCATTTTAAAGAATACATGTGTAGCAATAGAAAAATGCACAGAAAAAAACTTTATACCTTAAAACGACCTTTAGCCTGTCAGAGGTATTTGGCAACCGGACTAAACTGCACGTGTATGGTTATTGAGTAACTCGTCCTAGAAATGGGTTTAATTGGGGAAACAAAATATCGTACGAAAATCTATCACCGGAAGTCTGGCCATCTTGATGCAACAACACGGTGTTGTTGCATCACGATACTCCCCAGTGTGTAGAGGGCCATTCGACAATCATGGACCAGTGTCAAAATCTATTTAAGTTTGGATATTTCATCAAGACTTACATATATTTTTATTATCCTACACTTAGTGCACTAAATGTACAATAACATTAAAAAATAAATTTGATATTTATTGGCAAAATGAATAACCGGAGGATATCGTAACGATATACTCCGGGCAGAGGATATCGTGACGATATACTCCGGAAAACCCAATATGCGGAGGATATTGTGACGATATACTCCGTTTGTTGATTTCCCGCCAAATTGACTCTGTTTGGCATGAAATTAATTTTGCAATGATATTATACATTTAGTACACTCCTTGTAAGTGTAGAATAATAAGAACATCCTGTGATTTTTTTCAGAATATCATTTTAATCTACTCGGTGATATTGATATATGCACTTGTTCGCTTTGCTCTCTCGTGCAGATATCAATATCACCTCGTAGATAAAAATGATATTCCTCAAAATCATAGGATATCCTATAATTATCTACAAAGAAACCCCTTAGATAAACATTATTTCAGCTGATATTCCTCTTGAAACATGGTGGATCTTAAAAATATAAAGTGGATTTCCCCTTTTTGAAACTCTGAACTGAATTTACACTTCTAATCTTAATGCTGAAATTGATAGTTTATCCATACATATTAAGAAAATAGGTATGTCAAAGAAGATGTTAAGCCAAATGTTGCCTTGATAGCTCAGAAAAAGTTAAAATGTTCCTATTGTCTCTCTACAGGCCTTGTTGCCCCTTTAATTCCAATAATACAGAAGTTACTAAACAAAGGTGTTGGATTTGTCGTCTTTTAGATAATAATTTATATTGTTAGTACCTCAGTTGAAATACTCGATTTTGATTGGTCAACGAGCGGTGAATAATTTTAACTGTACACCGCGCAATGCATTGCCGGTGAATAATATTCCCAGCATTCCACTAAAATGACGTCATTATCAGACGATAAAATGGCCGCCGCTAGCACTAGCCGTTTCAAAAATGTTGAAGATGAGGACATTATTAGTCTCATATCGAGGAAAGACAAGTATTGGACTTTCTATTGCACTATACTGACTTGAATTAATGGATTTCTTTATCACAATGTTTTACTTTCCAGGGCCGCGCACAGAATACTGGTATATACTATATAATATATATGAAAATATCAGTATACCAGTATTCTGTGATTCTGTGATACCAGTATTCTGCTATTTCAAATAGCATGCGCATGTACATCCACCACATAGGCTTATATATTTTCGATATGCTTAGATTATATTAGACATTCAAACGAAGGTGTCGGAAATAAGATAATACGGTTTCTTGTTGGCCATACAACAGTGGGGCCTGCATTGTATAGTTATAGAGTGTAAACTATCTTCCTCAAGGTCGATGCAAGGATCTCATCCAATGAACCACAAATGATATAAGATGCTACCGCTACCCCATCGTCCAATTACAACGGTACCTTTTGAGAGATCATTTGTTCACAGTAGATATAGTTTAAGTATGTACTATAGGAATATGCTGTAGCTTTGAAAAAATATCACTTATATCCATGAGTGGATATTGATATCGTCGCGAGTGAGCGCAGCGAATGAGTGAAGATACTGATATCCATGAGTGGATATAAGTGATATTTTTGAAAAACCATAGGATTGTCCGTTTATCCAATGGGGAATTATTATCCAGCGAACATCGAATAGTCAGATAGATTTCAACAAGATTTATTTCAACATTAATACATGTACGCCTTCCAATGGAAGTTCCATTGCATAATTCAACGAATGTCATGAACGTGACGTAACAGTGTGGTTTGTATTTAATGGAAACGCCGAAAAAACTAGATCCAAGAAATAAATAAAAGTATAAAGAAACGTCTTGCTGAATTATTAAAAATAATTGAAAAAATCAAAACCATCGAATATCACTTTTGAAACCATCGAATATTAAAACCATCGAATATCACCTTTCAAAAGGTGATATTCAATGGTTTCAAAAGTGATATTCGATGGTTTGGGAATTGTTTGCGAAAATATGATATCTTCATCCACGTATCAATTATATCTTCACGTGATATTCGATCTATATCCTTGTAACCATGGGATAAATAGAGATTATCCTATATGAGGTTCAGGATATTGGGATTATCCCGAGGCCAATATAATATATCTGCCCGAGGGCCGTAGGTCCCGAGGGTAGATGTATTATATTGGCCAAGGGATAATCCCAATATCCTGAACCGACTATAGGATGATCTGTTTATCCCATACCAATCACATTGTTCAATTGGCCAAAGTTCAGAAACTTTGCAACCAATCGTGGAATTATTTCAAAATATTCATGTCCAGTTTTGTATTCTTGTTTCTTTTCCTGCTCAAATCGTTGATTATTAACGGGGTATACTGCTCCTTCCCTTCTTTAAAGCATCAAACAGGTCGAGATTGTCTGCGTTTTTCTCCATTGTCGTTTACAGTATGCGAACGTTACAAAAAAGAACCAATACGGGAACAGCGATTATGACGTAGCGGGCAGATATACTATATCTGCCCGCTCGGAGCGGGACGTAAAGCTATATCTGCCCGCTGATGAAAATATAAGTTTTTACAAACCGGCTTTATGTACCCGTAACACGTCCAAGTATGGGATAAATATTTTTATCCCATACTTGGACGTGTTACGGGTACATAAAGCCGGTTTGTAAAAACTTATATTTTCATCAGCGGGCAGATATAGCTTTACGTCCCGCTCCGAGCGGGCAGATATAGTATATCTGCCCGCTACGTCATAATCGCTGTTCCCGTATTGGTTCTTTTTTGTAACGTTCGCATACTGTAAACGACAATGGAGAAAAACGCAGACAATCTCGACCTGTTTGATGCTTTAAAGAAGGGAAGGAGCAGTATACCCCGTTAATAATCAACGATTTGAGCAGGAAAAGAAACAAGAATACAAAACTGGACATGAATATTTTGAAATAATTCCACGATTGGTTGCAAAGTTTCTGAACTTTGGCCAATTGAACAATGTGATTGGTATGGGATAAACAGATCATCCTATAGTCGGTTCAGGATATTGGGATTATCCCTTGGCCAATATAATACATCTACCCTCGGGACCTACGGCCCTCGGGCAGATATATTATATTGGCCTCGGGATAATCCCAATATCCTGAACCTCATATAGGATAATCTCTATATATTCTTATTTTTATATTTTTTATATTTTCCATCATATAAAAATTTGAGGAAATAAAGAATCCTATCCTATTCTATACATTGCCTCAAAGCAAAAATTTCAGCCAAACGGGCAGCAGTGATAGGCCAAGTCCTCTATGGTAGTGGGTTGAGCGTTGAATAGAGCGATACCATCTGACGTTAAACCATTTTGTGTTGTATCATAAAGTTTCCAAAAGAGAGTTCTCATGTATTCCGCCGACATATTTCTATGTTGCTCAATTTTCAATTGGTCATATAGATCATCATCGTGTTCTAATCCCGGAATGTGTCGGTAATCCTCGGCTGTCAAGTTAATGAACGACGCAGTTGTGTTCTTTAGAGCATTTGTCAAATTTCGGTTTTTGTTTTCCAAGCTGAATCCGACTTTCACCACTGCATAGAATTTTCTAAACATGACAAGGGATTGATTAAGCCAAAACTGTCGTTTGTTGTCATCTGTTATGTTGCTAGGCAACGTGTCGTTTCTGGGCATGGGCGTGGTTGCTGGGAGTATATACAGGATAATTGACGTGTTGTTTCCCAAATCTACTGTTCGATTTGGCAGAGAGATAATTGCCTCTGTGGTTGTTCTCGTCGTTTCAGTAGTTGTTGGATTAGGGGATAACCGTTTTGGATCTTTTGATGTTCGCATAGCAACAGTTGTGCTGACATCGTCGTCTCCACCGTGTACGGGGTGGTCTGTATGTACAGGGTGGCTTGGATGAACAGGATGGGCCGTATGGACGGGATGACCTGTTGCAATTGGCCTACGATGTGGAGGGAAAGGAACGTGACCACTTTGTGGTTTGGTACGCCTGCTTGTTACTGGAAGCGGCATTATGTCAAGGACGCTCTCTATTGCCGTGTTCATTTCTGGAAAAAGATAAACATTATCGGTAAGAGCATTTGGTAAACAACACGTCAATTTTGACACGGTTTTCGAAACGTTTTGACATCGATAAGATAAACAACGAACTCATATGATAAAACAATGATATTATTAGTAGTTCTGAATTGGTTAGTTTAAACATACTTCTAAATTTTGTCAAATTCGCCTCACCATCACGAGGCTGATACTTGAAATGGTCCCCTTGCCGCCTTTTGGCGTTTGTATCACGATCATAAACAACTTGGTGGTGTTTTTCTACATTTTTCACTGTCTGTTTAAGTGAGGAAACGGGGAGTGAATTTGTGCCCATTATCACAATCGTAAGGAAAACCACGAGTATGCCAAGATGTCCCTGACAACGGATACTCAATTTTTCTTGTAGATTCTGTAGATTCATGCTTCACGAAATTTTTTTTCTGAAAAGAAAACAGAACTACAGAAGGAAAAACTATTCATAATCAATAACAATAACAATAACATACTCTTATCTATTCGTAAGTTTCTTATTGTTTGCTCACATCATAAGCTTTTGCATTTGTCCGTCTATCTGTTCGTCCGTCCGTCCTTCTGTCTGTCTGTCAACAATAGCGAGACGTTTTAAAACCGCTGTTGATACGATTCAAGTTTTAATTCATTTTTGATTATCACTACAATGAAGCCCCTCGTGATTCCCGGTTCAAAAGCTCGCCTATAGTCGAAAATAATTAAAATGGGACGGAGGGGCAATATATCTATAAAATGAAACAACTTTACACGAATTCTTGTATTTGAAATGATATTGTTTCAATATGCTCAACAGTTTCAAGATTTAAGAGTAAAATGTACAAGTACCATATGTTCTTATATGTAATACCAGTGAGGTAAGTCAGCCTGGCTGTCAATTAACTGAAATCAGTACACCATATTATAAAATGTAGAAATGGCATAAATAAATTGACAGAGTCTAAACTAATGGAATATTTTACTTTTATTTTATATTTTACTTTTTGTAAGAATCTTTTATTTTATTCAAGGTCGCATTAAGTAATTTGTTTAAATAACTTACCAAACTTCACTCGGTCGTTATGAGTGTGACTTCAACGTTAAACTACATACCCTCTGTTATTAATTCCAAATAGGTCTTTGAATTTAAAAATCTTGAGTTTCACGCTATGAGATCTACTTTTTGTATATCTCATGATCATTTAAAAAGCACACCAAGATCAAACACTAAATATTCAACTAAATACTTCAACTTTTAACCCGTCTTATACCTCCAGCCTATTGAACTTTTTTGAATTATTTTATTAAAGATAAACCTATGTGAAATGCCGTAATACTGCTAAATCTGTAGTAGTTGTGCTGGCGTGCGACTATCGGAGACGGAGGTCGTAATTATTTGAAGAGATCTGAAGGACGTAAGATAACAATTCTGATGTCTGCTTTGTCATCAATTAGACCAAAGCAGAGATAGGGATGGTACCTAATTGTCAACAGTTGCGGATAAACAAAGAGTTGTATGTTCGATATCTTTCAATACCCTCCTTCCCCCATATAACGAAATTTAGAAATGTTGATTTGATTTTCAATTGAATTATTTCAAAAACCATACTAATGAGATCGTCGTTTAATCTAACCCCTCTCCTTTCCCGTAACGAAACAACATTTTGAGAGTACCCCTTTATATACAGTATTATCTCGACCTTTTTGAATGAAAGAGTACTATAAAATACCATAGTACCCGTTTACTAGTACCCCCCCCCCCCCATCATTCCTCAGTCTTTAAACAATTACCATATCGGACTATATTATGTCGAACTAGCTTTTGCTTATCAAATATAAAGCTGTTTGAAATGATAGATTTTCTGAAAATTAGATGATCGTGACAGGTTGGAGCTTCTTTGGTCCAATGGTATTGAAGTTGGTAGTGAAGCCCGGTCTGGGTTTTGAAGGATGGGTCCGAGTCATTATGATCTCATCAGAATTGCATACTCACTTTTCCTAGAGTTTTACTAGGGTCTGGTCCTCATGACTAGGGTGAAAATGAAGTATATTTTTCTCCTAACGTCTCCTAACGTCGGTGTCAATGAATCTTTATCGTACATCAATACGTTACCCATTAATACTAGAAAAAGATATTTCAAAATTAAAGGGTTGGATATTTGCTCCACGTTGTAATTGGACATCTTGATTCTCAAGTTTTTAGTTGCTCTAACTTCACCCAAGGGGTGTTATAACCACTTGGAATTGGATGTGAAGTCACATTTACTTTGGGTCCTGGAGGTTCAAAATATTATATTATGTAACTACTTTTTACGCACTGTGATTTTTTACAATTTCTAAGGTGAGCCGAACAAATGCTAATGACTCCGCCATCCATTCTGTATTCATTCTATATAAGGTTATTCTTCAATTTTTGTGGTCGCGATTGTATGGC
Source organism: Owenia fusiformis (assembly GCA_903813345.2). Taxonomy (NCBI): domain Eukaryota; kingdom Metazoa; phylum Annelida; class Polychaeta; order Sabellida; family Oweniidae; genus Owenia; species Owenia fusiformis. The sequence continues at coordinate 11,370,143 of CAIIXF020000006.1, read as the reverse complement.
CATTTTACAAAAACATGGTCAAAATACGCAAACCGTAGACAAAATCACCCAAAATGATACCCAAACTTCTATCTCTGGAGCTATTCCAAAGATATTGTAAGTCCACGCTAGAAGCACGGGCGTAGTAAGAGGGGGTCGCGGGGCTCGTGCGAATCCTCTCCCTCATCTCGAACCCCCTTTGTTATAAAACGAACCTCCGGCTGGGAGCAACCCCTATTCTGAAAGTTCAACGAAGCCTTGCTGAGAACGAAACCACTCTCAGAAAGGTGAATCGCACGTTCATTAATCACAGCTATTTATTTGATGACGTGCGTATTCCGTAATTTGATTGCTTTGTTGAAAGCGTTTCCGTCGTGTGACCCCCTCACGCTTTCGTGAAAAAGCAAACCCCCCAACTGTAGAAAAATAGAACCCCCATCGGTAAATCTTGGATTTCGAGGATTTTTTGTAAAATAGCCATGTAAAATCGTGGTCACTTAAGACCGACGAAATTTGGTAGAATGCAAGAACATTCAACAACGTTTAATTCTGCCAAATATGATTTTAATCCCATGCTGAAACACTGAGGTTGTATTCGCGAATGCAACTAACGCCCGTGTCAACATGTGTTTGGGTTACCCTGTATTACGTAACATCTTTCAATCAATGCATTATAATTAATATTATAACATACCTATGATGATGTATAGTGTAAACTGTTCACAAGACAGCGGGCCAATATAACTTTTGAAAAGCCCGCGTCCGCTAACTTTCTGATTTGTCAAGCGCTGTTACTACGTCATACATTAGGTCTAGGTCGAATTGACTCGTACATTCGTAAGATACAAACATGGGAATAAATCATCATTTCCGAACCATTGCTAATCAATTAGATAAGAAAACGGTACTCTCCGACCAGACTAGATCATCATAGGTATGTTATAAATCGTTTATGTCACTATAGTTGCACATATACCCTCGGTCCTCAGTGATCAGTGATCATATATCAATCAAACCCTCGGGCATATATGCAACGATAGTGACATAACCTCTAACTATAATACTTACATTACTAAGCAATTTCTAATTAAGCCATTATGTCCCTATCATTGAATATATGCCTGAGGTCTGACGTCAATATAGCCCGAGCTTGCGAGGGTTATATTGACGACGGACCGAAGACTTCCATACAAATGATTCGCTGGGTATGTAATACTTGTGTTTATTGCTTGAATGTAGTTAAGTTACAATAAACTATTGACCAACAAGAAAATTAGTTACGTCTATCTTCTTTATTTGTTTTTAATATATTGGTGCTTTTGAGATCTGTGTCTGGCACATTAGATGAATGGGTCTTTGAAAGAAGCCAAATCAAATTATTGAAAAGGGTTAATTTGAGGCATAGGTAGATAGGTGAATAATCTAACGAATAGGTACATCTGTTTTGGATAAACATTTTTTGACCAAAATGATTAATTTTTGACAAATGAGTATTACTGTTTTTTTAATTTGGCTTAAAACATACTTAGAATATGGAGGACATTTTGACGATGAAAGTGGCATTCAGATTGCCGTATATATATCATGAAATCATATGACACGTTTGAAACTTTTTCACCGTTTAAATATTTTATTTCTTGGGTTGTAATCATCAATTCTCTTTTTTAACTTCACAAAGTCCCAGGTCAAACAAACATAAACTGCAGTTCTTAAATACCATCAATTTATTCAAAATTACACAAATGAACAACTTAACAGCAAATATCGTGCACCCATGATAATTTTATACCTTATATAAAAAATAATATACTTGAAGAATTTTAATGTTTATTATTTAATCGTCAACTTAAGTAAAAAGTGTAACATGACTCATTCATGTATACAATAATGTATACCATGATATTATTACTTCCCGGTAAATAACACCAGAGAATATAACTGATCATGAAGAACTAGCTCCTCAGATATCGTATTACCTGTTCGTCCCCGGCGTTTTTATTTATTTTTAATTCATAATTATCTATAAATTATAAAGTTAATATAATAGTGTCACAACTTTAAGCATTCAATATCATGGTATGAAACGCTTATTATTTACTGACAGGGACTTAAATATGGGTTTTGTACCTCGGTCAATATAATACTTCATATGAATGTATGTCATATTGGCCCTCGCTATAAACCCATCCTCTATCCCTCCCAATAAATAACCTCTATCTATTGTTCTAACGCTGACTACCGTTCCACGATACCAAAGATGGCAGACCATGCAACTAACGCATGCATTATTCCAGTTATAAAGCATGTGGTTTGCAATGATACATGCAGAATGGACCTTATACACTAGGGAGATATACTGAGCACTAAAATAGTACTCATGGCATTTTAGCTCTAACTGAGTACTCATTTAATCAAGTATTAGTACTAAATGAGCACTAATGACATGAGTGTTGATTTATTGTATTTTTAGTACTAGAGTACTCATATCATGAATTTATACTAAATAAGCACTCGTGGCATGAGTGCTCGTGAGCGCGCTTTTGCCAAAGTGTTAATAGTACTAATTTTGTACAATTTTAGTACTCAGCAAATCTCCGTCCTTTTGCACTTGCTCTAATATAGGCTATATATTGTAAAATGAGACAAAATTACTATATATCCATTTCGGTTACACCTTCGAATCAACAGCTTTACCATACCTTCCAATGCAACTACATAATACTATGACCCCGTACATAACTTAAAAATTACATGTAATATGTTCTGATTTTCAATAATTAAATAAAATGAACTAAGACTATGCTCACATCTACGTTGAAAATATTGTACATATACTGCCTTCTAGCATCATGATAAACCATGACATCTGATTTCTTCTCAGCCTTAAAATCATGTTTCAGGTGAAACAGAAAGATGCTATGAGTGTCAGAATGGCCTTTGACATACTTCTACATGCCCGGGTCTACATGTTTGTGGTTATGTTTACTCTGAATGTTACCATGTGAATAACCATATCATAATCAAATTACATGCTAATATTTGCTTTCTTTTTATTGAAGTCCTACTCTTATAAATAACCTGCTTGTGGTCATCAAATCACTATTAATAGTTTACAAAATACCGAGATTGATAACCAAGCACCGTTAAACATATACGTTCATTGGGAAATTATATCATTACATGTTGGACCTGAATATTTTATCTATACTCCCGGGTCCATACTGTTAATTAATGCAATGTGAATGAATGAATCGCAATTGCAGTTTTACTAATACAATGTAATTGTATCAATCGCAATGATGTCAGAGCGAAGTATCACTGTGACTAGCATGCTATTCCTATTATATAATACTGAATCAGTAAAATGAAAACGAAATACAGTGATAATGTTCCTCAATGGACCAAACTGTTTATGAATATGGCACCAGTCCATCCGATTCAATATTTGAGCCTGTCTATTGGCAGCGTGTGAGTCCATGTGCGACTTCCTTAATGTCCCATTGGCGTAGTGAGCTTCTTTGGTATCGTTACCCGAACCTTAAATTTGGTTGAAGGTATAACCGGGCTTGATCAATTCCTCTGTGTATTGCCTTATGGTGACGCATGCTTGATAGAAGATCGGCTAGACTTGACATGGTCAATGAGTTTGTGAATCGGCGTTTAGTGACCATCTGTCTTCCATTTCTTTTAAATATTCTAGGATTTCCTTTACCAGCTAAACCAAAGCAAAATAAAGCAAACTAAGTAAAGCAAGCAAAATAAGCGAAAGAAACAAAGCAAAATAAATGCATTATAAGATATGGCATTTGGTGGCAAAATCGACTACATGCATTCTGGGGTGATCATAAAACCATTCATTGACATGCTGGAAAGATGGCGCTGCGCTGACATGCCGAGCTCTAGATCTCTATAACAAACAAAAATATAGAATATGATTGGATAAGCTGAGAGGAATGGCATATCTTGATTAATAGGGAACAAAAAGCTCAACAGATCTAAGCGATCTTACATTAGGAAAAGCGAAGATTGCCCAATTTAAGGTTTCCAGCCAATCGTCTGGAGCGAATTTCAGAGAGAAGATCTGCTAACTCAGCAAGATTCATTTTCTTTGTCCCTTCCCGCTTATCCTTTGGAAGCGTCTGGCCCTTGTTGTCTGGATAGAGAAAGAATAGCGTTGAAAGATTTTGCAAAGTACTACTATATCTATATATCTAACAAGAAACTACTGTCCATAGAGAGATTTTTAATCTGAAGCAGCTTACTTTCATCTTCATCTGAAATCAAGTATCTACTATAATTCACTATAAGCTTTGCTGACAATACTCATTCTACATAAAGTCACATCTCATAGAGCCTACGAACAATAAGAATTAAGTATGAAGTAATGCGAAACAAATTAGAAATAAAGAAATAGAAAATTGTGGATAGAGGGAGCAAGTAGTTTTATCGTCTGCTGAATCGTAAGCTAGTCATGTAGTTTTGGCCATCTATCTGCCGTTGTTTTCTTAAGTTGGATAGTAAATCAGCGAGCTGTGTTACAGTCATGTCCATACGCTTTTCTGGTTTTGAGGAAACTGAAGCGAAATATAACACGTAATATTAGATGAAAGTGACCAAAGCTTCGTAACAACTACGAGATACATTAGTAAATTTACAGTACATCGGAGATACGTATTTGAGAACGTATTACAATACAAGGAATTAACACATTTATAAGATGCCAATCGGCGACTCATTTCTCTACAATTAATATAATGGTTCTATATATATTATATAGAATAAGACTAAAATAAATCAAGAAGGCTTTCACATATACATATTAATACGTTTGTTGTATTTGTTTCACCATAAGTGCAAAAACTGAAATTGCAAGTTCTGACAAAAGGTACTATATGCAAAGGCAGTGTCTTGTAACTGAAGGTGGGGCTGTGTATTGCTACTAGAAGAATAATGTTTAATTTATAAAGGTCAATATCTTTATAATAAGCATATTCAAATTAAGGAATAAATAATGATAGGCCATTCAATATGGTGAAATTCAGCACGAGTTGGACAGAATGTTGTACAAAGCACGAACCGAAGGTGAGTGCATTTGTACTAACATTCTGTCCAACGAGTGCTGAATTTCACCATATTGAATGGCCTATCATTATTTATTCCGATTCAAACATAAAAATTAGTAATAGCCGTGTCTGTGGAACGGGCATGAAGGAAGAATATGCATGCTGTCAAGATTCTGAAGTCGGTCGGAAAAATTTTAGAATTTGTATGGGCTGTTCTATTTTACTCCCCATTTTAGATTTTATACGGTGTATGCGACTGCAAACTTGAAGTCAGCCATAGTTAAATAGTTACAGTAGTTACGGAGGGAGTAAAAAAGAACAGCTATCCCCGGACAGAGCCCCAGATGTGCAGCTGTGACGTCACTCAAAACAATGCAAATTGCAGATTGAATAGAGCATGGTCGTGCATCTATGGAGAATTAGAGAACGTTCTATATTGGCTATGCTGCATTCTGATTGGTTGAGAAATTCGAATAGAGCACGGTCATGTTTGAATGATTTTTTCATGATACGCTTATGACAGGTCAAGGTTTATTATCTGCTAATTTTTTACACCCGTTCAACAGGATTATGCAATACATGGGGTTCGCTAATATACAAAGTATACAAAAAGGACATTTAAATCTACAATACATAAAATTATGAACGTTTTTGGCGACATTGATAACGTAGAAATATGCTGATAAATTTGGTTCGCCAAACCGAAAGTCGTCCTTTGTTATTACATAAAAGATTAGGTTTTTAGGTTTAGATTAGGTTTAGATACAGGGTGGACCAAAAAGATGTTTTTTATTTAGTTTAACTTTTATATTTTTGTTCTCTGTACACAAATAAGATACTATTGATTTGAAATTCCACATATTCAGCCAGCAATATGCAATTTTTCTGACATATGCCATAGGTCAACTTAAATGCGGGCTTAAATGACTCTTACTTATTTTGTTTGCTGCACTTAGTCCACTGTTGCTAAGGTATGGATAGTGCTTCTCAAGGTAGTACATCAGACCAATAGGTGCGCTTTCTGAAGACAGGTCGCGGAATCTCAGTTTGTTCAGTAGAATATCACCCAACGCTGAAAGTAAATGTTGACATTTGTGTTTTGTCTTCGCTTTGAACCATGGGCAAGGTCAGTAATGTGTTTACTTGTCTCTTACATTTGACGCAAATATGTTTTGTTGTTTCAGAATATTTTAATTTGAATGTTATATCCGTTAAATATTTTAATATACTTTACTTTATGATGCATGTGAAGTAAATCATTGTGTGATAAGCGTTTTAAAATTATCAAATATTTGTTTAACGAAAATGAAGAGAGCAGTAGTTAAAGTAGCGAAAACTGAACCTGATTTGAATGGCTTGTGTTAGGTTTGAAGCAAATAATCTGTTACAAAAAGTGTGCTTTCATTAAGGACACAAAGAGCACATGCTAATTGCAGCAGACAGACACTTCGAACAAAAGCCTTAAAGGGTTGTTAAGTATCGAATATGAATTTGCATGTTTTATTCCTGATATACAATAGAGTAAATTAGTTAAAAATTTAGATTTCACATAATCACGATGTTGATATACTGTGTGTAAAAGCAGATGTCAGCTCTTATATACGAACAAAATTAAAATATGCAAATTTCTATATCATATGCAACCCTTTCTCAGAGTCATGCTGCAATAACTCCACGTATACTACAATATCACAATTTAGTTTCAGCATAACTTACTAGGAATTCCTATATTGTCTTTTAAGTCTAAATATTACATTAATCAGTCATTATTAATGTGATCCAAAGTACCGAATGGTTTTGTTACAATCTAAGTCAATACAAGACAAATTTTTAGGAAGCGTGGGCAAATTTACGATAATTGATATTTCTTAAACTCCATGAATTCTGCTATTCTACCCCATCCTGCGCCATGTATATTGATATCAAAGACATTATATGTGTGCTATCGTAATGTCAACACAACTGTTTACCATGACCATGCGATATATATTGAAAATATTGCTTATTATTTCTTAAAAACAGCTTTAATGGTGGCTATTGAAATTCAAACAACAACAAATTATGCATCAAGGCCGTCAATAATTTCTAACTGGTTAATAAAATATATTTCTGGCCAGCTCTCAAAAAGGGTTGTTCAATATTTCATACTCACTGAGAAATAACACGTTTAATAATGTCCATATGCTTTGTATCCTCCAACACATACTCAACATATTCAATTTACTAACAAATTAGATATAACTAGATTTGTGAAATTGAACAAGTTCAATTTAAGACTCCAGATTTATTTTACCTAGATAGATCAGTAAAGAGCTGAGTAAGTAACTGAGTAATTAGCTGAGTAAGTACCTTAGTAGTAGTTGAGTAAGTAGCTGAGTAAGTAACTGGGTAAAAAGCTGAGTAGGTAGCTGAGTAAGTAGCTGAGTAAGTACCTGAGTTAGTAGCTGAGTGAGTAGCTAAGTAAGTAATAACTAATTAAGCAATTGAGTAAGTAGTCAAATAAGTAGCTGAGTAGGTAGGGAGGTAAAGTAGGGTATGTAGGAATTTTTGAAAGTTTATTTGATCAATCTGCATCGTGAATACTGGCAACTGCGAATTTCAAACTTCAAAATGGCTTAACTGGGGGTAGGATTGCAATTTTAATTTCAGATCCGGATTCCTTAGGAAATTATGCCCCTAATTCATAACTGATACGTTAAATTTGGAGAACTTTTTATTTTGACCTACATTTCGATCACCAGATCTCAAAAGTGGGCCTAAAAACTTCTTGACGGCAAAAAGTTAACATTATAAGCACACTCTTTGCTACATGTATACAAAATTTCGAAGAATATCATTGAAGTGTAGTGTCCGAATTGCAAAAATAAGAAAAAACTAAGAATTTGACCTAGATTTTGAACTAGGTATTTTGGTGTCCAAATTTTGAAGGAAAGTAGCTTTTGAGGTCCCCTTCTTTTATGGGCTTTCATTATGTTTAGCTGTACTCATTCTATATCTTGTATTTTTACACTTCAAAAAATTATTCGGTCCCATTGATTTAACATGGGGCACCAAATTTAGCGATTTTTGAGCTTTCAAAACATCATAACTTCTGAACAAGATGTCGAATCGAAATTTGGTTTGCAGATTCGGATTCCTGATAAAATTCTACCCCTAATTCATAACTCTTACGATAAATTTAGAATTTTTTTATTTTGACCTACTTTTTGGACACGCCATAACTTCCGAACCGGGAGTCGGATCGAAATATGGTTTGCAGATTCCGATTCCTGACAAAATTCTACCCCTGATTCATAACTCATAAGTTAAATTTGAAGATTTTTTTATTTTGACCTACTTTTGGGACACCATATCTCAAAAGTGGGTCAAAATACTTCCTGACGGCAAAAGGTTAACACTATTAGCACACTCTTGGCTACATGTATACACGATTTCGAAGAATATAATTAAAGTGTAGTGTCAGAATCGCAAAAATAAGGAAAAACTTTGAATTTGACCTAGATTTTGACCTTGGCATTTTTGTGTCCAAATTTTTAAGCTAGATGGCTTTTGAGGTCCCCTTCTTTTAAAAGCTTCCATTATATTTAGCTGAACTCAGTCTATATTTCGTATTTTTCACTTCAAAAAAATCTTTTTTCCCATTGACTTAACATGGGCACCAAATTTAGCGATTTTTGAGCTTTCAAAACGATATAACTTCCGAACCGGAAGTCGGATCGAAATTTGGTTTTCAGATTCGGAATCCTGAGAAAATTTCCTACAAGACCAGTAGCGTGGACATTGAATTGGGAGAACTTTTTTTTGGACCTCGTTTTCGGACACTGATATCTCGAAATCGGTTTGAGATATCAAAAAACTAAATCGACCTGTTTTCCCCTACTTTTTTATGAGGAACACAATGAAAAAAACCCGGATTGAAAATATTGAAGGACGACCGAGAAAATTGAAAAAAGTGACAAAGTACTGGATTTGACCTAGTTCTTGACCTTTGACCTAGATAAAAATTTGACCTAATTTCCCAGAAAGCCAGATACATTCCCTAGTTGATCATGTAAGCAGCTTAAAGTAAGCTCTTCTAGTTGGTGAGAAATCTGGGAAGGAGGAAGAAGAATAATAATAACTAGATTGGTAAATTGAACAAAGTTCAATTTAAGACTCCAGATTGATTTACTTGAGTAAAGAGCTGAGTAAGTAACTGAGTAAGTAACTGAGTAGGAAGCTGAGTAAGTAGATGATTAAGTAATTGAGTAAGTAGCTGAGTAGGTAGCTGAGTAAGTAGCTGAGTAGGTAGCTGAGTAAGTAGCTGAGTAGGTAGCTGAGTAGGTAGCTAAGTAGGTAGCCGAGTAGGTAAGTAGGTAGGTAAGTAGGAATTTTTGACCGGAAGTCGGATTGAAATTTGGTTTGCAGATTTGGATTCCTGAGGAAATTCTACCCTTAATTCATAACTCATAAGTTAAATTATGAGAACTTTTTATTTTGACCTACTTTACGGACACCATATCTCAAAAGTGGGTCAAAATACTTTCTGACGGCAAAAGGCTCTCACTATTAGCACACGCTTTGCTACCTGTATACAAAATGTTGAAGCAAATCCTAAAAGTGTAGTGCCAGAATCGCAAAAATAAGGAAAAACTATGAATTTGACCTAGATTTTGACCTAGGCATTTTGGTGTCCAAATATTGAAACTAGGTAGCTTTTGAGGTCCCCTTCTTTAATAGGAATTCATTATCTTAAGCTGTACTCAATCTATATCTCGTATTTTACACTTCAAAAAAATCGTTTTTCCTTGACTTTCTATCAGGATACCATCAGATCGATTTTCCGAAATTTCAAAACGCCATAATTTCCGAACCGGAAGTCGGATCGAAATTTGATTTAAAGATTCGGATTCCTGACAAAATGCTACCCCTAATTCATAACTCATACGTTAAATTTGGCGAATTTTTATTTTGACCTACTTTTTGGACACGCCATAACTTTGGAACCGGAAGTCGGATCGAAATTTGGTTTGCAGATTCGGATTCCTGAGAAAATTCTACTCTTAATTCATAACTCATATGTTAAATTTGGAGAATTTTTTATTTTCACCTACTTTTCGGACACCATATCTCAAAAGTGGGTCAAAATACTCTCTGACGGCAAAAGACTTACACTATAAGCACACTCTTTGCTACCTGTATACAAAATTTTGAAGCAAATCCTAAAAGTGTAGTGCCAGAATCGCAAAAATAAGGAAAAACTATGAATTTGACCTAGATTTTGACCTAGGCATTTTGGTGTCCAAATATTGAAACTAGGTAGCTTTTGAGGTCCCCTTCTTTTATAGGAATTCATTATCTTAAGCTGTACTCAATCTATATCTCGTATTTTACACTTCAAAAAAATCTTTTTTCCTTGACTTTCTATCAGGATAACATCAGATCGATTTTTCTCGAAATTTCAAAACGCCATAACTTTCAAACCGGAAGTCAGATCGAAATTTGATTTAAAGATTCGGATTCCTGACAAAATTCTACCCCTTATTCATAACTCATACGTTAAATTTGGCGAATTTTTGTTTTGACCTACTTTTCGGACACGCCATAACTTTGGAACCGGAAGTCGGATCGAAATTTGGTTTGCAGATTCGGATTCCTGAGAAAATTCTCCTCTTAATTCATAACTCATATGTAAAATTTGGAGAATTTTTTATTTTGACCTACTTTTCGGACACCATATCTCAAAAGTGGGTCAAAATACTTTCTGACGGCAAAAGGCTTACGCTATTAGCACACTCTTGGCTACATGTATACAAATTTTCGAAGAATATAATTAATCTGTAGTGTCAGAATCGCAAAAATAAGGAAAAACTTTGAATTTGACCTAGATTTTGACCTAGGCATTTTGGTGTCCAAATTTTTATGAAAAGAAGGTCTTGTGCTCCCTTTCTTTTATGGGCTTCCATTATGTTTAGCTGTGCTTAGTCTATATCTCGTATTTTACACTTCAAAAACATATTTTTTCCCATTGAATTAACATGGGGCACCAAATTTAGCGATTTTTGAATTTTCAAAACGCCATAACTTCTGAACCGGAAGTCTGATCGAAAATTGGTTTTCAGATTCAAAATCCAGAGAAAATTTCCTATAAGACTGATATCCTGGACATTGGATTCGGTGAAATTCTTATTGGACCTCGTTTTCGGACACTGATATCTCGAAATCGGTTTGAGATACCAAAAAACTAAATCGACCCTAGGTTTTCTACTTTTTTATGAGGAACACAATGAAAAAAACCAGGATCAAAAATATTGAAGGACGACCGAGATAATGGGAAAAAGTGACAAAGTACTGGATTTGACCTAGTTCTTGACCTTTGACCTAGATAAAAATTTGACCTAATTTCCCATCATCCCAGATACATTCCCTAGTTAATCATGTAAGCAGCTTAAAGTAAGCTCTTCTAGTTGGCGAGAAATCTGGGAAGGAGGAAGAGGAAGAAAGAATAATAACTAGATTTGTGAAATTGAACAAGTTCAATTTAAGACTCCAGATTTATTTGACCTAGATAGATCAGTAAAGAGCTGAGTAAGTAACTGAGTAATTAGCTGAGTAAGTACCTAAGTAGTAGTTGAGTAAGTAGCTGAGTAAGTAACTGAGTAAAAAGCTGAGTAGGTAGCTGAGTAAGTAGCTAAGGAAGTAATAACTAATCAAGTAATTTTGAGTTAGTAGTCAAATAAGTAGCTGAGTAGGTAGAGAGGTAAAGTAGGGTATGCAGATATTTTTGAAAGTATATTTGATCAATCTGCATCATGAATACTGGCAAGTGCGAATTTCAAACTTCAAAATGGCGTAGAATCTAAACCGGGGGTCGGATTGCAATTTTAATTTCAGATCCAGATTCCTGAGGAAATTCTACCCCTAATTCATAACTCATACTTTAAAATTGGAGAACTTTTTATTTTGACCTACATTTCGGACACCATATCTCAAAAGTGGGTCAAAAAACTTATTGACGGCAAAATGTTAACATTATTAGCACACTCTTTGCTAGAAGTTTACAAAATTTCGGAGAATATCATTGAAGTGTAGTGTCAGAATCGCAAAATAAAAAAAACTATGAATTTGACCTAGATTTTGAACTAGGTATTTTGGTGTCCAAACTTTGAAGGAAAGTAGCTTTTGAGGTCCCCTTCTTCTATGGGCTTTCATTATGTTTAGCTGTACTCATTCTATATCTCGTATTTTTATACTTCAAAAAATTATTCGGTCCCATTGATTTAACATGGGGCACCAAATTTAGCGATTTTTGAGATTTCAAAACGCCATAACTTCAGAACAAGTAGTCGGATCGAAAATTGGTTTGCAGATCTAGATTTCTGAGAAAATTCTACCCTTAATTCATAACTCATACGTTAAATTTGGAAAACTTTTAACTTTGGCCTACTTTTCGGACACCATATCTCAAAAGTGGGTCAAAATACTTTCTGACGGCAAAACGCTAACACTTTTAGCATACTCTTTGCTACCTGTATACAAAATTTTAAAGCAAATCATTTAAATATAGTGTCAGAATCGCAAAAATAAGGGAAAACTATAAATTTGACCTAGATTTTGACCTAGGCATTTTGGTGTCCAAATTTTGGAGCTAAGTAGCCTTCGAGGTCCCCTTCTTTAATAGGCTTTCATTATATTAAGCTGTACTCAGTCTATATCTCGTATTTTACACTTCAAAAAAATCTTTTTTCCCATTGACATAACATGGGGCAGCAAATTTAGCGATTTTTGAGCTTTCAAAACACCATAACTTCCGAACAGGAGGTCGAATCAAAATTTGATTTGCAGATTCGGATTCCTGATAAAATTCTACCCCTTATTCATAACTCATACGTTACATTTGAAGATTTTTTTATTTTGACCTACTTTTGGGACACCATATCTCAAAAGTGGGTCAAAATACTTTTTGACGGCAAAAGGCTAACACTATTAGCACACTCTTGGCTACATGTATACACAATTTCGAAGAATATAATTAAAGTGTAGTGTCAGAATCGCAAAAATAAGGAAAAGCTTTGAATTTGACCTAGATTTTGACCTAGGCATTTTGTTGTCCAAATTTTCAAAATTAGAAGGTTTTGAGGTCCCCTTCTTTTATGGGCTTCCATTATGTTTAGCTGTACTAAGTCTATATCTCGTATTTTTCACTTCAAAAAAATCTTTTTTCCCATTGCCATAACATGGGGCACCAAATTTAGCGATTTTTGAGCTATCAAAACGACATAAATTCCAAACCAAAAGCCGGATTGAAATTTGGTTTGCAGATTTGGATTCCTGAGAAAATTCTACCCTTAATTCATAACTCATACGTTAAATTTGGAGAACTTTTTAGTTTGACCTACTTTTCGGACACCATATCTCAAAAGTGGGTCAAAATACTTCCTGACGGCAAAAGGATAACACTATTAGCACACTCTTGGCTACATGTACACAAATTTTCGAAGAATATAATTAATCTGTAGTGTCAGAATCGCAAAAATAAGGAAAAACTTTGAATTTGACCTAGATTTTGACCTAGGCATTTTGGTGTCCAAATTTTTATGAAAAGAAGGTCTTGTGGTCCCTTTCTTTTATGGGCTTCCATTATGTTTAGCTGTGCTTAGTCTATATCTCGTATTTTACACTTCAAAAAAATATTTTTTCCCATTGAATTAACATGGGGCACCAAATTTAGCGATTTTTGAATTTTCAAAACGCTATAACTTCTGAACCGGAAGTCAGATCGAAATTTGGTTTTCAGATTCGGAATCCTGAGAAAATTTCCCATAATACTGATATCCTGGACATTGGATTCGGTGAAATTTTTTTTGGACCTCGTTTTCGGACACTGATATCTCGAAATCGGTTTGAGATACCAAAAAACTAAATCGACCCTAGGTTTTTTACTTTTTTATGAGGAACACAATGAAAAAAACCAGGATCAAAAATATTGAAGGACGACCGAGATAATGGGAAAAAGTGACAAAGTACTGGATTTGACCTAGTTCTTGACCTTTGACCTAGATAAAAATTTGACCTAATTTCCCATCATCCCAGATACATTCCCTAGTTAATCATGTAAGCAGCTTAAAGTAAATTCTTTTAGTTGGTGAGAAATCTGGGAAGGAGGAAGATTCTGAAAGAATAATAATAAAGAAAACTGACGAAAGCAATAGACTCCAGATTTTCATCTGGAGTCTAATAAAAAGAAAACTGGCAAAAGCAATAGACTCCAGATTTTCATCTGGAGTCTAATAATAATAATAATAAAGAAAACTGGCAAAAGCAATAGACTCCAGATTTTCATCTGGAGTCTAATTAGATAATAATAATTTAAATACTACATTGGATTAGTCTCAATTCTAAAAATAATTGTTTGAAATCATTTATGTGCATTCATGAAATCTTAATGTTTGGAGGATACAAAATACTGGAAAGCAAAACCTAAATCCACCACAGAAAATAACAATATTTTGTCTGATGTTTTCATTGTCTGTCATTTAAGAAGTAACCCTTAAAGGCCCCATGTAAAGTTTAAACCACTTTGGCTTATATTGTAGTCTTACCCAATGTTATCAAAGTGTGATATATGAAACTTTTTTTTTAAATTTCAAGAAGTGGTTTTTGATAGACTTTTTGTTCCAAAATTTGTGAATTTATTTAAAACCAACTTTTAGAAGTCACTCATATCTTCTAATTAGCCACAATTCATACCAATGCATTGGATTCATCCTCCCATGTTTTTTGCCGAAAAAATTAAGAAAATAGGTTGATAAATAAGCGAGAAATGAACTTATCAGTGCATGAAAATGGTTCTGAGAAAAATGCATTTCAAAATTATAGTTCTCATAGAAACCAATGGTACAATGATATCTAAAACATAATTTATTCTTCCTTTTAACCTGGTTAGACAATCAACATTGGTTTTTATGAAAGTCTAGCATATTTAGAAAAGATTGACATCGAAAAAAAAATTTCAATTTTTTTCGAAAAGTTTTTGTTACCTTAGTGACATCACTAATGTTTCAAAATATTTTTGATATGCTAAAACATTGAAGTGGCCCATTAAATATGGCGTTTTATTATGGAAATAGTGTGTCCTTTGTTCAATCTTTGCATTGGTGTTAAAAAGATAATCTTTTTTGAAATGCATTAAGAAATATTTGATGATTAATAAATTTCAACTTTTTTTGAAAAATGGCGGGAAATTTGAATATTTGAGAAATGAAATGCTTTTTTTTCAAAAATTTTTTTTTGTTCAAAAATCTCTCAAATCACTTTTTAAGTCCTGACAAATAGTAAATGAATGATAAAAAAATATTTTCAAACTTTAGACGGGGACTTTAAGCGCACTTTCTGGCGAAAGCTTGAATAAATGATGCTTCAGCAATGTTAATTTAACCAGTGTGTTGGAGGATACAAAGTATTAGACAAATGGTTTTTGCATAGAAAAAGTATTTAATTGCTTGGGTAACACACATCTAACATCGCCCTCTTAAGAGCAACTGATTTTGAAAATATCAATTATCGTAAATTTGCCCGCGTACGGTAACTGTTGTTTTTGACTTGTTTCGTGAGCCACACCGACCAGTAGTTTTAATTTTTGTTCTCATCGTTTGGTTTTATTCTGTTGTGTTAGTGTTAACAATGTTCTCTATATGCTCCTTGCGCTTTTTTGATAACACAATATGCTAATTATCGTCTTTTGAGCGCAGTAATGACAAGAGTAAGATGACTTTTAACGTTACTTACCATTTGAAGGAGCATCTCTTTCTGAATGAACCAGGCCAGTGTCGTCCATCTGTTGGTCGCTTAATGGAAGAGCGTGAGCTAGTGATACCCAAAGGGTCATCGCAACTATCAAATGTCTTAACTGTTGCACCAAAGTTGCCATTTTTCTGAAATTCAAAATGGTTTGAGTTGTTTCAATTTTGTATTTTCACACAATAGCAAGATGAGTCTTCTTAGAATTCGTTTGTAGCCCTTGGCATCGCTATCTGTGGTTAGACGCTTCTTTACTTCGTATATGTTCTATAATAATGTTATTTGTTTAGCATTGAATATTTATATCATAAGAACATGTGTTAATGAAATTAGACGTCATGATACTAAGGTAAACGTAGGTAGACACAGGCTTCCCATTGGTTGACATCAGCAATATATATTATTAGCCTGTCACGCCAGGTACATGTATGTATAATTTCATATTGAATTTCTATGCATGATATACATCAAATCTAAAATCACGAAGTTATCCGCCTTAATGCATGGGTTGGGTTGTCTTTATAAATCCAATATGGCCATTGAACTCTCTTTAAAACTTAAATGTGTTTATTGTAACACACAAAACGAGAGAGAGATGTACGATGATGAAAGATGTAAGAGAAAGATGTAATTGAAATGGCATTAAATTGTACAAAGGTTTATATAAAATATAAAAATGGCAATGCCAGGCATATGTGATGTGACTGATGTAATGCAAGTCTGAACGATAAAATTTTCGATTTTCATTTTTCGTCAAACGTTCATCGCTGTCGTCAATTTAAGACATAATGTTATTGATAATTTGAAATTAAGAAAATTGGCATTTCGAGCCCATAAGTACATGTATGTAATCTTACATCGCAGGTTTTAGTAAAACTTCAGAGAAGGGATTACCACGTAGCTTTTATAATATAAAATGGTGTATTCAAATTTAAACATTCTCTGACAATTGATACACTTGCAATAAAAAAAACAAAAAAACATTTCTATGTTCGTTAGAATCAATATCATGGTGGGTGTTGAATGGAAGACTGTGGTGATGATCTCTTGTATTGAAGTCATATCCATGCGTCTTAATCCCTCAATCCAATACGGTTCACGATACTTCAGCCGGATCAACACCAATAATAAATGAGATAAATAAGAATTGTTTGATTGAATTATGATATAAATTGTGGATTAGTGTAATCTCCGCAGTGAGACCTGAAAAGTGTCATTATGGCTAATGATCCACTGGGCACAATCTAATTGACAATTTCACTCTATAAACTATATTATCGGGGATAAATTCTATATTAACAATCACCATCACGATTACCAAGTTGTAATTATATGCATATTACTGGATAACAATGGCATGCAGTATGATCTCCGAAAGAATGTGTTCGTAGAAGAATACGAACTCGTTGATTGTGTCGAGCGGCAATCTATTTAAAGCCTATTGTAGGCTATTTCGTCATATATCAGAGAATCAGTTACTTTTAGAATACGAAATTTCCATTCCAGTTTTCCCGTCCTCACTGTCACATTTCTTATATAAATGATCTCCTACTATGTACATTATAACGCTTGATTAGAGCCCGTAATATCGGAACTACACCCACTGTGTAAGTGTAAAATGACTGAGCACCACATAATATAAAAATTAGTTTATATTTTTTCCTTTAGTTTTCAAAAACATGATAAGGTTAAAATGCAGACGTTTGTTAAAGCCCAACTGCTAAGTGCTACTAAAGAAGTCGGTCTCTCCCCCCTATCTATTCTGACTTGACCCAAGTTTCCGAGTTTACTTTTTATAATATAAAACGTATATAAACGTTTCAGTTATATTTTATTCGAAGGGATGGTTCCTTTTAGTCTGACTTTCACTTACTGTTAACTAAATGCTTTCTGTATTTAGTTATGTTCGGATACAATGTGTCATTTTGGTTGGACACGGCCACATGCTACCGGTAAACATAGGTCACATTAAGAGGTCACGGTCATTTATTGGTCAATCTAATTTAGAGGTCAATATAATTGAAAAGATGATTAAAGGAACACTTAGGTTATCGCAACAATTTCAGACGACGATTCTTACTTAATGACTTAATGACATTGATGCCCAAATCCAGTGGTTATTTCGGAAATTTTATTTTTAGTGACCTCACTCATTCAATACATATTGAAATATGAAGAATCAATACTCCAACATGGGTACTGGAACTTGTACTCATACAAGATGAAGCGTTAATCTCTATTGATGTGAAATGGACTAAATCCACAAGAGCGTCAAAGGGTCAAGCTCCTTTTTTAAAAGCTGCATTAGTTCATACAACCTAGGATGAAAAAGAGACACAACACATTAATTTAACAACTTGGATTGTAGTGCTATCGATAGATACAGTATCATCCCGGCTTTCTAAATAAGCTAATGGCTAGAATGAAATAAAGGTATGGAGACAGAGTGAGTTTGACGACTGCTTCCTCTGGTTCTCACTTGGGTGCATTGATTGTTTGATGTACGAGATAATTGAAGAACTAGATGCGTTCCATCACATCTCAAGCTTTCTCAAGATGAGAATCAAGCTACAAATCACGACCTCTAGGATGCAACAAGGATGTGGTTACCAAAGAAACGAAATGAAATAAATATTTTTTCTGGCCGTTTTGTTCATGATTTGAAAAACATCGACATGTACGCAGATCGAATGACACGTTTTGTAAAACGCTGTAACAACCGTTCGCCATGAATAATTATTGTCAAAGGCATTCATTGACGTTAAAAGAAAAAACTTGAACTAATGACTGTGACAATTTAACGAGACAAACCAATTAACATAATGATAATGGTATTTAGCAACTCTTCATTATCAGTATTTTGTTTTCAACCAAGTTAACGATCAAGTTGTGCATATTCAATTCCGCACATTTTAAGTTGCTGCTTATTGTCTTTAAACTGGTATTATTCGACAATCCCATATACAGCAGCATCTCAGCATTGAATACTCTTGTACTCGTTTTTCTCAAACACCATTTCTTGGAATGCAACGTGTCTGTTTCCGAATTTGTAGGAGTTAATTCCGATGTCTGTTTATACATCCACATGTCCAGTTGTGTGATCAAAAGATCATGAGCGAGATGAGAACATATTGAATAGGCATAAACCCGGGGGCATAAATTGGTTTAATGAAATCCTGGTATAGTGCTCCAATAATTATCATGAATATAATTCATGAACTAAGAATCAACTTTCAATATCAAAGATATATACAAAAATTGTATAATCGATTATATCATGTATCAATCCGTACCGTTATTAAATCATACAAAATAGTACATAGTATAAAGAATGAAAATTGATATTTGGTATTTTCTGCCCTGTATGTAGGTTTGTATGGCATTCTAGACATGACAGACTTTCATAGGTTAAAATAACCAGGTCGACAAACCATCCAATCCACTTACTCCTTTGGGTAACATTTACGTTCACTAAATTGTTTGATACAAATTATATCACTTCAACTTTGTCTTGTTGATAGGTACGAACATTGAGTAGATTGAATCTGTTCCCTTGTACAGAGTGTCCCGAAAGTATGCCCCCCCCCCTAGGCAGACATATTCCAGTGCCATCATAGTATGTGTCATATATCATTTTAAAGCTTATTCAAAGTTACATTGATTTGCCAAGTATCATGGTTTAACTCTCAAATGGGAAAAAGTTACAGTCATTTTAAAAGTTAGTGTTTTGTCAAAATAAAGTTGAATTTTACACCACATTACTAGTCAATGAGTCCCCCTTGGCCATGTTAACAGCAGCAATTATTTTCAGATATGACCTTAAAAGCCCTTAAAATAGGGGTGTGGAATTTTATAACCCTCTTAAAACCTGTTAAGGCACTTTAGAAGAGTTTCCTTAGAGTTTCTACCCTCATCGTTCTCTTTTTCCAACTCAATATCTATCCGACCCGAAAAGAATTGCTGCTGTTAAGATGGCTCGGGAGGACACATTAACTATTGATTTGGTGTAAAATTGAACTTAATTTTGACCAAACACTAAATTTTGAAATGCCTGTAATTTTTTCACATTTGAGAGTTGAACCATGATACTTGGCGAATCAATGTAACCTTGGATAAGCTTTAAAATAATATATGACACATACTCTGAAGACACTGGTATATGACTGCCTAGGGGGGGGGGCATACTTTCGGGACACCCTGTATTATGGCCAATACTATGAGGGTATAGAAAACGCAAACTTAATTTAGCTCGTCGAATTAAAGTCATTTTTGAACAACCAATCGTTCCGACTTCTTATTGAGCTTAGTTCAAAATACGCTATTAAACAATGATAACTTTCGGTATTAAACAAAATAATACATTCACTACTAGTATTTCAATATTCAATATTTTTGCAAATAAAATCGGAAGCTTCAAATTGAATTCAACTAAATGAATACTAAATATGAAAATTGATAGAAAAGCTCAATTAACATATAACCTTTATCTTCCGCACCAAATATTTAGAGGGGGCTCATATCTGATAAACATATCAGATTTTTTATAAAATCACACAGAAATTGCCTGGCTTCAAAGGTGCAAAAATAATTTGGATGGATAGTAAAAGAACAGTTTCAAAATATATAGGTCTGGGAAAGGTTTAATGGATACCACGTCGCCATAGAATGAATTACAATACTACTTTTATTTTCACAATTATTGATATTTGGTGTCATAAGTATAAATGAAGTTCCAGAACGGTTAAGAAACAGAAATATCCCAAAGGAGTGGTATCGATATGGAGAACTGAATTCAACAATGTTTTTCTCTTAAATCAATCATTGAAAACATTCTGTAAAAACACGGTATTTTATGTAATGTTGACTGATTGACAACAATTTAATGCGAAAATTATTTAGAATTTTTTTTATATAAATCCTTCTTAAATCCTTGTAAATAATAGCATGCTCTGACATATGAGCATACTAATTTTGCTCATCTAACATACCTATAACTTGTAGTATTTTTCGTATATTTATTTTTGTAACATATGTATGTATATGTACTCATCTTTAAGATGGTAAATAAAATAACATAACATAACTGTTTTTGTTAACATTTTTTGTTTTTCCGAATCTTGTTTTGTCTTGAGCAAAATAGCATATATACAACATGTTTTTAGACCTCTCAATATTATAGTTATAGAAAGGAAAAGTATTCAAAAGATTAAAACAAAACCCTCCCAAAATAGATAAAAATCAGATAAACCTTTTATTTTATTAAGAAGATACTGTTTTAAAATCAACCAAAATTTCCTTTGTACAATTACAATATTGAGAGACCTAAAACATGTTGTGTCTATCTCGTTTTGTTTCAATGAGGTCCGGAAAGATGTTTCATTTCACTCTGGAAACATGATGCCAAGAACAAAACAAGTGTTTGATTTGTTTTCTAAAACAATATAGATGAAAGTATATATATATTTTTTTCAAATTATATTGTTACCATTCAAAAGATGACCATTAAATTGACGATGTGTTAAATTTTTAGATTTTTTATGACTGGTTTAAGAGAAACGTGTGTTCAAAAAGTTTTCTATATCGATACCACTCCTTTATATTTAAATTCAAAAATGACCGTTGACTCCGCATCCTCCGCTCATTCATGCCGCACCCAATATTTCCCACAGGGTCCGTCTGCAGAGGGTGTATTAGTTCGTTTCACTAGCATCTGAGCATAGGTCATTGTTGGTCAAGTCGAATGAAGTTAGCGTTAATGGGTGTCACTTGTATTTAACGAGTAAGCTTGAATGTATTAATACGAGACCTTCTCTACCCTGAGGTCGAATGAATGAAAAAGTTAGGTCTACTGAGAATTTTCAAAATGAATAAATGATCTCAAAGTAGATGATTTGAGGTTGATTTTTTGAGTTTTGATAAAAGAAAGGATGTGTAATTTTACTACCTTTTGGATTATTTTGACAATTTTAGTTGAAAAAACATCTGATAAAATATTTTATATACTAGTATGTGAAATTTTGGCGAGACTTCCTTAGTTATAGCTACACCAGTACCGATGAATGAGTAGCGAATGCGTGCCTTGACATCGCATACTGTTGTTTATTAGAAAATATTTATTGTATATTTTATTAAGTAATTATTTGTTTGCTTTTTTATATTCCATTATCAGTATATCCAGGGACCTAACCAGGATCTAAAATTAGGTGGGGCAAATAAGGAATATTACTATACAAGTATACTTTTATATGTGGACTTAATTTTCAAAATTCTAATTCAAGTCTGAAAATATATTTTTGTCAAATTTTGCCGAGGCGACTACCTCGACTGCTTCATGCCTAGCGACGCCCATGTCTAACATCAATACATCAAAACATCATACCAAGCATGTGAGAGAAACTATATTGTCAATAGCACGACTCGAATTTCATTTCTGTCATTTGAAATCAACATAAAATGTTGGAGCACATTTGAAATAGAAATAAATGTGAGCTCGCCACTATAGTGGAAAACAAAGTTCCAATTTTCCACATGGTACACGCAAGTGCCATATGCATATTGGTTTCAACTTCCTCATGGTTAACACCAACTGAGTCCATTGATAAAAACTGGATCATAATCAACAATAAAACTTGGGAAAACCTCATCAAGACAAAAACTGGAATAGTTATGGAGTTACACGTAGCATGTTAATTGCATTTTGACAAAATACTTCGCAATGATGGATGTTTGAGGTGTTCACCGGTGTCCTTCGTTACGAAGCGTTTTGTAAAAATGCTTACTGATTTTTTACAAACTGGAATATGAAATTGTTATTTTCAAAATTCATATTTGAAATCACTGTAAAAATAAGAATTAGGATGTTCATCCAAACTGCAAATTGGCGTGGATACCAAGTTTCAAATGGTTTCGTACTATTTTTGCTGTGACGGTCACTGGATTAACACCAAGATATAATAGAGGCCAGTACCAACGTATTTATCCGGTAGAGATTAAAAGGTGGATTGGATCGAGTGGATTGGATTCATGTAAAAGGTGGATTGGATTGGGAATCTTCAAAATGTGGAATTTCTTATATAAAATTTTCTGTTGATCTCCCTCTAAACAATTTCCCTCTACAGTATTACAGGTCCCTTTTGAGAAATCAGACAAAGCAATGACAAATACATACTCCAATTAGTTCATGGACACTCTTAAGTATTTAACCGCTTTCCCTTGTAAATCAACGTTTGTAAGACATAGATCTTTAGAAAAAGAAAACCCGTCATTCAAATTGATGTGTGAATGTTCACAAAACATTTCTGGTATGTTCAGTTTGGATTGAAAACAGATGATATGGATCTTCAAACCAGTCTGCCTTATGATTTATGAAATGTCTCAAATTACACTTGGAATGAATAAGATCGTGTATCAGAAAGCGGGTACCAGGTCATCCTTCTAGCCCACCCAAGCAAGATAGTATTACATCTATTATTTGACATTGTGCAAGTGAAGAGAGCACCAATCTTCCTAAAGGGAGATCAATAGAATTTTTTAAGGGAAAATCCATATTTTGAAGATAGCCAATCCAATCCACCTTTTACATGAATCCAATCCACTCGATCCAATCCACCTTTTAATCTTTACCTATTCATCCCTATAAAGAACTTTCAAATTAAAAAAATTTGTGATCATAATCCATGGATTATATCATCTTTAACTTCGTGGTTTTGATCCAAATATGTGAAAATATACTAAGTAAAAATTTGAAAAAACAAACGCTTTTAATACTCAATAATCAACTCTCTCCAAAGATTATCTACCACATGCTGAGGTTTAATAATCGATGTGAGGCAAATATTCTATATAGAAATTATTACTAATGCAAAAGATGAAAAACATGTTTACATCCTCTCCTTAATTCAAATCATTATATGTGAAAAGTAAATTAAAAACATTATATATAATATTAATATAGTGTTTGCTAGGCCAACCCGCCTGCGCGCGTATGGTATTCTATTATACTCAACGTATTGCTCATTCAGCAAATATCCAAAATTATGAATATGAATTAAAAAATGTGTTGATATTAAAGTTTTTATGCAGTGCAATCGAAAATAAGCAAGTTTAATGTCGAATCGAATCACATAGTTTCCTTCTATTCCGTGGAACATTTTTTCACCATCAAAGAATGAAAATCATTATTTGAAACAACAAGAATTAAGTAACAGTAGTAAATAGCAAGAATCTTACCTTGACGAGATGGTTCTTTGACGGCTGTCCCGAGGTCTTGTGTTGATTGAAGTATGGAGCGGGTTGCCTCGTGGACACTTTACCTTATATACAAGTAGTAGTGAGCAATTGATTGGGTATAATTTGATCCAAGTCTTCCCACCTCTCACCGCCAATAAGAAGGTACAAACTCAATTAATTAATTCGAGAAGATAATAAAATGTTGTGAACCGTACGCATCATTTCCTAGTCTTATTTTCATTGTAATAGACTAGGTGCGAGTAGAAATAATCTTGATTTACGTCATTAAAAATTAAAAAATCAGTCAAACTGAGTCCTATTTGGAATCTACATGTAAAATTACATCTAGAAATGTGGTTTTGAAAAGACTTTATCAACTTTGAAAATTAAATTTTGAAAATATGACTTCTAGGTCGGGGAGTTTCCCAATAGACCCCATGTTGTAAAATCACAAAAAGTGAAATATCTTTTTTTGTGTTGGGCAGATTACATTTTCCTTTACTGAACATATTTTAATTTGTATAACTATCAGATACATAAGGGTTATATGAAAAGTGAACCACTAAAACTGATGAATATTCAAGTTTAAGGGAATTTTGTAATACCCTGACATGTTATTTCCCCCGAATCAGCCACCTGATGGCGAAACTGGTAACTACCTACTCGCATCTGAGTAATTAAGTTATTTTCTATATATAGGAGCCTGCGGTCGAAATATATTGACACTTCTCTTCAAATATATTTTATTGATTCGTTTTTATTTAAAAGGACTGATTTCATAATTAATGATTATATTACCAAAATATAACGGTAAATGATCAGATTAGGAGTATTCTTAAAAAATTGTTGTTCAAAACGAAAAACTCGTATCCATGCAGGAAGTTCATCCATTTTGGAACAGTGGAACTTTTGACCGTGAAATACAATGAAGTGCCATGGCTGATCAAAATATGCAATGAAATGCAGAGATCTTTCTTGCAATGCAATCAAATACAATGATAGTCCATGTTCAAACATTGTGCCAGTATTTTTGATATGAAAATATTTTTGTCAATAAAGTTAATTGGATAACAAAAATTGTAAGAACTCGAAATACCATGAGCGAGCTCAATTTTGATAACAATCACAAAATGTAAAATCAGGATGGACAAATTGAAATGTTGTGAAAATAATAAATGTGCCAGTTGTTGTTTGTGGCTCACACAGTGAGCCTATGGGGTCGACCAGGCGTCCATCCGTTGGTCCGTCCGTCCGTCTGTCCGTCCGTCAAATTTTCTGTAAATACTAGATACTTCGTTGAAGTAGAACTTTCAAATAACTTGTAGTAGTTGCTGTATATGCAACTTATGTTCTCTGAAGATTTCAAAGCTCTTGAAATTACAGTTTTTGGTGTTTACTCTTTAAATTTGACAAAAAGTAGGACTGTCATTTTCAGGGAACTTTCTCATGTGTAAAGTCAATCATCATTGGCTGCACAAAACACTATATGAGCACAGGACTTTATTTTACTCTAACTCTATGAGTATTAACATATAGCGTTATTTGCAACCATATTTCAGTGCCTTAGGTCCGGAAGATCACATTCACTTTTGTTGTTTCTTTTGTTTGTTCGTAGTGTAATAGCAAATGCACCACGTTGAATATACCAGAATACACAAAAATTATTTAATTTGATGAAGAATGTTTAATGTAAAAAAGTAAAAAGTAAATGATATTCAAGAAACCATCGAACCATTTAGACCACTGTATAAGTTGCATTGTTTATAGTGTCAGGGGCATTGCCATCCCACCTGTTAAATACAGTTACCTTAGCTTACTGTCTCATTTCTCTTGATCCTTGAATTAGCAAAACAATGGATTTTGTCATGTAAAAGTCTGGGTGCTATCTAAATGTATGCACGTTGTTTTTACCTTGCAGCCTAACTAGGCGACTTCGCTTTAGAATCATAGTAATTCACATTCGAGGTGTCAATTGCAAAGTATATAAAAACTATTGTTATTAAAATTTAGTATTGCCTCCCAAGCCTATGGAAAAATACACGATCGGATACCTCTTTTGATGCTGCTTTGGAATGCTAATGTATGAATAATATTCAATTCATTTGTATAAAAGAGTAAATATAAAACCAAGAGCATAATTATTTTGGCCCAGTGGCTCACTAAATCCACTCACAGTCCGAATGCAGGCGACTACTTTGTAAGTAACTGTTATTTTTTGTTTACATTGTGTTTTTCCTTGTGTTTTTCTTTTTAAAAGTGGGAATTTATCATTGTCAATTGTTCAAAATTAAGGTGTTCTTATCTTTAATGGCTCACCCTGTAAATATACCGTATATGTTTTCAGCAAAGCGCTGATATTTGGAATATTGGCCATATGGTCCACAGAAGCAGCTATTCAAACTAAGAATGCTGATTGTGAGTAGCCAACAAAATATTCTAAGCATGATTTACAATGGAACTACGAAGTCAGTTTAACCAGGTATCGGTCATGTATGGCATAATATCGATATATCATTTTGGTATATTTCACATTTTATGAAAATATACATTCCGGGTTGATCCCATATATACATGACTTTAATCTTCTTATGTTAGTCCTTGTTACCTGTACGAATAACCTTTATTCGTTGGAAGAGGTTCTTCTGGAGAATGTCTACGCGTCTATTATATTGCGTTTTTTAATCTAGTCACTGTTGATTGTGGAGCGGATGAGTCTGCTAAGACATTCACTCTAATTTGGAAGAACTCAGAATCTAACATGGTCACTCACGTCTATCCTTTCGGACCAAGGGGGTCTGAATGTGAATTTGTTCGAGATGGGACCGTAACACCCCCTGAATGGAAATTGGTAACAACCCCTGGAACACTTGTAGACTTCATGACTGATGCAACCTGTAATTTAGCGGAGGTAATCTTTAATTTTATTGTTTTTTGTTTGTTTGAATTTGAATTTTAGAAATGAAAAGCTGGTAACTTTTTTCTTCAAAATTCCCCAAATCGTTTAAATAATTTTTTAAAATCATTAAAATAGTAAATAAATGATAAAAACATATTTCAAACTTCACATGGGGCTTAAAGAAAAAAGCTCGTTTTAGTAAAACAAATCCATGTTTTGAATTGCAATCAGTACCATGGGATAGAAACGCGTCCAGTATTTTCGTCTGGTGCAACTGGAAATACTGGACGCAGACCTCCATTTTAGATCCAAAGAGAGGTATGTGTAATTTTACTCGGTAGCCTGTGATCGTTTTACAGAGTGTTCTTACCTAAAAACAGGCTCATCAGATTCCCAGTACATTGGGGAACATCCAATTCTTATAAAATGACAGCTATACATCTAGTTTTTCTGTAATGTGGGGTTAAGCACAGAAATATTGAAATATTTTGATTTTTTCTGGAAATACACGAATCGAGTTATATTTATTTTTATTTACCATTTCATTGACAAGATATGCAATTTTCTTGTGTATGAACTAACAATACAGAGCCTCCAATCTGCAAATTTTAGCTTAAAAGTAATCGATAAAAGAAAAATGACGAAATTACTGAACGAAATAAAAAATGTACTGGACGCAAGCCTGTTAATACTGGCTGGCTTGCGTCCAGTACATTTTCATTTCGTCCGGTATTTCTTTAATGTCATTTTTCTTTAAAGGGGCAACAAGGCCTGTAGGGAGAAAATAGGAAAATCAAAAAAAATTCTGAGCTATCAAGGCAACATTTGGCTTAACATCTTCTTTGACATACCTATTTTCTTAAAATGTATGGATAAACTATCAATTTCAGCCTTAAGAAGTGTAAATTCAGTTCAAAGCTTGAAAAAGGGGAAATCCACTTTTATATTTTTAAGATCCACCATGTTTCAAGAGGAATATCAGCTGAAATAATGTTTATCTAGGGGGTTTCTTTGTAGATAATAAAAATAGATGTTAGTCTTGATGAAATATCCAAACTTAAATATATTTTGGCACTGGTCCATGATCGTTGAATGGCCCCTCTGCACTAATTGTTGCACCTTTAATGTCATTTTTCTTTTTTCAATCATCTCAAAGCTAAATTTTGCCGACTGGAAGCTGTATTCTTATTCCAAACACAAGAAAATTAAATTGCTTATCCTGTCAATGAAATGGTAAATAAAAAGAAATCTGCCTCGATCCTTGTATTTCCTGGGAAAAAATCAAAGTATTTCAATTCCGTGCTTAACCCCTAGATGAATGGCCGTCATTTTATAAGAATTGTGTATTCCTCAATATACTGGGAGTCTGATGAGCCTGTTTATAGATAAGGAAACGCTGTGACACAGCACAGGCTACCGAGTAAAATCACGTCTAACTCTCTCTGGATCAAAAAAGGAGGTCTATCAGTATCTCGGTTTGTACACGACGAAAATACTGGACGCGTTTCTACCCCCTGAGTACTGCATCGATCAAGATGGGGGTAATATAGAACATGTCATCTTAAGTGTCAGAAATTTCTAGGAATTTTCAATTCCTAATTACAGAATGAATCTTCTTTATCATTGAAAAATATCACTTTTTTCTATGAATCAACAGGAAGATATTCCAGTCTCATTTGGGTAAAACTTTTTGGGACACCCTGAATTTGCTTTTGGTTAAATATCCTCGTACAAATACACAATGCTAACAATTATTGTCCAGTTAATGGACTACAGGGTGTTTCATATGTATGCACCCCCTATAAACTCATACTAGTATTGCCAACCTATCATGATGTATATCATTTTGTTCCTTGTGAAAAGTTACATAAGATTTCCACAGGAACAAAATGATAATATAACACGATAGGTTGGCAATACTACATGTATGCGTTTATTGGGGGGGGGGTATATACATATGAAACACCCTGTATGCATTAAATTTGCTCTTGCGCTACTGAAATTCATCACTACTCGATCAGGAGTTTGGAGGCACTGGGTCAGGGAAATGGCGTCTGACGATCGTGATACAGGAGGGCAACACGCTGCAGATGTCAGATGCGATGTGGGAGGTACAGTGTGTATACAAAGCACCGGATGGCACGTTGCTTGGGCCAAACCCAATGATTCAAGTGCAGAACATAAAGTAAGTTTGCAGAAATGGAATTTCTCAAAATGAAAAAGAGTGACAAGTTTTGTTGACAAATGCCTATATAGCTTGAGTATTTTATCTGTTATCAAAATATTTGTAATTATTTACTATATCTAATGAGTATCTTTGGAGGGACTTAGGATGACATTTTTACTCCTGATATATTAATCATTGGTGGAAATATTTGTTTAGTAAAAAGCGGGATGGCGTGGCAGATATTGTAAAAGCAACTAATGTCATAGATAGGGCATATAGCCTCGATATCATCAGGCCAGATGGAGAGGTATTCGCTAGTGGAGTGGACCCTCTTCCATTACCTCTGGGGACAGTCATAAAACTTAAGATAACAGGGACGGGACCGGACACTAGCAACAATGGTAATCAGAATTGTTTTATATTTGAAAAAGTGAAAATTATATTGTTCGGATAAATGAGAATATTGCTACTTTCACCATGGACGTATACGTATATTATCCGTCCATGGTTTTACCTTGTGGATGGACGTCTTTTATAATCATGACCGGGGTACCACTCTACAGCAAGACGTCACAATCTCACTATATTTTATTGTTATTAGATGAACAGGGTGTACGTGTGAAGAGTTGTTGGATTGAAGGAAGTGACGCAGACGGCAACGATTTGAAATATTATTTCCTGGATAACTAGTGAGTACACCGGGGTTTCCACGCTTTCATTGAAATAACTAAGTGTTTCACTTCATCATTTATAATGCAAATGTATTTGATTTTACTTCCCTCGAGCTCCTACACATTCTCAATCAATTATTTCATGAGATGGAAGTCTTCAAATATGTGACTTCTTGTACCCACGCATTCTATTAATTTTGAACTCCAAGATTAATCAAATATTAAAAAAATAAAGATTAGGAAGTAAGAATATTGAGCTGAGCTATGCTTGTGGTTTCGTATTATTTAAGCTGCCCGGCTGGTCCAGACCAAATACTGCGAGATAGATCAATTGGATTCAAAAGTTTCAAGTCATCTTCTGGAGATCCTATCTATGCAACATCCCCATCTTTTAATCTGTTCAGTCTCCCTTCGGATGTGGACAATGAATTGCAATTCAACTGTATCATCGAGCTCTGCCATTATGCATGCGCCAACCCTGATGATCCCGTTACAATCGATGGCAAGGAATACACAGCAGATGGGGTAATTACATTCTGATTTATAGATCTTGGCTTCCAGTACTAATGCTTGTAAAACCTATATTTGGTGGAGCTGCCAAGTATTATACACCCGTTGTTTACGCCTGTGTAGACGTTAGTTACATACACTCCCCTCCATAAGTTTGGCAACCTTTTTTCCCCATTGAACTACGTGTAAAAGCCTCTTTACGTTTGAATTTTTATTTACTTAACAGGCGATGAAATAACTTATAATATTGATGGAAAAGTAACTTGACTTTATTTCCAATACCTCCAAATTTTCTCAATTTTTTTCCTCAATTACAATAGGTCGCGATCGACAATTGATGATGAATTTGATGAATTTTTGAAAATCGTCATTCCCATATAATCCAATGGGAAATGGAGGGTTTGGGGCAAATCAGAAATCAGGATATCTTTTCAGTAAAAGATTCACCAAAAATATTTTTATATAGAAAATTGAATTGTCTTACTTTTTTAACACTAAGTGTTTAGTTTATTTGATGAATATTAAAGTTACAGCGCTTCAAATAATTTTTCGCCTCCTGTGTTATTTCAATGGGAGAGGTTTTTTGAAAAACAATTTTGACTTTAAAGCCCTATAACTTTGTTGAACCTGAAGAAACATGTCAATTTTTTGTTAAATAAAGTTAGCAAATTCAATTGCCTGCCTAACTCGTATTTTTTGCAAGGACTCGGATGGATGGATATTCTGTCATATGACTTGCAGCAAACCTACCATTTCCCATTGGTTAACATGTGAATGTCGATTTTCAAAAATTCATCAAATTCATCATCAATTTTCGACCTATTGTAATTGAGGAAAAAAATTGAGAAAATTTGGAGGTATTGGAATTAAAGTCAAATTACGTTTCCATCAATAGCTTAAGTATTTTCATCGCAGGTTAAGTAAATAAAAATTCAACGGTAAAGAGGCTTTAAGACGTAGTTCAATGGGGGAAAAAAGGTTGCCAAACTTATGGAAGGTAGTGTATACCTTTGCAGACCGGCGTTAAAACTATGTCTAGCGGTTCGGGTTTGTAGAAAAAATCGGGTACCGGGTAGTAAATCCTCCATGCTAAAATTGGTACCAAGTACCCGGTCGAAAAAATCGGATACCCAAAATAATGATAGAAAACGTGTAAGATTTGTTTTGAATTTACAAAATGTATGTAACTTCCTTCAAAATAAGCGTCAAATAAAAAGCATTCTATTAAGGCTCTTTTCTTCCTCTATCATCATGGTCATATTTTCATTGTTTATGGGGGGGGGGGGAGGGGGGCGATCACACCATCGCACCCCATCCTGGCTACGCCTATGACATTGTAAGACGTAACAATTTACACTTCAGTGTAATAATCAAAATCTTACACGTTGCATCATGTAAATATTAACGCACGTCACCTCTCTGCTAAAGTAACGATAGCTATTTACAGATTTAAATCATATATGGTGCGCTCACACCCGCCCCCCCCAAAAACCAATGAAAATATGACCATGATGATAGGAAAGAAAAGAGCCTTTAAACGCTTTTTATTTGACGCTTCTAGCTCAATTTTGAAGGAAGTTACATACATCTTTGTAAATTCAAAACAAATCCCACACATTTTCTAATGATATATGTTATATATTCGTATTTTTTGTTTTTTGGGTACCCGTTTTTTTCGACCAGGTACCGGGTACCAATTTTGAACCCAGCATGGAGGATTTACTACCCGGTACCCGGTTTTTTATACAAACCCCTAGCAGTTCTGTCTAGCAGGAGTCTTTTTAGTCTGCATGCGTAGGAAGACGACGTGGGGTGCACCGATGGGGTAATTACATTCGATTAAACTCATCCAGATTTCATTAACACATGGCATATATCATCCTTCTAAGCAGGTGTCCAGAATCCATACATCCTTCGTAAAAAGAAAGAAGTATTCTGGATTTTGAAGCCCTGTGATGATGGCATCTAGAATACTTCCTACTTTTCTTCAAATGTCAGAATGCCGTTTTGAATTAGACAATTTTTGTGATGTCTAGAAAGGTATCAAATAGGAAACGTATGCAGTTGTGGTGAAAGTGGGGTTTGAATATACCATTAGAAAGAGGAATGTCTCGGAAATATGTTAATGTCCCACAAAGTTGTCGTATATCCAGTATCAGCTTTTTATTTCTCAAATAATCAAATATCAGGCTGTTACACATTGTTACTCATTTTCGCTTTTTGACACGGTTAGGAGCATCATAAAACACGAATGATTTGACATTTTAGCTAAAGAGAACATAATGTGTATGACTTTCGTTCTCCACTTTTCTACATACAGCAGAAAACACTCACGTTTGCAAACAAAATCAACTACTGTATTTATTAATAAACTAGAGTTCATGAGCAAAATAAGCATATAAAATTTATTAAAAATTGTTCTCGTATATTGTGTTGAATGTAAACCTGAAAAGTTGAAGCTAACAGAAAATGAGCAAATAAAACTCGAAATATTTTAATCAATTCTTTATAATTATGCAAATAGATGGAGATTTGAAATCCATCCAGGGAAATGTGCAGCAGTTCACTTTACTAGAAGTAGTTTTAAAGATGTACAACCTTTTGATTTCGGATCCGCTAAGATTCCGATAAACAAAGACCTTGTTCATCTTGTGTTACCAGTTACACAGCGGGATATAGCCTATCACTTAGACAATGTAACATCTAGGGCAAGGCGCAATTTCTATGCCACTGTAGACTGTCACCCCCGAAAAGTGTAGCGTAAATCCCTTACCTGCTTCTAATTTATATTGGACTGTTTCAATTCCTACCATGCTATATGGTGTCGAGGTATTAAATTATAATGTATCAAATATTAAAACTTTAGAAAAGGTGCATGCCAATTCGGCCAAGTCAATTCAATCTCTTCCAAAGAACACAACTGATTGTGCCGCGATTGCTCAACTTGGTTGGACAGGTATAAGCGAAACTATTGCAATCAGGAAGCTCATGTATTTCTGGCACATCTTTAATACTAGTGTTGGTATTTGTAAGAAGTTAAGTATCTTTAGATGGTATGCTATACTATATAGCTTCTTCGTAGATAAATGTGCTGTAACAGTTTCATCACCAATTAGGGAAATTATACAACTTGGAATGCAATATGATCTTATAGGAAGAATGGATAGCTATATTTCTAATAACACATTTCCATCCAAGTGGCACTGGAAAAAGATAGTGAAAAGTTCTGTTCTTACAAAGTCTCTGCAAAGATGGCGTTTTCAATGTATGA
This sequence comes from Owenia fusiformis, assembly GCA_903813345.2. Lineage (NCBI taxonomy): Eukaryota > Metazoa > Annelida > Polychaeta > Sabellida > Oweniidae > Owenia > Owenia fusiformis. The sequence continues at coordinate 11,336,578 of CAIIXF020000006.1, read as the reverse complement.
CATATAATAAAATCAAACATTATAGAGAAGTAGTAACTACTCGTACTCCAATAGTCTGGTACCAGCTTTGTAAATACAAACCTGAAATGATATTCAAATGTAAACTTATGGTGAGACCACTGGTTGGTGAAGGTGTTGGTCGTCATACCGAGCCAAATGTGAATAGGGTATGCCCAATGTGTAATTCGCATGAATCATTGTTACATTTTATTAAGTTTTGTGATGTGCTGGAAACAACTAGAAATCCTATACGACCTTACTTAGGCGGAAGTGACCTAAATGTAATTGAAAATATTTTTGCCCCAAATGAATATGATGATTGTATTATAATAGCCAGGACAGTGTATCATATGTACCAACTGAGAACTAGATTTCTCAATTCTCTAAACGTCCTGCACTAAACAACTACTGTATATTTTGTTATATTTTTGTATGTTTTTTCTTCATAACCTTTTATAACCTTTTATGTTAAACTATATGTACGTATATGATCAGAATTGGTCGCAATAAAGAAATATATATATATACCAGAAACATTATTTTTAACACCATCGCAAAGATTGAACAAGGAACACACTACTGCAATATTAAACGACATATGATAGCTTATGTGCCAATGCTAGCTATGTTAGCTAATATTGTGTTTAGCATATCAAAAAAGGTTTGCATCTCAAGTGACATAATCGTGATGTCACTCAGGTGTTCTGTGTCAATCTTTTCTTTTATGCTAAACTTCAAAAATAAATCAATGTTGTTTTTTCTAAATCTATTACGTTTTAAATATTACTATACCATTGTATACGTACAGTGATCGCCTATTATTACAAGTGCGTTGAGTTGCACAAAAATCGAATGGAAAGCAGAAAGTTAACATCTAACAATTTCAAGCTTGTATACAATATTGATATAGAAACGTTAAATGCTAAACAATAGATATAGAAATACTGTCAAAATAATTATTCATGTCATTTTTCCTGTTTTTCTGAATTCACTAAAATTAAGCAGATAAAAAGAAAAATGTTTAAATATTTCGAAAAGACCATTTACGAAAATGACGTTGAAGTCAAATTATTTGCCCTGTCTTTCATTACTTCTAAGCCGAATACATACCAATGGGGAACTTGTATGTATAACCAAACTCATAAAGGGCGTGTCTTTTTATTTTGTTTTCAGTTGAGTGTTTCGTGCATTTTTCAGGTAGATAATTGTGAATTTACACGGAGACGACGTCGTGCAGTGAATGAGACGCTGAAGGTTGATGGAAACGAGAGTGAAGTAATTGTTCGTAAACCAGTGTTTGTCCTACCGCCCAAAGGAGCCCCAGGAATAGTAGGTGTGTAGTATTTACCAGTAAGAGTCAAAGAACTGTTATGTTTTTTCGATGGACTCGTGTATTTTGAGTAAACAGTCTGGGATAATTGTTCATCTAATTTTTGTAACCACGGATATAATAACATATCATAGTTATAAAGCAATGAACTTAAGGTAGGAAGAATTCTCGATGTTATGAAGGTTTCTGTTGATGATCCCCAGACAACAAAGTCGTTCGCCTACACAAATTGGATTTATTGATTTACTACTTTTTGTTATATCATATACATTTTAACAATAATATTGACATAGCTATTTTTGAATTAACACATTCAGTGTTTGTTTCACATTCAGTTCGACGGCAGACGGATGCGAAATTTTTCAACTTTGCTCTAAAAGTTTAAGTAGTGCGTTTATGTATGTATTCTAGGTGATGCTCCTCACAATTCTAACACAAGAATCTCACAATCAAATGGCGTTGGAATCCAGTCGTGTGTTCAAAGTAGGGCGTTCTTGGTCACAGTCTGCGTTCTTGGACTTCTTCTGGTCCTGTCTCTAATAGTGGCCACATTTATGTGCCACAAGGCAATTCAGGCAAAGAGTAAGGGGTTGCAGAGACGCGATGGAGGACTAGACAATTCAAACTTTTCTTATAAGTAGAAAAAGATACCCTGTAGGAGAATATATTCTGTTTCGCCTCTACATCCTGCTTCCGGATTTGCCTTCAAAACCAACAAGATTTTATTGACAGTACTGATTGGTGATCTTACGCATATCCCCCCCCCATTTAGACCCAGAGGCTAGCATAAGGGGACGTCGAAGGAACGAGGTCGGAGTAGTTTAAAATATTGAATGCAACCGTTTCAAATAGCGGGTCTCGATGTTTCCATAATGCAATCCTTATAATATGTCTGAAAACAGAATTGAAATATCTGATCAGTAATTATTGAATATTTTAAGATGCCCTTTGCATTCGTTCGACTTCACTTCTTTAAATATACCTTTGTCTTCAGTACTTTACTACTAGACTCTCCGCGCAGAGTAATTTTAAGATGCAAAAATGTCCAAATTCATGAGATTTGAAAAGAGGGGCGTCTGGTGTTTTGAAACTATTATAAGATATCCTTATACAAATATCAGTCAGCACTGATGGACTATTTTTTTTTTAGAAAATAGGCATATCATGGTAAAGTATATATTGTGACAGTGTTTAACTCATCATGATAAACCATGACATCTCATTTCTTCTCAGCCCGGAAACAATAAGATGCATAGGTGAAACAGAAAGATGCTATGAGTATCAAAATGATAACGACCGCGAGGCAAATGGACTCAGAAAATGTAGCGTGTAGGTGTTTCCTAATTGTGTTTTGACCATTTGATTTTTGGTTGAATGTTAATGGATGCTTTTAATGTAAAAATCTTCTCCGGATTTTGTATTATTTTGAAGTAAGCAAGGTGATAATAGAATCATGAAAAATATTATTTTGTTCTGTAATGAACTCTTTGCACACATGTTTTCCCATTCTCTGCTCCCCATTTTGTTTCTTCGACGTACCGTCAACGTGAGACCAATTTTCGTCGAAAGTAATACATAAGTACGAAATTGCCATATTCATTGCTCTTATGCCAGTGTAGTAAAAGTGAGGGACTTTAAATATTGGACTTGTTTATTTGAAAACCAAATACTAGCCGCCAGTACATTATTAAATTGGATTTTTTCTCGAATTTTGAGCCAAATTATAATATGTCGATCATTTCAGTACGTGTAAATCGAGAAAACAAAAATCAAAAGACGGAAGGTCATCCAGTTTGACGTTACGTCAAAATAACTAGATAGGATACGCTTAGCAGTGCCATTGAGCTTATCAATGTAAGAGGTGACTTATATTCGCCATGTATATTTAAAAGTGTTTTACGTAGGTTATGCAAATAAGAATACAACCTATAACATGTTATCCTTTGAGGGAGCTAGCTAGGGTTACCACACGTTTGGAACGGAGTGTAAAACCTTCAATTAATATGGTCGCCTTCAACGCTACACAATGTTTGTAAATAATTATCAAAATTAATTTTGATTTAATAAATGATAAATGCAAATATGTTTGTTATTTTGTATTTCTTCATGTGTAATCGTTCGAAAACTTTACCAGGGGCGGATCCAGGATTTTGGGTTAGGGGGAGGGGGCGTGTGATGATAACTGTGAGCGAGTTAAAAAAAAGATTCAAATTTTGTAAAAAGCAATGAGGCAAAACACGAATTTTCCGACTTTTTAGGGGGGGGGGGCGTGCGCCCCCCACGCCCCCGTCTAGATCCGCTGTTGTATACAAGCTAACACCCCAGTCACATTTGTCGTACGGAGGGCGTGCGTCTACCGCAGATCAATTAAATCAGTGTATTTCTGCGGCGAGCGTAGGAAAACTACGCTCGCCTTGCGGCCTCCGTACGGCGTATCCAGTTTTTTACAGGCCGCAGGGTCGCCGTAGAAATTATAATATTTGTTCATTTCTGAGGTCCCCGTAGAAATCAACTGGCTCAACAAGATTGGATCATTATTTGTCAATGTTTCATGATCACTTTTCATTTGATATTACATCCTAGCACTATGAATAACATTTATAAATTGTCCTGATGAAAATAAAATGAAAAAGTATAATTTATCAACAGATATTTAAAATTCACCGTGCGGCTGCCGTGGGAAATGTGACTGCAAAAGTATGAGAGCGCAGAAATTCTACGGCGAGCGTAGAAAAGCTATACTGGCCGCAGAAATGATAGACCGCACGGCGGCCGTGGGAAATGTGACTGGGGTATTAGTAAGGGTGTGCTGTTCAAGCCTGATTGGTAAAAGATTCATCCCTTAGTCTATCCATAGAGGCTTATATGTATGCAAGACGTACATGTATGCAAGACGTCCTTGATGTATGCTATTTATCATCCTCTGAACGCAGGGTTTCAGACGTCATGCTGGGCCCAGAAATTTATTTGGGCCCATAAACGTTTCGGGCAAATTGGCCAAATTAAATTTACAATCTTGGGCGTAATTATTGGATTTTGGGGTCCACATTTTTTCTGATTTCGAATACCCCCCCCCCCTTGATAGCCTCTGGATCCACCAGTGCCCCCTCTGAATCTGCCCAGATTATTTTGATGACTGTGAACTACAAATAATACCAATTTTGGCTTTAGCCATAAACCATTGAAACACCGGAGGAATTCGACATGTACATATATGAAGTTGAGACCTTGAAACAATTGCCTTCTATAGGTCTGAGGGGAATTAAACGTGGAAACCTTGGATCTTGAGAGGAAATTACCATGGAGAAATGTTAAAAAGGGGGTCTTTGGCGCGGCACATAGCAAGGCCGCGTCCTAGGTTCGATTCCCACACGGGGCATTGAATTTATCAGACTTTCTTTCAATTTCTGGCTTATGTATCCTTTGCACCCGTGAGTGTATGGTAAGTCACTGCTGGGGAAAGCAAGGCGGATAGTGTAACGACCCTTGTAACGACATTGAATTTAGCACAATTTTTTTCAATTTCTTTATCTGGCTTGTTACACTAGGCTATTATTCGTTAGTTAGTCATTTCCCTGGGGCGCCATCTGAACATTACATAGGTATTAGAACGGTGAAAGCCCCGGGTCGAAGCCCTTGCTGCCACAGACAGCCCTAGAAGGCCCCGACTCTGCTGAGTATTTTGGATAGGAATGTAGCCCGGGTGGAGTGGCGGATCCAGGGGGGGCATGCATTTTTTGTTTTGGCCCAAACTTTGTAGGGTCTCAAAAAATGGGCCTTTTGGACATAATTTGGCCTACTTAGGGCTTTTTATGGCGAGTTTATCCAAAAATTGACCTTGAAATTTCTGGATCCGCTACTGCGTATAGGCATATCACCATCCAAAAAATTGTAGTTCGTCGTATAGGCTAGAATTTCGTGAATCTTAGTGATTAGTATCAAGATCTTTCGATAGATGTCGTAAGTAGTAAAAATTGCAAAATGGCGGACATTGACAAATGGATAGAAATAGCAAAACAATGCAAATATCTACCTGAAAATGATCTTAAGGTATGTTTTTATATTCAAAACATAAGGGGTTTATGTTTTACATTCATCATGAGTACAAAAATAGCATTGAATCTATCAGCTTTTGAAAAAAGTGACTTAAATTTTAACCGGAAGTACACTTTTCGATTTTCTTTTTTCAGTTGATTTTTGTTGAGTAAGGGCATGTAAAGATAAAACACTTATTCTAGTGAGAAGTTCATGTGGTTAAAATAACGAAATAATGAAATGTTACCATGTATCTACATAGCAGTTTGTTCTATGTCATCCCTCCTGCCAGGTTACATTGTGGAACGCAGCCAAACACGACACTGAAGGCAGTATTCTGACATTATCTGCCCTGTCTACCCTCACGCATTAGGCGTGATTGTCACGCATTTGCTGGATAAATAGAAATCACGCATCAATTTAGCGTGTATGATCAAATATCAAGCAAATCACGCATTTTGTTGATATTTTTAAAAATCGTTTTTAGTGAAATGCTGATACGGTAAAATACCGAACGGCGAGAAAAAGCGAACGCAATCCGTTCGGTCTCTGCACGCGATTGCCGTTTATGTCACGTATTTTGTACAAAATATGTGTATATATCACGCATTTGTTTCGAAAAAATTAACACCTCATGATCAGTCACGTGAGCTTGCAAAATTGATAATCTAAATTTCCCAAAATTCTGCTAAGATCAAGATCGCTACGTTGTTGCCTTCAGTGTCGAGATCACGATTTGGGCTTGCTCCAAATCATAACTGCATACTTACTGTGGATTTTTAAGAAGGAAGGCCACTTTAGATAATCACATAAAGTGAACACAAAAAATAACTGATACTGAATTTGGCATATTTTTTTTTAAAACATTTCATATCCCAAACTGCAGAAAAATATGCCCAGTAAATTAGATTTGCCAAAATGTATGTCTCCAAGGCTTTATACCAGCGTATACATGATATAGCTTGGGTCACAATAGCTCTTACTCAAACTTGATGTTCTCAATATAGCCTTACAATTTAAGTTTTTTCCTAGTCTCATGTGTCCTCTCCATCTTACTTATTTTATTGTTCTCATCTTTGCAAAATTGAGACAGGCTGAGAAAATGTGTATATAGATTTAGAAGCTTCTTCTAGAAAATAATATTTTACCCGAGAAAATATTAGAGTGCACAATACATTACATAGAGTGAAAGGAAGAGCTGTGAACTAGTATTCTCCACCACTTTTCATGATAATTTTGTAACTTTATCAAGTTAAAATAAATGGTGATGTAAGCTATTGTCAATCATTTTGATATAGCTATTTGTCTTGTGAGGTCTAAGAGAATCTTACTTTTCGATTACGGATATGACTGATCAGCAAGCTGTTTTGGCTAATCATATTTACATATTAAAAGCTGAAAAGCCCAACATTTATGAGGGCTGATTCGATATAGCTTAACTAGTTTGGCAGCTTTTTGCAGTTGCTTAATATACTGTTTTATTTTATTTCAGAAACTATGTGACTTTGTATGTGAGTTACTGCTTGAAGAATCCAATGTACAACCTGTCTCAACCCCAGTCACTGTATGTGGAGATATACATGGACAGGTAGCGTATTAGCATAACCATTTGACATTATCTTTCTAGTTTTAAAGCAAACATGTACATTGTACAGCATCCACTCTAGCTAGGCTTTAGAAAAATTCTTAGGTTATATTTTATACACGCTATTTGAAAGTATGGAATTCTAAAATATTGCCATATTTTGTCCAACTTTCCTTGGTAACATTGCATATAGTGCATATTCTCTGCTCATACAGCTTTGTTTCCAATTTGCAAAAAATAAAAATATGATAGGAGTGTCTCTGGAATGCAATCATGACAATGATGCAGAATTGCAAGGATTGTAGAATATTATCACACTAGTTAACGTAATTTTTAAAAAATGTTTATTTATTCAATATAATTTGATTACCCTTTCTACCCTTTCCAGTTTTTTAAACTTACAACATCTTACATGATGCATTCATGAGTATATTGTAATAACTTTTACATTTTTAATTTCCAGTTTTATGATTTAAAAGAACTCTTCAAAACTGGAGGTGAAGTTCCAGACACAAACTATGTCTTTATGGTGAGTTTTCATCCTTTGGCCAACCATACATCTCTTTTAGGCTTTGACTATGATTTAAAGGTAGTAACAGATCTAGCAAGCAAAAAATCTATTGTACTTGTTTCAATTTTAAAATATTTTTAGCTCAGACCAATCCTTGTCATATCTATTTTTTAAAAGTCTTCAAAGTGCATACTTAATTTGAGCAAAAACTTTGCCACATTTATTATTTGGGAGAATTTAAACATTTTCCCCATTTTTGCACTTTGAGTCTTAAATACTTCACCAATTGATAACATATTGCTGATAATTTTGAAGGTATTGTATTTGATATTGTGGAAAATATATTTTAGGTTAAATGCACATGTTGCTTGCAATTTTGTCACCTCCTCTAGATCTGATTCTTCCTTTAAGATATCTAACATTGGCAAAAATGACTTGGTATATGATTTAAAATTATGAAAACTTTGTAACATATATCGTGAACATCTTGTTTTCCAGGGAGATTTTGTTGATAGGGGATACTTCAGTCTGGAGACATTTACACTTCTACTAACACTGAAGGCAAAGTAAGCAATACAGTGAATAAATAATATCATTAGCACTATTTATTGTTTGTGCAGCAAAAAGTTTATGAAAATATAATCCCAAACCAACAGTACAATGGTATAAACAACAAGCTGCCATTCAACCAAAATCAGTCTGAACTATGAACTTTTGCTTGAATACCGGTATTCGGAACTTTTATATCATGTTCCAAAGGGTTTTGGAACAAACATCGGAACCTTACCTACTATTGGCTTTGAATTGTTAATATCTAAGTCCAATGTTTCCCCGGTAGTGTTTCCTTCAAACTGCTTCAAATATCAATGTAGTCGCATAAATATAATAAATAGCGACGAAATCAAGTTTTGTTTTGATTTGAGAGTATGACCTTCAATTTTCACTGGAAGTAGGAATCGTCGGGGGAATCACTCATGGATAAAAATAAATAAATAAATTTAATTACGATCTTTACAACCTACACTTTTTATTATGATTATCTAAGATAACTAGATTTATGGTACATCTTAGTAAATAGTTGCCTATGACAGATATTTTACAAGTACTGTTATGTGTACATTTCATTATATTTTCGTTTACCATCTAGATTAACACGAAAGTGAAAAATGGCTGGCAAACCAAATCATGAGGAGAGGGGGGATAAAAGATGGATAGTTTTTAAGTTAACTTTGGAGTTTTACTTCCAATCGATCAAAACAAATCTAAAACAATGTGTAAATTATGCCAAGACACTGCATTGTATCAACTTATCAAGTAGGTTTGTTTCTTTTTTGTTTCTTTTCGTTTGTGGTCCGAAGGGGGTTCCGGTTCCGTGAGACAAAGTTCCGATTCCGAAACATCCGAACCAATCCCGGCATAGCCCTACCTTTCAGCAAATCATTTCTCTAATGACTTTAACATCAGATGAGTGAAAATCAAGAATTTTTTCTATTAAGGCCTCTTGAGGGCAGCTAGTGCCAACCATGTAATAATGTACAACATAATGAAATAAATTGTTTATTTAGAATAAAAAGATCCGATGTTGCTCAAGACAATATTGATTTTTTGAATAGTATTATGATTTTTTCTACTTCTAGATGGCCTGACAAAATAACACTTCTACGGGGAAATCATGAGAGCAGACAAATTACACAAGTTTATGGATTCTATGGTAGGCAGATACAGTGATTACATGTGATTACATGAGTTTTGTTCAATTCATTTAGCTTAGAAGGTAATAGGTAACTATAACATCCTTAGTTCTTGCATGGCCTTTGTACCCCCTCACAAATATCCTCCTATAGAGAGAAGTAGATGGGAGGTGGGGCTTCAGACGCATTAATGTTGAATTAACAATAGGTTATGTAGTCCATACTCATTTTAGAGTGCAAGATGTTCACATTAGGGTGTCCGTTGATTTAATGGAAATTCATTTTTGATCTCTTCTATGTTAAATCTAATTTCTCATTGATCTGTAGTTCAAATGGCACGATAAGGATGAAAAAACTTGTCATTTAACTTTTTTTAATTAAGTAGTGACATGTTTTGACTGTAAATTGTGTGTAATGATTTTAGATGAATGTCAGAACAAATATGGAAATGCTAATGCCTGGAGGTACTGCTGCAAAGTGTTTGATCTCCTCACCATAGCTGCAGTAAGTTAAACATGTTTATTGTATTACCTTACATACCTGATGTATTGTGTTGACTTGGAAAAGTACAATTCTCAATGCACAGTAACTGCACAATGCACATTGAACATTTTTTTTATTTTTATAAATTAAGAACGCAAAAATGAGAAAACACGAAAGTGGGAATGCATAAAGGGTAGTATAAGAAAAACAGAAAGTGGAATTAAAGATGTGGGGCAAACTATTTATGAGATGTTTCATATGACTCATTATTATGGCCCACCTACAAAAATAGATAGTAACAATAAGAGACTGCATATATATATCCAAAGAAAACTCTGCCCAGATTATATTCATTTGTAATATGTGTAAAGATGGTGTATATGTGTAACCTCTCAGTTTGAAAAAATGTGTTTAAAAACTACTATCTACCATTAACTGAACTATAGATGTAATTTATTGCTCTTAGTGCTACACAATAAATTAACCATCATTTGTCAGTGCAATAATGAATTTAAATATATTATAGGTAATAGATGAAACAATACTATGTGTCCATGGAGGCCTTTCGCCAGATCTAAAGACCTTAGACCAGATAAGATGTATTGAGAGAAACCAGGAAATACCTCACAAAGGAGCCTTCTGTGATATCCTTTCAATGATAAATAGCAAGACTGTACTATTAAGTGACCTCTTTTTTTGCACCAAGGAAATGTTCCACTTAGAGAGGTTCATTATCATTGATTTACATGTGAGAGGCTCTACTTTCAGTGGTCTTCCAATTGTCAGTTTATACCGTACTTTTTGTCATGAAAATATTGTAATGATACTAAGCATAGTAGTAAGCAATGAAGAATTTGAGGAAATAACTATGAGCTGCCAATATTACAGCTCTTCGTATTAAATTTATTTATACTAGATTTAATATACGATTTTCTAGACTGATCATATACAGCATACACCTGTATTTACTGAATTATGCTATTCAATGTTCACTCTAGGAACCTATGTTAATTGATTAAAAAAACAACTTTATGATTTCTTAACACTGGTACATTTGGTGTGGTCTGATCCAGAGGATGTTGAGACGTGGGCTATTAGTCCCAGGGGTGCGGGTTGGCTCTTTGGTGCCAAAGTCACCAATGAAGTAAGTCGTTTTAAAATATTCCTGAACCATGCATTTTTGGCATTGTGTAGCATGCCCACTGTCACATATTCAAATATGTATTTATTATGATAAAGTGGTTGCAGTGGTTGCAGGCTATAAGATTCCGGCAAATTTCATCTATATTAACAAAATACATAAAAATAAATTGTATGTCTTTTGTTTAATGAGCCAAGTTGTGTTTAAATACAGTATTAGGAAATAAAAAGTATTGCGACCTTGTCCTTACAAAAATGAAGTGATCTAATCTGTATGCATTACATTACTGTTTAGCACAATTAGCACATAGTTCTTTTGATTTTATTTATCAAGAAAATGAATACTTGAAGCAATATCTGCCATTGGTCTTGCATCAAGCCTCAGTTTACCCTCCTTCATATTTTCTCACTCAGGGTCAGAAAGTAAAAACAGTGCCAATGGGATGTAGGGGAGGTGACCAGATTTTTGATGCAAGAATATGTATTGTTCTTTTTCATTCATTTGATTCTTTTTCCATGTAACATCTAACAATGATAAATATGCATTAGTTCCATTTAGAATAGTTTGAATTCATCGATGACAGCTTGGGTCTCGTGTCTTCAATTGAGGTTAAATTTCTGCTTAGCTAATCCAGATAATTGACAGTTTTATTTATGCTGATATGTTGAAGATTCTGTTTCAAAATGAATACAATATCCCTTTGAAGATTACATGAATAACCTGTATATTGTAGTTATAATAGATAATAATTAATTATCAGTGGTCCATCTGTTAATCGCTGCCAGCTCTTACATGAAGCCGTAGGATCTTTTTGCAATAACACAGTCTTCTTTATGGAATAAAGAGGCCATAATGGCATCAATGAACTCATCCGTTAAAGTAGTACCGATATAGGATGGGAGTGGGTAATGATATCCAATGATCCCTGCTTCTTACATAAATCCAAAGGATTTTTTCCAATTGTGCAATAACTTCTTTACCCAACTTCATTATTACACCTGCACAATCATGTTTATTGAGAAGGGGGATAAGAACAAGAAATGGTTTTAATGTCACCACCAGAACTGGTGACATATTGTTATAGTCTTTAACTGTTTTGTGGCTTGTGTTCGGCAGTTGATGTTCAGCCGTAGGTGTCTCTAACAAGTGGTGTTCAGCAGTTGACAACTGTGACAAATAGCAGGTTGTGACATTTTGCATGTTAATGCCTTATATCTTCTTAGTATAGTTAACTTATTTCTTTCCTACATTAATTACTTTAAGTTCTTCCCAGTGGTCCTATCATGATGCAAATGTAGAAGTAGAGGACTCAATTTAATTTTTTTGCCCAAATTACATTTACATATATTTGATTAATTTTTGTTTATTTATCACTTTGGGTCATGGCATTTTAATCAGCAAAAATAGGGTTGCTATGGGAGGATTGAAAGTAAAATATTATATTTTACAAGCGATATGCCCAAACTCAAGCTTCACATGACTTATTTATTTGTTTATCCTATGACTAGTTTCTTTTAACTATAAATCATGTCGATAAGGCCTATCTGGTTTACTGATAGTGAGTGATAAAGGGATATAGCAGAGATTTTTAAAAGTGCTACCTATTTACCAATATTAATGTTTCTCTTAAAGTCCTGCAGTTTCAATTGTATTTATTTGTATCCGAATTATAATTTCATGTGATTGATAAACAGTTTGTGCATGAAAAACATTTGAAAACATCTTTTCTTTTGAATATTGGAGCCTAGAATACAGCAGTTGACACAGTGATATAGATATATGTCTGAAGTATAATTTTCATTATCCCACTGTTTTGTACCTGAAATCTCACTAGTCATAGGATAAAATAAAATATTACAATATGCAATAAACTTTGATTTCATACCAATATTGATGTAAGTGAAAGATAAAAGCCTCATCATGTACCTAGCATAAAAGTCAATTTTGAGAAGGGTTACAGCTGATGTATTCAACATATCACAAGAAATCTGATTCGTTGACATGTAAATTAGTTTGCCATTAGATTTAATTGCACCATCTTACTTTACAAGCAATGCACATTTCTCTTAACATTAATATTCTTTTGCTGAGCTGCCACTCCTGCACATTGATTGTTGTTGATGTCTGATATGTCGTTTGATCTTTCTTTTCGAGAATAGGTTGCAACATCAACAGTGTATGTTTTAAAATTGGTTTCGACACAAAAATGTCATTCTGTTTCTAATTATTGAGCAACCCCCTTTCTATAAATTGGTAACTTTAAGGTTCTACAGGGAGTCCTGAAAGTATGCCCCCCCCTGGGCAGATACATACCAATGTCTCCATAGTATGTGCCATATATCATTTTAAAGCTCATCCAAAGTTACATTGATTTGCCAAGTATTTTGGTTCAACTCACAAATGGGAAAAAATTAAAGTCTGTTTTACACCAAAATAATAGTTGGTGTGTCTCCCTAGGCCATGTTAAACAGCAGCCATGCTTTTCATATATGACCTTAAACATAATTCAAATAGGGATGTGGCATTTTGTAATCCTATTAAAACTTTGTTAAGGCATTCTAGAAGAATTAACTTCCTTATAAGGCCAAGAAAATGTAATGTACCTGTTGAAAGGGCAGAAATTTCAAGAAAAAAGAGTATACCCCAGCCAGGCACTTGCTAAAATGGTATATAAGTGGCAAGAAACAGAACATTCATTTTCAGGCCAAACTATACACCAGATATTTAACAAATGCAATTAAATCACTTTCACAGAAGAAAACACTACAAATTGCAGTGTGTCAAACTTAAATATTTCCAAAAAGGCAGTGGCTGGCTGATCTAAAACTGGTGAAGAATCCTACATATACTTGTTTCTGGCCTTAGTTTCAATTTCCATTGTCATAACAACTTGTTCTGCATGTTACAATAAAACACAATTATAAAAGTATAATTCTAATTATGTTGACAATTAAGAACAGGAACTGGAACGCAATGACACCTTGTAAATTTCCCATAGTAATTAAAATAAGCTTAAGATTGCTGTAATCGTAGAAGTGCCAACTTTTGAGGATTCTTTCCAGCAGAATGGGAGGAGAATTTTTACCACATTACACTTGTAAGTGGCATTTAACTATTAACTTCTATTATCCATTGAAATGTCACCTGTGTCAGTTATTTTCAAGATAGTTTAAAGGGGGTTGAATTTTTGCCTAATTTCCTAAGGATGCAGACCAGTCCTGCAAAGGTTGGATATTTTTTCAGTGAGGACTTATGATCCTTGACTTAAAATGTTGAAATAAAAAACTTGAAATTTAATAAAAAATTTAAAAAAACACATACGTTTTATATCCTCCAAGAAATTAGTTAGAAGTGTGTGTTGTATTGTTTTATCCATTATTATGTTTGGTAGAACTTGATATGTCAAAAATATTTTAATCAATTAAAATATCAGGGTGTGTCTTCATCCTTGGATTAGCACTTAAGATTTTTTTGCCCAATTTCTACTGCATCGCATATCTTTTCTGCTAGAGATGGGTTTGGTAACCATAGGTAGGGAAGCCATAGTCTATAATGCAGATTCCCTCAATTTGAATCCAGAACTGGTTGATGGGTTGAATTGAATTGAATTCAATAAACAATAATCAAAGTCCTAAACAGTGACTAAGTAACAGTCAACTTCCTCACTGATTGGCTACTGTATTATTCTACCCATTATCAACAAATCTGAATTCGACCAGGCCATATTAACTTGGCCTCCAACCTGCCCATCTCTATTCTTCATCTAGCTGGTTTCTGATTTAGTCTTCATTTTGTCTTATTTCCTTTGCTACATCATTTCTATTCACAAGATCTATTTTGGCCTTTGGTATTTGTCTAGTTTACATTAACCATTTCATTTTTACCCCAACCCCCTCTTCTTGTTAGAATTAGTAGATTACTGTTTTAGGAATTTTACCTAAAAACATACGTAACAGTTCTCTTGTCATAGTATGTTTAAATATTTAGTTTGTTGTTTTTACATTTTAGTTTCTACATTTGAACAATCTGAAGCTGATCTGTAGAGCTCACCAGATGGCGCATGAAGGTAATTAAAAATTCTAATAACAGAATGATTGGGCCATTGCACACATTTATCATTTGTGATCTGAGCCTTAGTTAACGTAAGAGATGTAACTAGGCCATTTTGCTGTTGTACTTATTAGATTTTCATTTTCATTAATGTTAACATTAGAGATGTAAATGATTGAAAAAATGTGATTTATTCTCATATTGGCAAACTCAAAAGATTGATGATGATTATATATTGATGAAGACGATAACAAATAAACTTTATAAGAATTATAAAACTCACTGGAAGAAAGATACTCCATTTGAGAACATTAAATTTAAAAATGTTTTTGAAAGAGAGATTTACTTAAACATCAAAAATGAAAATTACAGGCAAGCATATGGATCCTAAAATTGGATTATTATTATCCCACCGAACGAAGTTCGAGGGGGATATAGAGAAGCCGTCCGTCTGTCCGTGTGTCCGGGTGATAACTCCAATACCGGTTGACGGATCTGGTTCAAATTTTATTGGCTTATGCCTTATGAGAGTAGGACCTCTGCTCGAGAAGGAATTTTCAATCTGGCCACTCAATTCAAAATGGCCGCCATTTTTCGTAAAAAATGTAATCGTTGATTACTCAAATACAAGTTGACAGATTTGGTTCAAATTTTATATGCTGATGCCTAGGGACAAAGGAGTTTCGCTCAAAAAGAGATTTTCAAGATGGCTGCTTAATATCAAAATGGCGGCCATTTTTCGTAAAAATATGTAATCTTTGATAACTCAAATACCAGTTAACGGATTTAATTCAAATTTTATATGATGATGCTTAGGGACACAGTTGCTATGTTCGACAAAAAATTTTCAAGATGGCCACTTAATTTCAAAATGGCAATTTTTCGTAAAAAAACTTTATCTTTGATAACTCAAATACCAGTGAACAGATTTGGTTGAAATTTTATATGATTATGCCTAGAGACACAGTAGCTCTGTTCAAGAAATAATTTTCAAGATGGCGGCTGAATTTCAAGATGGCGGCCAATTTTCGTAAAAAACGTAATCTTTGATAACTCATATACCAGCGAACGGATTTGGTTCAAATTTTATATGATGATGCCTAGGGACACAGTTGCTTTGTTCAAAAATGAATTTTCAAGATGGCCACTGAATCTCAAAATGGTGGCCATTTTTTTGTAAAAAAACACAAAATTTTAATAACTCTAATACCAGCAAACGAATTTGTTTTAAATTTTATATGATAATGCCTAGGGACACAGTAGCTCTGTTCGAGGAAGAATTTTCAAAATGGCAGCTGAATTTCAAAATGGTTGCCATTTTTCTTAATTCAAATTTCATATGCTGATACCAAGGGACAGTATAGCTCTGTTCGAGAAAGATTTTCAAAATGACTGCAGAATTTCAAATGGCCGCCATTTTTAGTAAAAATAATGTAATCTTTGATAACTCAAATTTTAATTTATGGATATGGTTTACATTTTATATGTTGATGCTTAGGGACAAACAAGCTCTGCTCAAGAAGGAATTTTCAAGATGGCCACTAATAATCTAAATATGTTTTGTTCGGTGGGATTTGCTACTCTGTGGAGTTGCTGTTTCACCACTTATAATATAAATATAATTTTTGAGAACTCAAATACGTTTTGGTTCAGATTTTCAATTTCTTTTTACTTATTATAAATAGTCACAAATATCAGTATCAGATTCTCAAATATGGAATCATTTCACGGATGTAGTAGTAGTATCATATACCCAAAAAATATTGCTTATAGTGCAGAATTTTTGCTGAATTTTGTTATTTTGGTTTTTATTTCACAAAAATTGATTGACAGATAAAACAGAAAACTAGCATGTGTGGATGATTGACAAATAAGACTTTTGATTGTATTAGATTAAAATAAAGATAAAAGATATGATCAGGAACATAAAAAGGATTAATTATTAGCAATAAAAGGCTCATTGGACAATGCTTAAAGTGTAATTAAGCTCATGTATATGAGAATGTAAGACAAAATATAAGATTAATTTTAATTTTGATGTGAAACCAATTTAAGTGTAATAAGAATTAAAATAAGCCATACACAGAAATGTTGAAATCAAATAATAATACATGTCATACACTTCAGTCATTAAAATGAAAACTCATAATTTACAAACAACCTGAATATCTCATCTCTCAACATATTTCCATTTTTTAAAGATTGTTTATTTGAAAATATTCTGGGGAATCAATTATATATTACATGTTTGTTATCATAGTGGAAATATACATTATATTTCTAGGAGTATACTGAATATGACATCTGCCTTTTGTCATTTTGTAAAAATGAAAAAGGTCATTTTGACCCAACCAGATTCATCCATTTGACTCAATTTCATAAGATAACTGTATTAATATAAATCGTTTTCCTTTATTACAATATGAAAGTAACCATGTGGAATTATATTGAATGTAGAATCTAATATAATATTGGACTTTATGTAAATGTTATATCATATCATCAATTAGGCAATAAAATATAGATTTTACTATACAAGGTGTCAAATAAGTCCTGTCCCCCACTCAACAGCTAAAACCAAGATATATGGAAACAATTGTAATATAACATTGGAAAGGTATTTCAAAGTTACGTTGATTGGCGTATATCTGACACATGTCAATCAATCTCACTAATTTTAATATTGTATCAATTGAGGTGACCATAGGCTTAGAAACATGGTAATTTGGTGTATTTAGCAGGATTTTAAAAATCTGGTATAAGAAAAGTCAAAGGATCTAAAGATAATAACATATGTATGTATATGGCAATGAATTAAACCAATTTCTGGATAGGGTTAGATGTGTAGAAAATAGAAGTACACGGAGAGTGGTGAAAACCTTTTTACTTATTTGACACCCTGTATAAGACTGCTCCAAAGAGTGCTAGTTATCCTAGGGCCTGAAAAAAAAAACTGCACCTTTTGCTTGTGTCAGTTAACATATCCCCGGAAATTATTTTTTAAGAGTTTAAAATAAACAGTCATGCTAACAAACATCCATTTAGCATATTAGTAAGAAACTCCAGAAATATATTTGCAGTCACTTCTCCTATATTTTCAGGTTACAAGTATATGTTTGATGAGAAAGTTGTGACAGTGTGGTCAGCACCAAACTATTGCTACCGTTGCGGGAACATAGCAGCTATTTTGGCTTTTAGCGATGCTCAGCATAAAGAGACTCAGTTATTTAGAGCTGTTCCAGATTCAGAAAGAGTTATTCCAGCTCGTACAACAACACCATATTTCCTATGAGAAGTGACATTTCATGTGTATAAATGGGAGATATATACATAATACAGAACATCATGATGGTTAATGGCATTGTTTCTTTATAGAAACAGGACACTCAGTGTAGAAACAAGAATATACATATTTTAAGACAAATGACATCATTGTGTGTAGAAATGAGATACCATCCATTGTGAGGTGTAATTTATAAAAGGATACAACGACATGTGTATATTTATTTTATTGTAAAGTACCCCCAACATGTTGCTCCTGGAAATTCAAGAAATCTAATAGGAGTTTGGACATAAAATTAGTTTCTTCCTTACTGAGTTTCATGCCCCAACACCTCTAAGATTTGTTTAGGGTCAGAGTGAGTAATCCAGACATGACCTGCCTGGGTATAATATTATAATGCTTGACATGTGAACAGTTGGTTTTTAACTCAGATTTAAAACAGGATTTTATATACTTGAGATCTTACAGACTCAGGATAAGTGTATAAACATAAAATATATATCATATCAAAATTATTGTATACTATTTTATTTTAATGTATAAAAAGCAATGTTATTAGTCCATAGTATACAATAAACATATGAATATAATACACTTTTGAAATCTATCAGTTATTTATGTATCTTATGATGGCAGTGCAGGTTTGATTTTGTTTAACGGTTCTTCCTCTTCCTCTTCATATTTTCTCATTTTATCTATCATAACCATCACATTGAATCAAGTCTTATATTATAAAGGCCTCCTTGGAAAACAGATATATCAAAAGTACACCTTATTAATACAGTGAACATTAAGATTTAACCAGGCAAGCCTAATTGCAAATGAATGACCAATGATAAGTCTGTTTAAATCCAGGTGACTTCAAAGGATTCTGTTAAGTATTTTTGAAGTGTTTTATTTTGTATGATTGCATCATGAAGGACATTTAGACTTCAGTTATAAAACAATTCTAATCAGTATAGCATAGTTAGAAAGTCATTAATGAGATCTGATTGAGAAGTGCTTGCAACATTTACATTGACCTTTTGTGCATATTCTCTGATTACGTGGCACCTTGAAAACACAAATTACACCATTTGTAGAACAAAATAGCAAAACACCTCCCCTAGGATCATAGTGCGATGGGCCAATTCTGATTATCACAGTATAAATTCTTCATCTAATGCTTGAGATGGACTCTGATTTACCGTAACACAAAACATATTCCTTTCCAGAGCAAATAGTCAGTACATATGGAAGAATAGAATATTGTTTATTAAAACCAGTATATCTGAACATCTCTGAAATGGGGACATATCTCAATATAAACACTTTCTCTCAGTCCCAATTTTCTAATTTCCCATTGAATCACTTGTTTAAGAAACCTTGAAATGTGAAAACCTGCTATTCTGAACAATTTTGGTCAGTCTCAGTGGTGTTCAGATTAGAATGTTTTTACTGCACCTTTTTATTCTCCTCTTTGTTGGCTCAACATTAATTTCATTAAATTTTTGCTTCCGAAACCTGTATTTTCTTGGTTACTCGTTATTTTTACATTGAAAAGTTTTGTATTGTTATCCCTTTCCCTATCATTTTTGAATTTTAATTTTATACATCATATCATACCAAAGTCTACACTTGGGAGTTTTTTGCTCTTCATTGTCTTACTCATTAGACTATGTCTACTTGTGTGACCAAACCACTGCAGGTTATGCCTTCCCATGATACTTATTGTCTGATACTGTGATATCCGTAATTGATTTAATCATAATCACAGCCTGGCTATTCCAAGGGACAGTAGAGACTGTTGAGCCAACAATGTAAAAGATCAGGATATCATATTACTAGTTTCTGAGTTTAGGTAGCTCAGTTGTAGAGCATAAGATCAGTTTGGCTTACTTTCATCTGTTCATCTTGCTATGGATATTTAGAAATCTTATACCAAAATTTGTATCCTGAAAATTTTCTTGCAAAATAGACATGTGATAGATGACTAAATGAAAATTAGAAGTAAAGAAATTGTCAGCAGTTTGGATAATTCTGCAGTAAACTAGGTTTAATGTGACATCTTTTGAGACAATAATCCTTACATTTCAAGCATATCAAGACAGTGGTTGAATCTCATATCAATAATCAATGTAAACATAAAAGATTCTTAATTGATTCCTAATTGTTATTTGAGTCTAATTTAGAAAACTGTAATTAATCATAAAATATAATAAATTACAAAACCGGGGTCTGTTAATCAATTAGATTAACACAGATAAAACTAATTCTATTTCTTTGAAATTATATGTTAGAAATACTGTAATACAGATTCATGTAACAATTTTTATTATTTCAGTTTGTACACATCAACAATTTGAAGCTTATCTGTAGGGCCCATCAGCTGGTGCATGAAGGTATGTAGTATGTACAGGGTGTTTCATAATGACCGTCTCCCCATCCACAGTCAATCCTAGATCACATGCCATCAATAATTTATATACCATAATAAAGCTTATTTGATTCTCGACCATGTGCCAGATATTAACATTACTGGTCATTGGGAACATAATTTGTAAACTTATGTTTGGTAGTCACTATACATGTATACTCAATTTGCATTAAAAGAGTGGAGCAAATCTCTATATCATACATTGTATCATCTAGAGCTTTCTGGGTATTATTTTGAAATATTTAATACTTTTGTCCTTCAAACCTCATTGAGATATATTCTCAGCACCCATCAAATGTTATAAGTTGTACATTACTACAGGTAGTAGTGTTTTAAGGCATGGTTATCATAGCTGTTTGCAAGGTACATGAATAACTTTGTAAAAAATGTGGCTTTCAGATTCTATGCTGAAGGTAAAGTAGGTAACTTTTGTAGAGATGTGTAGGAATTTGTAGAAACTGTTGAGCTTAATCAAAGTTGTTTCAAAAAGTCCAGAATAAACTAGGTGCGAGTAGAAATAATCTTGATTTACGTCATTAAATATTCAAAATTCAGTCAAAGTGATGTCATATTTGAAATATCTGCATGTAAAAGTACATCTAGAAATATGGTTTCGAAAATCGTTTATCAACTTTGAAAATTTAATTTTTTTTGAAAATGTGACTTCTTGTTCGGGTTGATTCCCCATAGACCCCATGATACAAAATCACAAAAAGTGAAATATCTTTTCTTGTATTGGATAGATAACATTTTCTTTTACTGGACATATTTCAGTTTGCATAACTATTAGATACATAAGGGTTATATGAAAATTGAATCATTAAAACAGATGTGATTTAAGTTTAAGGGAACTTTCTCCCATACCCGCCATGCTATCTGACCCGAACGAGCCACCTGGTGGTGAATCTGGTAACTACCTACTCGCATCTGCGTTATTGAACAAGCATTCATTTGATATGTAACATATGGGCTATGCTATTTCGGATAGTTGGTTGATGGGGAGTGGCAGTCATTATGAAATACCCTGTATAATTGTATTTCAACATCTGTGTAGAACTTTTTAATGTTTAGATTATTGTTTCCAAACCTGTATGTAAGTGTTCATAGAATAGGATAAACAGGGAAATCACCAAAAATTTAACCCTCTGTTTTGGAATAACTTGTTAATAATAGTGGAATTCTGCTGACTTTTCATGTGTTGATAGAGTATTTAGCAGACCAAACAGTGATGTACATTGTACATGTATAGCATCAGATGTCATTGATTTTCGAAATAAACAAGTAATAAGTAATTCAGTTTTCATAAGACCCTTGAAATTAATTTTACAGCTGTCTATTTGTTTAATGGGTTGCATTTATTCTTACCCTGTACAAATGCTTTTTATCAATATGCTAAATATAGGATCGTCTTCTGTAAACTAATTACCTAGTTTATGTATTTTCCGAAGGATGGTCTTAATAACTTAATTACTCCCTAAGTTCCTCAATTCTTGCTGGGAGATCTCAGTTTATATTGACAAGGAATTTTGGGAGAATCGTAGCCATGCATAATAGCATGAAGTACAAACATTCTGCTGGGGAATCACTCTCTCAAAGGGAGTCCTTATTTCATACTAAAGGTCCTTTCACCCTATGATTTGCAACACCTTATACCCGGGGGATTAAACCTTGACAGGGATCCTCGATGCACATAGGGTACCTTTTTTGACATTTGGTATGGCAGTGGACCCAAATTTTAGGATCTGGTATGAGAATGTCCTAAAGACTTTTGAGGTATGGCAATGGTCAGATTTTCCCACTTTTTGGTATGAGAATGGTTGTGGAAAATATGTAACCTCACACTTGTGTTATGTTATTGGTCTAGTACTTACACATATCCTTAATTGGAGGTTGTTTTGGACCGTTTTCTTCATAGATTCGCCTTCTTCTCAAGGCCTTCTTCATGTTTGAATATTAGCTTTTTCTACTTTGGACATTTGTTATGGCATTGGTCTTATAGACATTTGGTATGGCATTGGTCCTATATTTGGACATTTGGTATTGGCTGGGCATTATTTTAGTTGGTATGGGAACACATTGAAATTTGACAGATTGGTATGGGAACATACTTATATATAGTGAACCCCTGGGACCTTATATAAGACGATGATAACATTAGATAATGAAAATTTGTATATTTGAGGAAGTAATTCCTTCCTAAGTATTTTTTTCACTTGGCTTCAGAAAGTTCAACAACACTGGAACACATGAGAGACCATTGGAAATTTCTAAGCTTATAAGACTATCACATTTTATATTTTCAGGTTACAAATTTATGTTTGATGAAAAGCTTGTAACAGTGTGGTCAGCACCGAATTATTGCTATCGTTGTGGAAACATAGCGGCCATCTTAGCATTTTCTGATGCTGAACATCGTGAACCACAATTATTCAGAGCAGTTCCTGACTCTGAGAGAGTCATACCTGCAAGGACTACCACTCCGTATTTCTTATAAGGAGGCTTTCTACCCCTTGATTAACCACCACATTTACTTGGTACTAAAGTCACCAAAGTCATATAGAATATTGAGTAATATTGATATTGACCTATAATCATTATTATACAATATTAATAAGATGATATTAAACATTGATTTAATTAAAGTGTTACAATCTTGGAAGATGGATGTCTTGGAGACCCTCGTCGATATATAGTATTAGTACAGTAGGAACCAAAAATCAGAAATTCCCTTTTACACACCAGAATAGCCTGACTACGGTCAAGTCAGTTACCGTTGTCACAAATTGACATAACCGTCGCTTCGACTGTTTAATCACTTGATCCTCATTTCATTTCATGGATTTTATCGTCGTTAATTCTGTGCATGCATTAAGCTCTTGTGATAATGTATCATATGAAATCCCATTTTCGATCAAATTGGGTCGTGAATCGCCACAATATAGCCTCTTCGATATCGTCAATGACAACGGAATTTGATTAATTTAGAACGACAACGGCATATGGTAATTACCGTGTCCGTTGTCCCGTATCTCATTTTGATGGGTTAAATCAAAGACTTAATTTCGATGGTAGAACAGTATTAACTGTACAATGAGTATAAAGACACTTTGATCGATTGTTGTTCCAAAGGAATTTAGTCTAGGTGCTCTATCAAATATACAGTTCATGAAAATCTAATTGAAGCGACGGTTATGTCCGCCATTTGTGACAACGGTATCTGACTTTACGGTAGTCAGGCTAATCCGGGGTGTTTTAATTAAATGGAGTATACTTGTACAATTATTGTGATATGTTCATTGAAAAGAAATCAGATCTGTTACTTTGGAGCCCATGAATCCATATGATTATAATGATATAAGAGGTATAAGCTGTTTTCATATATGACTAAATCAGATATTATTTTCTGATCTAGTTTGAGGATTACCTATTTGAAGAGATTTTATCAATTGTTTGCTATGGAATATGATTGGAATTACTGTGTCTAAAAGGCAATACAGTATAAGGTGTATATATGAAATAAACTATAAATTGGAATCCTTTTAAAATGGTTTATTTATTTATTGGAAACTCAGTCAGAATGATAAGATTGTAAGATGATGTACATTTATATTGATTCTAACTGAGGGTATATTTCTCTGTATTTTTCTTGTATTCTTTGATCTTTTTTAAAGACCCAATAGCTCGTCTTTACATAATATTATATACAGGTGCTAATTCTAATGATCAGGATATTGTAGGAGACGTTTTTACAATCTCACTGAAATAATTAGCACTATGACATTTTGTATGAAAAAATAAATGTGTTGATGGATTCCGTAATTGTTTTGATTCAATCCGCCTCATGTAACATTTAGAATTACTTTAGCTCATAAATTAAAGCATTGTTGTATGGAAAAACGAGCATATTGAACATATACAGGCTTATACAAGGGCCGATCACAAGTCCTGATAGAAATGCTCTAACTTAAAGACGTGGTGTGCTCCGTGCGTTTATTCATTTAAAAGTTTATCATTCTTTTTGTACAATATTTTCAGAGTAACTGGGTCATTTATTCCCTTATAAGTTATAAAAGATTTAGATGTTGGAAACAAATATTTCTGAAGTTATGGTTGCTATGGTAACCTCAATAACGTTATTAGCGATAATATTTGCGAATTTTGAACTTAGTTTTCTTTTGAATAAATGATCAAAACGCCATTAGAAGTTTGCTTAATTCTACAAATGTCTGTTTTAATTGTAACTGCTGTTTATGTCCTATAGTCATAAGTGTGAAATCATGTATGTAAATCTTGTATGCTACAGAAAACATGAGACACGGATATGATACAGAAGACATGAGCTACTAAGCTGTCAGTTCAACTAAGTAAAGGAATGCGTAAAAAAGTGACCGAACAGAGCCATTGATTCAAACATGCTTGACTTGAACAACACATCATGCCACAATAGCAATACAGAGGATCACACTGGATAAAAACGTTAAAGAATGATTTGAAGTGCAATACAGAATATATTCTACTCTCGATATTTTGTTATTAGGTACTCGACTTCGTCTCGTTCCAATACAGAAATTCTCGAGCAGATTATATCCTGCATTGCATTTCAAATCATTCAAAAACTTATCGTATAAGCATATAAATTATGTAAGTTGTGTAAACATTTCAGATGATTATATTTACTTATGAAAAAGTTTTTATCAGAACTTCTGGATCGGCCTTTGTATACGTTGTCTTGATGTACATCAGACAGTAAGGCTATCAATTAACTTAGTTTATTAAGCTTAACTCGTTCAAGTTCAATCAATAATCTGTTTTAGATAATGGACATGGGTCATAACTTTAAATGTCACTTTGTCATCATAGACATTATTTAGTAGAGGTGACATGATGTGGATCTAGTTATCATTACTTTTATTTCCTTTCTTATTAATTAGTTGTTATGCATTTGATTGATATTGGTTAGAAATATGATTGCCTACAATTATATGAACACAATTCCGATGTATTCAAGCATCTGCTGTTTATACAAAATAAGTGTTATATTTCTTTCATCTCTCAAAGGCCCAATATAAACTTTAAACCACTCTTGCTAATATCATAGCCTTACCCTATGTTTTTTTAGGGGGGGGGGGAGTTGAAAAAGTGGTTTTTGAAGGACTTTTTATTCGAAAAATCATGAATTTATTTAAAACTGAAATTAAGAGCTCGTTCATATTTTTAATAAGCTATAATTCTCCCCAATGCAGTGTATCACGTGTCCTTTGCAGCGAGAAATTAACTCACCCATGCATGAAAGTGTTTCAGCGAAAGTGCATTTTAAAATTTTAGTTCTCGTAGAAATCAATGGTACAGTAATCCCCAGGGGACCATAATTTCTTTCACACCCGTCCAGAATATATTCTAGACCGGTCCATATGGACCACCACTATGACGTCACACATTTCTCAGGTCGATATAGTAAAATGAATGCCTTCTAACTAGCACTAAAACCCCTAGAACTGGCCCGGCAAGGTGGTAATAATATTTATTAATTTCTCATTGGTGAGATTATAATTTTAATATAAATTCATGATTTTTCAAATAAAAAGTCCTTCAAAAGCCACTTTTTCAAATCCTCAAAAAAGTTTAACATATCACATTTCGATAACATTGGATAAGGCTATAATATAAGGTAAAGTGGTTTAAACTTTGTTCAATCTTCGCAATGGT